>OX381708.1:82704055-83304055 GCA_947462335.1 Harmothoe impar | reverse complement strand
TAATATAGGCCCTCCCATTTTATGCACTGCAGTGGCAAGTCTAATATGTCGGAGTTAAAGTTTTTGTACGCCCTCGAGCCCATGTAAGTGCCGGTACCGACTCTTTTCATGTGGGCGGCTAGTCGGTCGGTGGTGGGGAGTGTGTGGTCTACTATGTGACCGTTGAGGTTATTATTAATGACATACGCATTAACGGATGTCTCGGGTGGGAAGGTGAGGTCAGATATGAGGCGTCGTGCGTCGGACGACCTTTTGGGGCGGGACATGAGCGCTGCGACATGGCACCACTCGTCAAACGGTGGGTCCTTGAATGGCCCCATGAGGCTACCCAAGCGGACCTCGCTGTTTATACAGTCTGATACGTTATCACAGTAGTTTGTGGCACTCGGGTGGTTGTCTACCTTTGTTGTGTCGCTGACGGGGCCTAGGTAGCCCAGTGGGAAACCATACTTTATCATATCCAAGAGGAGTGGGTCCCTGTGTGATAGGTACTTCTCCCAGGCGGATATGTTGAGGGAAGTGGGAAGCACTAGTCTGGATACCATGTGGTTGGGAAGCCCTGTGGCCCTGACTACATCATATATTTTTGCATATTGTGCTGTTTTATTGTCACTGGTAGCACTGTGAGCGAAGCTAGGCCAGAATGCTTTTCTGTATTCTGAGAGCACAGATGGAGATATGTCTATGTCTATATGCTCGTGATTGCCTTCGGCTATTTGTCTGACCCTATCAAAGTACATGGGGAGGCTCTGTAGGTTGGCAGTGTGTGCATTCTTACCAGTGTCACTGTCAGTGTTGACCAAGTCAGCTGATTGACCAAGGCACCCTTCCCGATCGATTCTGCCGGAGATTTTCCATAATTTATCGTTTGTGGGTATGTGAGTGTTGGTTCTTCACTGCTGGTGTCATTTTTAGCGCTTCTGGGTGCAGGGGCGCTACGATAGCTCTCCTTTTCTCTAGAATTCGCCTTGTTTACCTCTCGTGCGGGCCCCACGTTTATATGGGTATATATGTAGTTACTCCTTCTGCCACTGCATGTTATCCGGTGGGCAGTTCACTCCTTTGACCCTAGGGGGGACCATAGGTGTCGTCGCTAAGGCGCGTTTTGCTCCAGTCCCAGTCGGTTTGAAAATTTAGCAGCAGGAGGACGCTTCCTCTTAGTGCTCTACAAGGGTAGGCACGCTATGACCGTTGGGATTTTGAATTCATTTTAAATTTGGAAATCTTTCACCATGGCCGACGCCTGGTGTTTTAGATGTGGTCATGACCATATGCCCCCAAGGGGCAGGAATTGCAAGAAGGCGCCTTTGGAAGGACACCAACCGATAAAACCTAGGAGAAGTAAGCGAATTGACGGCTCCAAAATGACGGTTGAAGAGGTGGCCGCAGTGGCGCAGGAGGAGTTGGACGCCAGCTTAGCAACAATGCTTCCCGAGGAAAAGTTCACCTCGAGGCAGGAATACCTTGAATATCTCGAGGAACTGGACGCGGTGATCGAGGAGCAGGAGCGGGTGGAGAAACTGGAGGAAAAAATCTACTATAAGTAAGAAGGCCTACTCATCCCGTACCTCTGCAGGTACTCATGGTCTACTATAGGTAAGAAGGCCTACTCACCCCGTACCTCTGCAGGTACTCATGGTCTACTATAGGTAAGAAGGCCTACTCACCCCGTACCTCTGCAGGTACTCATGGTCCTCTAGAGTTGACACCAGACAAGGCTTGGTGTCAGTAGAAGGCAGAGCAGCACAATGAACGTGGAACTCATCGTCCAAAAAGAGCCGCAGACAGTCAGAGGCAACGCTGGTCTCAGTTACTAACATTATAAGGCTAAAGGTAAAGGTATATGTCAGCAGCATCCTGCCTGCTGGACCAGCTTTTTTTGAATAGGTTTATTGACCATAAATCACGTAGAGGTGATAACACGTTCTGCCAAAATGGTCAGTGGAAATATTTACATCTATAATACAAGACGACTACTTCCTATACAGAAGTTGTCTTTGTTGCTTTTTTGGCTTTTCCTTTTACATTAATACATGACAACAGTCTTTGCAATATCAGGTTAGCCAAGAAGGGACCAGAGCCTGTTTATCACAAAAGAGTCATTTTGTGTAAACTTATGAGCATTCTAAAAGCTCAGTTCATTAGTGCATTAACATTTACTTGTCCCTGGCCAGTGGGATTTAATATGATTATGGCTGTGTCTCACGAACTTGGGCCAATGTGTTTGTCTATGACGGGGTGCCGTCTATGACCGTGTGCAGTCTATGACTGGGTGCTGTCTATGACTGGCTATCTAGAAAAGTTGTTTGGAGGGAAAAACATTTTTTTAAAAACATTTACTTTTTTTTTATTCCTCCAAACTACTTTTTTGAGATAGCCGGTCATAGACGGCACCGGATCATAGATGGCACCGGGTCATAGACGGCACCCGGTCATAGACGACACCACCGGGTCATAGACAAAAACATTGGCCCAAGTTCGTGAGACACAGCCTTAGAGGATATGTGTAGAATTGTGTCTGGGAATTCCTTTAGTGACCAATCTTTGAATCGATTAGTCAATTCTTGGATTGGATATGAGATGAGGAGGAGCTAAACAAGCATGCGAGTAAGGTATTGTAAAGTCTGTTACTCGTGTACCACAACAGGCCTATAGCTACACACATTATTTCCTATCTATGTATTCCAGGTTATGGGTGGCATGCCAGCATCATTAGAATCCCATGGTTGACAGCAGTTAAACATGTACTATTATATATGGTGTGTTCCGAGCAGAATGATTCCTTCTAGGGATGCAATATTGATCTTACCGGTGAATACCGGATGTGTTTCTGTTGTCACTGAGTGTAAATAATGGAAAGCAATACTACTCTGCGTCTATGACTGAGGCACTTTAGATCACTACTCTGGATAGCTTCCGAAAGCACATAGCCCCCTGGCTGATGTGGGTGGCTGTGGTCTAGGAGCATGCGGCAGGGACAAGCAACCAAAGGCCGGCATCTATTGATCTGTTTATTGGCATGGTAGTTCATTATTTAGTTACACATTGGTCACCAATTCCCTCAACTTGAAAACATTTACAGGGGTTTAATGGCCTCATTGTTGCAGCTTGAAGCTACCTGAAGCAAGTTTAACCTGACAAAATAATTACAGTTGATGAAATTTGCTTTAAACTTTTAAATTGATGGGATTAATCAAATTCGATCTTTGCTTCAAGTTGCTTAAATCTGCAGGTTCATGCGAGATGTCTCATGCAATTTCTGAGCAGTTCTAGGTTTCCCTTACCTGCATCTTACACAGGTGTCCTCTTTCTTATCTCCAATTATTATCTTTGAGGGAGCTTCTTTTCTTTGTTTTGTTGAGGGCTAAATATTTGGTTATGAGCCCTCGAAGAATATGTTTATTAGGCCACTCAAAAAAAAAAAAAGTTTCTCATCACCAAGCATTGAAAAATATGACGAGGGCGTTTTTTATTTAATTTTTTTTTTTTTTTTACTTGGGGCAATTTACATAGGGAAATTTGGACATTTCGCGATCAATTTTCACATTTTAGTAATTTGGAGTTTATTAATCAGCAAAAATTGTAACAATGCAAGTTACACCTAGCTGATTGCATTGCTGACAGCATAAGCTTTAATTTGATACCAAATTTGCCAATATTTTGGCAATTTTAGCATATTGTTCATCAAAAATGTAAAAAAAAAAAAAAAAAAAGTTTTCCCCAAATCATGATTTTTATGATGCGCGCGGTGATGAGAAACAACCTTTTTTTCTTTTGAGTGGCCTTAACAAAAACATGCGGTAAACATTGTTAATGCTTTGAATGCCAAAAATATATTATCACCTCAATCATATAATTGCATGTACTAGGTTTGCTTTGACAACATTTGAGTTAATACATGGTTTTGGTAATGAGCACACAAATATGATGGATACAGTGAGTAATGGTGAATGATGGATAGAAAGGAGTAGAAAACAGTACAGCATCTTGTAACACCAACATACAATGGTAAAAAAATGAACAATCATAGATCAGGACTTAGTAGGCTTCTTACGATATCTAATGGGTAGAAGAACCCAGGCTCTCAGTGAACTAAATTCAGGTTTTAGTAATTATGAGACTTATGTTTGACTCTCTATTTTACCAGAGCCACGTTGGAGACACAATTGACTCCTTTACTTTTCTCTGTGAGGATAGTATTTGGAGTGGCCTAACGTTTCTCTATGGCTCCTTATTGTGGCAAACGTTCACTGTCTGACAGGCCTATGTGTACTGTCTACTGTCACCATTCCCTATATGTGTATTCCAGGTAATAAGTGGCATGCCAAACATCATTAAAATCCCATGGTTATCAGCAGTTACACTGTAAATAGTTAGTGTAGGTACATAGACAGAGCTGCATGCTAAAGTGACTATGTCTGTGGTTATTACACAAGCAGAACCTGGGCCAGTGACACGGTTACTTTTAAGTGATGCTCTGTATTTATTTCAGCGAGTTCATTAAGAGATACACAAAAACTACCTGAATTCACATGAAAAACATAGATTTAACTTTTACAAGGTGCCCGGGAGCGTGCAATACAGCCATTACGTGCAATACGAACTAGGGTTATTTCAGGGTCATCTGGGGAACGGCCCTCCCGTTGCTTTAATATTGACGGTCTGTTTTCACCCTGAAATAAACAGTGCATCTACTGCAGATCTACAGCTCTCATTCAAACATGAGAAATTTCTATTTGGGCCAGGTGGCAGAACGGCCAGCTGAACCAGGTGTAAAACCTGTATTTCCACACATTTTTTGCTCAAATAAAACCTTGTCAAAAAATCTATTGTAGAATGGATTTACAGTAGAATCTACTGTAAATTTACAGTAAATTCTGCCACGGGCGTCCTCGCGCCTAGGCCTACGCGCCCCTCCCCCCTCCCCCTGCTGCCCCCCCTCCCCCTGCCTTACACACACCCCCGCATGCGGATGGCTCTACTGGACTGGATATGGACTGTAACTATATATAGTTATATATAGTCCCCAGAACTACGTCTGTAGTCTCTAGGACTATGTCTGCAGTCCCCAGGACTATGATTATAGTCCCCAGGACTACCATTGTAGTCCTCAGGACTATAACTTAGTATAGAGCTACTTACTGCCCCCCTTAGCCTATCATATAGGGCCTAGATGCCTCTGCTTGACTGAATTATAAAAGTACTGAACAATAGTCCTGGGGACTAAACTTGTAGTCCCCAGTACTACGGAGGAAGCCCTTAGGACTATAAGTTTTAAACTTGTAGTCCTGGGGACGAATAAAATGATAGTCCTGAGGACTACAGGCATAATGCTGGGGACTACTTTGCCCAGCTGTATAGTCCTAAGGACTACAGTTACAGGGCTACGTAGTCTTGAGGACTACAGACATAGTCCCTGGGATTAAAGACATCCAACACGTAGTCCTTAGGACTACAATTGTGGTCCCCAGGACTATGGTTGTAGTCTTCAGGACTACAATTATTTAATGTGCAGTCCTGGGGACTAATAAAATGGTAGTCCTGGGGACCATAAGCATAGTCCTAAGGACTACAGTGAAAGGCCTACATAGTCCTGGGGACTACAGATACAGTCCTGGGGACTAAAGACTTTCAATATGTAGTCCTGAGGACTATGCCTCTATAGTCCGCAGCACTATGTAGGCCTGCCTTATCTACCTTTTTGGTAGTAGCACTAGCAGTCTTCTGTCTTGGGTAGTCCCTAGGACTATACACATAGTCTCCAGGACTACACCTGTAGTCTCCAGGACTACACCTATAGTCCTGAGGACTACACCTGTAGTCCTCAGGACTGTGCAGGCCATATATTCAAATATTTGGAAGGGCTGTGCAGAATGGTATATGATCTCAGTTTTAGAAATAATATTAATAGTCCCTAGGACTAGATATATCGTCCCTAGGACTAGATGTATAGTCCTGGGGAATACACATGTAGTCCCTAGGACTACACGTGTAGTCCCCAAGACTATAAATCTAGCCCCAGGACTATGCAATAGCTTGCAGTATATGTTAATCCTGAGGACCCCCCCCCCTCCCTACCCCCCTCAAAGAACTCCCCCCCCCCCCTCTGGCGGTATATGCTCCGCGCGGCAGATAAGGGACGCGTAGGGGCCGCAGGCAGGTACGCGCGGCCACGTCGTAGTTCTAGGGACTACAGTGGCTGCAGTAATCGGTCAGCTGCGTACTATGTGGTGTGTTCGTAGCAGATTGTTCCGGAATTCAATATTGATTCTGCCGGTGACCGGGTTTGTCACTGACTGTAAATAATGCAAAGCAATACTACGCTGTCTGTGACATCCGCCAAGAAACACAGATAGTCAGAGACAATGCTGGCTTTATTTACTGACGCTACCAGAGCTAATTCTCACCAGATCGATACATAGACAACGGTTCACTCGTTTTACTCTGTTAGCTGGGTTATTCCACAAGTGTATTATATATTATGTATGGTACCATTGGAAAGAGGATATCTGTATCTACACACTAGCCAATTTACAAATTTCAATTATGTATATTTATTCAAATATCATGCATTAAACATGGCACATTCATAAAATGCTCTTACAGAGACCCAGCAAAATCCATTTCCGGATTTTTTGTTACATTTGCTGATAAAATAAACCTACAGAGCAGTAGCCTAGGTACTGATGTATCACTCTGCGTTTTAGTTTTATCTCCCTATGGAATGGTAAGGTCACAAATTGGGGAAAATCATGAGAAAAAGTGGGATTTTCTCCCCAACCCATACTCTCAGTTTTTGTATAGCCAGTACCCATTGTTCTGTGATTACTGATAAGGTACTGAGGGAGCTGCAGACCTTGCCATGGGCTCATGGGCATGGCATAATGATCACACAAAATGTACCAGTTAAATGGTACACCCCAGTACCATGCACAGCACCACAATACTGGTATGGTCTACTTGACAGGACTGTACCACAAAAGTGGTACGTCCTAAAAAGGTATTCCTGTCCCCTACCTGGTCATTAGGCCGTATTACACGAGGCTGTAGGCCAAGTGGAATGCAGCCCAATGATCAACTTGAAAACGAACAAGCCCAATTTCTTATGTTTTTCTATTAAAAAAATACCAAAATTATGCTAGGGGGGCCTAAAATAGCATTTTTATGCACCCTTCAAATGTGTACAAACCACCATTTTGATGACGTCATAGGGCGATGTAATACGGCCATGGGTTATTGCACAGGGGGAGTGAAATACTGCTTTCCTTGTTAAAGTCAATGAGGCTGCCGTATTCCATAAAAATTTAAAGTTGATAGTCTATGACCGGGTGACCTCTTTGACCAGCAAACATCAAAACAGCTAAAATCCACGGACGCTGTGTAACTCTTTAGCAATAGAGATGTGCATGTACAAAGGTTTTCTAAATGGTGGTTATGCATGGTTTGTTCGCAGTCTAAGCCAAATTAATTAATATGTTTTATATCAATATTCAAGAAATCATGAAGAATAGCCATAAATAGGTGATATTGAAGGCTGTGTCTCACGACCTTGGGCCAATGTTTTTGTCTCTGACCAGGTGCCGTCTCTGACCGGGTGCCGTCTCTGACCTTGTCTCAGAGAAGAGTGTTTTTCAATTGTTAACCTATACTCACATATTTTAGGATTTGTAAAAACGCTATGGCAGTTGTTATGTAATCATAATTAGCCTCCTGCTGTTGGTAGAAGGTAACTAAACTCCCAAAGTGATGTCCAGTCAGAGACGGCACCCGGTCAGAGACGGCACCTGGTCAGAGACGGCACCCGATCAGAGACAAAACATTGGCTCAAGGTCGTGAGACACAGCCTGAAGTCAATCCCTGTAGGCAATATCTCTCATATATTACATTTGATAGATTAAAGGAACGCTTTGTGCCTCTGGATAAAGTTTTAAATTGCTATCAATTGATGGAGTCCTTTTAATTTTTGGTCAGTACAGGAAGTGTTTGACAACTAAAAGTGACAATATGTTTATTCAATAAAACAGAATATGTGTACAATATGGACATGCAACGTCATCAATTGACATCAATTAATGCTGAAATGATGAATATAACTTAACATTGCTAATGCTATAAAAATCTGTCTGGGTAGAAAACATAATTTATCCCAGAAAAAAAAGTCCAATATCTAGGTGCGCGTAATATTAGGGTTTTTGCCAGGATAGTACAGTAATAAAATCACAATTTTCAGAATTCTGGTGTAGGCTATAGGGTTCTCCCAAAGCCGGGGTGTTGGTTATACGCAAGATGCGGGTTATACACGGGATTTTATGGTAATAATTATGCACATTTTTGTCTGTCAAGCTCTAGAAAACTTTAACTGCTTCTGTAGAAAAGTGTTTCTTATTGCATTTGTCTTGATTTGTAAAGAATAAGTTTGTTTTCTTATTTTCAAAACACATCTAATCGGTAATCTATATAGGCAGCCATTTCCTGAAGTAGAATATACCTCCAGTGGCCCTTGAGTTACAGCCAATAGTGACAGACCCATACCCCACGTGACCCCCACCGGGGTTGTCCACATTCACCTCACTCCAGTGTGAGTCATCAAACCCCAGCTCGGTCCACCCGGCCTCTAACACCAGGGAACACTTCCAGCCACTTGAAGCGTTGGTTATAACTCCAATACTGAGCCATGCCCGGACTCCTGTCGCACCACTATTGTTGATGACTGAGCTCTACTGTTGTCACTGTGTTCCAGCCACTGGTAGTACTGACAAGGATGCCATCAGCATATGCCTCACCAGAGTCATCTATAGCATATTGCAGCACTGCAGGAAAGGATAGGTATCATAAATAATGTTAATACATGGAACATGTATAGACTGACAAATTGTCTTAAAATGAACCATATCATTGTCTTTGGCAGATGACGAAAACAGACCAGTCCAAAGACAGGAAAGTTTCTTATCATCGGGAGCATCTTTTGACCGATTTGATTTTGATGATAGACATGGGAAAAGTCACAGATGTAGGCATATTTTGGTATAAGATTGAAGCTTACAGGATCAGCAATTGATGCAATTGACCAGAGAGCCTTTTCATAAGTTTTGGCTTTTTAATGATAGCGCCCAAATTTAACTATAGCATTTTTACGATAGCTGAAATGGACAAAACTGAGTGTATTTCATAAGCTGAATGTAATTTAGCTCTCTGAAATATAATGGAATTTGAACAAAATTCCTAAAGGAAATTATTCATTACACATTTATGTTATGACCCAATCATTGATTATCATTTATTCAGCAGGGGTGAAGGTACAGATAAATATGGTTTATGAAAGACCAAAATTGCTCTCTTTAAACCAAAATCTCTCTAGATAGATATCAGTTCGCTCTCGTAAAAATGGTACCGTAATGCCTTATGAAATACACTGAATTTAGCTTCTTAACGATAGCGAATGCTTATAATGATAGCAAAATTAATGATAGCTTTAAAGCTAGCTGAAATAACGATAGCACCTTATGAAACACACAAAGTTTACAATATAGTCACTCCTTCTTATGAAATGGCTCTCTGAGTACATATATACAAATTTTACATTTTTCCTAGCCATCTGCCCTCCAGTATGAGAAATTTGTATAACAAGCGCATTCATAATTTTTTTCCATGGCTTGATATTGAAAAACAGGTGTTTGTTTTAGAGTGGCTTAAATACCAATGTATGATAAAGATAGTAATAACATTGCAAAACCTCGTACCTATAGGAGGAACAGGTTCGGTTTCCTTGTAGGGACAGAGTTTGGTGACACCATTGTCTGTGTAGGACATGCTCCGTGACCTCATATCCCCAGGTAAAGATGCCCATGATGTCCACATCCAGTCTAAAGCATAAAAAAATAATGTTTACATAGTCAAATTGTCAACCCATTTGTGACCCGGGAGTCGCACTTCCAACCGACTTTATTAAAGCAGGTCATATTTGAGTATTGCTTCGTATATTTTTCACTGTCTAACTGATGTTAGATAATCTGCAACTATGACACAAATCAGCTGTTGGTGTATACTTGTGACAGAGTCAGCCTGACCATAGTTATGGCAATGTACAAGACAGTACCAAGTAAGCCTCATTATGTATTTAATGTATTCATGTACTTGTGGTGTAGTTCTTAGTTTTAGAGTGGAGGGCTAGACCAGAGCGGCTCGCAGCATGGGGGGAGTAAGACAGGAGCAATGACACACATATATAGTGCAGGAGCAGCTCTAGGGTATAACAGGAAACACACTGAGTTGTACTACCACTAACTGATTTTCACGAGCCAAGAACCTGGTTTTTTATTCTATGGGGGAAATATCATGCAGTGTACAAACCACAGACACCTTCATGTAGACTAAAGAATTATTTTTGCTTTTTTCCCAATTTTTCTTGTTAGTTCTTACAGATACAGAACTTGCCACAGCATCCAGCCGAGTTTATTATATGATTGGGGCTCTGATCGTGCTTTTTTTGGATAACACAGTTCTGTTATCTAGCGATAACAGGCACTCCTAGTTCCAAATTTCGACTTAGTTAAAATCGTGCGTTTCGTCGAAGGATCAAACCCGGGGCTGCAAGACTACGAGTCTGACGCCCTATCCACTAGACCGTGCCGGCCATACAGAAGGAGGGGATAAAACAAGAAGTCTATAGACACATTCCCAGCCCTCTAGCTCTTATATTAACAGAGATACAGCAACTTTTACCCTTTTTGTTATAACTTCTCCTAAAATCAATTTTTTTAAATAATTTCTTTTTTACTATAAAGGTAGTAGTTGGACTTTACTTACCTATTTGTTAAAAATAATTCTGGGGATTTTTTTTCACATACATATGGGCACTTTGAAAATGGTCCGTTTCCACCCGGATTCGATCCGGGGACCTCTGGTGTGTGAGGCGGACGCTCTAGCGGCCATTCATATCTGGCCATGGTACAAGGGTAGGGAAACGCTGCCTATATTGGAGTATACAGGGGAGCGCCTAGCTCCTTCATCCTCACCTCCCCTACTGAAGATTTCCACAACATGGCACCCGCCTTGCTCGATCTAGTTTATGTATATATCGTTCAAAATGGCGAAATTAGGTCATTTTAAAGGTAAATAACCACATTTGAGTTGAAAAATCGTATAATAAACCTAATAATGAATGGATAACAGGCACACTCGGGGCTGTATCACTCTATAACACCCTCGGCACTGCTAGCCTCGGGCGTTATAGAGTGATACATCCCCTCGTGTGCCTGTTATCCATTCATTATTGGTTAATTAACACTAACCATGTTCAATCACTGATAGTTAACCATGGCCACAGAAGTATCTTGTAGGAGTTACCTGGAATGTTGTGCCTGTGTGACTTGGCTGCAACACAGTCGACTTGATTCTTGACATCGTCATGTGAACATATCATTTGTCCTATGGTAGCCTGGGCGCTTGATAAAATCTGAAATAATGCTAAATTTATCAAGAACTGCATAGTGCTTGAAAATTATCATCATGTCATAATAATGCAGCCCTACACTGTAAAAAATAGATGTACTTTTTACCGATTCACTCTGTAAAATTCAACGCTGATTCACTGTTATTTGGAATACAATGAAGCATCGTAAATATCAGCCATTTCACAGTACTTAGATCCTTGCTAAATGCTAACCTGGTTTGGATTACAATGATTCAACGTAAATTCATCTTCTAATGTCAAATGACAGAGGGAGCCACATATATAAGATCCTGCCATAGATAGGTGGCCTGGTTTGTAAGAAGATTTTTCTTGAGAGTGTGAGCCCTTGAAGTGTAGTATACATGTTGAAGCAATGGTAATTTTCAATTAATCTAAATATGTTTGACAATTTAACAATTCAATCTTGTGACAGGTTTGACAAAATACCATGATCACTTGATAATATCCAGAAGAAAGTACCTGTATGGATCTATACACCTATTTTGTGGTAAAATACCATGCGTATACCATGTAAAACCTCTTGTATAGGCCACGGCTAGTATGCAAGTCAGATCGCCAGTCTGGGTATAGGATCAGGACAAAGTCAAAGTATGGCTTATCCGTAAGTTTTTAGATGTATACTGCAGGAACTAAAGTCACCATAATCAGACTCCCTGCGAGGCTTATAGTATATTCCCAAAGTCCGTAATAGCACTGGCAATAACGCTGGATCTCTGTATATTTGAAATGTCTAGCTAGTAACTAGTTAGTCTACACCATTACTATGACTTTTTGGATTATACCACAGTACTAAAAGAGGTTGGTCAGAATCAGACTCCAGGTACAACTTATATGATTCTCCTATGTTATATAAGGATCAGACTTCTGTGCAAGAATTTGCAGGATGTTTATTGTGAGACAAGGCCTATGTGAAGACCTTATGTCTGAAGGTGGCCATCTTTGATTTTTCAAAAAAAGTTCAAAATAGCCCAGTTTAGTGTACCCTACTTTTATAGTACATCTCAAAGTGGTTTTATACATGATTTAAGTCAGTTAAGTCGTTTACAGGGGCGTGTATGGCTCATGGCGGCCATCTTGGATTTTTCGGGGACTTCATAATAGCTCAGTTTAGTATACCGTATTTTGTATTGCATCCCAAAGTGGTTTCATGCATGTTTCATGTCAGTAAATACATCAGAGAATAAAAAAATGAATTAAAATAGAATTAATTTAATATTTTCCGACTCATAGTCCTGATTACCTAGAAATCCCTGCTAGAGATAAAACTACTTAAACAAACTTTGAACATCTAGTTAGGTAAGAAGGCCTACTCACCCTGTACCTCTGCAGGTACTCGTGGTCTACTATAGGTAAGAAGGCCTACTCACCCCATACCTCTGCAGGTACTCACGGTCTACTATAGGTAAGAAGGCCTACTCACCCCGTACCTCTGCAGGTACTCATGGTCTACTATAGGTAAGAAGGCCTACTCACCCCGTACCTCTGCAGGTACTCACGGTCTACTATAGGTAAGAAGGCTTACTCACCCCGTACCTCTGCAGGTACTCATGGTCTACTATAGGTAAGAAGGCCTACTCACCCCGTACCTCTGCAGGTACTCACGGTCTACTATAGGTAAGAAGGCTTACTCACCCCGTACCTCTGCAGGTACTCACGGTCTACTATAGGTAAGAAGGCCTACTCACCCCGTACCTCTGCAGGTACTCATGGTCTACTATAGGTAAGAAGGCCTACTCACCCCGTACCTCTGCAGGTACTCATGGTCCTCTACAGTAGACACCAGACAAGGCTTTGTGGTTGTTGTAGATAAACTTGCACAATGAACATGGAACTCTTCATCCACCAAGAACTGCATACAATTAGAGGTCACCTTTGTTACCAAAGTTACCAATGTTACCAGACTAAAGATTAAAGTATACGTCATTAGCATCTTGCCTGCTAGACCACTCATTACTTGTGTAAAACTAGACCCACCAAGTGTTGTAACAAGAAATAATTCCCATGTATGTATTCCAGGTAAAAAGTGGCATGCCAAAGATCATTAAAAATAATTACCATTATGTTGTATTCTAACCAGGATGACTTGGAATTCAATATTGATTCTGGAGGTCAATACCGGATGTGTTCTATTATCACTGGCTGTAAATAATGCAAAGGAATACTACTCTGTGTCTGAGACAAAGATACCTGAGATAGACTGTATTACCTTACAAGCACATTACAAAGGCTTCACTGCTGTACACAATTGAGAATGGTAGTTTACCATTTAGATACACAGTGGTCACCAATTCCCTCAAATTAAATCATTTTAATGGCCTCATTGTTGCAGCCTGTAGCAGTGTGAGGCAAGTTTAATCCGACAAATTCATTTTAGTTGATTAAATTAGCTTTGATCTTTGTGACTAATTTGATCTTTCCTTCAAGTTGCTTAAATCCGCAGGTTCATGCTAGATGTCGCATGCTATTGCAGTTCTAGGTGTGCTTGACCTGCATCTTACACAGGTGTCAGCGTCCTTATCTTTGATTACCATAAATTCTCACGCAGGACAGGTATGAATTAAATCAACCTCAAGACTATTGTAATGTATGTATCTAGGGGGATAAAAAATTAGAATAGCTGTTGCTAGGCAACCAGCTGTCTTAGCAACAATATAATAAAACCATTGAATTCATTAGGTTTACTTTAGAGGGGGGAGGGGGTAGATATGATTATAATCAATCTTAGGAGCATGGAAATGTGTGTTGCTAGGCAGATAAACAATTGAAATAGCTGTTGCTAGGCTGGTTGCTCACCACCAGGGCCCCTCTGGGGCCTTTCGGCCTTAAAAAACTAAAGATACTCATGGTCCTCTACAGTTGACACCAGACATGGCTTTGTGGTATCTGACCATCCAAACCCTTCATCCAGCAATAACTTTATACAGTCAGATGAAATCCTGGCGTCAGTTACCAAATTCCCAGAGTAAAGGCACAAGTCAACATCAATGTGCATGCTGAACAACTGCCTTCATACAGCCACAGGCTATGATTCCATATGTGTATTTATTACACGACCTAACACTATTGGTACGATCCTGTGTGAGAACAAAATAGGAAAACCCGGGAGTGTGGCATGCATTTTTTCGTATTCATGATTGGAAAAGAAAATCATATAATTATGATGCATAAATATGGCAAGTTGAATACATTGTAGCATCAATGACTGTGTGTGGAAAAACTATATATGCTGTGTCTAATGAGCACAGCATGGTATGGGTGGCATGGCACAGTGATCTATATAGAATAGCTAGTCGTAGCAGCCATAGGCCTCTCACCGCTCAACATCCATTTGGCTGGACAGTGTTGCGCATGAGCAGTCAAGTGAATGTCCAGTGGTCTGAGAGCCATCATGTGGTGACACCAATGGCAGTTAGGGGAACTAGCCATTATGCTTCAACGTGGCATACTGTTTTGAGTTTTCAGAAGATTTATTGACAGAAACTTACACAACAAGTTGAGCCTTTCAAAGATCTGTCATTCTACATCCGGTGCACTAGCCCAACACCGTACATTATTTCAAATCATTGATCAGTTACCCTTGTCATTCATGAAATGATAAAAGAAACTCGAGTACACCTATCTTGTTATTGTAGGTAGCATACAAATGAAAGATGGAGAAACTTCATAGTTCCCTACACAGGAAAGAGAGGACGTACAAGTAAGTAATGAAGTGAGTAATTTCTATGAGACAATTATTGTCTGAGTTTCAGCAAATTTAAGGAACACTTTAGGTATTTTAATTCAATGAATTCAATATAAATGTCATGTAAGTGACATTTGGGTTGAGTGGCATTTACTGATATTGAATATAGTTAAAGTGTGCCTTTAAGCATATTCAATTTAATTGATTGTGAACAATTATGCAGTGTGAGTAACATGAACCATCATGCTCTGCTAGATGACCTGTTTCCTTCACAAGAACACAGGTCCTGTTTGTCATCAGGACACGTACAGCATGTGTGTGTGTCTATGTGTGCCTCCAGGGTTGACACCTCAGTAAAACCCTGGACACACACCTCACAGTCAGTACACTGACGTCTCCTCACACCAGGGCAGCTGGATGTCAGATGTGGCAACATGAACTTCTTGTCATCACATGTGTTGGCACTGTGAGCACCTGTGCTAGACATGTGTGTACTGATATGTGCCTCTAGAGCAGCAGCCTTGGTAAAGCCTTGTATACATACATTACAATCAGTACACTCATGTATACCAGCATGTCTCAGAAACAAACTGCCCACTATGAGTTGTGGCAACTTCTTGTCATCACACAGGCATGTTGTACCACTGTGAGACCATGTACAGGGTCTGTGTGTACGTGTATGTGCCTCTAGAGCTGACACCTCAGTACAGCCTTGTACACACACCTCACAGTGTACATACTTGTTGTGTGTGAGGCCTGTGTGAGTAGAACAGTGCTGTACAAGGGGAGACATGTGCATACGTGTATGTGCCTCCAGGGCTGACACCTCAGTAAAGCCTTGTACACACACCCCACAATCAGTACAATCATGTCTACCAGCATGTCTCAGAAACGAACTGCCCACTATGAGTTGTGGCAACTTCTTGTCATCACACAGGCATGTTGTACCACTGTGAGGGCCTGTACAGGGTCTGTGTGTACGTGTATGTGCCTCCATGGCTGACACCTCAGTAAAGCCTTGTACACACACCTCACAATCAGTACAATCATGTCTACCAGCATGTCTCAGAAACAAACTGCCCACTATGAGTTGTGGCAACTTCTTGTCATCACACAGGCATGTTGTACCACTGTGAGGGCCTGTACAGGGTCTGTGTGTATGTGTATGTGCCTCTAGAGCTGACACCTCAGTAAAGCCTTGTACACACACCTCACAGTGTACATACTTGTTGTGTGTCAGGCCTGTGTGAGTGGAACAGTGCTGTATAAGGTGAGACACCTCTGTAAAACCTTGTACACAAGTGTTACAGCTCGCAGTGGAAGTACCACACAGCGACTGCTGCTGCTGCTGCTCAGGCATCTGTCCTGTAGTGTCTGCTGTCTGAGCTCCTCTCTGTCTCTGTCTCCCCATCTGAGATGTTGGGCTACCTGAATGTTTCTGCACCTTGAGCAGGGACCGGTCAGCAGACTTTCTTCCTGATCTAAGCAACTTTCTTCCTAAACTAAGTGTTTTATTTATTCTATTCTGCTGAGCCTTGAGTTTAGACCTCTCAGTAGACTTTATTCCTGAGCTCAGTGTTTTATTTCTTTCATTGTTCTTGTTGGACGAGTGGTCCTGATCACATTGCTGTTCAGACCCGGATGATATATTGGGCATCTCTCGCGCATGGGTCTTGATGTGTTTCCGTAAGCTATCCAGCCGACTCAATCCCTTACCACAGTGTGGGCACACATAAGGTTTTTCTCCAGTGTGGGATCTCATGTGTTGCCTTAGATGCTGTCGCACACCAAACCGTCTACCACAGTCCGGACATACATGAGGCCTTTCCTTTGTGTGAGTTTGCATGTGGTCAGCCAGCTTGATCCTGTCACTAAACCCCTCACTACAATGTGGGCACACACAGGCTTTATCTGCAGAGTGAACATTCCTATTATGTGTGGTTAGGCTGCCTAGAGTAGTAAATGCTGCACCACATTCTGAGCACACATGAGGTTTTTCTCCCGTGTGAATCAGCACATGTGCCTTTAGCCGTTGAGGTATAATAAACTGCTTCCCACAGTCTGCACATGAATAGGGTTTGTCTCCTCTGTGGTTCATCATGTGGCGCTTTAGGCTCTCTTTGTATCTAAATCCTTTACCACAGTGTGAACACACAAGAGGTTTCTCTCCTTTATGGGACAACATGTGTGGCTTTAGGCTTTTCGGACAGCTAAATCGTTTCCCACATTCTCGACACACAAAAGGTTTCTCTCCTGTGTGTGACCTCATGTGTTTGGTCAGATTATCTTTTTGAGTAAATCCTTTACCACAGTCCAAGCAATTATGGCGCTTTTCTCCCTTATGGATTAGCATGTGTTGTGTTAGAGAACCTGTATGACAAAATCTCTTATCACAGTATTTACACACATACGGTTTCTCTCCTGTGTGAGTTCTCATGTGTTTTTTGCAGGCACCTCGATCAGAGAATTTTCTCCCACAGTGTGAACACTCATATGGTTTTTCTCCTGTGTGGGTTCTCATGTGCTTCCTCATGTCAGCTTTGAATATGAATCCTTTACCACAGTCTGAGCATGTGTAGGGCTTCTCACCTGTGTGGGTCATCATGTGACATCTTAGACTACCTAGCTGACTGAATCCTTTGCCGCATTCTGAACACAAATGAGGTTTTTCCCCTGTGTGTTTTTTCATGTGTGAATTCAGTTTATGTCGTAGTGTGAATCCTTTACCACAGTCTTTACACACATGTGGTTTTTCCCCTGTGTGGTTCATCATGTGTAACTTAAGTTGATCTGTTCGGCTGAATCGCTTATCACAATGTGAGCACACATGGGGTTTTTCCCCTGTGTGGTTGGTAATGTTGTGTGTCTTTAGGCCACTCGATGTGATGAATCCTTTACCACAGTGTGAACACAAATGGGGTTTCTCCCCTGTGTGGGTCATCATGTGTGTTCTTAGACTACTTTTTGAGCCTAAGGCCTTGCCACAGTCTGAACACACATGAGGTTTGCCTCCTCTGTGATTCTCCATGTGTAGGCCTTTGTGTAGTATGGTAGCAGCTGGTTTCATGATCTCACCTGTAAAAGAAAACACAGTTTATTAGTTGATATGGCAAATACCCCAATCCCATCAGCAAATCCTATGTGTAAAAAAGCAAATGTAGATATCAGAACATGACATGTTTCATCATGCATGTTTAGCTTATAAATTACTACGATATATATCTAATTAGGGTAGAAGTAGCATGCCATAGATGTTAGAATCATACCTCACTCTTACTGGAAATACCTTCCAAACAATAGGCACTATTATAAAACAAAATAAGGGTGAAATACCCAACTATATGCACAAGCTGGGGATCAGATAACATGTTCACTTATCACAGTAAGATTTCATAACATATTATGATTTTAAAGATAAGTATTTGTGATCATAACTCTCCTGCAGTAGTGCATGTTGAATTCATATTTTTTTAGAAAACCCAGAACAGTGATATCTGATATTAATCAAATCAGTATTGTACCGGACCCAACTTCATCTGATATATGACAGACTACAAAGGAAAGAGCCAAGGCAGGTTTAATAAGGTGAACAGGTTGCAAACACAAAGATTTATTAACTATTTGGTCACACACACACAAGTCTCCACTAGTTTGACCCCTCGGGTCCGAACTCCCAAAGGTCAGTTGGCACACTATAGCCTTCCTATTGAGCAGTAGAACTTACATACTGTTGCTGACCATATATAGGTGACCGACCTGGGTGCACACAGCTAGCAGGGGGCCTATGTGGACACCCATCTGTACCCCAGAGGTGAGGCAGCTGCTGTCACCTGCCGCACGCCCGAATGGTTCTGACACGGTTTGCCAACTGGCAACCAACAGGACCCGCATATATATTAGTAACCCATGCCCCGATACTACCCCTGTCAGATAATAACTTGGGTAGTAAACAAAAAGGATAACTTGGCAAACCCTTTGGAATATCAGGTATGGTCCACGTGTATATTAGGGCGTACACCGTCTTGACATATAACGTTGCGGTATAACGTGACGCTCTGCCCCAGCTTTCACACACAGTAGCCATATACAGGGTGGGGGGGGGGGGGGTCGGGGGAGGTGATGCAGGGGCCAGAGGTTCACACATACACCCCGTAACATATAGTAGTGCAGGGAGTACAAGGGAGAGCGGGAGGGGTCTTAAACTCTTTTTTTCTCGTGAATGCAACACAGAATCAGCTCAGTACATCCACATACCTTTAGCAGGGATATCTATCTATTAGTTTACAGTTTTGGTTTACCCCACTAATTTGTTAGAAAGATCACAAATTGATTTTAATTAAGGTTGTAAATACATTGACTCATGCATCACAGTATAACACGACGCTGTGACAACCTGTCTGTGGGTGTATACTAAATAACAATACGCTACTATATCCAGTGCCGGTGAGGGAGTCTTGGTTAGCTGTCACCTGAATATATATATACAGTAGTTATCTTTGACTGTAAACCTTAGGGGTTTTTACTAAGATAACAGATACTATTAGTGCCATGTTTTATTTTCATCTTCATTATAAATACTAATAGTCTAGATGTTAGAAAGACGAATATTATTATTATCTACTCCCTTGGATAAATAGATCAACACAGTAGCCATATAGACCAGCATATATACAAATTATACATACAACCTAACACAGATTGAAATAACTTGTTCCTACAGGACCCTAGGTATAAAACCTGCAACTATTACATATACAAAAGAAATGTTATGGCAAAGGATCCATATATATATAGGTAGTGACATCGCAGCAAAAAATAAGAGTTCCTTGGAGGTTGGAGAATCTTGGAGTAATCTTTCGGCACAGCTCTCGGAACATATTTCTGTCAGCTCCTACCCACTGGACCAAGAAGTTCTTTGCCCTTTGCTATGGGGTTGAGGGTGGGTATAACGTAGCACTGACGAGTTACTCACCAGGGCTGCATTGGTGCTTCAGCGACATACCATCCTTATAGTGTTAGCATTTGCAGCACTAGAACAGGTGCATGAGTAATTGTATTTCACTTCCTGAGTAGCAGGAACATCATGATGACTTGTTGCTTTCACAAGAACACAGCTCCTGTTTGTCATCAGGACACATACAGCATGTGTGTGTGTCTATGTGTGCCTCCAGGGTTGACACCTCAGTAAAACCCTGGACACACACCTCACAGGCAGTACACTGACGTCTCCTCACACCAGGGCTGCTGGATGTCAGATGTGGCAACATGAACTTCTTGTCATCACACAAACATGTGTTGGCACTGTGAGCACCTGTGCAGGACATGTGTGCACTGATATGTGCCTCTAGATCAGCCGCCTTGATAAAACCTTGCACACACACCCCACAATCAGTAGACTTACGTCTTCCAGCACATGTCAGAACAGACCTGCTGGATGTGAGTTGTGGCAACTTCTTGTCATCACACAGGCATGTTGTACCACTGTGAGACCATGTACAGGGTCTGTGTGTACGTGTGTGTGCCTCTAGAGCTGACACCTCAGTAAAGCCTTGTACACACACCTCACAGTGTACATACGTGTTGTGTGTGAGGCCTGTGTGAGTAGAACAGTGCTGTACAAGGTGAGACACCTCTGTAAAACCTTGGACACACGTCTTACAGCTCGCAGTGGAAGTCCCAGGCACTGCCTGCTGCTGCTGAGGCCCCCGTCCTGTGGTGTCAGATGACATGTCTCGTCTCTGTCTCCCTGTCTGGGATGTAGCTCTACCAGAATGTGTCTGCACCTTAAGTTGGGCATTCTCAGTTGATTTTATTCCTGATCTAAGTGTTTTATTTTTTTTATTGTGCTGAGTTTTGAGTTTGGCCTTCTCAGTTAATTTTATTCCTGATCTACATGTTTTATTTCTTCCATTCTTCTTATTGGATAAGTGGTCCTCCGCACACTTATTGGATAAGTGGTCCTCCGCACGTATATGTTCAAACCCAGATGATAAACAGGAGGTCTCTGCTGCATGTGTTCTCATATGCTTCCTTAAGATATACAGCCGACTCAACCCCTTACCACAGTGTGGGCACACATAAGGTTTCTCTCCTGTGTGGGATCTCATGTGATCCTTTAGAGCATGTCGTAGAGCAAAACGTCTACCACAGTCCAGGCATACATGAGGCCTTTCCTCAGTGTGAGTCTGCATGTGGGCAGCCCGCTTAGTTCTGTCACTAAACCCCTCACCACAATGTGGGCACACACAGGCTTTATCTGCAGAGTGAACAGTCCTCATGTGTCTGGCTAGGAGACGTGGCAGGCTAAATGCTGAACCACACTCTAAGCACACATGAGGTTTTTCCCCTGTGTGTATCAGTGAATGCTCCTTCAACTGTATATGTCTTCTAAACTGCTTCTCACAGTCTGCACATGAATAGGGTCTGTCACCTGTGTGGTTCATCATATGGCGCTTCAGGTCGTCTTTGGATCGAAATGCTTTACCACAATCCGAACACAAATAAGGTTTTTCTCCTCTGTGGCTCATCATGTGTGCTTTCAGGCTTTTGGGACAGCTAAATTTTCTCCCACAGTCTTGACAAACGAAAGTTTTCTCTCCTCTGTGTGCTCTCATGTGTTTAAACATATTTTCTTTTTGAGTAAATCCTCTACCACAGTCTGAGCACTTATAGGGCTTCTCTCCTGTATGAGTTAGTATGTGTGCGGTTAGAGCACCTGTCTGACGAAACCTTTTACCACATTCCAAGCACTTATGGGGCTTCTCTCCTGTATGGATCATCATGTGTGTTCTAAGACCACTCGTCGAAGGAAATCTTTTATCACAGCATTTACACACATATGGTTTCTCTCCCGTGTGGGTTCTCATGTGTACCGTTTTGGCACCCTGACAAGAGAATTTCTTCCCACAGTGTGGACACTCATATGGTTTCTCTCCTGTGTGAATTCTCATGTGCTTCATCATGTCTGATTTGTATGTGAATCCTTTACCACAGTCTAAGCATGTATGGGGTTTCTCCCCTGTGTGGTTCAGCATGTGGTATTTTAGTTGATCTTTCCGGCTGAATCGCTTTCCACATTCTGAACACACATGGGGTTTTTCCCCCATGTGGATGGCCCTTTCATGAGTATTTAGGCCACTTGATGTAATGAACCCTCTACCACAGTGTGAGCACACATGAGGTTTCTCCCCTGTGTGGATCATCATGTGTGTCTTTAGACTATGCTTTGAGGCTACAGCTTTGCCACAGTCTGAACACACATGGAGTTTGTCGCTTCCCTTCACCTCCATGTGTAGGCCTTTGTGTAGCACGGCACCAGCTGGTTTCATGATCTCACCTGCAAAAGTAAATACAGATCATTAGTCCATATAGGAAATATCAGCAAATGATATCATTTGTATGAAGCAAATGACCAGAACATAACATGTCTCATCATGCATATTTAGGTTATAAATAAACAAAATATACAGCAATTAGGGTAGGAGTAGCATGCCACAGCTGAATCATGCTGAGCGGTACACCACGGACCTCTCTGTCCACAAACACAGGTTCTACATTACTGGATTGGTACAGGAGGGGCACAGTAATTACTTAGTGTTTCACCCCTTCAGGCTTCCCACCAGGGTGCGGGAGTCACTAAGCCCCTACACACATACACAATTGTGATTACAATACAGCAGCCTACAATCCCATTTAAGGGCCTGGTTATATTTCGTTTGAATACGCTTCTTGTCAGGAGGCTAGTGTTATGTCCGTTGGCACCGCTGTATCATACAAGTGCTGGACTTATATAAAGAGCAGGAGGAGGGACCAGAGCATGGCTACTTCTGATTTGTTTATTCGTTGCCTTCCAGAACTTTAACTACCACTGTAAATAATAATAGGCTAAACTTTGTACCACTGTGTCCATGCTGAGTGCTATATTATATCACCCAAATATTTTGTCTAGTAAGCTGTGTATCATAACCATCTGCAAAGTGCTAAAAGTGCTATTACACAACCCATGACAGATATCTCTCGTCTGTTTACACATTCCATAAATTTGTGGAGAAAATGAAAATGATGATAAAAATCGTTTTTTGGTACTTAGGCCAAAAGAAAGAAGGTTCGTTTCAGGTCACCCGACCGACATTATCAAAACAGGGCCGACCCTACGTTTTCTATGCAATTTTGAAGAAATTTTCACACTTTTTGGTCAATTTTAGGGTCTTTGGAGAGGCGGGCTACCGGTAGTACTTTCATGTTTTTAAAAAATCCATCCTTCCGACCCTACCCTTACCACATTACCTGCAACAAACCTTTTTTTTTGGCCTTTTACATACAAATACGGACCTCCGTAAATATTTGCGGACATCCGTAAATATTTGCTGAGCTCCATAAATATATGGAGAGTATATATTACAGACGTCCGCAAATTTGTGGAGAAACAGCACCCAGGGTAAGACGGGGTATTGACAATTATGGACTCGTACCAAATGACAGCACAACAGCCTGGTCAGTATTATAGCACCCATCCTTTATCATTATAACTGTACATAATTGGGATATAATTATGTGTGAAACACGATTCCAGGGGATAGGGTTTGATTTTGGACTCCACACGGCCGGCCTAAATTATCTAAATTCGACATGGCGACATGACCTTTTCTTAAAAGTGACATGCGACATGGGGCTTAGTAACACGAGAAAAAATATAATTGACATGAAATGGGTATTTCTTAAAATTGACATGGGACATGAGAGGTTTTTATAGGTGACATGAGACATGGGAGTTTTAAGTGACATGATATGGACATTTCTTTAAAAAAACCTTGTCTGGAAAAAAAAGGTGAGGCTGACAAAGGCCCTGGCTATTAAATCAAATGAGTTTGCTTAAAATCGACATGGGAAATGGGGACCCCCCCATCCAGACCCCCAATATTGTGTTTGCATCTAGGGTAGAGTGACAATGAGATGACTACCTGGTCTGTTGGTGCCATGAGTAGACTGGTATGTCCAAAATAAGCGACTTTGTGACCTGAATCCCTTAATTTCGGCAACTTTCCGACCTATGCGGGGGGGGGGGGGGGAGGACCCTCTGCACCACCACAGGGCCCCTGCTCTGGTCTGTACCAGGTACAGACCAGCTACGGTATCTACCCTAGAACAAGCTACAGCAACTCAACTCACCTGGGTGGCGTCTCTGTCACCGTCTGTCCACGATGTGTAGTAAAGTCTGATACCCTAGATGTGTGTGTGGGGCTGTTGTCGTGCACGGTATGGTGGGGATATGAGTTGGGAACCACGAGGTGTGTGAGGGTCGGATTACGGACAGGGACTGAGTGCAGTCTTTACGTCGGCTAAGGTGTCCACAGGTGTCATACAGGTGACAGGAGGTGTGTGTGTGTGTGTGTGTTGGGGGGGGGTAGTATCCCCGGGGATTAGGAAGGTGCGAGGAGGGTCCATCGCGTCAGGTTCTAGTATGCATAGCCCAGGGGGGGTTTCCAGTGTGAGGACATCGGGTGAGAAACATGTGAACTAAAATTGGTCTTGTGGACCTAAATACTTTTACATCAATACATATATATTTCATCACACAGTAACAACCCCACATCTGACAATGATCTAGTCAATAGAGGGACATTGAGTTAACTATCCCCTATGTGTCTGATACACTTTAAACAGATAAACATGCAAGGATATACAGGAATCTCATTTGGAAATTGGTCTTCTGAAAGCCTACAGTTAGCTAACTTTGAGAAGGTCCTACATACTATTCAGTGAATCTCTATCAAATCTAATATTAGCAATGGACAGACTGATATATGATGTCATATAAAAGTGAGGGAGACCCGAGGGAGACAGAAGGTTTATAGGTGAAAATTATGATATTATAGCTACTAGTGTGATGTGTGAATTCCAGTACATTCATATAACAAACTAGTTCCTATTGTCTCCACAAGGTGGCATGACAGGGCTGTAAGCAAAGCTCCTTGCTCACCTGTGCCATGCCACAGAAGGCACAGGGAACCATTAGTTCCTCTAATTTCCAATAGGCCCAAAGGGTGCTGTTTGCCTCCTCTGATGCATAGCCCATAGTGTGTATGGGGAGGGGGGGGGGCACTCCATACATTTTCTAAAGCATGGGGTATAGGGATGGTACAGTCTAAAGTAACCATATGCTTATGTGTCCATTAGGGGATGGCCATTTTTAAAGAAAAAAACAAATGGGGTCGGGGGGTCGGTGGAATTTTGGGGACAACAACAATTGCCCTCCTAGGGGTCCAAAGAAATCCCCCCCCCCTTTATTTTAGGGAAACTGTATCATGCCGACCCTTTGGGGTGCATCGTGCAGGGTCTACGTGGGCATCCACGCACTATGCGCCCCTTTAAGGGTCAAGGGACATCGAAAGTAATTATACCTTTTCCCTCAGTTGGATATGTACGCATCATTTAAAGGGGCATTCTCACCACTCGCACTTACAACATAGCAGACTAGATCAGTACTAGAATTCTGAGTGGGAAACGCCCGGTGAGAATGCCGCTTTAATGCCTCAGAAAAAAGCTGTAGGACTGCTACGGTCCAAAAAGGCCCCTTTCCTGCCAGCGAACTATCCACCAGAAGTATCCATCCCCCCGCCCCCAGACAGGGGGGGGGGGGGATGGGGCACTCAAAAAAAAATTGATACAGGTTTGCGGTTACTCTTGCCCTTGGTGAGGGGGATTTTCGTCAAAAGTGACCCTTACTGAGAGAGTTTTGGAATATAAAGTGCCCCCCCCCCAGGATCCATACCCAGGTGTGAGGACGGCTTAGATGTACAGGTATGACATATGTCTATAGTACAGAGGCGGCTCACTAATCTAACACCTGGTCACACACACACTGTGCTGGTGTAGCCTGCAGGTGAGGTGTATCAACAACTACAATATTGTATCAACATGTACAATATTGTATCAACAACTACAATGTTGTATCAACAACTACAAACTGTAACACAGGCTTATCTTCATTACAGCGGGTGTGTGTATGGGGGGGGGGGGGGCTCTCAGCGTTGCTTACAAGATTCCAGGGAAAGGGTCTGTTTTTGGACCCTAGGCAGGAAAAGGGGTGTTTTAAAGGCATTATGACTAGAAAAATCTTACTCAATTTCTGTCTTGAAATTAAAAATATTAGGGTACATTTTAGGCCCACCTTTTGTGGGTTTTCTCTATCATCCACAAGGGTATAAGGGTATATTTTTCCTATACTCTTACTTGATTGGGGTATGTTTTGGGCTCAAAATCCTGTGAAAATAGTGCTATATACTTGTAGTTGATTTGTCTCCCGTGATAAGGATACCAAATTTGAGGTGTTATAGAAAAGATAGGGAGTCCCCCCCCCCGGCACTACAGCCAGTGTAGCCGGGGGGGGGGGGGGGGGCTTACGTAAAGGAAGGCAGCGTGCAGTACACTCAGTGAATCGTACACGATATGGTCAAGACAATGTGGCCAAAATCGTGGACGATGTGGCCAATGACACCTCAGTAATGGGGGTGGATGGCTAAATTCGACATGGCGACATGGCCATTTCTTAGAATCGACATGCGACATGGAGCTCAGTGACATGAGGAAAACAATTAGTGACATGACATGGGTGTTTCTTAAAATTGACATGGGACAGGGCAGGTTCTTAAAGGCGACATGGAACAAGGGGATTTAAGTGACAGGTGACATGTCCATTTCTTAAAATCGACATGCGACATGGGACCCCCCCCCCCCCCATCTATACCCCCTCAGTAAAACCCTGTACACACACATCACATACAGAACAGTATGGATTGGTCAGAGTTGACCCTTCAAAAATGGCCACATCATCTATTAAGTGCGAGGACCGGGCGGTTGTAGATCAGATTTTTTTTTATTCATTTCATTTATACGACAGTTTTAGCCAGTATCGAAATGTGAAAATGTATTCAAAATTGCATAGAAGTCCATGTAACATGCCATCTTTGTATTTCATATACCTTTTTAAAAACAGAACTACGTTAAAAATATGGAAAAAATATGAAAACTCTTCAAAATTGCATGAAAAAAACGTAGGGTCGGCCCTGTTTTATTAGGGTCGGCCGGGTGACCTGAAACAAACCTTTTGTCCTCCTAATCGCCCCCCCCCCCAACACACACAGGCACACCTGTTATCTTGGTTGTGACCAGCACGTCCACCATACCGTGTAACATGAGCCACACACACGTCACACACACGTGGTGGACGACACCCAGCACACGGCAGCAGGCACAGAGACCCCTACAGCCTAAACAGGTGAGTTGGTGCAGCTTCCTACCTCACAGTGAGGGTTGTCAACTTTTGGGAATGAGAAAAGTGAAACTTTGCCAAACTGATAAAGTTTGAGTGAACATAACGGGGCGCGAAGCACCGCGGTCCGACCGGGGTTCGAAAGCCCAGCGCTGCGACCAAGGTAGGGGGGTCTAAGGGCATGCCCCCCCCCCAGAAAACTTTGAAAATGTCAAATGGTGCAATTTGATGTGTTCTGAGAGCATCTTTTTAACTTTGGTTCTAGTTGGAGTATTTACAAAAGTCTTTCAGTTCTGGAAAGCCCAGAATCTCAGGAATGCGTGAGATTGCTTTACTCCTGCGTGAGAGCGTGAGAAAGGGTCCAAATGTGTGAGTCTCACGCCCAATGCGTGAGGGTTTACAGCCCTATACCTGTAAATATGACATTATAAGTTACATGTCACTGAATTCACCCAGTTCCACACACAGCTTAGGCCAAAAAAAAAAAGAAGGTGTGTTTCAGGTTACATGGTCTGAAAATCTAGGGTAGGTAGGTCGGATTTTTTATTTTTTTTTAAATTCTTTTTTTTAAACTTTAGCCTGAAAAGTACTCAGAAATCGACTCAGGAACTTCAATGCCGACTCACCGACGACCGCCTGGACTAGTGAACTATCAGATCGACCCTTAAATAACCCCAAAATGACCAAAAGTATAAATATTTTTTCAAAATTGCATAACAATTTCTAGGGTCGGCCCTGTTTTGCTAGGTAGGGTCGGGTAACCTGAAACGCACCTTTTTTTTTTTGGCCTCAGTGTCCAGAGATAAGCATTGTGCCTGTATCTGCAATGAGGACCCACGTGGTGAGAGCTGGCTGGTCAGCACCCCCGGTAATGGCTACCATAATCCATGAGGTGGGTCAGTGTACTCATGACACCCAACAGGCAATGACGGACCATTAAAGACCATGATACAGGACATTTATACAGACGTTTCTTTTAAACGATAGGGAGTGGATGTGCCTTTACATGGGTCCCCGAAATTTTTACCATGTCGCCGTGTCGATTTTTAGCAAAAGGGCCGTGTCAGTGTGTCAAATTTTATGTATATAAGGACTCATAGAGAGATAACTGCAGGTCGATTTTTATCCTTTATTTTTCTGTGTCCGTCGATTTTTAAAAGGGCCTAAAACGGCTGTGTCGCTGTGTCGCCCGTGTCGAATTTTACCCATGTAGAGGCACAGTGGATGGATGGCATAGATGGCAATTATATTTCCCACCAGGTCGTATGGTACAGGGGACAGGTGAATTGGGGGGGGGGGGGGGGGGGGGGGGGCTACACTGCTTACGGCTGTGTCTCACGACCTTGGGCCAATGTTTTTGTCTCTGACCGGTTGCCAGCTCTGACCGCGTGTCAGCTCTGACCGGGTGCCAGCTCTGACTGGGTGCCAGCTCTGACCGGCCTGAATAAAATCGGGTTATTTAGGGCAGATGTAGATAGAATTTGGTTGAAAAGGTTAATGGATGTTATAACTCTCTAAACTAGTCATTAGTTGTCCATTTTTATCATCACACCTTACACAGTAGCTACCCATAGCTCAATGTCTGACAGAAGCCCTGTGCAATTCCGGAAGTGTTGCGGAAGTGTTGCGCCATTTAAAAATTATGTAGGGTGGGGGTTACTGGTATTTCTGGATGCAGACATCTCAGAAGTAGTGCAACTCAATTCTGAGACTACATATTACCTTTGGTGTTCAGCCTATGAAATGCATCAATACTATAATGTCATATTTGTACTGTGTGTCTCTATTCTCCCCTTATAATCCTCCTTATAATCCTACCCTACGTGACTTGAGACCCTTTATCCTGTCCATAGCAATTCATTTGAAGAGTTTAAATCATTTACGGACTAATAAGTATACACAATGTACTATGAAACGTTTGGGCCGCAGCTAATACGCAAGTCAGGTTGTCAGGCAAAGTCACAAAGTCAGGGTGTGGCTTAGGCCAAAAAAAAGAAAAAGGTGTGTTTCAGGTTACCCGACCCTACCTAGAAATTTTTATGCAATTTTGAAAAAATATTAATATTTAGTTTTTTTGGGGGCCTATTTAAGGGTCGATCTGATAGTTCATGAGTTGAGGCGGTCGTCGACGAGTCGGCATTGTAGTTCGTGAGTCGATTTCTGGGTACTTTTCAGGCTAAAGTAAAAAAATAAATAAAATAAAATAAAATCCGACCTACCTACCCTAGATTTTCAGACCATAACACACCTTTTTTTTGGGCCTTATACGTAAGATTATAGATGTATACTACAGTACTAAAGTTGCCATAATCAACCCCCCTGTGAGGCTTATAGGATATTCCCAAAGTCCAGATGCGGCTAATAAGACTCAGGGGTAGACACTAACGCTGGCCCGGGAGCCAATGGCCCGTAATTTTGGGTCCGGGCCCGTAGTTTTCTTCAGAATTACCTTCCCATGGGCCCGGGTGGCCCACAGGAAATTTTGCAAGATATTTGATAGGAATATAACTGATCAATATAGACATGTACTATGTCGTTGGAAAGAGAAAAATGTGAGGAAATGAAGCAATTTGGTGTCATTTTCACATGGGTAAATCAGGAATTCAGATGATTTTCTCTTTGAAAAAAGTAAAATATATTTGCTGGCCCACAGCTAAAAGTCCGGGCCAATAGGTTTTTGGAGATACGGGCCCTGGTGGCCCACAGCTGAAAAAGTTAGTGTCTACTTATTAAGTGAGTTAGGCTTATACCCAAGGTTTTACAGTAGTCATCGTTATCCATCGTCACTATACACAATCAATTGAGTGTATAACCCGGGTGTATAACAGGTAAGAGGTCGTGGTAATCATGATACAATCGCACCTTTCAGTTGCTTATGATATAATCGGTAACCAGATAATATATTTGGGTGATATAACATTTATGTCAATATAGATAAGTAAAGCACCCAGTGTAGCTGATAATTGTCTCCTAGTTAAACGATTGGGTCAAATTGTTATGTAGTACATGTAGTTTAACCACTGCCAGAACCCTGTACTCAGGATATTAGCTTAGTCACAGCTGAGCACACTCATCTGCAACTCGTGATCAGCCTTGACTGTTGCCAATATCCTGAGTACAGGGCTTTGCATGTGGTTTAATACATGTACTATATAACAATGTAACTTATGCTACATCAGTGTTAATTGTTTGCCACAACAGTGATGATTGTTTGCCACACCAATGTTAATTGTTTTGTACATATTATACAAGCAGGCAATTTCTTTTATCTTTCCACCCAAGTCTTTTTTTAAAGAAAGATTTGGACGTGTTTATTTAGCTTAATTGGTAGGACGAAGAAACCATTCGATTTCCATCCACATGTGAGGTTGTCAATAATAACAACTATAACCTGTGTGCTGTGGGTACAGAGTTAATCACAAGCTCATACCCAACCATCGCGATTAAGCGCCGGAGCGCTCTTCAATTTGGATGGGCCATTAAACCCAAGATTGGCGCTTATTTGAGATCCTATTTCAGTGCTTAAGGCATATTTCAACACCTGTACCCCCGGCGCTTATACAAGACTGGTGCTCTCTCGAAACCGGCGCTTTATCGCGACAGTACGGTACCTTCAAGGCCCCCTGAGACTTATGCTTAGTTCTATATATACCCCTAGGAGATGGTTATATTTAAGAGCTCTTTTTCTCTTTGAGAGCCCTGGTATCTAGTGGAATCCGTACCCACAACCTCAGAACATTGAGCCCAACAGCAAACCAACTGCTCCACCAAGACTCATGCAATGATACTAATCACTCACTAGTATATGTACTGCTTCTGCCTTTTTAGCACAATGAGTAACACTATTTAAAAAGTTTGAGGGGTTCGAACCCCATTTGATCGGACTCCAACTACAAGTACCCTGTACCCTTATTGTGTAAGAATCCTTCTTCTAGACAGCTGCCGGTTGATACACGACCCCCCCTCACTTTTGAAACTTTTATAATAATATTTATTATTTGGTCATTTATCCACTTGAGTCTCATCCCCCCTTTTCCCCTAAGTCCTACTAATATGGAGAACTGCTCCCCCCCAACCCCAATCTCACTCTCCCTCCTAATTATATTCTCTACCCCGACCCGTCTACCTTGCCCTCCTTTACTTCCCTTCCTAATCCCCCCCCCCCCCCTTTCCTACCCTATTTCCCCCTTTTATATTATTACTAAAATAAAAGACCTTTTTACCCTCGTCCCCCACCCCCAATATCCACCCATTACCCTCGTAATCAAGACTGGCTGAGGCCTCGTCTAAATTACGTAACATTGCTTTACATAGAACCATATGGATATGTAGCCCATTTTGGGGCACTGGTTTGTTTACTTATGCTCAGTGTTTACTGAGAATGTGTAAACAAACAAAGACCTGGTAACTTTACATAAGGTTATAAGTTGATTGATATACACCTAATACCATCAAGGTGTGCTGGGTATTACATAATAAGGGCCCGCGGCCTCTGTAATTCACTCAGGATAAATAAAGGAATATTATAATATATACCCTAGCAGCAGGACCACACAGCCACATGTGTGATCCTGGTAACTAGGGCCTATGTTCGTGAGGTATCGATATAAGCCTCGGCCTTCGGCATTGGCTTATATCAATGATATTGCCTCTTGGCCCACAGGAGTATATCCAGTACATATACAACAGGTGGAAGCACATATTATGTGGCTGAACAGGCAGTGGTTCTCTCTGGTAAAGCTGTAGATATTGTTGTGACTAGATACCTTACATATTATCATTTAGGTATCATTGTAGAAAGAATGTATACCCCATTTACCAGAGAGACATATTTACAACAGTTTTAACAAGTGTCTCTGAGGTTCAATTTTAGTCATCCCAGCTGATATTGTGCTCTGGACTGAAGAAGCATGATGTGCTGATTTTATAGCATTTTCTTGTTATACCATTGAAACACGAGGCTTAATTGCCTTTATTAACTCCGCTCAACACGAAATGCTTGGTGTTTGTAACAGCACGGTCTACCAGGCCAGTGCACTCCTGCCAGGATAAATAACAGAAATTCAAATCATATCAAATCTCTACATTTATGTTTTACAAATCATATGATTTGCTGACATGATACTTGCTATATCAACTAATAATCTGCATTTACTTTTACAGGTCAGATCATGAAACCAGCTGGTACCATGCTACACAAACGTTTAATCACGGAGGTGCATGGGGGAGACAAACCCCATGTGTGTTCAGACTGTGGCAAAGCCGTAGCCTCAAAGCATAGTCTAAGAACACACATGATGACCCACACAGGGGAGAAACCTCATGTGTGTTCACACTGTAGTAAAGGATTCACCACATCGAGTGGCCTAAAGAAACACAATATGTCTGTCCACACAGGGGAAAAACCCCATGTGTGCTCACATTGTGATAAGCGATTCAGCCGAACAGATCAACTTAAGTTACACATGATGAACCACACAGGGGAAAAACCACATGTGTGTAAAGACTGTGGTACAGGATTCACACTACGACATAAACTGAATTCACACATGAAAAAACACACAGGGGAAAAACCTCATTTGTGTTCAGAATGTGGCAAAGGATTCAGTCAGCTAGGTAGTCTAAGATGTCACATGATGACCCACACAGGTGAGAAGTCCTACACATGCTCAGACTGTGGTAAAGGATTCATATTCAAAGCTGACATGAGGAAGCACATGAGAACCCACACAGGAGAAAAACCATATGAGTGTTCACACTGTGGGAGAAAATTCTCTGATCGAGGTGCCTGCAAAAAACACATGAGAACTCACACAGGAGAGAAACCGTATGTGTGTAAATACTGTGATAAGAGATTTTGTCATACAGGTTCTCTAACACAACACATGCTAATCCATAAGGGAGAAAAGCGCCATAATTGCTTGGACTGTGGTAAAGGATTTACTCAAAAAGATAATCTGACCAAACACATGAGGTCACACACAGGAGAGAAACCTTTTGTGTGTCGAGAATGTGGGAAACGATTTAGCTGTCCGAAAAGCCTAAAGCCACACATGTTGTCCCATAAAGGAGAGAAACCTCTTGTGTGTTCACACTGTGGTAAAGGATTTAGATACAAAGAGAGCCTAAAGCGCCACATGATGAACCACAGAGGAGACAAACCCTATTCATGTGCAGACTGTGGGAAGCAGTTTATTATACCTCAACGGCTAAAGGCACATATGCTGATACACACAGGAGAAAAACCTCATGTGTGCTCAGAATGTGGTGCAGCATTTACTACTCTAGGCAGCCTAACCACACACAATAGGAATGTTCACTCTGCAGATAAAGCCTGTGTGTGCCCACATTGTGATGAGGGGTTTAGTGACAGGACCAAGCTGGCTGACCACATGCAAACTCACACCAAGGAAAGGCCTCATGTATGTCAAGACTGTGGTAGACGGTTTGGTGTGCGACAGCATCTAAGGCAGCACATGAGATCCCACACAGGAGAAAAGCCTTATGTGTGCCCACACTGTGGTAAAGGATTGAGTCGGCTGGACAACTTACGGAAACACATCAAGACCCATGCGCGAGAGATGCCCAATATATCATCCGGGTCTGAACAACAATGTGATCAGAACCACTCGTCCAATAAGAACAATGAAGGAAATAAAACACTGAGTTCAGGAATAAAGTCTACTGAGTGGTCTAAACTCAAGGCTCAGCAGAATAGAATAAATAAAAAACTTAGTTTAGGAAGAAAGTTGCTTAGATCAGGAAGAAAGTCTGCTGACCGGTCCCAGCTCAAGGTGCAGAAACATTCAGGTAGACCAACATCTCAGATGGGGATACAGAGACAGAGAGGAGCCCAGACAGCAGACACTACAGGACAGATGCCTGAGCAGCAGCAGCAGCAGTCGCTGTGTGGTACTTCCACTGTGAGTTGTAACATGTGTTTACAAGGTTTTACAGAGGTGTCTCATCTTATACAGCACTGTTCTACTCACACAGGCCTGACACACAACAAGTATGTACACTGTGAGGTGTGTGTACAAGGCTTTACTGAGGTGTCAGCTCTAGAGGCACACACACGTACACACAGACCCTGCACAGGCCCTCACAGTGGTACAACATGGCTGTGTGATGACAAGAAGTTGCCACAACTCATTGTGGGCAGTTCGTTTCTGAGACATGCTGGTATACATGAGTGTACTGATTGTGGGGTGTGTGTGCAAGGTTTTATCAAGGCTGCTGATCTAGAGGCACATATGAGTGCACACATGTCCTGCACAGGTTCTCACAGTGCAAACACATGTTTGTGTGATGACAAGAAGTTCATGCTGCCACATCTGACATCCAGCAGCCCTGGTGTGAGGAGACGTCAGTGTACTGACTGTGAGGTGTGTGTCCAGGGTTTTACTGAGGTGTCAACCCTGGAGGCACACATAGACACACACACATGCTGTACGTGTCCTGATGACAAACAAGATCTGTGTTCTTGTGAAGGAAACAAGTCAACATGATGTTCCTGCTACTCAGGAAGTGAAATACAAATAATAAACTGTTCTTCAATTACTTTATGTCCACCTCGGTTGTCGGCCCGCCAATGACCGGATTTCAAACATTCCACCAACAGGTTAGGCCACTCAAAAAAAAAGTGGTTTCTCATCACCAATGACTGAAAGTCTTTGAAAGTGGGAAAAGTGCAAGTTATTTCTATTGCACTGTATTGCTGTCAGTATAAGCTTTAATTTGATACCAAATATGCCAATATTTGTCCGTTTTTATCAAGTTTTTCATCAAAAAAAATTTAAAAAAAGAAAAACTGTTTTCCTCAAAACTTGATTTTAATGATGCCCGCGGTGATGAGAAACCATTTTATTTTTTAAGTGGCCTTAGCTTACCCTCCTCTAGGGGGAAGCACCAGCCATGCTACTTTCAGTCAAGCTAACACTTTAAGGACAGCATGTCTCTCAAAGTCATCATGATGCACTAATGCAGCATGTGTAGAATGTGAGAAATGTAATCCAAATCTTTTGGAATTTTCCTTCTATCTATCATAGAACCCAGATATCATCAAATAAAGTCCACCAAGTTCCCAGAGTACATTCTATATATAACAGTTGGAGTTAGTCTGGGGGCAGTTAAGGGGGGAAATGAAGTGCCGCAGCGCCATCCGCATTAATTGACTAGAGTGGAAACAACACACAACTTTTTAACCATATTTTAAGCAGGTATTACATAAAAGCTATTCAAGTTTAAATTCTGTTGGATTTTCTCCTGGGAAGATTTCCCCTTTTCCAATTTATATTTCAATGTAGCATTATAAAGCTTCTTTCATTATCTCAATATGAGGGTTTCATTCATGCTCTCTGAATGCAATGCAAATGTACTGGCGGTAGGCTATATGACCATGGCCCTTCTACAGCCCAGTGGTGCCACCTCATGCCAATCATGTATACTAAAGACCTTCCAACAGGTTTGGACCACACTGGACTGTACAGTGTGACCTTCTCCCTGCGCTGCTTGAGACTGCCGCTACTAGGCCAGTGCAGCTGCATATATGCTACGCAGTATAGAGGGCACCACGGCACTTGACTCCCCCCCCCCCCTGGGGGCAGTTAATATTGGTAGAGGAGGGTGTTTGGGTCATGGTTGAGTGGGTCTGGTATTTGGGAGGTAGTTATGTAAGGGGCTTGAAGAGCATTTGGAGTACTGGAAAGGCTAGGCTGTGAACCTACATAATTGGCCCATGAATGTCTACTCAGTGCTGCCCCCTTGTAGGTATCAGGTGAACTACCTTTCAATATGCTTATTTATACTAACTATGTCAGCATTGTTTTCACCCACAACTATAAGGGTTTTCATATCTGTACATCGTGCAAACTGTACATTGTATACTGCTCCATTTATTGATAGTTATGTAAAACTCCATCATGAGTGTGTACTCATTGTTCTTATCTGCAAAGTATAAAGACCACACAATACAAAGCCCTTTTAGTTCCCTCTTACAAGAGGTCATATTGGCATGGCCCCCTAAATCGTATATTTTTTTCCTACTACAGAAAGAGAAATATCTGTGTTCTAACCCTTCCCAGTATGATAAAGAGAGGCCTGTTATGTTATGTCATTTTGTTCTGCCTAATTTAAAACAAAGGGTGGTCCCATAATTATTAACTTTATTTTAGAGTTAAAGGAGGTCTGAGGAGGTGAAGATAAACCATTGATTATGTGTGTAATACATACACATATAGAATCATAGACTCAACCAGGTAAATATCAGCGTCAGCCTGACGCTAGCCTTGTCACCTAAAGCACTCATATACCAAAGTCAAACACTGCTGGAACATAATAGATGGGTCAAGGCAATGCTGGACTCTGGGGAGAGTCTCTTTCAGCCTGCAAGAGTCCAGCATTGTCAGACTCTAGCATGAGGATCCAGCATGGCCAGACTTTCAAGCAATTCTGGTAGTAGAGTAGAGGCTCTAGACAAAGGTGCAGCGTAGCCTGACCCTCACTAGAATGGCCCTTGACCCATCTATTACAGTCCAGCAGTATGAGGGTGCTATTGGCGACATTGGCTGATGCTGATATTTGCCTGGGTGCTGTATGAAGGCAGTGGGTTCAGCATGCACAATGAAGTTTACTTGTACCTTGGCCTTTAGTCTGGTAACTGAGGTAACTGAAGCTAGCGTCAACTGTAGAGGGCCATGAGTACCTGCAAGTTTTCAGATGTTTACTGTAAAACCTCGCATATAAGCCTAACTCTTGTATCAGCCACACCCTTTTGAGCCGATTTTATAAGCCGCATCATCAATCTGGTTCTGGTGACTTTAAAGTTGCCATAATCAAGCACACCTAGATTTTGCTTCAGTTACAAATGAAAACATCACATTTGCTTGTCATATGTAATACTTTGTAATAAATGAGTCTCGCTTAGAGCTCACTGAAACGAAAAAATAGTAATGGTGTGGACTAAATAGTTAGTACTAGTATTGACAATACCACTAGCTGCTACTACTGCCAAACATGGACAATTCGAAATTCCATGCTGGAATGATTTTCTTGGACATTAGACTAAAATAATGATAAAACCCAGCAATTTTTCTTCAACTTGATTATTTAAATCATTCCGTTTCTTACATATGCAAAAAGAGTAATATGTATTTGTAATGTACTTAGTCACTGTATATTGGTAAAATGACATTGGATACTACCTAACTCAACCTGCTGCCTATTATATCTAAGATTTATTGAGGGAATAGCAGAAGTATAGTATGTATCGGAACGGGACTATGCTTAAGTACTGTTTATTACTCAATCGACCTGCAGCCAATCAGAGGCCTCCATTTGGTCACGTGACCCCCTCATTTGCATAATTACGTAATAGGCCACGCCCCCTCATTTGCATAATTACGTAATAGGCCACGCCCCCTTGATCACCAGCCAATCAGAGGCCGCCATTTGGTCACGTGACCCCCTCATTTGCATAATAGGCCACGCCCCCTTGATCACGTGACCCCCTCATTTGCATAATAGACTACGCCCCTTTGATCACCAGCCAATCAGAGGCTTCCATTTGGTCACGTGACTCCCTCATTTGCATAATAATGGATCACGTGACCCCCTCATTTGCATAATAGGACCACACCCCCTTGGTCACGTGACCGGAAGCGCTCTTTATTTGGAAAATAGACCACACCCCCTTGGTCACGTGACCTGAACCCCTCCCTCATTTGCATAATATAGATAATAGACAGACCACGCCCCCCTTTTGGTCACATGACTTGGACTAGCCAATGGGAGGCTTCTATGGGGGGGGGGGGGAGGGGAGGGGGAGGGGGGAAGGGGGGCACTTTAAGATGCATGGGGAGGGGAGGGGGGGAGGGGGGCACTATTTTGGGGTGGGCGGGCACTTGGGGGGGGGAGGAGCTTTTGGGGTCTGCTGGGGAGAAATTTTTTTTTTTTATCTGATCTCTAGGGAATCGCCTCCTCCCTACCCCCCTTTAGGGGGGTAGGGAGGAGGCGAGTCAGAGGTGACTGTAGAGGAGTTTTTCGGTGACTTGATGACTTTCAAACGACCATACTGATAGTTGATAAATTTGACTTTTGACTTGAATATTCTTGCGACTTTGCGACTTGTAAGCCAAAGCGAAAGCGACTTTGCGACCTGTAGCCCCTTAAAAGAGGTGACTTTGTAACCTCAGGGGGGAGATCCTTCTACACCCCCACGGAGGAGGAAGGATCTCGGTTGATTGACTGTACTTTGACTTGTTGTTGTAAACAAAAAAAAAAAAATAATTAATGAATAGAACGACTCCCTTATTGCTAACAAAGGAACGACTTTGAATTACACAAATGAGACTACCCTCTTTTGTAGGGGGTTAGTGGTAACTCGACTTAAATTAGAGTATTAGGGAGAGCAAAACGCGACTACACGCCGTCTTAGACTGTCTTACGGACCGGATAACAATAACCATAGTTACCTTGGTTACTGTTGATGACGCGTAATGAGCAACGTCGTCAAAATTAAGCTGACGTCAGCGGTCGGCTAGCCAGACAGTTTTTTTTTGTCAAAATGACCGGAGCAGGTTACGTTGCGGTCGCTCAAGAGACGGTGATGGATCTGGTCAGGAGGATACTGAAAGAAGGTCTACCTAGAACCACCACGCAAGTTTGAGCGCGGCGGGTATCAGTCATCATGGGGCCCTTGACGGGTGGGTCCTCCCCATGCAGCCGTATGTCGAATTTAAGAAATGCCCATGTCACATGTCACTAAGGGAGAAACGTTTTCGAAATATTTAGAACCCAAATTTGAGCATTCTGGTACATTTTTAAGGACCCAGACACTGCAAAGCCGGGTACCATCCAAGAAAATTTATTTTTGGCGAAATGTTTAGGCTTGAAATGGTACTTTTCTGATGCACTCTTCGAACATTTTTTTTCTCATGTCACTATGGTCCATGTCACATGTCGGACTTAAGAAATGCCCCATGTCCCATGTCACTTAGATGACCATGCCCCATGTCGATTTTTTAAGATACGCCCGTGTCGTCGTATTGAATTTTAAGAAAATGACCATGTCACCATATCGAATTTAGGGGTCTAGGGACATCAGCATGTCCGGCTATCCTCCACAAATTCAGCTCTAAAATGTTTACTTTTTTTGGGCTGATTTTTCATCATTTTAAAAAAAACAATAGGATGTTGAAATGTTTGCTGTTGTAAATAGAAACAAAACAAAACAAGCGCATGGTAAGATTATGTCACATTGTAGTCGCGGGTCCGCTCGTGGCTTATCCAGCCTCTTTGTGGATCCCCGACTGACAATGTGATCATATACTAATCACCCAGCGTTTACGGTATTATATACTAAGGTATGAGACAGCCCCTACAGGTGTCTAAAAGCGCTGTGACCTGATTAAAATGACGTCAGCGGCGTCTGCTCGTCAGCGCCCAGCTGTAGGACATGCCATCCTGCTTTGCTGGATGTTTTGAAATATTTTGATTTAACTGATAATACCTGATAACAAGCCTCTAAAGCAGTTTTTGATCGAGTACGTGTTCTCTACTTTTCCATTGATTAGCTGCTTCAGCAAAAAAAATCGCGCACGCGCGGTCTAGATGACGGAGGCGCTAAAGCTCTGTTTAGAGAGTGGAACTTGACTATAGACTCAGTACTAACTGAACGCCCGGGGTCACCCCTCATGTGGGTATATGTACAAGCTCAGGTTCTTCACTTTACGGCTTGACTAAAACTGAGACGCGTCCATGATAAACTCTAGCATTTTTTTTTTCTTTTCTAGGATCGAGAGATTTTAAATGGGGCGGTTATCTAAATAGCGTGGAACTAAAATCAGGCTGCGGCAGATAGTATCTCTGCGCACCTCAAGACTCAACGTAGCTTTCACTCTCCAGCAGAGGTTTAGTTGTCACTAATTATGGGCGGCGACCATCATGCACCGGCGGATATTGGAGAGTGTTGGAGAGCTGAAGCCTACAGACATATAAATCAATCGCTCTGGTGGAGACAAGTGTCGGAAATATCTCGCCATAGATTGGAACCAAATACTTATCTAATGGAATCGTTATCAGTTTTCAGTTTTCTTGCCATACAAATTTATTTCCCACTCTTCACGTGGTGATAGCTGAAGGTCACTCATCGTAGGTACGTGTGACCGTTGACATCAGATTTGTACCGTACTGTCGCAATTAAGGGCTCTGAGGGAGTGCTTTTCAATTCGGTGAAGTTCTTACTCAGGAGCTATATACAAGCCAGGCGCTGGCGCTTATTCAAAGTCGCGATTTTAGTGCTTAAGAAAAAACATTTGGAGGCTCTTATACTCCGGCGCTTATTCAAGACCGGCGCACTTTCAACACTAGTTGCTTTATCGCGACCGTACGGTATGACTTCGGTGTCACAAGGTCCCAAACTCCAAATAAGGAAGTGAAACAACGTCGCCTGTCTACCTCGTGCGCGTCATAGCGTCGTCGAAAATAGTGTGACGTCAGCTGCTCTCAGGCGGTTAGGAAGTCAGTTCGACAAAATGGCTCACCGAGTGAACTTCGTGGCCGTTTCCCGATCTATGATCAATGCGGCCGTGGAGAAGGAATTCGTAGCTGCACTACAGAGAGAGGAGGCAGAGAGACAGCGTGCTGCTGCTGCAGAGGGTGTGGCCGATGAGCTGATCACGGAGGTCACTGATCAACTCATCCGGCAGTGCGTCGAAGAAGTCAAGCAGCAGGTCTGCAGGGAGGAAGGCCTACCACTCGCCGTCCTTGAGATGCTGAAAGACTACGACGTGATATGACCACACCCTCCGCCTCAGCAGCAAGGTCCCTGCGATCATCTCTACTAAACGGTCCTTTTCAGGACCAACCACTGATCACAAAAGTTGAAAATCAATCTCAATATAATATACGCATCAGAAAAACCCCTAATAGTCTCTACACTGAAACCCTCTTGAGTAGGTAGGTCGGGTTGGTTTTTTTTTTAGGAAGGGCGTCAGGTCATCATGTGGAGGTCATCAGGTGTACTGTGTGCTGTCTGTCTGTCTGTCTGTCTGTCTGTGTGTGTGTGTGTGTGTGTGTCTGTCTGTCTGTCTGTCTGTGTCTGTCTGTGTCTGTCTGTCTGTCTGTCTGTCTGTGTGTCTGTGTGTGTGTGTGTGTGTGGTGGGTGTGAGCGTGTGTGAGAGAGCGTGTGTGAGCGTGTGTGAGAGAGCGTGTGTGTGTGTGTGTGTGTGTGTGTGTGTGCAGTGCGCGGCGTGTGTGTATCATGGTGTATGATGGTATCATGATGAATGTGACGTCGTATCGGGTCTAATCATGAGGGGAAGGGGATAGGCCGAACAAAAAAAAGTTGTGTTCCGGTAACCCGACCGACCCTATCATTTTGGCCCGACCCTAATCGTTTTAAATTTTTTTTTAGATTCTCCCTTATGTAGAGGGGGCCCCAGACGGGTAAAAAATCGACAAATCGACATGACCCTAGTGACAAGGGAAAAGACATATTCCTTAGAATCGACAAGTGACATGGGTATTCCTTAGAATCGACAAGTGACATGAGGGGTAGTGACATTTTTATAGTGTCAGTGACAAGGGACAAACCGCTTTTCTTAAAAATCGACAAGGGACATAGCCATTTCTTAAAAAAAAAAAATCGCCAAGTGACACAGCATCCCCCCGTCTAGGGGCCTATGTAGGGTATCACCAAAAGGGTTTAAAACATACATAACGGCCTTCAGCTATCTCAATTCTTATCCTTTGAAAAAGCCTAGAAGGGTGGGAAAATTCTTTGTATGTAAAAACAGAACTGATAAGGTTTTTTAATTAGACAGATATTGGTTCTACACTATCAAAAAATAACCACTCAGTAAAAAAAAAAATAAAAAAAATAAGAGATTCCGACATATTTTGGCATAGAAAAGTGATGGAATCTGGCGACCTAGATATATTTTTCCTCTGTCTATAGAACTGGTTCGGGCTCAATTCTATATTACTATAAAGTTGCACTCAATAAACCCTCCCAAAATACAACACAGTTATCGCCCTCTATTTTTGAGTTACTGCCTATTCTGACATTTTGAAAGGAGGTTTTGGTACAACATATAAGCTGCAAGTTATACACAGGGATTAATAATAAGACCCCAGACGGGTAAAATAGCCAAGTCAACAATGTCCTGTTATAGCCAATATGGACAAAGAGACATGGGGGTGCTGGGAGTTGGCGACAAGGGGCAAGACGGGCAAGACTACTTCTCAAAATAGACAATGGCCAAGACCTAGTTCTTAAATTTGACAAGGACCATTGGCATCTCTTATATTCGACAAGTGACACATGTGCCCCGTCTGTGGTCCTAATATAGATTTTCTAAAAGTAAATTTTCTGCACCGTGTGACAACGACCGATCAGCTAGATAGCAGAGATTTCCCCAACCTATTTTGGTTATTTTTCTATTCAGTTTTTGATCAGCGCACTATATTATCGTGTTGTTTTAAAAAAAAATTTTAATCATAAATAATATGTAGACTTGGAAAAAAAAAAAAGAGAGCTGACACGCAAACTCCGACTCTCCCCCCTCCTACTCACATGTCGCTGTTTTGTCACTAAACCCAAAGACCCACCCACTCCGTAGGAAGGGGTGACGTTTGTGAACGTTCCCTTAGACTTCTATTCTTTATTTATTGTGTGGCCCCTAAAGAGGGGCCAACCAACTGGCACTTCCAGTTGGTTATATGCTGCACAACATCGGCGTAATTAATTACGCCGCGTGTTAAGCAGCATGGATCACTCTTGACAGACTGGCCTCAAAGCCCCCGTTGGATGGGGGCCCTTGTGGCACAACGAGTCAAAACGAGTTGATCCGTTTTTCAGATTACCGACTCGGTGAGAGGTTCTGACTATGTATATCTTTTATAACGCCTTAGATATGGTGTGGTATTTTTCATCTTGCCATAGTTTAGTTGGTATTTAAAGAAACTGACTCATTTCTATCAGAAATACACAATATTGAATTGTTTTTTATATTTTAATATATTAGAAGCGCGCTTTGTTGCCTATATAGCTCATTATGCGTTAAAATGTTCGTGAGCATCGTAGGAATGTACAAAATTCCTATTGTGGCGCCATCTGACGAAAGAGCGGGGAACTATACTAGCGCGTTCGTTATTTGCATCTTTGACAGCGACTAAGAGACGCTCAAACTGTCTCTTATTTAGTTTGAACTTATCACAAAATTGTCTTTGATAGGTCGTAGATTGACTTCTGACTTTTTTTTCTTTTTTTTTAGTTAGAATAAAAAAAACAAAAAAAACAGTGACGCCGACACAGACCTGCGCATTAACGCGCTCCACCGTCTTCAGAGGGTTAAGTCTATAGTACAGTAGATTCTACTGTGTACTTACACTAACAGTGCTACATATACATACCCGAGTTCTAAGTGGGTTTTTTTTTTTAGGAAAAAAAAGTGATCTACTCACCCAAACCGCTATTAGTAGGTAACCTGTATGAACCATACCGCAAACATCTGCCTCGTGACTGATAGTGTACCGGTGGTGAAGTGCTGTTGCAAGAACAATTGAGGCTCTTTATATAGCTGAGAGAGCGAATGTCCTAATCTTGTTTTCACCTTGAGCCCCACCCTATTCCAGAGAGGATATCAAAAATCACATGTACATGTATATGGGCTTATAGCTGGTGAATAAATAAGGCGGGACAACTGTGTATACAAAGACTACAGGGGGCGTTTTAACGACAGGTGTGACGCGCCAGCCCGTGGCCGGAGCTTTTGTTTTCACCTAGAGAGGGGATCAAGAGTGTATACAAAGCCTACAGGGGGTGATTAACGACAGGTGTGACGCGCCAGCCGGTGGACGGATGACTGCATCTTCTAAGCTTTGTTTTCACCTAGAGAGGGGATCAAGAGTGTATACAAAAAAGCCTACAGGGGGTGTTTAACGTGGCCGGATGACTGCATGTTATGGTCTAAGCCTGTTTTCAGCTAGAGAGGGACCTAATCACCTAAGCCCTTTCCACCCTTAAATCAATCTGATAATTGCCATAAAGGGGAGTAATGCGCGTTACATGTATATGGGATTATAGCTGGGTAAGAGATTAAGACGCTAGTCAACTGTGTATACAAAAAAAACTACAGGGGATGTCTAAGGCCGAGTGTCATGCACCAGCGGGCGGACGGATGTCTGCCACTCTAGCTGTGACTACAAGCGCGTGCGTGTGGTAGACAGCTTAAATCAAAAACAAGTTAAGCTCCTTATAGCTTCCTACTGACTGCGGATTCGAGTGCTTGAAAGATGGTCTTTTGTTTTTTTCATCTATTTCCTCGGGGAGTCGAACAGGATTAAAGATGTAACAAACCCGCACCTACACAGGTAGACAGCTGGTCGCCTTCCTAGTGAGAGTTTTTCTCTTGAGTTAAGAAGCTTATCTCGGAGCCTAGTACATAAGCGAGAGTGAAACATGGATCCCACACACTTCTTCTACCACCTTCAGCATGGCGTCATCAGGAATCACTCTACGTTCTACCAAATGTGAGCATCCCGACACTACTACAGAGCCGCGACAACACCACACGGAGGAGACGTCCATGGTTACTGATGAGTTAACAAGTAGCAACGTGGAGGTTCGTTTTTATCAAGATTCGTACGGGTGGCTGGATAGTGTGAGGGACGTGAAGCTCGTACCGCCGTTCGTGCTACACATGCTGCATACGAAGTCGCTAATGTTGCTAACAACGCTGCTGTTACTCTCGCCGCTGCTGCTCGTGCTGCTAATGTTCTTGCTACTGTTACCGCTCTTGCTGCCGATGCTGCTGCTGCTGATGCTGCAGCGACTGCTAACAGTGACGCTGTTGCAGCTGCTGCTAGGGCTAGTGCTATTAATGCTTGTACAGCTGCTAAAAACATAGCTTGTTTCGCTGATGCTAGTCGCAATGTCGCTGTTGCTGCTGTTGCTGATGCACATGATGCTAAGTTACGGGCTGTTGCTTTTGCTGATGTTGCTGTTGATGCTGAAGATGCTGCTGCTGCTGCTGCTGCTGAAGATGCTGCTGCTGCTGCTGCTGCTGCTGAAGATGCTGCTGCTGCTGCTGCTGCTGCTCTAGACACCTATGACGCTGCTGCTGCTGCTGCTGCTCTAGACACCTATGACGCTGCTGCTGCTGCTGCTGAAGATGCCGCTGCTGCTGCTGCTCTAGACACCTATGACGCTGCTGCTGCTGCTGCTGCTCTAGACACCTATGACGCTGCTGCTGCTGCTACTGCTGCTCTAGACACCTATGACGCTGCTGCTGCTGCTGCTGCTGCTGAAGATGCTGCTGCTGCTGCTGCTCTAGACACCTATGACTAAACTTAGTAGGTGTTATTTACAAACAAAGAGAGCCACGTGGTGTTGTTGTGGCTTATTATGCAAAATGAAGAGGTCGCGTGACCACGGGCTGTTGCTTTTGCTGTTGATGTTGCTGCTGCTGCTGCTGCTGCTGCTCCTGCTGCTACTGCTGCTGCTGCTACTGCTGCTGAAGATGTTGCTCCTGCTGCTGCTGCTGCTGCTGCTGCTGCTGCTGCTGCTGCTGCTCTAGACACCTACGACTAAACTTAGTAGGTGTTGTTTACAAACAAAGAGAGCCACGTGCTGTTGTTGTGGCTTATTATGCAAATTATGAAGAGGTCGCGTGACCATGGGCTGCTGTCTGCTGCTGCTGAAGATGCTGCTGCTGCTGCTGCTGCTGCTGCTGCTGCTACCTATGACTAAACTTAGTAGGTGTTATTTACAAACAAGAGAGCCGTGTGGTGTTGTTTACAAACAAAGAGAGCCACGTGGTGTTGTTTACAAACAAAGAGAGCCACGTGATGTTGTTGTGGCCTATCAAATTTATCAACTATCAGTATGGTCGTTTGAAAGTCATCAAGTCACCAAAAAACTCCTCTACAGTCACCTCCGACTCGCCTCCTCCCTACCCCCCTAAAGGGGGGTAGGGAGGAGGCGATTCCCTAGAGATCAGATAAAAAAAAATTTTTTCTCCCCAGCAGACCCCAAAAGCTCCTCCCCCCTGCCCACCCACCCCACAATAGTGCCCCCCTCCCCCCTCCCCTCCCCATGCATCTTAAAGTGCCCCCCTCCCCCCCTCCCCCTCCCCTCCCCCCCCCCCCATAGAAGCCTCCAATTGGCTAGTCCAAGTCATGTGACCAAAAGGGGGGCGTGGTCTGTCTATTATCTATATCACGCAAATGAGGGAGGGGTTCAGGTCACGTGACCAAGGGGGTGTGGTCTATTTTCCAAATAAAGAGCGCTTCCGGTCACGTGACCAAGGGGGTGTGGTCCTATTATGCAAATGAGGGGGTCACGTGATCCATTATTATGCAAATGAGGGAGTCACGTGACCAAATGGAAGCCTCTGATTGGCTGGTGATCAAAGGGGCGTAGTCTATTATGCAAATGAGGGGGTCACGTGATCAAGGGGGCGTGGCCTATTATGCAAATGAGGGGGTCACGTGACCAAATGGCGGCCTCTGATTGGCTGGTAATCAAGGGGGCGTGGCCTATTACGTAATTATGCAAATGAGGGGGCGTGGCCTATTACGTAATTATGCAAATGAGGGGGTCACGTGACCAAATGGAGGCCTCTGATTGGCTGCAGGTCGATTGAGTAATAAACAGTACTTAAGCATAGTCCCGTTCCGATACATACTATACTACTAATAGCTAATTCAGAGGTAGCATAGTACTCATATTAACCTGCTCTTTAAATCATGCACTGTAAAAAGTTGTTGTTCGTGTACAGCAAAATTTGCTGTCCATGTACAGTACTTTAGCTGTAAATGATAATACAGCAAATTCTACTGTACATGTACAATTCTGTTACTGTAGATGCAGGTTACGGTAGTGACTTGTAGATCTACAGTACTTTTCCCTGTAATATGTAAACGAGAGGTCGTGGGATCGATCCTAGGTCTAGCCACCTCTCATCAGAGATCTTTAGCAACAAGGCTGTAGCTCATTTAATACAGACATGGCAGAGATAGCTTATATCCTAATATGACCATTTGTAACACCAGCTCTGTGGCGCAATGGATCAGGGCCCGTCTTCAACACCACAGGTGGTGAGTTCAATCCTTAGTGGAGCCACTTCTCTTGGTCTACCTACATCCACCTAAAATTCATTTTTTCCCTCACATGGATGATTAAAAATATCACCAGCACTGAGAGGCGAACCCCAGACCTTTACAAATTATTATTAATCAGTTGAGAAGTAGAGTAGAGATATATCCCTATATGAATGTTAGTAGTATTGTATGTATCGGAACGGGACTATAGTTAAGTACTGTTTATTACTCAATCGACCTGCAGCCAATCAGAGGCCTCCCTTTTGGCGGGAAATTCAAAAGCAGCCAATGAGAGGCCTCCCTTTTGGCGGGAAATTCAAATAGGTCACGTGACCGGAAGTGACCTACTTCCGGTCACGTGACCTTTGGGCGGGAAATTCAAATAGGTCACGTGACCGGAAGTGACCTACTTAAGAGGGTCACGTGACCACCATGTTGGCGGGAAATTCAAATAGGTCACGTGACGGGAAGTGACCTACTTAAGGGGGTCACGTGACTACTAGGTTGGCTTTCAAAATAAGTCACTTGAGATTTTGATGGATAAATAAATTTAAAAAAAGAAAAAAAAAGCAAGCTGAAAAAAGCTTGCTAAAAAATAATTTAAAAATGTGGCTCTTTTTTTCTAGGGGGGGAGGGGCACTCTGGGGGGCACTCTTTAAGATGCATGGGGGGGGAGGGGGGGAGGGGGGGGAGGGGCAGGGTTTTTTAAGAGTGAGACTCGCTTCTCTGCCCTCTCTAAAAGAGAGGGCAGAGAGGCGAGTCTACTTACAATGAAAGGTATCATGATTGCGTTTATGATGATGTGCATCATGATGTGACTATCTTACAACCCTATGAGAAATAAGCAAGACATGGGCGTACTTACACGGGCTATTTGTAAACTAATTTCTCTTGAATCTATTAACAGCTCACATTTTTTTTCTTAGATGACATCTGACAGCTGCTTGCTAGGCTAAGATATTGTTAAATAAACAACTTGGAAAGCTAATTACAGTTTTCTGGCTTGAAATATAGTCTTTCAACAGACTTTTTTTCTCATCTTACACAGAGGCAAATATCAGAGACACCCAATGGCGCTTAAACTGCTCTCAGCCAAGGGTCGGGCACTGCTGGACTATAATAGACGGGTCAAGGACCGTTCTACTGTGGGTCAGGCTAGGTCGGACATTCAATAACGCGACTTTAGCAAAACTTGCTTGAAAGTCTGACCATGCGAGATCCTTATGCCCCAGTCTGTCAATGCTGTCCAGACTTTCAAGCAAGGTTGTCAAAGACTTACCTGTCATTGAATGTCCGACTTAGCCTGCCTGACCCTCAGTAGAACGGTCCTTGACTCATCTATTATAGTCCAGCAGCGCCCGACCCTTGTATGAGAGGGGTATTGACACCATTGGCTGACTCTGATAATTCGCCTGTGTGCACGAGGGGAGGAGAGGGTTTACAGCTTGCGCTTATAGAGCACTACTAGTGGAGGTTTGGATGAGGAGGCTATGACATATGATGTTTGTCTTAAAAAATAGCCATGGCGCATGTCGATGTCGCTTAATTATGCTCATATCTCATGTCGATTTTAAGAATTGCTCATGTCACCTGTCACTGTGTTTTTCAAGCTTCATGTCAAATGTCACTAGGCTTCATCTCGACTTTAGTGGTCCACACCGCTGCTGCTGCTGCTGCTGCTGTCGGTGCTGCTGCTTGTGCTGCTTGTGCTGCTCATGCAGCAGCTGCTGGCTGCTTGTGCTGCTGCTGCTGCTGCTGACAGATGCTACTGCTTGTGCTACTGCTCGTGCAGCAGCTGCCAGCAGCTGCTGAAGCAGCTGCCAGCAGCTGCTGGCTGCTTGTGCTGCTGACAAGGTCATGGGGGCTGCTGCTGACGATGTCACGGATGCTGCTGACAAATGCTACGGCTTGTGCTGCTCGTGCTGCTTGTGCTGCTGAAGTCGCTGCCAGCTGCTTGTGCTGCACGTGCAGCTGCTGCTGAAGCCGCTGCTAGATGCTGCTGCTTGTGCTGCACGAGACTGAGTAGCCGCTATTCGGCGTTTCACTCCTTATGTACCCTGTCCTAGTTAATCCTCTTAAACGGCTGAAAAGGCTCTCTCAGCACAGAGACTCTACTCAATGTAAGAGATCAGTTAAGTAAGTTTTCACATGCCACCTGACTACTGCGGGAGGGTTTAGACTTAAGCAGCTTAGTGCACACACGTGTCTGTTAGAAAAGCTACCTGCACACCTGCCTTCCTTTTTCACTAGTATTTACCCCCTGCCGACTTATAAGGCACCTATACACGCCTTCTTGCTTCTAGAGCTAAGCTGACTGGCAGCTATTTTAAAAGAGAATACTCGTTACCTGTATAACGGATAAGGGGGTTATGAGATTAGCATGTGTATACAAAAAAAAACAAAAAAAAGCTACAGGGGGCGCGTGTCTGTCTGTGAGGTAGAGACCATGTGGTAAGCGACTCAAGTGTAAAACAACAGCACCTCCTCTTGTCGCAGTGAGTGGTGTGGACGGCGGCTGGCTAGTTGAATTTAAGCGTCAGCTTGAAAGATAAGGCCAAATAAAAAAAAAAGGTTTGTTTCAGGTCACCCGACCAACCCTAGCAAAACAGGGTCGACCCTACGTTTTTTTTTAAGCAAGTTTGAAGAAAATTTCATATTTTTATACTTTTTGGGTCATTTTTAGAATTTCCACGGAGGATGGCTAGTACTTTCATGTTAAAAAAATAAAATAAAATAAAATAAAAATCCGACCTACCGACTCCAGTCTTTCTGCCCATGTTACCTGAAACATACCTTTTTATTTTTTTTTGGCTTAATCCGTTCACGGGCTGGCGCGTCACACCTGTCGTTAATCACCCCCTGTAGTCTTTGTATACACAGGTGACTCGGCTTTATCTCTTCACCAGCTATAATCCCATATACATGTAGCGCACGTTACACTCGTTAATTCTCTTTTCATGCTGATGGATTAGGGGTGGAAGGGTTCAGGTGAAAAGCGATTTGATTCTCTCTGGAAGAGGGTTGGAGCTCTAGGTGAAAACAAGCTTAGAACATCCAGATTAGCTGCTCTCTCGGCTATATAAAGAGCTTCATTTTTTCTAATCTCTGCCCACTTCGTCTTGTTGTACACTATCAGTCACGAGGCAGACGCTGGAAGTAGCAGATGTTTGCAGTATGGTTTACACAGAGGTTACCTGCTAATAGGATTTTGTCAGAATAGGGTGAGTTGCTATTAAAATGAACATTTAAATGGGTTGTTAATATGGTATCTGATGTTAATGAGCTAACACCTAACATTGAGGATTATGACCTCCCAGAGGGGCGTCTCGCCAAATTCTCCAGTCTTGACTATAGTCTTAACTGTCTAAAGACTGTGGAGCACGTTAATGGGTGGTCTCCTTACTAATTTCACTTGACCAGGCCGGCAGGGTCAACTAGGCTAGGTAATTACAACCACAAGGGCGGCTACTCAACATGCAAGTAGACCTACTACTACGAGATTGTCTTTTGACCACTCTGCCGCCGCCTGCTGGTCTGGCGATTACATGCTCTAGTATAGTTCTCCGCTCTTTTCGTCAGATGACGCCACAATAGGGTTTTTGTACATTTCCACGATACTCGCGAACATTTTAAACGCATAATGACCTATAATAAGCAACAAAGCACACTTCTAATATATTGAATATAAGAAACATGTCAACGTTGTGTATTTCTGATAGAATGAGGCAGATTCTTTGAAATATCAACTAAACTATAGTGAGATTGAAAATACTACACCATATCTAAAGCGATATAAAAGCTATATAAAGTCAGAACCTCTGACGGATCGGTAGGATCACTCAACCATTCGTCCTCGAAAGCAACACAGGGTTCCCGTCCAACAGGACTTTGAGCCTTGACGCTTTTGAGGAGGTTTGATCTCATGCTGCTTAACATGTGGTGTAATTAATCAACACCGCGGCCCCTCTTTAGGGGCCACACAATAAACAAAGAATAAAAAAGGGTAGGACTTAGGTTTAAAGTGAATCTCCCAGGATTTTGGCGAGGTCGACAAAGGAGGAGATAACAGATTAAACTGCAGGAGACTATACGCAAACCTTGATACTCTCAGAGGGGGAGCTCCATATTGCGGACCTGTGGTCAAGGTAATTACAACCACAAGGGTGGCTACTCAACATGCAAGTAGACCTACTACTACGAGATTGTCTTTTGACCACTCTGCTGCCGCCTGCTGGTCTAGCCATTACATGCTCTAGTGTAGTTCTCCGCTCTTTTCGTCAGATGACGCCACAATAGGGTTTTTGTACATTTCCACGATACTCGCGAACATTTTAAACGCATAATGACCTATAATAAGCAACAAAGCACACTTCTAATATATTGAATATAAGAAACATGTCAACGCTGTGTATTTCTGATAGAATGAGGCAGATTCTTTGAAATATCAACTAAACTATAGTGAGATTGAAAATACTACACCATATCTAAAGCGATATAAAAGCTATATAAAGTCAGAACTTCTCACGGAACGGCATCTGCAACAGATCACTCAACCATTCGTCTTCAAATGCCACACAGGGTTCCCGTCCAACAGGACTCTGAGCCTTGTCGCTTTTGAGGAAGGTTTGATCTCGTGTTGCTTAACATGTGGTGTAATTAATCAACACCGCGGCCCCTCTTTAGGGGCCACACAATAAACAAAGAATAAAAAGGGTAGACCTTAGGTTTAAAGTGAATCTCCCAGGATTTTGGCGAAGTCGACAAAGGGGTAGATAACAGATTAACCTGCAAGAGACTATACGCAAACCTTGATACTCTCAGAGGGGGAGTCCCATATTGCGGACTTGTGGTCAGATCTATCCCTTCTAGGGGGCAGGTTGCATGTCGTAAATGTCTACTACAGACATTGGGATATATTGTTAATCTTACTCTAGGGTCTCCATAATTAGACCCTGAATCCGTTGTTAAACGGGTGTGAGGGGGTGGTAACTAATACTTATGAGATGTTAGCTTAGTTCATAGTCTCCTTACCAATTTTCACTTGACCAGGCTGGCAGAGCCAACTTGTCTAGGTAATTATAACCACAAGGGCGGCTACTCAAGATCTAAGTAGACCTACTACTACGAGATTGTCTTTTTGGTCCTTCTGCTGCTTAGTTATTACATCCTCCAGTCTAGCTCGCCACACCCTTTGAGCAGCACCACCATTGCCTCGGTAAAAGTGTAGGGTGTGTGCTTTCCACCTTCAGGTATCCATAGATTCGATCACTATCACCCCCCTTGAAATGACTTCAGCTGTTAATTAGGGCGTAAAGCCACCAACCAAGTCCCTGTCAAAAGATGTGAATAACGAAACGCGCTAGTATAGTTCTCCGCTCTTTCGTCAGATGGTGCCACAATAGGGGTTTTGTACATTCCTACGATGCTCGCGAACATTTCAACGCATAATGAGCTACATAGGCAACAAAGCGCGCTTCTAATATATTAAAATATAAAAAACAATTCAATATTGTGTATTTCTGATAGAAATGAGGCGGTTTCCTTAAATACCAACTAAACTATAGCGAGATGAAAAATACCACACCATATCTAAGGCTTTATAAAAAACTATAGAAAGTCAGAACCTCACACGGATCAGCATTCTGTTTGCAACGGATCACCCCTGACCCACTGGTCCTCGCATGCCACACACGGCTCTGCCGTGTTTGAGCTTTGAGGTATCACCCATCAAGTGATCCATGCCGCCCAACATGAAGCGTAATTAATAGCTGCTGTTGCATAGCACAGTGGCAGCATCTAACTAACTCTAAAGAGTTAGTCGGCCCCTCTTTAGGGGCCACACAATAAACAAAGAATACCCTGAATCTGGGACCTGCGGGCGAGGGCCCCAACTGTGAAGTCATTATTGGCCACATTGGTAATATCAATTAAAACTTTAGACAACACCCACCTTAAGTATCATTAACGGACAATATCAATGAACTCAGCATCTGCCTGGTTACCACATTTAGCACCAATTTTACAACTCACAGGGGCCACACTAGCCTCACCGCGCTTTTTATTGCTCTGCTGATTTCTCCAATCCAAAACATGAGGTATCTAGTCTAGCTGTGAGCTCATTGGGCCAAACAAAAAAATAATCCGTGTTCAGGTAACATGGTCCAAAAAAAAATAGGGTAGGTCTACGTCGCCTAAGGCGACGAAAGCGCGTCAAAGCGTTTACAGGGTTCGAGCCCGTGAGCTGCTCCTTGGGGCTGCAAAAAACGCTTAGACACTGAAATCCCATAGGGAAAAAATTTTGGGTTTTTGGACTTTAGGCCTTAATTTGAGGGTGATCCCGGGCTGATAGAAAAATAATTCTTGGACGAGCGGATAGCTCTGGATCTCTTTTATCTAAAACAGCGAAAAATTGATTATGGTTTCGCCGCAATTCATCCGACGGGGGGTAATCAGCCCCCCCCTCTGCCAATCAAGGCAGTGAATCTTGGCGACCGTGCGATCACTCACGGCCACCGCGACGAACCGACAGAAGAGATCGGTATCTTAGTATGATTCGTGTGACCTACTTAGAGGCTCACACGGTGGAGGTGTGTCCGGCGTTCGGCGCGCTGATTGGCTACTGGTGGGAGGCGCTGTGCCGCGTCAAGAACTTCACCTATTTGGGGCGGCTGTTAAAGGCGCACTGAGTTGAGGTGCACCTTTAAGCAAGAGCGCGATCCGGCCTAGTCTTGCGGACCTCTGTTTAGAGAGTGTAGCAAGCGGCTATGTCGCGCTCTCCAACCACAGGCTTAACAGTGGTCCGCAAGACTAGAGTGCAAGACGCGTGCACACACAGACCGAACAGACACACACAGACCCACACACCCACACACTCCTATCAGTGAGACGTCTAGCAGATTCGGGAGAGGCGACCAGGGAGGTACTCTCGGCTAGCGGCCACTAATTGCCTGTTTAGATAAGGCACAGAAACAAGGGTGATGACAGACTACGTGTTCAAGCAGCCAACATGCCCTGACACTTGATAATGGGTGTGGACCGCTAAATTCGATATGGTGACATGACCATTTCTTATAATCGACAAACGACATGAGGTCTAATGACAAGTGACATGAGGCCCAAAAAATCATAGTGACAGGTGACATGAACATTTCTTAAAATCGACATGGGATATGAACATTATTAAGTGACATTGTCATGTGACATGGTCATTTTCTAAGATCGACATTCGACATGGGGACCCCCTATCCAGAGCCCCTTGATAGATGACAGCTGTTGTGTGTAAGAAAAGTGTATGCCTCACAATCAAAAGATGATAAAAGGCTTTATCCCACTCGATGTGGGTTTTGAATCAAATATCAAGGGATCAAATATCAGATCGATATTTGACGTCGTCAAGTGATATCTGACGTTGTCAATCACTTTTACTATGTAGTCAAGGTCGTAAAAACAGAGCCCCCTGATTGGTCAACAGCATGAATGAAAGTTGCATCTCAAACTTTTAATACTCGGTATGGGGCCCCGTGGGGCTGGGACCAATATTTGCAATTTTCGGAAATACTGTCGAGAATTTCTAGATGGAAACACCTTGTCTGGGGTAATTTGACCTCTACTCTTCGATATTCAAGTAATACTCAAGCTATTCTGACTCTAAACATGAGTAAAACGGTCATTTACCAGCGTTATCGGCAGCGCCGACATCAACAACTGCTGATCTCCCTTGGTTACATGACCCAGCTCCGTTTCTAAGGCCTCATGGATCGGGGCCCTGAAGGGGGATCTGCAGAGGCCTTATATCGGGCCCTAGATATGTACATTATATTAATATCTCATAACTTAATTTACTCTAAAATCTTTTGATAGTTCATAACCTTGACTCTTATCTCCTTTTCTCGCGGGATAAAGATAGAATTTGGTTGTTGGCGTGGCCTCTCGTGGATATCTGCTCTTCTCCACGGCACCTCTCGAGCCCCCTGCGGGGCCTCTAGGGGCTGCTAGACGTCTCTCTGCTATGTAGTGTGGGATGTAAAAGAACCCTTGTCTCGGTAAAAGGGCCAATAGATTCGATCACCATCACCGCTCTTGAAATGACCATAGCTGTTAACTAAGGCGTAAAGCAACCCACACACCCACACACCCACACATTTTTCTGTATGAGCCTTCAGACCTCAAGCTGCTCAGTGTACGGGACTAGGTTTTGTCATAGGCCCTACGGACGCTACTCAAGGTAAAAATAAGAGAGCTGTCTCACCATGACATTGGGCTGGCTGTAGTTTTTTATGTTTCGGTACCTACAACCAAAACAGCCAGTACCCGCCCCAGGGCTTCATGTCGCACGCGGGAAAAGTATAACGGTGGCGCCAACTGTCGGAATAGCGGGTACACTACGTCAGTAGTTCTTTTGTTCTCCGCTGAGTGACTGGGCGAAATGTAGTCGGTAGCTCTATTTTCTGTGCACTGTTCTGTTCATTTTCTACACTTAACACTTAAATAGACCGCGTGTTTGTACAAGCTAACCGTTTTTATCAGTGCAAAAATTAAATAAGCATCGGATAGAACACTAAAAAAATGAGAAAGTAATCCAGCACTTAGTATAAGGCACCAGTTTTATCATGAGACACCGAAAGTCTGGTTTTTTTAAGGTGGATAAGACAGTCGACTGAGAGCTCCAAACTAACCAAAAACGTACCAGAGGGAGAACGTACCCGACAGGGCAGGGGCCTTCTACACCCCGGCTCTGATTGATGAGCAAGCGACAAGTGCTACAGAGGGCCTATTCCTCTTTTGAGGTGGGCCCGAAATTGAACAAAAGAATAAACTCAAGAAAAAGCCTTAGGCTTAAAAGAGTTGTAGATACTGATTTTAACGAAGAAGTCACATTCATTAGTTTACAAATAGCCCGTGTAAGTACGCCCATGTCTTGCTTATTTCTCATAGGGTTGTAAGATAGTCACATCATGATGCACATCATCATAAACGCAATCATGATACCTTTCATTGTAAGTAGACTCGCCTCTCTGCCCTCTCTTTTAGAGAGGGCAGAGAAGCGAGTCTCACTCTTAAAAAACCCTGCCCCTCCCCCCCCTCCCCCCCTCCCCCCCCCATGCATCTTAAAGAGTGCCCCCCAGAGTGCCCCTCCCCCCCTAGAAAAAAAGAGCCACATTTTTAAATTATTTTTTAGCAAGCTTTTTTCAGCTTGCTTTTTTTTTCTTTTTTTAAATTTATTTATCCATCAAAATCTCAAGTGACTTATTTTGAAAGCCAACCTAGTAGTCACGTGACCCCCTTAAGTAGGTCACTTCCCGTCACGTGACCTATTTGAATTTCCCGCCAACATGGTGGTCACGTGACCCTCTTAAGTAGGTCACTTCCGGTCACGTGACCTATTTGAATTTCCCGCCCAAAGGTCACGTGACCGGAAGTAGGTCACTTCCGGTCACGTGACCTATTTGAATTTCCCGCCAAAAGGGAGGCCTCTCATTGGCTGCTTTTGAATTTCCCGCCAAAAGGGAGGCCTCTGATTGGCTGCAGGTCGATTGAGTAATAAACAGTACTTAACTATAGTCCCGTTCCGATACATACTATACTACTAATGTTTGTAACACCGGCTCTGTGGCGCAACGGATCAGCGCCTGTCTCCAACACCACAGCTGGTGAGTTCAATCCTTGGTGGAGCCACTTCTCTTGGTCTACCTACATCCACCTAAAATTCTTTTTTCCCTCACATGGATGGTTAAAAATATCACCAGCACTGGGAGGTGAACCAAGGACCTTCAGACTATGATTTACAATCAATTTTGCTGTACAGTAACAGAAGATTCTGCTGTTCCTATACAGTACATAGTGCTGTAAATATACAAAAGCTCACTTGCTGTAGGTCTACAGCACTGGAACCAAAGTTGCCCCCAGTATTTGGTGTACAGGAATACTACTTACTTCTAACAGTGTGAATGTCAATACATACATACAGACTAACTTAGCATTATAAGTTAACACCAATGGTTTGGTCGGCAGGTTGTCAACGAGTAAACAGACTTACCCCCCCCCTACTCTGGACAGGTATCTACATGCTGTTTGCACAATGCAGCAGTGATGTGATCTATAGAAGTTTGCATCTATGAGGTGAATGATTGAATCTAAAGGATGATAATGAAAACTGGTATGTAGCTCATGTGGTTTTATCTGCCTGGTCATAGATACATGGCCTCGTGTCGTATAATGGACAGGGCCAGGCAAAACAAGGCCTGCCAAAGCACCTATACAAAGAAAGGCACTAGGCACCTCATGTTTTTGTTCCCTTTTAAGATTTAGATAGCCATGGGTATTTTGGAAGGCTCATGATGTTTATTATTTAATGGCGTCATTATGCAGATTCCCACTCAACAGGACATTTTTCAGAAACAGGGAATATATCAAAGTTCTATTTCCTACATCAGTTATAGTATGAAGTGACATAATAATGTTTAATTTTCTTAGTTGTATTGTCATTTTGATATGTTTATGCATCTCAAGCTATTCACTACAATGGTAATTATAGCCTATATGGCCTTCTAACGAAGAAGAAGACTAGAAGGTACATAATTTTATATGTTAATCCTTCAAAGGATAGTTATGCTTTATTGTGCTATTCACTTTGTCATCATGATGCATGAATGCAATACTGCTGAATTACGGTATTCACTACACTGTAAAAAATATGTCGTCAAAATAATTGGGAATCACTGGCAACTTACACGGACATAACTTTCACTGTTTTTTAACAATGACGGTCACCCACAATTTTACGTAGAATCACTGTTTATTTTACGTAGAATCACTATTAATTTTACGTTGAATCACTGTTAATTTTATGTACAATCACCATTAATAGATTCAGACTATTCAAATATACAGAGATCCAGCGTTATTGCCAGTGCTATTACAGACTTTGGGAATATTCTATAATCCTCACAGGGAGTCTGATTATGGTGACTTTAGTTCCTGCAGTATACATCTAAAAACTTACGGATAAGCAATACTTTGACTTTGTCCTGATCCTATACCCAGACTGGCGATCTGACTTGCATACTAGCCGTGGCCTATACAAGAGGTTTTACTCTATAGGATTGATACAATGCAGAGTTTCCAGAGGTGGAGATATATGCATGGTATTTTACCACAAAATAGGTGTATAGATCCATACAGGTACTTTCTTCTGGATATTATCAAGTGATATATTGTCACAAAGGAATAACTGTTAGCTCACAGGGCTGCATCATAACAGCATTGGATTTAGCCTGCAATCACAACACAACAACCTGTATACAACCACTATATTCAGTCTATTCCTATCTTCAAGGGAAATATTGATACCATAAAGAATGATGTCAAGCACAAGGAAAATGGTTAATGAAAGCAGTTGCAATGTTATTCTTTAACAAAATGTTGGGGTGTTTTAACTGATGCCATATCTTTAAAGATTATATCGTTATAATCCTGGGTGACTTTTACATTTTAGGTTGTTTACATGGTTCATACATCTGATTTAATCTGTTATTTCACTATATATCATGCCAGATGAATAACTATTGGCTCGCAGCAATTTTCACAGAGAGAGCAATCAGCCCACACCACAACCTCGACATTGCCTTCCTTCCAGTACAATTAAGACAACTCTGATATGGTAAATTGTTATGTTAAACCATAGATAGTGGAAGTATGTTTCATATTATTCCATAACTTGTGTATGCTGTAAACGAAACATTTTGTATCACGCAATCTAGTACATGCCTTCATACTCTTGTAACAATATTGATTTTGTCTCATATGTTGACATAAAATATACCGCGATTCGAATGTGATTTATGTTAATAAAAGAGTTTGTTAAGAGCTCATTGAAACAAACTTAATATTCGGTCACTTTAAGTGAAACAGCAGGTATTTGTCTGCAGGGTTGATGTAGTTACTTTATATATTGCCTAGAGTAAACAGCAGTGAAGACGGCAATGTGATTGTAAAGTGAAACAGCATATTGATCTAAAGTATGTCCGTCTCACAAAGTAGCAGCTTTATGTATTATTTACAATCAGCGACAACATCAACAAGTCCTAAGTGATCAATAGTGAGTTCTGAGTAACATGGCTTGGAACAGAGTATAGCAGTAACCACTGTCAACAATAGATTATAATGATTTTTGCTACATATTACCTAGAATACATAGATAAGATAAAAAAATCTTAGGGATAAAATATATCCCACTTCCTAATTTCCCCCAATTTACGACACTACAATTCCAATAGGAGATGATACCAAAACATAGAGTGATAGATCAGTTTAGATCTTTTCTACTACCATATATGTTAATCTTCATCAGCGCACCTAACAGAAAATTCGAAAATGGAACTAAAATTATTTTGTCAGGTTAAACATGCTTCACGTAACTTCAAGCTGCAACGATGAGGCCATTAAACTGCTGTAAATGTTTTCAAGTTGAGGGAATTGGTGACCAATGTGTAACTAAATAATGAACTACCATGCCAATAAACAGATCAATAGATGCCGGCCTTTGGTTGCTTGTACCTGCTGCAGGCTGCTAGACCATAGCTACCTACGTCAACACACTGGGTTATTCAGGTTCATAGTTTGTGCATTCTCAAGTACTGTAAATTCCGCGCATAACCCGCGGGTTATACACGAACCAAACCTCTAGTGGGGGTTACAGAATATTATCAAAGTCTAGGTGCGGGTAATACAAGGGTTTTTATGAGTATAGAATAGTACTAAAACAGCGATCAAAAGATGCTCCCTCCTGTTTTGTCATCTGCCAAAGACAATGATATGGTTCATTTTAACACAATTTGTCAGTCTATACATGTTCCATGTATTGACCAGATTTATGATACCTATCCTTTCCTGCAGTGCTGCAATATGCTATAGATGACTCTGGTGAGGCATATGCTGATGGCATCCTTGTTAGTACCACTAGTGGCTGGAGCACAGTGACAACAGTAGAACTCAGTCCTGGAACTCGCCTCATTGCTTTCAAGGTCACTAATGGTGGTGGTCCGACTGGAGTCCGGGCATGGCTCAGTATTGGAGTTATAACTAACGCTACAAGTGGCCGGAAGTGTTCCCTGGTGTTAGAGGCCGGGTGGACCGAGCTGGGGTTTGATGACTCACACTGGAGTGGGGTGAATGTGGACAACCCCGGTGGGGGTCACGTGGGGTATGGGTCTGTCACTATTGGCTGTAACTCAAGGGCCAGTGGAGGTACATTCTACTTCAGGAAATGGCTGACTTCATAGACGACCAATTAGATGTGTTTTAAAAATAAGAAAACAAACTCATTCTTTACAAATCAAGACAAATGCATTAAGAAACACTTTTCCACAGAAGTTGTTAAACTTTTAGAGGGGTTGACTGACAACATTTTGCATATGACCTGAGATTATTGCCTTTTAATACACTCCTTTTAGCCACACAGATCTTTATAGTAATGGTGAAATTATCATATTCATCATTTCAGCATTATTAGTTAATGAAAGCAATCGCAATGTTATTTTATAACTTTATGTTGGGCGTTTTGACTGATATTGTGTCTTTAAATATTATATTACTAATAATATATTATGTTAATAGCTAATCCTGGGTGACTTTTACATTTTAGTGTGTTTACATTGCTTATACTTCTGATATAATCTGTTATTTCACAACGTATCATACCAAATAAATAAATGTTGGCTTGCAGCTATTTTGACCCCAATGCACTATGACTGTGTAGAGGTCGCAGAAAACTTAGTCATTGGAGGGGCCAGGAATCTGACCACAGACCTCTTGCACCAGTGACAAGCGTCCTAACCATTACACTACCAACCCTTGTCTGACTTTTCTCCGCTCCCTACGTTACTGGATCGGTATCGTACAGAGGGGGAGGATTACCCAGGTGTTTCACCCCTTCGGGCTCTCCACCAGGGTACGGGGAATCCGACCCCTACACTACCCCCATCAGCTTCCATCATGTCCTCCAGATTCAGATTTTCCGGGAGGTTACCAACCCCGGGTTTTTTCTCCCTCCTAGAAGGGGCTTTATCAAGCAGTTACAGAGAGTCCCAGCCCCCGGAGTATAGAAGCACCTAGCACCAGGCATTCTCACCCACTGGAGACCGGAGGTCCCAATGGGGCTTTATCAAGCAGTCGTTGAGATACCCTGGCTTCCCAGTGATGGAAGCTTTCTACACCATACCGATTCAGCCAATTTGTTGACTGAACTCCATGCTGAACTCCAACTGCCCATACTGGGGACCAACACTTCCCAACCTGCTCCTCCAACTACCAACCGCCAGCAGGTGGCCAATCCCCAGCAAGCTGGAATGCTCCGACCGTCCACAGTCAACGTACTACCCGATTCATCTCGGCAGATCCACCAGTGTAGAGGTCGCGGAAAACTAAGTCATTGGATCGGCCAGGAATCGAACCACAGACCTCTCGCACCAGTGACAAGCGTCCTAACCATTACACTACCAACCCTTGTCTGACTGTTCTCCGCTCCCTACGTTACTGGATCGGTATCGTACAGAGGGGGAGGATTACCCAGGTGTTTCACCCCTTCGGGCTCTCCACCAGGGTACGGGGAATCCGACCCCTACAACTGCATTGTTTATGCACACAGAAATAACTACAGTGGTTGCCCACACCACAACCTTCACTTTGCCTTCCTTCCAGTACAATAAACACAATTTTCATATGGTAAATTCCTATGTCAAACTATGGGTAGTGGAAGTATGTTTCATATTATTCCATAACTTGTGTATGCTGTAAACGAAACATTTTATATAACGGAATCTAGTACATGCCTTCATACTCTTGTAACAATATTGATTTTGTCGCATATGTTGACATAATATATACTGCGATTCGAACGTGATTTATGTTAATAAAAGAGTTTGTTAAGAGCTCATTGAAACAAACTTAATATTCGGTCACTTTAAGTGAAACAGCAGGCATTTGTCTGCAGGGTTGATGTAGTAACTTTATATATATTGCCTAGAGTAAACAGCAGTGAAGACAGCAATGTGCTTGTAAAGTGAAACAGCATATTGATCTAAAGTAGCAGCTTCATGTATTATTTACAATCAGCGACAACATCAACAAGTCCTAAGTGATCAATAGCGAGTTCTCAGTGACATGGCTTGGAACAGAGTATAGCAGTAACCACTGTCAACAATAGATTATAATGATTTTTGCTACATATTACCTAGAATACATAGATAAGATAAAAAAATCTTAGGGATAAAATATATCCCACTTCCGAATTTCCCCCAATTTACGACACTACAATTCCAATAGGAGATGATACCAAAACAAAGAGTGATAGATCAGTTTAGATCTTTTCTACTACAATATATGTTAATCTTCATCAGCGCACCTAACAGAAAATTCGAAAATGGAACTAAAATTATTTTGCCAGGTTAAACTTGCTTCACGTAACTTCAAGCTGCAACAATGAGGCGATTAAACCCCTGTAAATGTTTCCAAGTTGAGGGAATTGGTGACCAATGTGTAACTAAATAATGAACTACCATGCCAATAAACAGATCAATAGATGCTGGCCTTTGGTCGCTTGTACCTGCTGCCGGCTGCTAGACCATAGCTACCTACGTCAACACACTGGGTTATTCAGGTGCATAGTGTGTGCATTCTCAAGTACCGTGAATTCCGCGCACAACCCGCGGGTTATACACAAACTAAACCTCTAGTGCGGGTTACAGAATATTATCAAAGTCTAGGTGCGGGTAATACAAGGGTTTTTATGAGTATAGAATAGTACTAAAACCGCAATTTTCAGGCCCCAGATGCGGGTTATAGGATTCTACCAAAGTCGGGGTGCGGGTTATATACAAAGTGCAGGTTATACGCTGGAATTTACGGTACATACTATTGGAAGATTGTGTAATGTGCTATGGGAGTGATGCAGCGTATTGATCTAAACACCTGGTCCCGGAACCCGAGTAGTACTCCTTTGCATTATTTACAGCCAGTGACAATAGAAACACATCCGATATTCACCAGCATATAAATATTGAATTACAAGAAGGAATCATTCTGCTCAGGAACACATCATAATACTTCATCTGGAACTGCTATCAACCATGGGATTTTAATGATGTTTTGCATGCCACTTACTACCGTAAATTCCCGCCTATAACCCGCATCTCGCGTATAACCCGCACCCCTAACTCAGGGAAATCCTATAACCCGTTTCTTGATCTGAAAATATCTATTTTAGTACTGTTCTATAATGATAAAAACCCTCGTATAACCCGCACCCTATATAGGCATGTTTGGTATCAAATGAAAGCTGAGTTTGGTTCGCGTACAACCCTCGGGTAGTACGCGGGAATTTACGGTACCTACAATACATAGGAAATGTATGTAGATAGTGAACATAGGCTTGTTGTGGTACACATGTAGCAGGTGGTCCAGCAGGCAGGATGCTGCTGACATATACAGTAACCTTTAGCCTTATAATGTTGGTAACTGAGGCAAGCGTTGCCTCTGACTGTCTGCGGCTCTTGTTGGACGATGAGTTCCACGTTCATTGTGCTGCTCTGCCTTCTACTGACACCAAGCCATGTCTGGTGTCAACTGTAGAGGACCATGAGTACCTGCAGAGGTACGGGGTGAGTAGGCCTTCTTACCTGTAGTAGACCGTGAGTACCTGCAGAGGTACGGGGTGAGTAGGCCTTCTTACCTATAGTAGACCATGAGTACCTGCAGAGGTAGGGGGTGAGTAGGCCTTCTTACCTGTAGTAGACCGTGAGTACCTGCAGAGGTACGGGGTGAGTGGGCCTTCTTACCTATAGTAGACCGTGAGTACCTGCAGAGGTACGGGGTGAGTGGGCCTTCTTACCTATAGTAGACCATGAGTACCTGCAGAGGTACGGGGTGAGTAAGCCTTCTTACCTATAGTAGGCCATGAGTACCTGCAGAGGTACGGGGTGAGTAGGCCTTCTTACCTATAGTAGACCATGAGTACCTGCAGAGGTACGGGGTGAGTGGGCCTTCTTACCTCTAGCAGACCATGAGTACCTGCAGAGGTACGGGGTGAGTAGGCCTTCCTACCTAAAGTAGACCGTGAGTACCTGCAGAGGTACGGGGTGAGTAGGCCTTCTTACCTATAGTAGACTGTGATTACTTGCAGAGGTACGGGTGAGTAGGCCTTCTTATCTATAGACCATGAGTACCTGCAGAGGTAAGGGTCAATGATTAACATCTCATAGAAAATTAATGCAGGAAAACTTGTCTCAATAATGCTGTGAAGATGTTTATTTCTCATGTTATTTCAAGATAAATAAGTTTCTCACAAAGAAGGAAACAAGTAGCTACAAAAAAAACATGTGCTATCACAACTCACAAGGGCTGCATTCATGGTTTTTTTGGAAATTTCTGTCGTTTTTGCCTAGAATTCTTTTTTTTTTGCATTCATGAAAGTGTTTTTTTGCATTGATTATGCCTTTGATGAAAATATGTGGGAAAGGATTTTATATTTTACTTTGAAAATATGGTTTACTTGAAAAAATTAATTTTGTATTCTCTCAGATTGTGTCAAGTCCAGAGACTACAAGAGGTCAAATGATATGTTCACGCATGGATGACCTAAGCAATGTGGACTGTGTGTCAACCAAGCTCCGCAGCAATATCAAAAGAGGTAGGTCCTTTGTGATAGATCGGTGGTAGTAATGCCACAACTGATTGAATGCTATTTTTTGTTATACTTCATCAGATGCTGAGTCATGAGCTATACCCTGCATAAACAATCTGATTTAAGCATCCTTAAGGAAAGTGAAAGTTGATAAATAACCTTCTTTCAGCAGTTTGAGGCAGTTTTAAGCAACACTGATGTGAGACAAAAACATATTTGGCTTAAAGTTGCTCAAAGCTGCTTAAGGCCACTCATCAACTTTATGTCTTGCTCAAAGTTGCTTAAATTGGATCATCCATGCAGTGATCTCTTTTGGACCTGTTGGATAAAAACCTTAAGGTAACAATTTTGGTTTTATGTTGATACCTAGCTCATAGGCTTATGAGACAGATGGCAAAGCTGAGTATAAGACAGTAGTTGATGAACACTAGAGCAAACCTTGACACAACTCATCCTTTCCCTTAGATTGGATGTGGACAGAATGGACGTCTCTACCTGAAGATATGAATTCACGGACCATGTACTACACAGACAATGGTGTCACTAAAGTCTGTCCCTACAAGGAAACCAAACATTTTCCTCCACCCATAGGTATGAGAATATACAACCCAATCCATATTTCAAACAGTTAACCACCATCACCTTATGTCTCCTGATAAAGATTTACGTGTCACTCTATGTAGAACTGATATATCAATGACAAATGCCAAAACCGTCCAAACTCAGGACGGATGGGTGTTTCAGTCAGAACATTCTAAGTTGTCAAATCTCCACCCCTGCACCTTCACCTACGACGGCGATGAGTATGACTCTGTTGAAAGGGCCTATACTACACGTATGTGCATAGTATCCAAACAACCACAGATTCTGAAAAAGGTAAAGGCTGCTAAAGAGCCCAGGGATTGTATGTACGCCGCCAAGGCCTGTAAACAGTCCAAAGAATGGACTGACAATGATGAAACTGTGATGGAAGAGATCCTAAATTGTAAATTCAGGATCCCGGTATACAGAGACTACCTCATAGGACTAAAAGGGCATCTTTACGAGGGAACCAAAGACCCCAGGTGGGGCTGTGGGTTCCACCTAGGCCAAAGAGATCAAATCTCACAGAACTCGGTAGACTCTAAAAACGCCAACAAACTAGGTCAACTGCTGGAGAAGATAAGGGGAAACCTTATCAAAGAAGCTGACGATGGAAAAGCTAAACCAGGAGAAGTACCTCAAGCTGAGGTCCAAGTTCAAAACGAAGAAGAAACAGAAGCTGAACGAGAAGCCAGACAGGCCGAGTTCTTCGACTGAAAATGGAGTATCCGGGGGGAGTGGGGTGAGGAGAGAGGCTGAGGACTTGATGACCCACTTTTGGAAACCAACGCCCAGGCACACCATCTTCATGGAAGAAGAAACAAGATGGCCGACACCAGCAGCTAACTCGTAACAGGAGGGTAAATTATCGCCAAATTCATGGTTCTAGACCTATGCTGGAATAACGAAACTTATGTAAGTTAACTATAAACACCTATAGGACGTAACGAGGGTAAATTTAATAGACCTCACCAAATATGTCTGCGGAAAGAAGAGGGGGACAGCGCCATAGCGCCAGAGGCCGACAGGACGCCGGTGTGACTCCTATACAACAAGAGGCGGGCGCGGACCCGAAAATGGATGTCAACGCGCAACTGTTGAAAACAATGCAAGAAATGACAGCGTCAAATAAGACCATGGTAGAGAAGTTTGGCGAACTGGAAACTACAATGGCAACCAACGCGGGGGTTATGAACACCCATATACACAAGGTAGAGACTCATATGTCTGAGGTAGGAGACGATATCGTCGCGTTGACAGAGAGACTGGATCGGGCGGAAGCCGCCATTGTGACAGCAGAGGCAGAACGTAAACAAATCCTTGTTGACAATTTGCGCTTGACGAAGAAGGTAGAGAAAGACGCGGTCAGACTCAGGCAGGTTGACGAGGGCAGAAAGCGTAAAAACATTATAATCGAAGGGTTTCCGGAAGCTGGAGGTGAGACGCCCCGTAAAATACTACACGACCTTATGACAGACACGGGCGCGGTGGCAGCGGGTACGAAAATTCATCTAGAGAGTGCGTTCAGGATTGGGAAAAAGAGACCAACGGCCACCAACCCTAGGAATATCCTGATCATCTTCCGAGAAATGGAGGACAAGATAAAACTCTTCCAGAAGGTAAACCAAATGAAACATTTAGCTAAATGGAAGGACATTTATGTGTCAGATGACCTGACCCCCGAGCAACAGGATGAACGCAAAGATATGAGATGTCTGGCAGCCTTAGCTAGATACAACAACGTAGAGTTAAAACTGAAGGGGAACAAGCTCGAAGATGCGCGTGGAAAAGTGTACCACTACCGTGATATAAAGGACTTGCCAGAGGGCATATCTCTTGTAGAAGCAAAGGTGATTCAATTTGAACACGGTACTGCGTACCAATCTCATCATGCATACCTAAGCAACATGTACAAATGTGAAATTGTGTATAAAGATGTAACATGGTCATCTGCCGAACAGCTGTTTTGGTTCTTGTTTGCTCAATACAATGATGATGATGTATCTGCTCAACTAATTCTAGCATGTAGTGATGGTTATGAAGCCAAGAAGTTGTCTCATAGTATCAAGGTGACCAAACCAGACGCGCACACAAAAAAGTATGAGATCATGTACGATGTTGTTGAAATGAAGTTCATGCAGACAAATGCACTGGGGGACCTGCTGATAGCCTCTCAGGGGGTTTTGTATGAATGTACGACTGAAAAAGGCTGGGGCTGCGGATTCACGATTGCAAATGTTGACAAAATAACACCCCAAAATGTAAAGGAAAATAAAATGGGTGAAATCCTCATGAAATTACGCACAAATATGCAAGAGTTATAAATGTAGTAGCGGTATTTTGGGTTAACCCCATAGAAAAGACTCTGTTATGGTATTTGAATGTTAATTAAAATATATCTGTCTGTGGATATTATTGTTAAAACCATATAATAGGTACACATAAAGTGCCACGCCCACAAGTCGAGCAGACGACAAATTGTAATTTAGTTCCAAATAGTGACACCAGGTGCCGACTCCGTATGGGCCGAGCAGGGTGAAAGCAAACGGCTGAAACTTACCGGTAGTCAAGCATAGTTCATATTGTATACAAGCTATGTATGGGGTTTATGATGTGATATTATAAGTTAATATCGATTGTGTATGTATATTCTTTTCTTATAAAGTTATTAAAGAAATGAAGGGTTTAAAGGCGATAAATATTTGCCTTTTTGTTGTGTGTGGCTCAATTGGAGTCACTATACCTCAATGGGGAGAAATCTCCGAAGAGTAGGTGGTACTAGTTACCCATACCTACTAATATTGCATTGCTGTAAATTTATATGTATATGTTGGATATTTAAGGGCACAAACACAGTACTGTCACCGCTGTAGATAATAATTTTCTGAAAAGTAGCAAAAATAGGTTTACTATGAGTCATCTTAATGTTAGAAGCTTAAAATCTAAGATAGAAACATTGAGAATTCATATGACGAAATGTGATGATGTGGTTTTAGGTATATCTGAAACCTGGTTAGAGGATATTATGCCAAGCCACTGTGTTGATATTGAAAAATATAATTTTGAGCGTCTCGACCGTACATGGCTGAAGCCAGATGGTGGGGAAAAGGGGGGGGGGGGTTGGAATTTATATCAGAAATGACTTCTCGTATTCCATGAATAGTTATAAACACCTGAATGTTAGCAATAATGACATTGAAATGTTATGGTCAGAAATTGTCAGAAATGGAAAGAAAAATGTTGTTGTGGTAAACCTGTATCGTCCGCCTGATGGAAACAAAGCTGCATTTATTGAATCATTTAACAACAAATTGTCAATGGCCAAATTAAGAAGGAAAGACCTTGTAGTTATGGGAGATTTCAACTTTGACTATTTAAACAATACAAAGGTGTCTACAAAACTGATGAAAATCTGTGTAAATCTGTTGGGTCTAAGGCAAATTGTAGATGTACATACACGCTCCACGGAAGTATCAACCACATGTATTGATTGGGTTATCACAAATACAACCAAAAATCATGAAATGATTACTAGGAAATGGAATATCAGCGACCATATTTTGGTTGGTATCTCGTTTATTGACCAATATTTCACATACGAACGTATACAGTTTGAGGGAAGGACTTATAGAAAATATGATGCGGAGCTTTTTAAAGTGTGTTTGAAAAATGCAAACTGGGGTCCATACGACGACTGTAACAATGTGACACAGCGTTGGGACTTCATATTGAAACTGTTATCAAAGGAATTGGATAAAATGTGCCCCAAAAAGATTTTTAAGGTCAACAAGGCAAGGTCACCATGGGTCACGGACCATTTGTTAGAATTGATACACGACAAGGACATGGCTCTTAAAAAAGCAATTAGGACTAAACTACCGGGAGATTGGCAAATAGCTAGGAGGCTACGAAACTCAACTATAAAAGTCATTAGGAAAGCCAAATCAAAATTTATTAAAGAAGCCCTTGAAAATAACAAAACTGACACAAAGAAATTCTGGAAAATAATAAATGGTCTGCTAAAAGGGGATAAATTAAATCAAAATTTCCAACTTCGAGACAAAATCAAAGATATTCCAATTGAGTGCTGTGATACACCAGACTTTATAAATGACTACTTTTTAAATATAGGTCCATCACTTGCCAGTGGGTATGATGACGAGTGGTCGTATGACGGTGTCCCACTACAGGCTGGTATAGGTGACATAGTCACAGACATTGATGAAGTGGTAAAATTGATTAAGGACATTGATATTGGGAAATCATCAAGTATTGATGGGATATCAGCTCGTGCTTTGAAAGACTGTTTAAGCGCTATACCGGTCAAAATTGTTGAATTATTTAACAGTTCGCTTAGTGAAGCGAGTGTACCTCAAGCATGGAAGGTGGGCACTATTGTCCCATTACAAAAAGAGGGTGATAAAACTGATGTTGCCAACTTGAGGCCAGTGACATTGTTGCCTGTTATAGGGAAATTATTGGAGAAAATTGTGAACAATAGACTGATGAGTTACTTGGAAGAAAACAAACTTCTAGATGTACGTCAGGGCGGTTTTAGGGCGGGGCACTCCACTATTGAAACAATAGCCTACTTTACTGATGATATTTATAAAGGGCTTAACAATAGAGAATATACTTTATCAACACTAATAGATCTAAAAAAGGCTTTTGATACCGTAAATCACATCATACTATTAAAAAAATTGAAAAATTTGGGGGTGGGTGGGAAAATTTACGAGTGGATTTTGAACTATCTTACAAATAGAAAACAAAGAACTTCTGCAAATGGTTTGACATCTAAGGAGGGGAATGTGTCTTGTGGAGTGCCCCAGGGGTCCATTTTGGGCCCTACCCTATTTTTGGTTTATATCAATGACTTGAAAAATGTTTTAAAAAATTGTGAAACATATCTCTATGCCGACGATACCGTAATAACGCTTACTGGCTATTGTTTAGCGGACCTAACGGTGAAAATGGAAGAGGATTTAACCCTACTACATGGTTGGTTCAGGAAAAATAAGCTTACTCTGAACACTAAAAAGACTAATTATATTATTTTTGGACTCAGGAGTAGGCTAAAAGAGATTGTTGGTCATAGGTTAATGATAGCTGGAACGCCCATTGAAAGATGCATCAGTGTGAAATATTTGGGAATAGTCCTGGACCAGGTTTTAAATTTTAACATGCAAGCAGAGGTCGCGTCCAAGAAGTTAGTGTATAAATCTTATATGACAGCAAGGCTAAGAGATGTTACTGATAACTCGACTATGTTAAATATATACAAGACCATGGTTTTGCCACATGCAGATTACGGGGACATTTTTTATGACATTGCTAGCAAATTTACTCTGGATAAAATGCAAATTGTACAAAATAAATGTTTACGTAGATGTATGGGACTTGACTATAGATACCCAACGATTCCCACTCACCAACAAGCCAAAATTTCCAAGCTTCATCCCAGAAGGCAAATGCATTTGTATAATTTTATGTTCAAGCAGAAAGCAAACAGTGATATTGTTAATAACAGAAATGTTAGAACCAGGGCACATGACGCTATCCTTTTTACTACTGTCAAACCCAAAAATGAAACGTGCAGAAAAAGTGTGTTATATAGAGGTGCCATGCTATGGAATGGACTTAGTGTTCAGGTCAGATCCATTGAGGATTACGAGGCCTTCAAGTTAAATCGTAAAAAATGGCTTGGAAGTACTAATTACAACTTTGGTATGTTCTGATCCCCCTACCCCAAACCCCCAAAACCCCCATCGTATTAATATTAATATAAAATGTGAAGTTTTACTGTTAAAACTAGTCCACATTTAAGCATTGACTGTGATATATTACAAAATTAAATTGTTATTGCTACTAATAGGTTAACTGTAACATATCGGTGACGTAAAAGAGTAGCTTCATGTGTAAGGGGACTACCGGTACACGGGGTGCCCGCCCCCTCTATCCAACTATACTGTACATGTTATAAGAACGACATAAGAGGTCTAGTTAAACTTTGTTTGTGAACAAACTATTTATTATTATTATTTACATGATATATTCACAATAATTGGTTAATACATGCAGTGTATTGATGTAAATTGCGTCGTGAAATAATCATTGTTATTAAATTATAGTACGTGAAATTATGTAACATTGAAAAGCTGACTGTATGGAAATACTCATCGAGCTGTATAAGTTCTTTTTCTATACAGTATAAATAAACGAGATTGTATATTTATACTTTCTCATACCAAAAAAAATAGACTCTAGGGGTCACTCTAGGCATGGTAGCTTATCTGAAGCAATCAAATTTGTTATCAATGACTTGCGCATGGACCCTGAGAAAAAAGCCTCCTTTGAAGAGACCACTGGATCCGTCTTTGACCCAGATAGTATTAGATTTAATGTCTTTGTGTTCCCGGGGGCAAAAATACAACAGTTATTTAGCTGGGCAAACCGTCACTTAGTACATCACCCAAGGGACTGTATCTACATTATTGGTGGTGTGAATAACATCACCAACAAAAACAAGTCAACACGAATAATCACGTTTGATTGGACTGATGCTGAGGCACTGAAAAACCACCTATGGGCCTACACCGAGTTTGGACTATCATGGTTGACTCAACAACACCCAGCATCCATTGTGACAGTCTGCCCTTTAACAGGCTCCAATTTGGAGAAATTATTACCAAATGAAAAGGGCAACCAACACATTGTTGACTCTGCAGTTAGACTGTTCAACAACGAAATAATAGGGATGAACCGCCGCCACGATGTGGCAATGCCCTGGATCCAAAAGCATGTACACAAGACTCGCCATGGAAAAGAAAAAGACTATTACGTCACACTGCCAAATGGTCAATCAGCCCTACCTGACGGCCTACACCCAAGTCAGGACCTTTTGAATCTATGGGCAAAGGACCTACTAGTGGTTTTCACCAAAAACTATCTAGCCCCTTCGCACACTTTCCTTTTCTAAAAAATTATATTTTTTTCGGCATGGCCTGTACACTTTGTTTCTGTAGTGGTATGGAAGCAAAGGCTCTACAATCCAATAAGACCTACTTCTGAATATAAGCTTATATTTTTTTCCACCACCAACCCAAGGACTATCCTATGACTGACCCAGTTAACCAGGTACAAATTAACATGTATTGTTGAAGTTGAACTTTGTATTTTACGTTATATGTTACGTTAATAGATTTAAGCCTCGAGGGTCTCTGGACTCCCCCTCCCCCCCCCTCACTCCAACCAAACAAGGTATCTAACCTTTTATTATGAGGGTACGGTCCCACCCTCCCAACTCCGTCCATGACCAGTTGCTATGAATATGAATGTAAACCTAATGGGGGCGGCATAAAGGCCGAAGCCCTCATAAGGAAATGTACCATGTCTACCATACGCATATATTTGGCCAAATTTGGCATCACCTTTTGTCATAAAAACCCAAGGGTTAAAATGTTTGGTAAAAGCCACAGTACCTTATCATCTACTGATGGTAAGTCTTAACACTATAGCAAGCGCCAAAGGTATCCACTTTCTGCACTATAATGCGCGTAGCTTGAGGAAAAACTATAGTTCCATCTGTGCTGAATTCACTGGCCACGATATACATGTACTATCCTTCTCTGAAACTTGGTTTAAGTCTATTGATGATACCACTAGCTTCCTGCTTGCAAATTATACACGGTATAGATTGGACAGAGTTGTACTAAATAAGAGAAAGGACAAAACCAAAACCGGTGGTGGTGTATGTATATACGTCAGAAATGACATTCCACATGACATTCACTGTTGTGAGGAATTTAATGTTTCAAATGAAGATATTGAAATGCAAGTATTGGTAATATGTAAGCCACACATGAAGCGTATCATCTATCTAAATATCTACAGGCCCCCTCAAGGTGACCCAGGTAGTTTTATGTCAACTCTAAAGGCAACTCTTACAGATATACCGGGTAGAGACAAATGTGAGGTTATCCTAATTGGGGATATGAATATTGACACCATTACCCAAAAAATCCTGTATAACCAGCTGGTCGACACACTCAACCCTTTTAAGCTTACTCAGCTCATAAATGAAATCACACGAATATCACCCATCCAAGGACAAAAAGACTCAATCCTGGACCTGATTTTCACTAACATTGACTGTGTGTCGGCCTCAGGTGTGGCCAATGTTCATATTACTGATCATTTACCTGTATATATGACAAGGAAAATAGTCAAGGAAAAGATAGAAAAAATTGTAACGTATGGAAGATCATACCTGAGACTCAGAGATAATATGCTCGTTGAATGGCTAGTGGAATATGACTGGACACGTTTTGACCTCTGTATAGATGTAGAAGAATGTTGGCACATCTTTGAAACTTGTATACGTGACTTCCTGGACAGATACTGCCCTGTAAAAGAGTTGAGAATTCCAAAGTATCAGGACCCGTGGATGTCTATAGACATTGTTGAAAGGCTTAGAGACAAGAATACACAGATGGCAAGGGCAAGAAGCAATCCTAGGCAATATGACATGGACGAGGCGAGGAAAGTCAAAAATAGATCTAACAAATTAAATGATAAAGCCCGCAAAACCTATATTAAGGACACACTAGTTGAAAATCAAAAAAATCATAAGAAATTTTGGCGAATAATTAATAACATTCTTCCAGGGCAACCAAATTCCAAAACCAATATCCATCTAATTGATGAATCAACATCAGAGGCGGTCCCTGATTGTCAGACAGCTGACTTCATAAACCAATATTTCACACAAATTGGACCAAATCTGGCTGCTGACTTAACAATGCCATGGAAACCCTATGACATAAATTGCCCTAACAGTATTGAACCTTTTGTAACAAATAACCAAGAAGTCGCTAAACTTGTCCATGACATCAATATTAACAAATCATCTGCTATTGAAGGTATTCCTACTAGAATTCTCAAACTGGCTTTCCAACACTCCATTGATAAACTAGTTAAAATATTCAACCTCTCCTTCCAACAAGGCCTTGTACCTCAGACATGGAAAATCTCAAAGGTTACACCCATCCCCAAATCTGGAAACCTTAAGTCAGTAAACAACTATAGGCCTATATCGCTCCTGCCTCTGCCATGCAAACTGATTGAAAGGGTTGTCCACAACCGAGTATATGGTTTTCTTGACAAAGAAGATATCCTGACAAACAAACAGGGTGGTTTCCGTCCAGGACACAGTACTGTAAATACTCTATGTTGTTTTACTGATGAGCTTTTGCGCAACATAAATGTTGCATTGGAGACTGTCGCAGTCTTTATAGATTTAAGAAAGGCGTTCGACACCGTAGACCACAGCATCCTACTGTAGCTGTTGGCTATTCTAAGATAGACATCTGCTATGAAAAACTCCAGATTCGAAAATAGGTTGTTCAGAAATTACACTTTATTCATTCTGACAGACGGCTCGTAATCATACAGACGGATAGCAATAATCAAATAGGCTTCTGAACACCAGTGGTCATATGAACATACAGGAGGTATACGCTCACGGTCTAGTACATAATTCCCGAGTTCCAAGGCTCTCTTCCATCTTGGTTAACTCCACTTGGATCAGACTCCCCCAGAGGGAGTTCTGTACCCGGAGTTGTACACCAGTGCGTCTATCTCCTCTAGTTCCCCCAGAGGGTGGAACAGAGAAAGACGCAGGGTGACCAAGGTGGAAGCAGCGACAGGACTAGGCCTAAAAGGTACAACAGAGTTCGGGGAAGCTCTGTTGTGGAGCAGCCAAGCTGGCCGAAGTGCGCAGCAAGACTGGGTCCTCGATTAGCAGAACCCCAGGTCTTATGTACTGGTCGTTATGTAATTCTCTCCATTACTCGTAAACACTTGAGTTCCCGAGGAACTCCGGATAACCACGCGCCGGTGCATCTGAGCCGACACCGTACCCGAGATATGTCGGGTGACACGTGGCGGTCACGGCTCAATGCACATAACCAGGCCGCGCTCCACCATTCCTCAGGTGGGCTTATATAACCTTATACTCGGCAGTAGACAGGAGTGCGGCCTGGATACACGACAACACATATACCAAATATAACTCCAACTGGTTCCATAGAAATAGTACAGCGGCGACCCACTACACTACCCCCCTTCAGACAATATCATAGCGTCCAAATAGCAGCACAAAGTGCAGTATTATTATACTACCTTGATACAATGACAAATTTTATCTCCAAACAACCCAAAAAAACAAATATATTGTCTCCAAACACATACATAGTGGAGGCAAGCGTAACTCTTTCTATCAGAAACACTAATATATTTCTTGGGTATCATAGATATGTATTCATCCTTTTTGATATTAACGTCAATCATATCAACCATCAGGATCCAGTTACACAATAATCGAGTATCATCCTTCAATAACAGTCATGATTTATGGGACTAAGAGGATAAACTCCACACAGCCAGTCAAGCCCTATAAAACAAACTTGACTATATATCATAAAAAAATATATAAAACCTTTAAGACATATTTATCGCATACTAACCATGTCTCATCGAAAACGATTTGTTACAACAGGTATCGTATACATACAGATCAAATATGAGCACTTCTCCTTAAAAGTTACCAATTTTTTTAGTACAAGACATATTGGAAACAAAAAGGTGGCAAGTGTCGACTTTATAGTAAACCTTGACCTAACCCGTCTATTTGAATAGACTCACTCGCTTTACGTGCCAGAGTAAGGTTTGAAAGATCAATATTTTTGGAATAAATGAACATATAGCGTAGATCCGGTAAATGCAGTTTTCAATCCAATCAAGGTCTCCAAAACCTTATGCACCATGGTCACCCAGGTGTCCTTTTTGGCGTACTCTACACAATAACACAAGTGACACTCTCCATATAGGAATACTGAAAGCAATCAGATCAAGTGTCATGGCAACATATCTCAACGTTTCAGGGAGAATTAGTCTCCACACTTAGTTCAAAGATCAAAAACGCAGCAAGCTGAAAAATAGAATGATCCGGCTCCTCACTCGATACCTTCCTTCTGAAAGTAATCAACGGGAGCCTACGGATCTCCATAACAACTTACGCAATTTCCACTCCTAGTACCTGAATAAATTTTACGTTTCTCAGGTTCATTGATATGTTATTACCACAGATCTACACATAGTACGAATGCAGTCAAGCAACCTTTCAGTAGGTATCATCAGGATCCAGTCCCTCATACCTTTACTTATTGGACGGTTAATTCAGAGTATCACAATCGGCATACAATAATCATACCTATAGCACATGTCATCAAATCAAACAGAACCCGTTTTACAAATACTGTCTTATGGCAAAATAGAACACTCTTTGGTGATGGTTTTAACAGTTTCTTATATGACGACAACTGCAAACCTAGATCATATCAAAGTCTTTTCATAAATAGGTGATAATGATCCTCTGTTCTTGTCATCTCAGTCTTTCATAAATATATACGTACATATTGTGACCCATAGTCTATGGTATAAAGCATCATACGGTCCGTGGTGTATTAATAACCCCACTACTGCAAAAGTTCAATCTTGATGACGAGACATGGTAGAGGTTCCATATATGCTGCAACTGGGAATGTTTTTATGACTCGCCACTCAGCAAAAGTTCTTCATTTCTGGACACTGGAGACATGCATTCACTAGATCGATTGTCACTCATCTCAATGGATATGTCCATCCCAGACCCTAGCTGCAAAGCATCAGGGTTAGGAAAATGCACTCGAGTACCCATAGGTACACTCGCCATGGATACAGGAATGTCCAGGGTAGATGGACGATGGTTCCCAGACATAGAACCAGTCGTCACAGGTAGGTCCATTGGAGGATCCACCATCATGGATTGTTCAAGTTCGTTTTCAGGAGCCATAAGCGCCTCAGCATCACGGATAGACAGACGTAGGTCAGCCTCTGCAATTGCATCGTTCAGCTCCATCAGTATCTGAACCGCCTCTCTAGTCTCACTTTCCGTTATCTGGCAAGGTGACTGACAAGAGGTGGTGTCGAGTATTGGTGTTGAGACAGGAGTCGAGTTATATGACTCTGCCTGCAGTTCATTCACCACCATCCTCGCTAGAGTGGACACCCCGGCTGGAGTATCCATAGTCTCAAAGGAAGACACGGTTGTGTCCACCCCCATTGTAGTATACTGCATTGTCTTAGCATCAGACGACACAGAAGTAGACGTCACAGCAACAGATGTCACCGAGACAGGTGACACAGGAACAGACGTCACAGCCACGGACGTCTTAGGAACAGACGTCACAGCCACGGACGTCTTAGGTACAGACGTCACAGGAACCAACTCCGATGACCCACAGGCCATGGAGGTGGCAGCCACGTAACTGCAGTCGGCCAGGTGCGTCTCGTCTTCTGTAGATGGAGGTGGAGGACTCCTAGGGGTATTACTAGCCCTGGAGTCAGCTCTCAACCTTTGTGCGTATGCATCACCGTCAAATCCTAAGGGAAGAGGGGCAAGACCCCGTTCAACCCTGTACACACTCTCGTCGTACCAACTTGACAATGGTATCTCATAGCAGTCTTCGAAAAACTCAGCCAACTCTTCATAGAAGTCATCGTTCTGCTGAGCTTCCTTTCTATAGCTAGAAAATTCTTCTGTTAGACCACCAATTTTGTGTTCTAACTTCCGAATAATTTTGATTTTTAGACTAATTTCAGTCCTGGCAGCAGTTAGCTTATGTTCAGCAGAACTGACCATATCCTTACTGCGATCCAACTTGACTTTGAGATCATCAATTAAAAATTGACTTTCCATACGAGATTTTTCAATATTCAATCTCAAATCATCTACTATTCTGCTTGAGGTTGCTACCATGTCATCTCGTTGTCCCAACTGTCTTTTGAGGGCTTCATTCTCCTCAGTCATTTTGGACATTTTAGATAGGAGTTCTGCTTTAGCAGTCTCCACTTTCTCTAATTCGGCCAAACGACTTTCCTTTACCAATTGCTCAGCTTGAGCCCTAGCTCCTTGCAGAGCTAGTTGACAAGCGAGATCCAGTGTGTCAAATGAACTTTTAAGTCCAGTGACATACTGTTCTTTCAGAAGATTCCTGATACTTATATTCTCAGGGTGATCAATATCACCAGTCAGCTTAGGCAGAGGGACCGACTCCAAAGAGATATCTTCCTCACCCACTCCAGATGATGGAGAGTTTAGTGAGAGACCCCCCATACAGGTAGATGGTGATGGAACGGAGGATAGTCTACGACCAATCTCCTGTTCCTTCCTCATCTCTATTTTACTCGATTGAACCCTGCCTGCGGGTGGGGCAAATTTTTGGTCCACCCAATCATCTCCCTCAGATTGGAAATCAATCGTTCTATAGGTCATTTTAGATTTGGAATCCTCTTTCCCACTTACTGACTCTATCTTCCCTGTTACATACCCTTGACTATCAGTAGAAGTATTTTCTGTCTTTAATATCTTCCTTGACACTCCCGGGTTCCCTCTAGCTTCAGAGATTGTGGTAGGAGGTATTACCTCCTCTCCCACAAATACACAGTCATCCTCCTCCTCTACAGGAGAAGCCAACAGGTCATTTACCATTTTCTCCTCTATGGCTAGCCTTGGGCTAACAGCAACCCTCGGTAATGATCCGCCAGAGCCCTCCTTGTTGGATTCAGTAGTGTTCCTACTAAACCCACAGGAAGACCCTGGAGCACGTCTTTTGGTTGGGGTCGATCGGCCGTCAGGTGATGAGTCTAACCCAGCAGAAGCTGAGGACTCCTCTGAACCTGTGGTCCGCATCTCTCCTAAGGTAACCGAGACAGGAGTGTACACTCCATGGTCCACAGTTTTACCTTCAGACAGCATTTTACCTTTAGGAGGAGTGGCCAACTCCATTTTACTACGATAATCAGAGGCTTTCTCCGGAAAGTCCTGAATGTAGTATGGCCACGCCTTTCGATTCAACCACAACCTTCTCGGGTTATGGTTGAACATCAAGGTGTATGCCAACCCCTGTGGTACCCTCACACACTTTTCTCTGTCCGTGAGTCCTAAGGCCTCCGGACTATTCTCGAGAATATCTAGATTGGACATGGCAGTTTCAGCCTTCATATGGTGTACATCCACTAAATGCCTTATCATACAGCCCTTTCTAGATGTGCTGAAAGGTTCACCATCTTTCATACATTTAACTGAGCGATTAGACTTGGCCCGGCACTGCCACATCATTTTGGAGTGCGCGTGGAACTCCACTAGATGTCGTGCGAACTGGTACAGGTCCAAATACTCAGCTATTGGATTTCTATCCATACACTCATTGAATGGGCATTGCCCCGAACCTATTCTCCAACCTCTACCAGGTTTATATAAGTAGGCATACCCGGCGGAACAAATGTCATCCAGGCCCATTTCAACCGATCTCTATCCTCGTTGGAGAGGTCGGCAGCCCTGTATGTCCCCATACTTTGCTTTATAACCTCATCCCAGAATTTGTACGCTTGATGTGCCCCCGAACTAGTATGCTCTAACCAGAACTCCATATCCCTCTCTGTATCTTCGTAGGATGGTAGCCTAGCTCGGCTCCCTATCTCCCCAGTAACCTCTCCTACATAGGGTCTGGACTTAGAATTATCGGAAGGAGATCTGAATAGTTTAGTACATTTCTTCTCGTTGAACTTGTCCAACTCTTGGATGTATGCCCCCCTGCATATCTTACTCCCGGGAATCACTGCATCCGGCTTAAATTTCTCGAATTTAGCTGCTAAATGCATTACTGCCATGTTTGGAATACGTTCCGGAGTTGACTGTGTAGGGGCATTCCAATCGGGTACAAAGTTACCATGCACCGGATGTAAACCATCCGCACGGTCATACGACATAGCACCCCACGGAGCGCCCACTGGAACGTCACTGACCGAGTGCACCGGTATCCCGGGCATATTCGGGTCAGTCCGGGTCACTCCCGAAGTAGGTGGTGACGCAATATTCCCAACCTGGAACAAGGGAAATCCCCCGGCCTCGAGTCCTTTCAACCCCGGCCCTGACACGAACCCCCTAGCCTGCGCCACTGATAAACCCATATCTACCAGTTTCCTTACATGTTCTCCCCGAGCTAGGAGATACTGTGTGGTTTTAACCTTTTCAGTTCTCCTTATCTCCGAGATATTACTGTGATTTCGGTGTTTCACACCCCTATTCTTCATCTTAGCCGGTGGTTGATACACAAATTTAGGTAAATCTGCATCCCGAAATCGTTTTGGAAGATCATACTCGACCGGAGCTGTTGACTCCAGGTCCCCCAAAGCTAACAATTCTCTCTGTTCCTGCGACAGAGGGGTAACCTCCGTCGAGTGACTCCTTCTATGGGAGTCTCCTGACGGATAGTTATCCGCCATGATAACTACACAGAGGGCGGCCCAGAGGAGCCCACTCTAAAAATGAGCTTAAATGAGTAGTAGAATCAGGAAAATTGTTACAAAAGTGTCCTCCTGTACTACCTCACTTTAGTGTCTCCTCTCTCCCTCACATGTAGATGTTCTAACCGGTGTTTTACATACGCGGAGAGAGGTGCCTTCGCATCCACCCTCTCCAACGGTATGTGCAGGACTGACGCTTTCCGCGCCAAACCAGCATGCGTGCGCATCCAAGCGCAAAGGATCACGGGTACCGGATAGCCCTTCCCGAAGAAGTTATCCGGTATTATCCGAAGAAAACCGGGTGGCGGAGTAAACTGCGTAGTAGTTGCAATCTTCGCCGGGTTCTCTCGGATTGTATTTTACACATCATTTCAAGTAATAGCAATTCTTTAGTTCGTCACGGCTGTATTATTTGTAGCTTATGAACTTTTAGAACGCTGTTTAAACAAACATTATAAAAAAATACGTGTCAAAGTAAATTTCTTTGGTTGTCCGAACAAATTCGGAATACGTATGAGTCCCATTCTCATGTTGTTGTAACGAGTTCTACACCCGTACTTTCTACATAATATTTCTTACTAGGATCCTCATATCTATCCTTAGAAAAATTACTGACTAGGTTTGATTGGATTTTAATCCGAAACCATCACGACAAGTACTAAATGGGAAACCAACTCACAGACCATAGCATGTAAACATTCAAAACTAACTTTAGTAAAGCAGAACGTTGGGTACCCCAATGCCATCTACTGGTCAATTCCACCATTATTCCCGTCACAAAGACTAAAGAATAAAATCCGGTATTTCTCGTTGTGTTTTTGACAATTAGCACCAGTTACGCAACTTTCCGGGGTTTACCGGGTAAGTCCTTGGAGACCCGAACTATTTCGGGTAACCACAACAAACAAACCCAGCCCCGCCGCTCTTACGTAACAGCACCTCGACCCGCTATACGAGCACTTCTACGTATGGGTCCTTGGGGTTTCTTCTTCTCAATTACTGTAGGAACCTCCCTAGTTCCCTTTTCAGTAACCAACTTCTTCTTTTTCTTCCTACCATCGACTTTTCTAGCTGGCGTTGCTTTTCTAGTCTTCTTTGTAGGCGGGGGTGCCGTAACCTGTGTTTTACGCACCCACCTGGGTTGGGGCATTGGCACTTCTACCAAAGGCTCATTCTCATCGCCGGGCCGGCGACCTAGCCAAGGCTTCAGGCGATCCACATGGCCTGCAACTATCTTGCCTTTCACATTCTTCAACAACACAGTAACATCCGATATTACTTTTGTCACCTCAAATGGCCCATCCCAACCTTTCGAGATTTTTCCATGTACAGGTGGCTTCAATCTCACCACCTTCTGTCCAACTACATACTTCCTCTCTCTCAAGCCTGTATCATACCCTACTTTCTGATGGATGGCCGCTTTCTTCAAATGGCCTCTCACCAATGCATAGCCTTCCCGCAATTCTCTACGCAGAGATTCCGCAAATGCCACACGGCATGGGACATCCTTTCTCCGCAGTACACTGCCAAAGACCAAATCTGCAGGCATTATGATCTCAGATCCAAATACCAAGCTGTTAGGAGTGCAGCCAGTTGAAGCATGCACCGTACCGTTGTATGCATGAGCCACATACTGGGAAAACGTGTCCCAGTCATCCTGATTAGAATTAACCAGTGTGGTCAGCCCTTGAATCAACGTGCGGTTGAATCTCTCAACCATCCCATCCGACTGCGGTCGGTACGGATTAGTGCGTGTCTTAACTATGGCCAATTCTTCCAGCATCCCCTGAAAGAGACGCGATTCAAACTCCCTACCCTGGTCTGAATGTAACATGAGAGGTGCGCCAAATGTTAGTACCCACTCCTCAACCAAAGCTTGTGCGCAAGTTAATGCCGTGTGATCCTTCATTGGGATCACCTTCACGTACTTTGTATAGTAGTCTTGTACCACCATCATGCACACGTTGGAGTTTGGAGTTGTCTGGTAGCCAGTGATTATATCAATGGCTATCCTCGCAAATCTGACTCCGAACAGTTCCTGTCTGAGAGATGTTTTACCTTTCCCAGGGCCCGGCTTCACCAGGCAACACGTTGGGCATTCACTCAACCAACGTATTACGTCCTTAGACATCCCAGGCCAGTAATATCTCCTCGCTAGTTTGTCCAAAGTCCGTTTCCTGCCAAAATGAGCGGAAGTCTGATGACCATGGAAAAACTCGAATACTTCCCATCTCAGAGAAGCTGGCAAGACTATCTGTAGCCTTCTTCTGGCTTTGCCCTCAAGAGTTTTCCATCTACACAATAGGCCGTCTCGCACTACCAACTGCGACCATTGGCCCACCAAGTTCCTTACTTCCACACATTCTAATGACAGAGCAGGTCTGACGGGACGAGCAGCTCTCTCCAGGATCAGATTCCGTATCATATTGATACCATCGTCCTCCTGCTGAGCTTCAAGTATGGACTCCGCCGACCAAAACACCAAGTTCTCTTCCCAGGCCGGATCAAAATTCATTATTGGCGCCACCAACGCGTTATGTATGCCACAGTCTTCACAGTCCATTCTTGCACATCTTCGGATTGGTCTCCTAGACAAACAATCCGCATTCACGTGCTTTACTCCGCTCCGATGCTGAATCTGGGTATTCTCTATCCCTAATTCAGACAACGCGGAGATCCATCTGCCCATCATCCCATCTGCCTCCTTGAAATTAAGGAGCCATCTCAAGGATGAATGGTCCGTTCGTAGAATAAAATTCCCACCATACAAATAATGGCGGAATTTCTTGGTGTATACTACTATGGCCAACAACTCTCTCTTGGTGGTGCAATAATTGCGTTGAGTTTTACTCAAGCTGTTGCTAGCAAATGCCAAGGGCACTTCCCTACCCTCCTGCACTTGGGATAAGACAGCGCCTATGCTATCGTTGCTAGCGTCGGTGTCCAGGATGAACTGATCACCCTCAGTAGGATAGCTCAGCACAGGAGTTACCGTGAATAACTCCTTCAGCTTCTGAAAAGCCTGTCCAGCTAATTCCGTCCAAATAAACGGAGGTAGCTTCGACATTCCCTTCCTTTTTCCTACTACCAGCGCCTGTAATGGAGCCGACACCTCAGCAAATCCGGGAATGAAATCGCGGTAGTATGAGCAAAAACCCAAAAATGACCTCACTTCTTTCTGGTCTTTTGGCGTTGCCCAATTAGCTACAGCCTCTAATTTCCCTGGATCCGCCGAAATACCTGTGCCACTGACTATTCGGCCCAGATATTCCACTGATTGCCTGAAGAACTTGCATTTCTTAGCTTTCAGTCTAAGGTTGTAGGATCTCAGTCGATCCATCACCTTGTTCAAATTAGATAGACACTCCTCCCGAGTTTTCCCGAAAACTATGATGTCGTCTAGATAAACTAGACAGTTTTTCCACAACAATCCCCTTAGCATTGTCTCCATCATATTCTCGAAAGTAGCCGGAGCATTGCATAAGCCAAATGGCATTACATTGAACTCGAACAACCCCCTGTGGGTTGTGAATGCTGTCTTTTCCTTATCCTCTGGGTGCATCCCAATCTGCCAGTACCCTGACTGGAGATCTAAGGTACTAAACCAGTGATTACCTCCCTAGGAATCCAGACTTTCGTCAATGCGTGGCAAGGGGTAGGCATTCTTCCTCGTAATCCCATTTAGTCTCCTGTAATCTATACAGAACCGACAGGTGCCATCCTTTTTGGTAACCATTACCACCGGACTAGCCCATGGACTATCTGAGGGCCTTATTATCCCTTCCCCTAACATCTTGTCCACCTCATCCTCCAATGCCTGCTTCTTAGACAACGGGAGGCGCCGGTATGGCAAGCGCAATGGTGGGCTAGAACCGGTGTCTATCCGATGAGTTACTCGGTCAGTTCTACCCAATTGCTCCCCTGGAGCGGAGAACAAGTCTGCATTCTCGCATAATAGCTGAGCCAGACTCTGTTTGTCCTCTTCCGTCTCCAAGTGGCTATCTGTCACTAACGGTAAAAGATGCAGTGGCAATCCATATCCTTCCTTCCTATCCTGCTCCCCAGTGTCTTGCAATACCACTGGCATAGCGGATGGATCCAAAGCTCCTATTTCCACTGCTCTCTTTACTGCTAACTCTACTTCCGGTGAGTCAGCTCTTCCTACCACGTCAGCATATGTTACGTCCCCAAAGGTCGTCCCTTTTTCCAGGTACACATCCTGAAAAGTCATATTACTGACTGGTACTACTGTTCGTCTTGAACTCTGCACTAAGGCACTGGTGGAAACCAACCCCAGCTTACTCAAATGCTGCTGATTCGGTTCCACCACCCCCATGCGGTCAAATTCCATTTCCCGGCAGTATACAACTACATTGCACACATGGCGGGGAGGAATTCGTACTGTCTGAGAGACAGACGAGACGCCTGAAATCCGGCGGAGTACACACTGGACCTTCATCTCTTGTGGATACCGAAGAGTGAGTTCCCCTGTCACACTATCCAATACCGCTCCATACAGAGAACAAAAATCTACTCCCAAGATTCCCTCATCCGTCAATTCAGCTACAGTTGTTGAAACAACAAATGAATGTTGATTCACCCAAAAGGGTATCACCTGTCTGCCATGTGTCCGCATATGAGACCCATCAGCACTTCTGACCGACCCAGACCCCACAGGGTTAGTTGACAGACCTGCGAGCTTCTTGAAGAAATGGTGACCCATCATGGAGTGACTAGCTCCAGTATCGATCAGAAATTCCCCCGAGCAGCCCTGAATCTGCACAGGCAAGTACCATCTCTTCCCTTGTAAAGGAGAAGGTTGCAAGGCAAATCTCTGGATTCCAGCTTCACCGCCCAAGTCATATCCCCTCGAGTTGAGAAACTTAACTATAGGATCATCGGGTTTGAGTCGCGAAGCACAAAACCTTTCTACTTCTTCCGCCAACTCAATTCTGCGGACAGTGTCCAGATGAGCTAAATCTTCAACACCTTTCTCGTCCGTTCCCTGGGGCCCATCTCCACCTGGCGGATTAGACTCAGGTGCGGCTAACCCCAGCGGTTCCCATGAAATGGAATCTTTTGATTCTCCCCTGATAGTACCTTTGACAATCACAGGTGGGGTTGTTATCTTGTCATCGACAACAACCCCTGTTAGTTTTCCGTCGGTGGTGGGCTTTGGTCAGAAGAGGGTATCTTAGTATCCTTGGACCAACATGTCCTTGCAAAGTGACCCTTCTTCCCACAATTATAGCATTTCGTGTCTTTGTTGGGTTTCCCCTTACCGCGACCACGAGTTGCGACCTTTTCAGCCTTCTCAGCCTTACTACGCTCCTCCATGACTTTTCCGATCATGGTCTTCAATGCACCCTCCTCTGGCGCTTGAGCGTCTGATCCTGGAACCTTTCGTCTTACATAAAAAGAACGACGTCCTTTCCATTTAGGATCTATTGCTGCCACCTCTTGCACTCCCTCTGTAGTCAGTTCAACCTCTTCTACGGGCATCTCTATTACTGCTACAGGGGCTGCCTCTACAGTTTTCAACAGCTTCCTCTTTCTCAGAGCATCTTCCGTAAGCTCGAAGATATCTGCTAGGGACATAGTGGTCTTCCACTGTGAAGCAATCTCGCTCGACAATCTTTCGTCTTTAAGTCCATCTATATACAGGCTGGACAACTTCCTTACCAGCCATGGATCACTTGGACTCATAGATGCAAATGCTTCTGCTGCTAGCACTCTGAGAGCCATTCCAAACTGTCTGTGCCCTTCACCGGGCTTCTGAACTCTTGCCTCTAGCTCAGATGCGGGATCCGCACCGGATGTGGAACCTAAAGCCCATGAAGCTGTTTCCACTAATCCCTTGTACGTTCTTCCCCCGCTTAATTCAAAGCTTGTTAGGGCGGGATCACCAGGACCATCCCGCAGACACCATGACAAAGCTGCAAGGCACTCATCGCCTTCCCAACCATTATGTCTCATATCTGCTGAAAATCGTGTGAACCATTTTCTCCATGGAACCGAGCCATCATACTGCTTCATCTTGATCGCCTGCTTCCTCACAGGTGTCATCCCCGTTCTCAACGGTATATCAGCCTGACTCAAAGCATAGTCCACTGCCTTAAAGTTCCCCACGTCATTCGGTACCGCATCAATCCCCAATCTTCTAATTGCTGGATTGCTCTGGAACACTGCCTCATCTTCCATTGACATATTTCCCCTATGTTGGTAGGGTGTCCCACTCTGATTAGTACCTCCGGTCCTTGGTGTATACATGCTTCCTGGAGTTACATGACTGCCAGGTAATGGGGGAGGTGGTATATTGAACATAGGCCTCGCATTCCCATAACAGTTATCCGGTCCCACATTGCCCCATCCCCCGTAGGAGGTGTTAGGCCCGGCCAGATTCCCTTGACCTGGCGGCCGAGCATGCATGTATGCCCCACCGGGCAAACCTGGTCTACCTACCGTAGATACATTTACCGGAACTGTAGGAACTTGCCTTGTCCCTGGAGCTGGAGTAGAATGAGCACCTGGAGCTGGAGCAGTGTTAACTGGTCCCACAGGAGGCTTATTCCCGGTAGCCTGGGCCACCGGAACGTCTCCTTTCACTCCCTTAGTGTCATTCTCCACACTCACTGATTCTGTTTCTTCAAGAAAGCAATCCAACTTCTCCTGAAACAGTTTTTCAACTCTACCACACAGTTCTAACATGAACTCCTCATTCTTATCAAACTTACTGCCATGCATCGATGAGTGTCCACTCACACTGGATAACATATCTGCTGTATGTATCACCATGGAACTATCTAGATCCTCAGTGACAGGTGGTTTCACTACCTCCTCCACTGTATTGACTATAACTACTGAGGGCTCGTCGGCAGTCACAAAGGTCTCATCTCTAGACACCTCCTGCGCCTTTCCCACCGGGTCCCCAATTTCCTTCGTCCCTTTTGGTTCTAGCTTATTCATCATGTGATTTTCAGCTTGTTGAGCTAGCGCCTCTAACTCTCCCAGCTTACTATCCTGTTTCTTCAACAACTCATCATACTGCGCTACTTGTAACTGTCTTGCTAGAATCTCGGAACTAATTTCTTTATTCCGCACCACTAGCTTTTCTGTTTCAGACTTCAGTCTGACTTCAGTACCCTCAAGTAGACCCACATTGACAGAAATCTGTTCCAGATGTTTGATCTGAGCTGCATGTTCCCCAATGTTTCCTGACCTTTTTGCCAAAAAACTCTTTTCAAAAGCTTCCCTTTCCTCCTTCAGCTTCCTGAGGGATTCTTCCTCTAGCCTTATCCCTTCCTTCATATGCTCATGCTCGTTTCTCAATCGGAGCGTCCTTATGTCCTCCAGGCTCAACCTTCCCCTGGGCTCATAAGGCGGAACCTCTAGACCACGTATTGTCAATGTAAAAGGATCCGGGAACAGCTTATCTCCCCTGGAGATTACCTCAGCTGTCTCTTCCCCTTCCCCAGGAGTTTCCTCTAGGTCGTCCCTTTTGACAACCTCAACTCCTTCCTGACTAACTGGGACTACCACTCTAGTCCCTCCCACTGCTTCTACAGTGGGTACTGGTCTACGTTCCCATCTCACTGGTACATCTACTGTACCCTCCAGACTAGGTATACTAGAGTCACTATCTTCCCCAGCATCTTCCATGGTCACCTGTCCAAGCGTCACATCCTCCCGTGAGGTGTCCCCCACCTGGACAGGTCCCTCCATAACCCTATCTGGCTCTAGAGCTGGACGTTTTGCTGGAGGATCCCCTTGTGAATCCTCAGATCTCACCTCGTGGGCCTCCTCCTCTCCTCCATGTCCAATTTCCCTACTCTGATTGAAAGTATGTACCTTCTGCCTAGCATTAAACCTCACCCTAGATCGTAATCTAGGACGCATCCCCTCCCCTTGGTTAGTAACCAACGGGGGAGGTACCTCCGTATCTGACATATCTTCACCACACAAAAGCAACCTGTAATAGCTATCCTTGAAACCTACCAATTCTGGTTCAAACATATAAGAGCTTACCTCTCAATTTCACGAAGAAGAGTAAAAAAAATAAATGTAAATCAATACTTACCCAAAGTGGTCACGGCACCAGTGTAGCTGTTGGCTATTCTAAGATAGACATCTGCTATGAAAAACTCCAGATTCGAAAATAGGTTGTTCAGAAATTACACTTTATTCATTCTGACATACGGCTCGTAATCATACAGACGGATAGCAATAATCAAATAGGCTTCTGAACACCAGTGGTCATATGAACATACAGGAGGTATACGCTCACGGTCTAGTACATAATTCCCGAGTTCCAAGGCTCTCTTCCATCTTGGTTAACTCCACTTGGATCAGACTCCCCCAGAGGGAGTTCTGTACCCGGAGTTGTACACCAGTGCGTCTATCTCCTCTAGTTCCCCCAGAGGGTGGAACAGAGAAAGACGCAGGGTGACCAAGGTGGAAGCAGCGACAGGACTAGGCCTAAAAGGTACAACAGAGTTCGGGGAAGCTCTGTTGTGGAGCAGCCAAGCTGGCCGAAGTGCGCAGCAAGACTGGGTCCTCGATTAGCAGAACCCCAGGTCTTATGTACTGGTCGTTATGTAATTCTCTCCATTACTCGTAAACACTTGAGTTCCCGAGGAACTCCGGGTAACCACGCGCCGGTGCATCCGAGCCGACACCGTACCCGAGATATGTCGGGTGACACGTGGCGGTCACGGCTCAATGCACATAACCAGGCCGCGCTCCACCATTCCTCAGGTGGGCTTATATAACCTTATACTCGGCAGTAGACAGGAGTGCGGCCTGGATACACGACAACACATATACCAAATATAACTCCAACTGGTTCCATAGAAATAGTACAGCGGCGACCCACTACACTACTATTAAAACTTGAAAGATATGGTATTAGACAATCCAATTTAAATTGGTTCCTAAGTTATCTCAGCAACAGAACACAAGTAGTGAATGCAAATGGTATCACCTCAAGTATGATGCCTGTGGTCTGCGGTGTCCCGCAAGGTTCTATATTGGGCCCCCTACTTTTTTTGATGTACGTGAACGACATGACTAAATGTGTAAAACATAGCTCTGTTCGTCTATATGCCGATGACACTGTTATACACTTGTGTAATAACAGTAGACAAGTAGCAAAAGATCTGTTACAAGAAGATCTAGAAAATTATTATACATGGTGTATACAAAATAAACTGTCTGTAAATGTTGCAAAAACCAAAGCCATGGTTTTTACGGCATCCAGGAACCATCCTAAGACTGTAGATCTTGCACTGCAAATGAATGATGTAACGCTACAGGTTGTCAGCACTTACAAATACTTGGGAGTTATCCTAGACACCAATTTAACCTTTGAAAAACATATAAACTTTGTACATAGTACGGTATCATACAAAACGTACCAACTAGCGTGTCTAAGGGATTTCTTGACAGTAAAAATGGCTTTGAACATCTACAAAACGACAATCCTACCATATTTAGATTATGCTGACATTGTCTACATGAATGCAAACATTGGGTACATTGCAAAGCTACAGACAGACCAAAATCGATGTCTCAAGATCTGTCTAAGAGTTGATAAACTAACCAGCACCGATCTGGTACATTTTAAGGCACAGATGCCAATGTTAGTCAGTCGAAGATATATTCACTTACTAAATTACATGTATAAGCGCTCACGCGACCCTGTTTATATTGATGTTAGATCCATTACCACGCGAGCTCACACTGGCCCTTTGCTCACTGTCACGAGATCACACTGCGCCTCCTTTGATAAGAGTATAGGATACTATGGCGCTCTGTGTTGGAACTCCCTACCACCAAAAAGAAGAAATGCTGAATCCATGAGCATCAAAACCCAAAGTACTCTGGCCTTAGAAGCACTAATTCCATTAAACTAGAGAGTTCCAGCCAAAAAAAACAAACAAATCTTCAAAATATTACCCAAACATTAACACCCCCATTGATTAAATTTCACCCATTCCAAATTCTGTCTGAAATATTTCTTATCCCTAATTTAGTGTTGGGCCCAAACAGGACCCAACATACCCCCCCCCCTCTTCTAGTACTGTAGCTTAACCATAGCAACAGTAACAATCTTGACCCTTAAATCGTACAGTGACCCAAGGGTCAGGGGCACTGCAGTAAAAGCAACCTAATACTCAACAGAGTAGGGATGATGACAGTGCCTTTCATTTGTTGTCAACATAATAACATGTCTATTCATCATCACGATATCGGCTACATGTTATACATATAAATTGTTATAACTTTTGTGTAACACCTGGAACTTATGATGTAACCGACTCATTAATCGCAAGGGAGATACTATGATGTAATACTCTATGACAATAAAATGATTAATAAACCTAAAAAGAACTGCTCCCGTCTGCTAGTACTGAATCCACCAAATGACCCTTTCACTAAACTATCTAATATGTAACTATTTCTATTAGTAATGATACAGTCATAATTTTCTTTGTATATCATATGTAAAGGTACCATTCCAATATGTAACTCATATTTCTAAAAGTTGAAAAACAATTTAGCAATTTGAAGAGATATTTAACCAATAATGTATGAATATCACCGAACGCAGGGTGTGTATTCTTGAATAATGACCGAGGTGCGTAGCACCGAGGTCGTTATTCATGAATACACACCCTAAGTTCGGTGATATTCATATATTATTAGGTTTATTATACGATATTTCCATTCAAATGCCTTTATTTACCTTATATTCGACCTAATTTCGCCATTTTGAAGGATTATTGACTGAATATCACTCGTACAGCAGTAGCGCCATGTTGTTTTGAGCTCCCACCATCCCTGCTCGCTGATTGGTGGAGCGGGGTGACGTCATATCCTCAATCTCCAACACTGAGTTCAACATAGAATTTGTGAGGGGGGCCAGCTTGGGGTTATGTTATATACTAACCAGCGTTTCCCTCCGCATTAACCACAGCCGGATAGGCATGGCAGCTAGCGTCGCCGCCTCACACACCATGGGTACCCGGATCGATCCTGGGTGGAAACGAACCTTTTTCAAAATGCCTATTTCTATGTGAAAAAAAGTCCCTAGAATTATTTTAACGAAAGGCTAAGTAAAGTCCAACTTCTACCTTTATAGTAAAAAAGAAATTAGAAAAAAATTTGGATTTTCAAAGAAACTAGACCAAAAAATGCCTTTTCTTCTGTAACTCGGTAAATAATGGTCCTACAGGGCTGGAAATCCGCCTGTAGACTCCTTGTTTCGCCACCTACCTCTACCAGCGCCTTCACGGCGTGGTGGTTAGCACATCGGACTTCTAGTCTTGATGTAGCGTGTTCGAGTCTCCATAGAACCTCGGATTTTATGGCTGCCGATTCCCATTCAGAATCGTTCTGATATTCAGGATATCAGAACGATTCTGAATTCCCCATTCAGAATCGTTCTGATATCCAGAATATCAGAACGATTGCACCCCCGCAAGTCTCCTGTATGCACCAATATCAGAACGCGAATATCACCTAAAATGGTCGGTGTGCGCCCATATCGTATAATAATGGATGATATCTTGTATGAAATCCTGCAAAAGGATAGGAGTAATTGCTAGAATGTGTATGCTATATCGATATGGTCACTTGATTTGTCCTCCTACATAAGGCCACTTCAAACAAAATCATTGTTTCTCATCACTAAGCCATGACAAAAATGATGAGGGCGCTTTTCTTTTTATTCTTTTTTTTTTGCTGAAGACCAAATAGGTAGGGGGATCTAAGCTCTCAGCAAACTTGACATCCACATTTTAATGATTAAGAAATGAATAATCTACAAATGGTTATATTTTCTCTAGCCCATTGTGTTCGCGACACTGCAAGATCCAATTAGATATCAAATATTCCCATATTTGTCTATCACTATCATATTTTCCCTAAACATTTGAAAAAACAAATCTCCAAAACATGATGTTGATGACGTGCGTGATGATGAGAATCAAGGATATTATTTGGAGTAGCCTTCACAGCTTTATTCATAAATATTACAATCTTACAAATCTAAGCTAAACATGAAGAAAATACCGTACTGGCTTGTTAAGCGCAGGGGTCTCGAATAAGCGCAGGTCTCGTTTAAGCGCAGGTCTAGGACCCCTCTGAAACCCAAAATCTCTCTTTAAAGGTACTCATATAAGCGCAGGCTCCTGTATAAGCGCAGGGGGTAACAGGGTATTGACATTTATAAGCGCAGGGGTGCTTAAATGGGCCACTACGGTATGTGGAATAAATTTCATAAAAGCTGAATAACATTGTATTTCTCCACTTGTAGTTATGAAGTTCACCTTTGACAATTACGGAGAGGCGTTTGTCGATGGCCAGATGGTTGATAACACTGCCCGCTGGAGTAACGTTGTCACCGTCAACATTCCCGGTGACACACAAATCGTAGCATTCAAAGTGTACAATACAGCATGTGGTGCAGTGGGTCCGCGGGCATGGCTGAGTACGGGAGTTATCACCCAGACTGGACGTGGCTGGAAGTGCTCCCTGGTGTACAAGGAGGGCTGGAACCAGGCGGGGTTTGATGACAGTCACTGGGGGGAGGTAGATGTACATAACGGTGGGTCCCCGAATGTTGTAGGTAATGGGGCTGTCACTGTAGGGTGTGGGTCCTATGATATTGGCCCATTCTTTTTCCGCAAAGTGCTGGTTTAAAGCTAAATACTGTGAAAGTACTTATTTTCGCAGGGTTAAAATGTTCGCAGATGAGTGAATATTGGCAATTTCACGGGTATCTATTCCATATGTACTTAAGCATATAAAAATTTCGTGGGAATAAAAAATTGTGAAATGTCCACCCTATAACTTGTACTATAACCACTCAATTTGCTGCCTACATGTGTTTATTCTGTGTAAAGAAATGTACATTTTTTGCTTTTGTTTTTTTTCGTCATTTTTTGACTGGCTCTGTTTGAACAAATTTATGAGAAAATTTGTCAATAAAAACTTTTCAACTCAACTAATTATTGGATCAAGTTTAACTTATTCATATGACTTGAAAGAATTTATTATGCTGTTCATTGCTTGCTAACAATTTATGACTATGTGGAGCTAGCCATGGAATAATCTATGCTCTATATCACTGTAAGCTATATATTATGCTGGCTATCATACAAAGTTATGTTACTTGTCCATAGATGTTGTCGCCAATAACGGCAATCTCAAATCATAGCATCTGTAGGGGTCGGACTACCCATCCCCTCTGTACCATACCGATTCAGTATAGGGGTGTCAGAAGCAACTTGACTTTGGGGGGGGCCCAAATCTGAGCATTAATAGTGGCGCACTGAGAAATTCATAGGGGTCTGGGGGCATGGCCCCCAAGGAATAGTTTGAAAAAATTGACATGATTTGGTCCATTTTAAGGTCAAATTTGTGGGTATTTCTTTATATAACTATAGAGTAATAAATATAATTTATTAGCATTTCCAAATTTGGGGGGGGGGTACAAAAAATACTCTGTCTAGGATTGGGGGGGGGGGGCATGGCCCCCACAGCACCCCTTATCCCGGTGGATCTAGGTGAAAACCACTTTTCACCTATATACATGACGCCCAGACCGGTAGATCCACACACAGCTGTGTCTCACGAATTTATGCCAATGAGAATTTTTTTTGCTGGGTGCCATCTTGACTGGGATCCATCTTTTACCAGTTTGATAGAAAACGGTTCATTTAGAGAAGATGAAGATATACTGGGCTGAAAAGGTAAATCGATGTTATAGCAGTTTGAAACTGTAGTTATTAGCCCATTTATATCTTCATCTCCCTTAAATGAATTGTTTTCTATCAAGCCGGTCAAAGATGGCACCCAGCCAAATATGGCACCCGGTCAAAGATGGCCCAAGTTTAAAGACTTTCAGATTGGCCCAAACTAGTGAGACACCAGCACACATGGCGGGTCCCACAAAGACCTCTCCCACCCTTTGAAATTGGGGTTCTAGACCAATCCCACATGTAGGTAAGTATAGCTGTAAGCAGAAATGATGCGAAAAACATGCACTTTTAATCTTAAGCAATTAAAAGCAATTATAATTGACTAAAGGCATCATGTACACATGTGTTGTATTAAAGATGCTTTGAGTTGAACGGGAACTGTAAGGTGTGACCAGTGTGTAATTAAATAATGAACAATCATGCCAAAAACTTATCTATAATACAAGAAATCCTTTGTTATTAGCTTCTCACTGTGTGTCGTTTTAAAACTACAGGTCTGTCTCTGTCTGTCTCTCTGTTTTTCTGTCTGTCTGTCTCTGTCTGTCTGTCTGTCTCTGTCTCCCTCTCTCTCTATATATATGTGTGTGTATATATATATAGGGAGCACTATATGCCTCAATTCTGGGATGGAGATATGTCGTTTTGCATCCAAACTCTTCATATATATATACATATATATATTCCGCTTGCCCTTTTTATAATGAAGTGGACAAGACAAGTAGAATAAATGGCATCACAAGAGCACAATAAGCACAATATATATATATATATATATATATATATATATATATATATATATATATATATATATATATATATATATATACACAAGAAGACAAATTATTTTTTCATAAAGCTAGAATATAATATGTGACATTTTCATGAAACTTTCTATATCTTACATGCTTCTTACAATCAAGCCTTAGTGGGGGAAGGAGCTGCATTCTTGCATCATTTTGACATAAACTAGTTCTTTATGAACACCATGTCTATTTGCCATGTTGGTTCAGAAAGAACTATGCTGCTGTTAAAGGGTTACCTGTTTGCATCAGGTACTCAGTAGCATTGCCATACATCATTTACAGATTATAATATTAGAGAGATGTCGGTTATGATCAACATCAGCCGACATCAATTGAAACAGAATGTAACCATGGACAACATTTGTTATTTAATCAGGATTGATTTTTGCCATCCCACAGTATTACCTGGAATACATACATTAGACATAGGATGTTGGTCATGGAGGTATTTCAATGCACAAGAGCAATGGCAGGTCCAGCAGGCAAGATGCTGCTGACACATACCCTAACCTTTAGCTTTATCAGGTAGGGGACGGGAATAGGTTGTTGGTACATACTACTTTATTGGTACAGTCTATACAAACAGACTGTAACAGTATAGTAGTACGCAGGCCCGTATCCAGACCTCCAGATGGGGGGGTGACCTGGCTCCAAAAGTGGACCTATTACCATCCCGGGAAATTTGAAATAGCTAGACTTCCAGTGGTGCATTCTGATGCATTTTGGCAGCTATGGTGTGTAATTATCACCTAGCATACTGATTGACCAGGGGTGGATCTAGGAGTTTCTAGAGAGGGGGGGGGGGGGGCAAGATCTGGCTGAGGTAGTTGTTAGTGCAGCGTGGAGTATCACAAGTGCATCACTGCGTATCGGAAGTGCAGGTAGATGGGGTTGGGGGCATTTCCCCCCAAGAAAATTTTGAAATTTAGAGATCAAATGGTGCATTCTAGTGCATTTAAGAACTGTAACTTGAGAGATTGGTGTGTTCTCATTTATACAATATTGCCCATTATTTTCCTTGAACATCCGTCCCCTACATATGGGCCTCTCAAATACCCCTTCTCAGGATAGACCTACACCTCTCCCTCCATATGCCTCCATCTCTTTGACCATCCATCTGGGAGGCTATTTCCCTTCACATTAACTTTACCTCTAGCCATGTACAACCACCCTCTCTAATCATTTCCCCATGTCTATGTCTATGTCTTTGCAGTTGACCCTCACTACCTCAAATATTTACTACCTCAGATCCCTCACTTCCTCAACGAATTGCCTGGCAACTGCCCTTATATGTTCTATTATATTTGGGCTTAATTTCTTGGATGATTTGCTTCCTAAAACATGTTTCCTTGCATTTTCCAAATTTGAGGAAGTGAGGGCTGACTGTACTCTTCTTCTACATATCCCTGCCATTCCTTTGCCCTTTTAAGCTATAACCCGCCCCCTCCCTGCCTTTCATTCCCAATATTGACAGTCCTCACTCCCAAGAAGTTCCCCACCTAGGTCACCCCAAAGGTCCCCCCCAAGGTCCCACAACATCCAGGATTCTCACTCCCTAGAAGTTCCCCACCTAGGTCACCCCGAAAGGTCCCCCCAAGGTCTCACAACGTCCATAGTTCTCACTCCCTGGAAGTTCCCCACCCCCCCAAAGGTCCCACACCATCCATGGTCCTTGCTCCCCAGCAGTTTCCCACCTAAGGTCCCCCCCCTCCCATGGTCCAACACCATTCATGTTCCTCACTCCCCAGAATTTCTTGACATAGGTTACCCCCAAAGGTCCCTCCAAGGTCCCCCACCATTGCCAGTCCACACTCCCTAGAAATTCCCCACCTAGGTCACCCCCCCCCTCAAGGTCCCACACCATCCATGGACCTTCCTCCCTAGAAGTTTCCCACCTAGGTCACCCCCCCCCCAACGTCCCACACCATCCACAGTCCTTGCTCCCTAAAAGTTCCCCACCAAAGTCACCCCCTGAAATCTCCAGTCCCATTTCCTAAGACATTACTTAGGCAGCCCCTAGATTCAAATGATTCAATCTCTAAGGTCCAATATGATGAAATATCTATTATAGAGTTTAGTGAATAGCATTTGCAGGTATTGAAAAATTCCATTTTAACATTTGACACTGTAAAATCCTTAATAATTGTCCGATTAACAAACCGCAAAAACCTCTAGAAAGCTAGCGTCTAGGGGGTCCAAAATGTGGACCTTTTACTCTCTGGGGGTCCATGGGGGGGTGACGAGTACCCCAAGTCACCCCCCTAGCTACGGGCCTGAGTACGGTGCCTGGTTCTGGTGCCTACCATTAATCTGGTACATTTTGTGTGACCATTAGACCATGAACAGACGGCTGTACTAGAATACTGGCCTCCCTGGGTGGGTCTGCAGTGCTCATGGAACAATGGGTCTTAGCTATGCCAACACTGAGGGCATGGGTGGGGGAGTAAATACCCATTTTTTTCAAGACTTTATCTATTTATGACCTTACCATTCCATTAGGAAATAAAACCAAAATGTAAAGTGATAGATCAGTGTCTACCCTATCAACCTGTGTATTTATATTTATCAGCAAATCTAACACAAAATTGGGAAATGGATTGTGCTGGATCTATATAAGATTATTTTATGCCTGTGTCATGTTTAATGCATGATATTTGAATAAATATAAATTATTGTAGTTGGTTAATCGGCCAGTGTAGAGATTAAGATGTCCTCTTTCCAATGGTACCAAACATGATATATAGTATATTTTGACTTTGAGTGAAATATTATGTAGATAAGTAGATGCACTGATGCTGGTGGGTAACCCATTATACTGGTACGCCCTAGATGTAGAGTACAGGTGCTGCTCCTTTAGGGCGTACTAGAATAGTGGGTATGTCCTCAACCTGCTTATAATGTTGGTAACTGAGGCCAGCGTTGCCTCTGACTGTCTGCGGTTCTTTATCTCTCGTTATAATTGACCATTAAGTTGGCCTCATGTGGGCTACATAGGTTTTAAAACCTGCCTGAAGAAGTGTTCTAAAAGTTCACGAAACGTTGCATCTACAACTCATCCCCCAGATCTTGATGTTACTTCTACCCCAATAAAAATCAAAAAATCAAGTCAACTCGTCTGGTTTTGTGTGATTAGCAATTATTCAATAGGTTTTAAAGCCAAGCATATTCCATTTATATGCTATAACATGCTTAATTACCAACTTTCCTAATGACATAACAATGGTATGGGAGTCATGCAGCGTATTGATCCAAACGCCTTGTCCTGGGACCCGAGTAGTACTCCTTTGCATTATTTACAGCCAACGACAATAGAAACACGTCCGGTATTCACCGGCATATCAATATTGAATTCCAAGAGGGAATCATTCTGCTCAGGAACACACCATAATACTACATCTGGAACTGCCATCAACCATAGGATTTTAATGATGTTTTGCATGCCACTTACTACCTACAATACATAGGAAATGTATGTAGATAGTGAACATAGGCTTGTTGTGGTACACATGTAGCAGGTGGTCCAGCAGGCAGGATGCTGCTGACATATACCTTAACCTTTAGCCTTATAATGTTGGTAACTGAGGCCAGCGTTGCCTCTGACTGTCTGCGGCTCTTGTTGGACGATCAGTTCCACGTTCATTGTGCTGCTCTGCCTTCTACTGATACCAAGCCTTGTCTGGTGTCTACTGTAGAGGACCATGAGTGCCTGCAGAGGTACGGGGTGAGTAGGCCTTCTTACCTATAGTAGACCATGAGTACCTGCAGAGGTACAGGGTGAGTGGGCCTTCTTACCTATAGTAGATCGTGAGTACCTGCAGAGGTATGGGGTGAGTGGGCCTTCTTACCTATAGTAGACCGTCTTCTTACTTATAGTAGACCGTGAGTACCTGCAGAGGTATGGGGTGAGTAGGCCTTCTTACCTATAATAGACCGTGAGTACCTGCAGAGGTATGGGGTGAGTGGGCCTTCTTATCTATAGTAGACCGTGAGTACCTGCAGAGGTACGGGGTGAGTGGGCCTTCTTACCTATAGTAGACCGTGAGTACCTGCAGAGGTACGGGGTGAGTAGGCCTTCTTACCTATAGTAGACCGTGAGTGCCTGCAGAGGTACGGGGTGAGTGGGCCTTCTCACCTATAGTAGACCGTGAGTACCTGCAGAGGTACGGGGTGAGTGGGCCTTCTTACCTATAGTAGACCGTGAGTACCTGCAGAGGTATGGGGTGAGTGGGCCTTCTCACCTATAGTAGACCGTGAGTACCTGCAGAGGTACAGGGTGAGTGGGCCTTCTTACCTATAGTAGACCGTGAGTACCTGCAGAGGTATGGGGTGAGTGGGCCTTCTCACTTATAGTAGACCGTGAGTACCTGCAGAGGTACGGGGTGAGTAGGCCTTCTTACCTATAGTAGACCGTGAGTACCTGCAGAGGTATGGGGTGAGTGGGCCTTCTCACCTATAGTAGACCGTGAGTACCTGCAGAGGTACAGGGTGAGTGGGCCTTCTTACCTATAGTAGACCGTGACTACCTGCAGAGGTACGGGGTGAGTAGGGCTTCTTACCTATAGTAGACCGTGAGTACCTGCAGAGGTACAGGGTGAGTGGGCCTTCTTACCTATAGTAGACCGTGAGTGCCTGCAGAGGTACCTGGTGAGTGGGCCTTCTCACCTATAGTAGACCGTGAGTACCTGCAGAGGTACAGGGTGAGTGGGCCTTCTTACCTATAGTAGACCGTGAGTACCTGCAGAGGTATGGGGTGAGTGGGCCTTCTCACCTATAGTAGACCGTGAGTACCTGCAGAGGTACGGGGTGAGTGGGCCTTCTCACCTATAGTAGACCGTGAGTACCTGCAGAGGTACAGGGTGAGTGGGCCTTCTTACCTATAGTAGACCGTGACTCCCTGCAGAGGTACGGGGTGAGTAGGGCTTCTTACCTGTAGTAGACCGTGGGTACCTGCAGAGGTATGGGTGAGTAAACCATCTCAATGATTAACATCTCATAGATGATTAATGCAGGAAAACTTGTCTCAATAATGCTGTGAAGATGTTTATTTCTCATGTTATTTCAAGATAAATAAGTTTTTCACAAAGAAGGAAACAAGTAGCTACAAAAAAAACATGTGCTATCCACCTAATCATCAAGACGCATGAATGTAACAATGGTAGGTTACTCACCAGTGCTGCATTCATGATTATTTTTGGAAATTTTTGTTGTTCACCTTTTTTTTTTTTCATCCATGAGAGCTTTTTTGCATTGATTATGCCTTTGATGAAAATATGTGGGAAAGGATTTTATATTTTACTGTCATAATTTTGACATTTTAACCCTTGAAAATATGGTTTACTTAAAAAAATATATTTGTATTCCCTCAGATTGTGTCAAGTCCAGAGACTACAAGAGGTGAAATGATATGTTCACGCACGGATGACCTAAACAATGTGGACTGTGCGTCAACCAAGCTCCGCAGCAATATCAAAAGAGGTAGGTCCTGTGTGATAGATCGGTGGTAGTAACGCCACAACTGATTGAATGCTATTTTTTGTTATACTTCATCAAATGCTGAGTCATGAACCTTACCCTGCATAAACAATCTGATTTAAGCATCCTTAAATAAAAAAGTGAAAGTTGATAAACGGCCTTCTTCCAGCAGCTTGACGCTGTTTTCAGCAACATTGATGTGGCTTAAAGTTGCTCAAAGCTCCTTAAAAAAGGCCTCTCATCAACTTTATTTTTTGCTCAAAGTTGCTTAAATTGGATCATCCATGCAGTGATCTCTTTTGGACCTGTTGGATAAAAACCTTAAGGTAACAATTTTGGTTTTATGTTGATACCTAGCTCATAGGCTTGTGAGACAGGTGGCAAAGATGAGTGTAAGACAGTACCCAGGTAACAAGAAACGTTTGGTTAACGTTGATCAACGTTCCCTTTTGGTTAGTTGAGCTAACGTTTGTGAAATTACATCTTTTTAACGTTCACCTTATGTTTTCAGAAAAACATGATTTAGAAAATGTTGGATTAACGTTGACAAACAGTTAGTAAACCAAAGTTTTTCAGTTAACCTTCAATCAACGTTGATCAACGTTCAGAACGTGGACTCAAATCAACGTTGATCTAACCAACTTGTTCAACATTGATTGAACGTTTTTCTGTGGCTCCAGTGCATCTCACTAGATGGCATTTGAGATAATACTGGGACTAGACATGGTGTTGTCTAATCATAATCTGTCTGAAATAAAGCTAAATTGATACAATATTATGACAGTTAATAAACATTTACATTAGCATTTCGACTTTGAATATATCTATGTTAAATAGCTTGGTTAAGTAGTAATACATTGCCTTTATTGAGATGTGTGGTATGGTAAACACCCACTTTATGGCTTTCCCAAATAGATAAAGCAAATCTATTCCACATATACACTTGTAAATCAATGCACTACGCATGAAATGTATGAGAGTATTGGGATTTTATGAAAAATGAAGGCCTAAAGGTATGCCTCTTTGTAAGAAGAAAACATTGAAAGAACGAAAATAAATAGAGAAAAAAAGAATCTCAAATTATATGGTAGTACATTGACCCCTTCTGAAACAGAATTCATGTGTTAACTTTGGGTTGGTTTCAACCACAGTTCAACGTCAAATCAACGTTAATTCAACGTTAAATTGAGTCCACGAAATGGAGTTAGGCTAGATGCAATATATACTTCATTCCATTCTTTAAATGACGTTAAATAAACGTTTAGACAGCCTCAACTTGTTACCTGGGTAGTTGATAGAGCAAACCTTGACACAACTTATCCTTTCCCTTAGATTGGATGTGGACATCATGGGCGCCTTTACCTGGAGATATGAGGTCACGGACCATGTCCTACACAGACAATGGTGTCACTAAACTCTGTCCCTACAAGGAGACCAAACATTTTCCTCCACCCATAGGTATGAGAATATACAACCCAATCCATATTTCAAACAGTTAACCACCATCACCTTATGTCTCCTGATAAAGATTAACATGTCACTCTATGTAGAACTGCTCCTGTCTGCTAGTACTGAATCCACCAAATGACCCTTTCACTAAGCTATCTAATAGGTAACTATCACTATTAGTAATGGTATAGGCATGATTTTCTTTGTGTATCAGATGCAAAAATACCACTCCAATATTTCTAAATGTTGCTAAACAAGTATGCAATGAAAAGAGATATTGGATGATTTCTTGTATGAAATATTGCACAAATTTGAAAGTGATTGCTAGAACATGTATGCTAAATCAATATGGTCACTGGATTTCTACCCCTATATATATACAGCTTTATTCTTGAATATTACAATCTTCCAAAAGATATAAGCTAAATATGAAGATACTATTTGGAATAGAATTCATAAAAATCTGAACAACAATTTCTCCACTTGCAGTTATGAAGTTCACCATGGACAATTACGGAGAGGCGTTTGTCGATGGCCAGATGGTTGATAACACTGCCCGCTGGGGTAACGTCGTCAACGTCAACATTCCCGGTGACACACAAATCGTAGCATTCAAAGTGTACAATACAGCACGTGGTCCTGTGGGTCCGCGGGCATGGCTGAGTACCGGAGTTATCACCCAGACTGGACGTGGCTGGAGGTGCTCCCTGGTGTACGAGGAGGGCTGGAACCTGGCGGGGTTTGATGACAGCCACTGGGGGGAGGTAGATGTACACTACGCTCGCGACCCGAATGTTGTGGGTAATGGGGCTGTCACTGTAGGGTGTGGGTCCTATGAGATGGGGCCATTCTTTTTCCGCAAAGCTCTGGTTTAAAACTCAATGTAGATAGTTCAGGAATAACTTAAAAATTAAAAAAAAAAAGAGAAATTGAATATATTACAACCAACTATTTGACATTTATTCTGTGCTTATAGGCGAATATTCAATGAGCTCGATTTAATTATCCACTGCTGTACTTCTACCTTTGTTGATTGTTATCCCCCATCTTGCCTTAACTATGGTTACAATGATTGTTAAAATATGAGGTTTTGGAGAAATTTGCAAAACTGCTCCCAAGGCCACTTCAGTCAATGAATTTAATAAAAGTGTATCCCTGATGAAGGACCTTAGGGCCCGAAAATAGTAGGATCATCTGAAAAAACAAAAAAAGTCGTCTTCAGTCATTATTTGGTCTTTAATAGGTTTAATCACAATATATTGTAGGGTTATAGGGAGTATTTACAACCTTTTTTCTAAATATACAAAACTCTTTTGATGCTTGATAGTTCAACCATCCTTGGAGTAAATCATAACTAATATAGTGTGAAGGAAGATTGAAAACTTAAATATCATCCAAGAAGAAGTGACCTTGAATAATTTCTTTTGATATGTACATTCAACAATTAGAATAATTTCATATTTCATATTTATTTGTATATGTTATCAATTAACCCATCAAAAACACTTCAAAAAAAGAAAAAAAAACGTTATTGAAGATTGAAGTTATAAAACCAATCAATGTCAGTTAATGACAGAGGGGAATGAGGGTATCATATGATCATGTAAGGTGATGGCTAGATGTAGGCAACACCGATGAGGATAGCATAAGCCTGTAGATTTAAGAACCTTTAAGCAAACATTAAAGTTGAATAGTAAATCTTTTTTACACAGCTTCAAGAATGTTTAATCAACTATATCTATTTAGGGTCAAAGTTGCACTAAGGTGCTTCAAGCTGGGTCTTAAAGGCCAATAATTCACTTTAGATTCAGCTTCAAGTTGCTTTAAAGCTAGGAACAGTACGATAAGGTGACCAGTGTGAAACTAAATAATGAGCTGCCATGACAATAAACAGATTAAAGATGCATCAAACACTCATTAAGTAACCGACCCCCTGTGGCTGGTCCCACATGGTGTCATCTCTACCCAAGTCTGTGTCATACTACAACCACAGGCACACAAGTATAATCATGACACTTTTTAGAAAAAAATAAGAAATAAGACCTCCTGCTAGAGAGTTGATATAAGGGTAGACTTGCACGCCATTTGTTGAGAGTGTAAGCCATTGCTCAGGCTGGTGCAATATACATTGATATTGGCTAGGGATAGGGTGCCAAGTCTCAGTTGATCTTGTAGCTCTATTCTCTTGTCACTCCTCTTAGAAGAAGAGTGTGAAGTTGTGGAAAGTCATGTGTGTGTGATAACTCACGCATGGACTTCTGGTATGTGTCGCCGCCACACAGTTTACACCAGAGTGCAATACACTAGGTATCATTTTTCGGTGAAGATTTCTCACTCTTCCAAGCCTTATGTCTGAACTCCTGCCATGGTACTGGGTACTGAGGAAGCCCTCTCTGTGGAGACAAGTGGCTTTCCGAAATTTCTTTTGGCATAATGTTGCAACACACTATGGGCTGCACGTTATACAATTAAACCAAATCCATATCACACCCCACATGTGCATTCAATCATGCTACAAAGCGAACACTAGATACATTATATTGCGAGGTATTGGCAATAGATGTCTCAACCTATGGCTATGAATTGTGTTTTTTTTTTTAAATACAAGATTCACTAGTGCTTTAACACTGAAATGCCTTATTCAATGCCCCCCATTGAATACAATGTATCTGTAACAGGGCTTTTAGCCTACCCTATTACAAGTAAAGATGTGAATGTAAGAAAAGTCCAAAGGTGTACAGCACAATAATTGTAATTCCTCCATATAGTATCTGTCCAAATATAGCACAATAGTATACAATTCATGAGGTTCCTTTAAGTAAATAGTATGCGGCCTAGTCTGGTCTTAGAGCCACTCACTGAGAGAGCAGCTCACAGGGCATATACAGCACTTTGCTGTTTCCATACCAAAGTATTCTGTTCCAGCTCCAGCCAATCCTGGAGCAGGAGCCCCAACAGGCCCCTCCATATAAGGAGACGTTGGCTTGACATCATCGATGAGTGTGGCATATTTGGATATGGAGATTCCCTCCTGCGTCACCCGAGTAACAGCCCTCTATCCATCAAAAGTGCACAAGGATACTGAGTGCATTCACATTGAAGGAGATGTGCAAAAGTCAGTGTTCAGATATAGAGAATATGACAAAGCTATAATAAATACAAGACATTGGAATATAGCTCTATCACATATCCGTATTGAATGGGCTGAGAAAAAAACGTTTGCTTCATTAAATGGCTTAAAATGTCATTTTATTGATACCTTTCTAAAGTATTTCACCCGTGGGGTTGGGCTGAAGCTTCGTTGAATACTGCCCCTGCCCCCACTCGTGAAATACGTCAGAGATGGTATCAATGGGTGTTGGCATTTGTCTATGTATCTCTGTGCACTTCAAATCTCCCTCCACCGTGAATAATGGCCGCCACTCGGTTCTAGTGACAACCAAACATCTGCTGGAGAGTGAACACCTGCACTGGAGGACTGAGGCACGCAGAGACTACTCTGCACTATAGACCAATGCACCAAGAAAGGGTGACTGTTTCATAATAAAGTTGTGTTTACTTTAGTTTTAGCAGAATGCTCATAACATTGTCTGTAATGGCTATGTTTGCTAATGTCTCATATCAGAAGATTCCCCGGACAATGATCTTTTTAAAGTAAATATATTAGAATGCAGGATTTTGTGGTTGTATTTATGTATTTGTTGGTCAGGATTCAGAAATGTTCAAAAACAGTATCAACAACTTTTCTCAAAAGTCACCCTTTCTTGTTGCATTGGTCTATAGATGTACACACTGCATCATCCACAGTGTTTACAACCTGATCCTGATTAATACTAAAACCACTGGTAAAATCTAAGACTCATAAGAAACTTCTTAGTAGATACACAAACTGTTTTCCTTTCATGCAATGAAATCAACTCCATTTATTGTACATAGAATCTTTTATTTCTGTTATAACTGCATAATCAATGTGATATTCACTGTACATGAACATGAACCTACTGTGATATTGTATAAAAGTTTACAAATCTCACTATGATGCCTAAGCATACATCCATACAGAATGTAAAACTGACAGCTGACTAGCGAAACATATTTGTACCATTTGAACCGTGACGGATATTTGTAACTGAAAATCACTATGTGAAGTTATGAATAAACACCTTAAAAAAAATACTGTATTTGTCAAGGACAGCCTGTGCATCTAGCCTTAACTCTAACAGTAGACAACAGCCAATCTGTATCACAGAGAGAAGAAGTAGGATCACTGTAACTCTCAAATGGGAGTCCAGCCCCGATCACTGAGGTAACTCTGCCCACAACTCTAAAGTGGCTTCCAATCATTAGGGAGTGTTAGAACAGAGTCATTATAGAGTCATTATACAGTCCTGCTAATGTTAAAGAGTCACGTTAGAGTCCTGGTGAGAGTTACCTCAGTGATCACGTCGGGAGCTACAGTGATTTTATTTCCCTTCTGTGTGATGGATTGATCTCAACCACGGCACATGTTTAATCAAGAGCCACTTCATGGCACACATGCGGAATCTTTACCTGTGGTTGTATAAAGGTAATGGGTTATTCAACATGCACAACAATGTTGGCATATAGTCTGGGAACGTTGGTAGCTGAAGCCAGCATTGCCTCTGACCTGGTGTCATTTTTTGGTGGACATTCTGACTCTCCCAAGCCTAATTTCTGAAATAGTACCGAGAAGTCCCTGCATCCACCCTGGGCTCTACTATACAGAGGAAAGCCACCCCTCTCTAGTTCATGGATGAGTCAATTTACAAAACCAAAAGCTGCAGCTACTACAAAAATATTTAGGATGATATTCAAAATATCGAACAATGATATTTCATTGTTTGTGTTTAAATAGATCCCCCAGTTTGGGGAGGTGTACAAGTCTAGGGACTGAGCATGTTCTCTCCCCACCTTGAACTTGGCCTGAATCCAGGGCGAATCTCAGACCTAATTTCAGGACATGCCTTAGTAACTGCAAAACAGTTACCTGGTTTCCTTTGTCTCAGTCATTGTTGTACGTAGCACTTGGTAAGTTTCACTTGGTTATGATAAGTAATCTATGTGACTCCTTATCCTTATGTAACCATTGAGTTATAGAACCACACAGCCTACCACTTTATAGAACTGGACAATTTACAGACATACAGCGGACAGGAAGTTGAATACCATTCCTACAATCACTCGATTTAATGGGAAAGCTACTCAGATAGACAACTCAGATTAAATTGTGGGTATGAAGCATATATCAGGGAGCAGGCATCACCATTTTGACAAATTTAACACAGTTTAACATATCATTCAGATTTATATTGTATGACAGCGGTGGAGACTGTGCAATGTGCTTTTGAAGGGATACAGTGTACTGATGTAAAGCATGTTTGTCTGGGCAAAAGTACTTTGGCTTTGCTTTATTCAAAAAAGCTATATTGTTTTATTTACAGCTATAGTTACAACAGAAAACATGTCTCTAGTAATCAATATATAATTCCAAAAGACGTGGCTTAGAACCGAGCATATTCGTAACTAAAAACTACACTTGAATAGACAATGGCAATCGATCCTTCCTTTTGTCACATGGAATATGTACATAAGGAATCACGTGTTTATGAAGAATAGAGGTAGTTGTCCATATACAGGTAGAAGCTGGTCCAGCAGGCAGGATGCTGCTGATGTATACCTTAATGTTAAGTCTGGTAACCTTGGTAACTGAGGCCAGCGTTACTTCTGACTGTATGCAGTTTTTGGTGAATGAAGAGTTCCACGTTCATTGTGCAAGTTTGTCTTCATCTCACACCAAGCCTTGTCTGGTGTCAACTGTAGAGGACCATGAGTACCTGCAGAGGTACGGGGTGAGTAGGCCTTCTTACCTATAGTAGACCGTGAGTACCTGCAGAGGTATGGGGTGAGTAGGCCTTCTTACCTATAGTAGACCGTGAGTACCTGCAGAGGTATAGGGTGAGTAGGCCTTCTCACCTATAGTAGACCATGAGTACCTGCAAAGGTACGGGGTGAGTAAGCCGTTTTACCTAGTATGCTGTTTAAGTAGTTTAACATCCGGCGGGGGATTTCTAGGCATTCAAGACTTTCAGCTTTTTGCTTGTTCTTGACAAGTATCTAAATGATGCGTGCACAATACATTCCATATGTAGTGAGGATAGCAAGTGTCGTTATATCTTCCAGGTCGCAAATACTTGGCCTAATGCCATAGAATGGATAAGGCCAGACAAACCAAGGCCCAGGTGGTGCACTGACAAGAGATCACAGGACAGACCAGCAGTGTGAAGTGTTCACTTGATATAGTTCAAGTAAAACTCGCTTTAATAAATGTAGCATTATTTCAGATTTTCTCAAGTGCCCAGGCCACCATAGGACAAATGATATGTTCACATGACGGTCACAAGAATCAAGTTGACTGCGTTGCAGCTAGGTCACACACGCGCAACATTCCAGGTAACTCCTACATGATGCTTCTGTAGTAGGGCCTTGCTCAATTATCAATGATTGAACATGATTAGTGCTTTATATTTGCTAAATGCTGAGTCATGCTCTATATAGATAGTTTATGCCTACAGCTGATTTGTGTCATAGTTGCATATCAGCTAATGACAGTGCTGCATTAGAAATGTACAAAGAAACCTCAAATAGGTTTGCCTCGCGAGATAACCCTAAAGAGCAAATAGTACTAAGAGAGTCCACTTAGGTGCTCTTCCATAGGCTAGCATTGTCCCTCATCAAACAAAATAGCTCAAACTATCTAAAAAGAGTGATCATATTGCTATAAATGCAGCTCCAACATGCATCAACTCTGATTACTGTAAACGTATAAATTTTCGCTCAGTACTAATTTTCGCGATTTTCGCGCAAAAATAAGATGTGCGCGAAAATTTTACCCTTAAAATTAGCTTTCCAACGATATCTGGAACTTGACATTGTCACCTTTGTAGAAGGAGAAATCATATGGAAAATATTTTTTCTTAAAACAACTGGTTTGTCCGCCAGACGAGTTTGATAATATTATTTTCTTAAAAACAGATAATTATTTTTGGTTGTGTATTAACTGACGAATGCACATCAATGAAACAATGTAAGTAATTTAATGCTGCATGATATTTGAGTACAATTAGATACTAGTACCAATTATTGACAATCATATTACAGTCTTTGCCAAATCCTGCCGGACAGTGGCAATGTCCGTTTAAAATACATGTAGCTCTGGTCCGGCAGAATGACTGGTGTTGCAGGACCTGATGTCCTGGGCTTTCCAAAACTGAAAGAATTTTTCATGGTTTACCCCTGAAAAATAATTAAGTGCCACTGTACTCCCTAGCCACACATAGAAGAAGACAACAGCCATGTTTTCTTGTTTCCCCTCTCTTTCCTGATCAGATTGATACTGCCCCCCCCCCTACAAAAGAGGCATTGATAGATGTATCATTTGTAATTACGGCTGAATAGTTGGGGGGAAAAAACACTTAATAACACTTTTTGTTTTGGACCGCATAATCCTTAATAATTGTCCGATTTACAAACCGTAAAAACTGACATATAGCTGAGGATTTGCTCCTCATAGGTGCACGAAAAGATGATTGCGCAAAAACGTCCTTCCATGCTATGTGCGCGAAAATTTAGCTGTGCGAAAATATGTACGTTTACAGTATTCTGTATTCTTTTGGTTAGTTGAGCTAACGTTTGTGAAATTACATCTTTTTAACGTTCACCTAATGTTTTCAGAAAAACATGATTTAGAAAATGTTGGATTAACGTTGACAAACAGTTAGTAAACCAACGTTTTTCAGTTAACCTTCAATCAACGTTGATCAACGTTCAGAACGTGGACTCAAATCAACGTTGATCTAACCAACTTGTTCAACGTTGATTGAACGTTTTTCTGTGGCTCCAGTGCATCTCACTAGATGGCATTTGATATAATACTGGGACTAGACATGGTGTTGTCTAATCATATTCTGTCTGAAATAAAGCTAAATTGATACAATATTATGACAGTTAATAAACATTTACATTAGCATTTCGACTTTGAATATATCTATGTTAAATAGCTTGGTTAAGTAGTAATACATTGCCTTTAATGAGATGTGTGGTATGGTAAACACCCACTTTGTGGCTTTCCCAAATAGATAAAGCAAATCTATTCCACATATACACTTGTAAATCAATGCACTACGCATGAAATGTATGAGAGTATTGGGATTTTATGAAAAATGAAGGCCTAAAGGTATGCCTCTTTGTAAGAAGAAAACATTGAAAGAACGAAAAAAAATAGAAACAAGAATTGCGGTTGTTGCCGCGTAAAAGAATGCCTCAGGCATTTTTATACGCGGCAACAACCGCAATTCTTGCATTCGAAGAAATATAATGTCTACATGGCTGGTATGTTTGAAGGCAACCCATTCAAGACACCAAATAAGCAGGGCCGGGAGGGCGTTATCAGGGGGAAGGATGATATTAAGGGGGTAGATTTGATTATAATCAACCTTAGGACCATGGAAATGTGCATTGCTAGGCAGATAAACAATTAGAATAGCCTTTAATAGGCAACCAGCTGTATTAGCAACAAACCCAAAGAACCATTGAATTCCTTGGGTCCATATTAGGGGGGTAGGTATGATTAAAATCAACCTTAGGACCATGGAAATGTGTGTTGCTAGGCAGATTAACAATAAGAATAGCTGTTGCTAGGCAACCAGCTATATTAGCAACAAACCCTCCAATTCCTTGGGTCCATATTAGGGGGGTTGGTATGATTATAATCAACCTTAGGACCATGGAAATGTGTGTTGCTAGGCAGATAAACAATGAGAATAGCCGTTGCTAGGCAACCAGCTGTATAAGCAACAAACCAAAAGAACCATTGAATTCCTTGGGTCCATATAAGGGGGGTAGGTATGATTATAATCAACCTCAGGAGCATGGAAATGTGTATTGCTAGGCAGGTAAACAATTCGAATAGCCGTTGCTAGGCAACCAGCTGTATTAGCAACAAACAGATAGAACCATTAAATTCCTTGGGTCCATATTAGGGGGGGTAGGTATGATTATAATCAACCTTAGGACCATGGAAATGTGTGTTGCTAGGCAGATTAACAATAAGAATGGCCGTTGCTAGGCAACCAGCTGTATTAGCAACAAACCAATAGAACCATTGAATTCCTTGGGTCCATATTAGGGGGGGTAGGTATGATTAAAATCAACCTCAGGAGCATGGAAATGTGTGTTGCTAGGCAGATAAAAACAATGAGAATAGCCGTTGCTAGGCAACCAGCTGTATAAGCAACAAACCAAAAGAACCATTGAATTCCTTGGGTCCATATAAGGGGGGTAGGTATGATTATAATCAACCTCAGGAGCATGGAAATGTGTATTGCTAGGCAGGTAAACAATTAGAATAGCCGTTGCTAGGCAACCAGCTGTATTAGCAACAAACCAATAGAACCATTAAATTCCTTGGGTCCATATTAGGGGGGGTAGGCATGATTATAATCAACCTTAGGGCCATGGAAATGTGTGTTGCTAGGCAGATAAACAATAAGAATAGCCGTTGCTAGGCAACCAGCTGTATTAGCAACAAACCAATAGAACCATTGAATTCCTTGGATCCATATTAAGGGGGATAGGCATGATTATAATCAACCTTAGGAGCATGGAAATGTGTGTTGCTAGGCAGATAAACAATTAGAATAGCCGTTGCTAGGCAACTAGCTGTATAAGCAACAAACCAATAGAACCATTGAATTCCTTGGGTCCATATTAGGGGGGGTAGGTATGATTAAAATCAACCTCAGGAGCATGAAAATGTGTGTTGCTAGGCAGATAAACAATGAGAATAGCCGTTGCTAGGCAACCAGCTGTATTAGCAACAAACCAATAGAACCATTGAATTCCTTGGGTCCATATTAGGGGGTGTAGGTATGATTATAATCAACCTTAGGACCATGGAAATGTGTGTTGCTAGGCAGATAAACAATTAGAATAGCCGTCGCTAGGCAACCAGCTGTATTAGCAACAAACCAATAGAACCATTGAATTCCTTGGGTCCATATTAGGGGGGGTAGGTATGATTAAAATCAACCTCAGGAGCATGGAAATGTGTGTTGCTAGGCAGATAAACAATGAGAATAGCTGTTGCTAGGCAACCAGCTGTATAAGCAACAAACCAATAGAACCATTGAATTCCTTGGGTCCATATTAGGGGGGGTAGGCATGATTATAATCAACCTTAGGACCATGGAAATGTGTGTTGCTAGGCAGATAAACAATTAGAATAGCCGTCGCTAGGCAACCAGCTGTATTAGCAACAAACCAATAGAACCATTGAATTCCTTGGGTCCATATTAGGGGGGGTAGGTATGATTATAATCAACCTTAAGACCATGGAAATGTGTGTTGCTAGGCAGATAAACAATTAGAATAGTCGTTGCTAGGCAACCAGCTGTATTAGCAACAAACCAATAGAACCATTGAATTCCTTGGGTCCATATTAGGGGGGGTAGGTATGATTATAATCAACCTTAGGACCATGGAAATGTGTGTTGCTAGGCAGATAAACAATTAGAATAGCCGTTGCTAGGCAACCAGCTGTATTAGCAACAAACCAATAGAACCATTGAATTCCTTTGGTCCATATTAGGGGGGTAGGTATAATTATAATCCACCTCAGGAACTATCAAAGGTTGATTTATATTATTGTTATCACATAGCATAAATTTGTGTTGTGACACCTTAATCCAATATGGCGGCACAATCCAAGATGGCGGCGCCCATTCTGACTTCTGGTCAAGTGCAAACATCATATACCGCGTTCTGGTGGTGCCTGGCGGCACCACCAGGTGGCTACGCCACCACTTCGGCATAAAAAAAAAGAATCTCAAATTATATGGTAGTACATTTACCCCTTCTGAAACAGAATTCATGTGTTAACTTTGGGTTGGTTTCAACCACAGTTCAACGTCAAATCAACGTTAATTCAACGTTAAATTGAGTCCACGAAATGGAGTTAGGCTAGATGCAATATATACTTCATTCCATTCTTTAAATGACGTTAAATAAACGTTTAGACAGCCTCAACTTGTTACCTGGGTAGTTGATAGAGCAAACCTTGACACAACTTATCCTTTCCCTTAGATTGGATGTGGACATCATGGGCGCCTTTACCTGGAGATATGAGGTCACGGACCATGTCCTACACAGACAATGGTGTCACTAAACTCTGTCCCTACAAGGAGACCAAACATTTTCCTCCACCCATAGGTATGAGAATATACAACCCAATCCATATTTCAAACAGTCAGCCACCATCACCTTATGTCTCCTGATAAAGATTAACATGTCACTCTATGTAGAACTGCTCCCGTTTGCTATTACTGAATCCACCAAATGACCCTTTCACTAAGCTATCTAATAGGTAACTATTACTATGAGTAATGGTATAGGCATGATTTTCTTTGTGCATCAGATGCAAAAGTACCACTAGAATATTTCTAAATGTTGCTAAACAAGTATGCAATGAAAAGAGATATTGGATGATTTCTTGTATGAAATATTGCACAAATTTGGAACTGATTGCTAGAACGTGTATGCTAAATCAATATGGTCACTGGATTTCTACCCCTATATATATACAGCTTCATTCTTGAATATTATAATCTTCCAAAAGATATAAGCTAAATATGAAGATACTATGTGGAATAGAATTCATAAAAATCTGAACAACAATTTCTCCACTTGCAGTTATGAAGTTCACCATGGACAATTACGGAGAGGCGTTTGTCGATGGCCAGATTGTTGATAACACTGCCCGCTGGGGTAACGTTGTCACCGTCAACATTCCCGGTGACACACAAATCGTAGCTTTCAAAGTGTACAATACAGCACGTGGTCCTGTGGGTCCAAGGGCATGGCTGAGTACCGGAGTTATCACCCAGACTGGACGTGGCTGGAGGTGCTCCCTGGTGTATGAGGAGGGCTGGAACCTGGCGGGGTTTGATGACAGTCACTGGGGGGAGGTAGATGTACACTACGCTGACGACCCGAATGTTGTGGGTAATGGGGCTGTCACTGTAGGGTGTGGGTCCTATGAGATGGGGCCATTCTTTTTTCGCAAAGTGCTGGTTTAAAGCTAAATACTGTGAAAGTACTTATTTTCACTGGTTAAAATTTCCACAGATGAGTGAAAATTGGCAATTTCACGGGTATATATTCCATATGTACTTAAGCATATAAAGATTTTGCGGGAATAAAAAATTGTGAAACGTCCACCCTATAACTTGTACTATAAACACTCAATTTGCTGCCTACATGTGTTTATTCTGTGTAAACAAATGTACCTTTTTGCATCTTTTTTTGTCATTTTTTGATTGGCTCTATTTGAAAACCTTTATGAGAAAATTTGTCAATAAAAACTTTTCAACTTAACTCATTATTGTATCAAGTTTAACTTATTATTACGACTTGAAAGAATATTCTATGCTGTTCATTGCTTGCTAACAATTTATTATTATGTGGAGCTAGCCATGAAATAATCTATGCTCTATATCACTGTAAGCTATTATGCTGGGTCTATCATACAAAGTTATGATACTTGTCCATAGATGTTGTCGCCAATATTGGCAATGTCAAATCTGTAGGGGTCGGATTACCCATCCCCTCTCTACCATACTGATTCAGTACAGGGGTGTCAGAAGCAATTTGACTTTGGGGGGGGGGGAGCAATGCCGATTTGAATGGGGCTCAAAAAGGTGCGCAAATCTGAGCATTAAAAGTGGGGCACTGAGAAAGTTATAGGGGTCTGGGGGCATGGCCCCCAAGGAGAAGTTTGAAAGAATTGACATGATTTAGTGCATTTTAAGGTCAATTTGTGGATATAACTATAGAGTGATAAATATAATTTATTAGCATTTCCAAATTCAGGGGGGCGGGCCAAAAGATACTCTGCCACCCCCCCTTGTCTAGGATTAGGAGGGGGGGCATGGCTCCCATAGCCCCCCTTGTTCCGACAGCCCTGAAGTCATGTGCGACGTGTGTTGATCAACAGACAGATCCGTGGTATAGTGGTAGCATGTTGGCAATCAGTTACAGAGGTCCACTTTTCACCTAAACACAAGCATGATAAATGGATGTTTTAACACTTTCAATTAGTAGTCAGTAGCCCATTTATATCTTCATCTCCCCAAATAAATTGTTTTCTATCAAGCCGGTTGAAGATGGCACCCAGTCAAAGATGTCACTTAGTCAAAGATGGCACCAGGTCAAAGACTTTCACATTGGCCCAAACTCACGAGACACTGCCACACATGGAGTTTCCTGCAAAGAACTCTCCCACCATTTGACTTGTGTAAATTGGGGGACTAGACCTATCCCACATGTGTGTAAGACTCATGTAAACTAGCTGTAAGCAAACATGATGGGAATAGCATGAACCTTTAATTCTAAACAATTGAAAGAAATCATAGTTGACTAAAGACATCATGTGTCATATTAAAGTTGCTATGAGTTGAACGGGAACTGTGAGATGCAACCAGTGTGTAATTGAATAATGAACAACCATACCAAGAAACAGATCAATAATGCAAAAAACCCTTTGTTATTAGGTACTTACTGTATGTCATTCTGTCTCTCTGTCTCTCTCTACCTCTGTGTCTGTCTGTCTGTCTGTCTCTGTCTCTCTCACTCTGTCTCTGTCTCTCTGTCTCTCTCTATATATATGTATATATATATTTCTTTTTTGTATATATATATATATATATATATATATATATATATATATTCGATAAAGTGAATAGGACATGACAAGTGTGAACTTTTGTCCCTAGATTAAATGGCATTACACAAGCACACTAAGCAAAATATATAGATATACCTGAAGACAAATTCTTTTTTCATAAAGCTAGTATATAGTAATATCTGAAATTTTCCTGAAGCTCTTACATGCTTCTTTCACTCAAGCCTTGGTGTGGGAAGGATCTGCATTCTTGCATCATGTTGACATAAACTAGTTCTTTATGCACCACCATGTCGACTTGTCATGTTGGTACAGAAAGAACTACGCTGCTGTTAAAGGCATGCTTGTTTGCTTCAGGTACTCAGTAGCATTTTGATACATCATTTACAGGTTATATTATTAGAGAGATGTCGGTTATGAACAACAACCGCCGACGTGAATTGAAAGAGGATGTAACCATGGACAACATTTGTTATTTAATGAGGATTGATTTTTGCCATGCCACAGTATTACCTGGAATACATACATTAGACTTAGCAGGTTGGTCACAGAGGTATTTCACTGCACAAGAGCAATGGCAGGTCCAGCAGGCAGGATGCTGCTGACATATACAGTAACCTTTAGCCTTATAATGTTGGTAACTGAGGCCAGCGTTGCCTCTGACTGTCTGCGGCTCTTGTTGGACGATGAGTTCCAGGTTCATTGTGCTGCTCTGCCTTCTACTGACACAAAGCCTTGTCTGGTGTCAACTGTAGAGGACCATGAGTACCTGCAGAGGTACAGGGTGAGTAGGCCTTCTTACCTATACTAGACCATAAGTACCTGCAGAGGTACGGGGTGAGTAGGCCTTCTTACCTATACTAGACCATAAGTACCTGCAGATGTTGGGGTGAGCAGGCCTTCTTACCTATAGTAGACCATGAGTACCTGCAGAGGTACGGGGTGAGTAGGCCTTCTTACCTATAGTAGACCATGAGTACCTGCAGAGGTACGGGGTGAGTAGGCCTTCTTACCTATAGTAGACCATGAGTACCTGCAGAGGTACAGGGTGAGTAGGCCTTCTTACCTATAGTAGACCGTGAGTACCTGCAGAGGTACGGGGTGAGTAGGCCTTCTTACCTATAGTAGACCGTGAGTACCTGCAGAGGTACGGGGTGAGTAGGCCTTCTTACCTATAGTAGACCGCGGGTACCTGCAGAAGTACGGGGTGAGTTTCTCAGAGAGTTTCAACATCTCCTTTTCATTGTAGAATTGTCTGTACAAGATTGTAACATTGTTACGAAGATGATCAGGGCCCAATCTTACATATGATGAAAGCTCACAGAAGGAGTGTACGGCAGGCACGATGTCACCGGGTGTTTCCCGAACCCTGCAGGGGCTGCCATAACTGGCTGTCATGGTGCATCATGCCCTATATGTCTGAGGGACTTGTCAATGTTCGGTTGGATTGGCTGGATCGGTTCGGCGCTGTGAGTTTCTATCATTGTCCTGCGGGGACATGATAGAAATTGGGGGAGCTGTGTAAGGGAAGTGTTACCACCCCCTTCCGCGCACCGGACCGACCCAGTAACGTACGGTGTGGTCAAGTTGTTGGATGGGGATGTAGCTCAGTGGTAGAGCACTGGCTCCGGAGTCAGGAGGTCGTGGGTTCGAATCCTGCTTTCTCTAGATGAATTTTCCGCGACCGTTACATAAGTTATTCCTAGTTCACTGCATTACTAACAGTCAAGGCTTCAATCTGATACCAAATATGCCATTATTTGTCCACGTTTTGACATATTTGTCATAAAAAACCTTTAAAAAAAAGAAGGTTTTCTCCAAATCACGATTTTCATGATGTGCGCGGTGATGAGAAACTAGTTTATTTTTGAGTGGCCTTATCTTAAATGAAACAGCTGCAATTTTTCGATGTAAATGCAATAAATCCATGTTCTATTCTAGATATTTTCAAGTTCAGCAACATCAAGAGGAGACATGGTCTGCGTACCAAAAGGAGACAATGTGGACTGTGTTTCTACTAAGTTTCGCAGCAATACAAAGATAGGTATGCCACATGTAATGTATCTCTTTAGAGGACTAGGGAAACAAAGGGTCTACATACATTATCATCTAGTGGCCCTTTAGTTCAAGTACATCAATTTTTGTGTTGAATAGGCCTCCTTTCTGTTAGCCTGATGATAGATTCGCTGGTCCCTAGTGCATTATCATAGCATGCAGGCTTCTAGCATTCTCCAACAAATAGTTGCTTATTAGGCACTAGCGAGATACTGATGGCGTCACCATGTGTTACTCTGATACCAATTGTATCCCCCTAGTCACCAGCAACCAGCTCAGCCAAATCTCATGTCCGAGATTAGGGTACAAACAGGGTGTGAGTATTGTGACTGGGTTGTACCTGGGTATTCCTTATGTCAGCTGTCCCTCATAGAGTAGTGTAGCGGTGCAGTTAAGCCGAAGGATTGTTCATTTTGTGATAAAGGCATGGAATTTCTACCACAGAATCTACATATCCCAGGGAACATTTTAAGAGATAGAAGCACCCTGAACTCCTTCTGGAACCAAGATGGCTGCCATCTGAACATAAAGTACCTGGGAAAGGACAATCGGACACTTCTTACTGGATTTCCAAGTGTGATACAGCAATGTATAGATTTGAGAGGGTGGGAAACTCAAAAAAGAGGCTCAAAAAATATTTTGGTAAACATCTGTCAACAAAATAGTTCCCATAGCAACCAGCAAACCTACCAAACATATTAAAAACTGTGAATTTAGCAATTTTTATTGGATTTTTTTGTAAATCATCATCATACAAAGGTTTCCGGGATGTATTGTAATAAGGGATGTAGCTCAGTGCTAGGGCAATTGTTTGGTAGGTGAAAGGCCCTAGGTTCGAGTCCCGGTGTCTCTAAAACATCATCTTCAGAGAAACTGTGTCCCTCACATAGCGGAGACACCAAGCACACTCAGGGTAATGTCGGCTAGACGGCAGGGGAAAAAAGATTTAGGTAAATATCTATCAACAAAATGGTTCCCATAGCAACCAGCATGCCCACTAAAGGTATTGAAAACCATATATTAAGCAATTCTTATTGGATTGTTTTCTGAAACACTATCATACCAGGGTTGCCTGGATATGATGTGACAGGGGATGTAGTTCAGTGGTAGAGCAATCACTTGGCAAGCAAAAGGCCTCAGGTTCGAGTCCTTGTGTTTCCAAAACATCATATTTTTGAGTAACTGTATCACCCACATTGTAAAATGAAAAATGAAAAATAATTATTCAACCACTATGAAACCAAATGCATAGTAAGACTCATTCCCTTAAGAAATATTACATTTACATATGCACCTTTCAGAGATAGCAGTCTAAGAACCTCCAGCATAATGCAGTGGATTTGAGGGAAGCCTCTTGACGCTGATATTGCCAGTACATCCTTTCTTGCATCCTCAGTTAATAAGTTCATAGCATGATTTAGACAGTTGCTTATTGTAGTTTTATCCACAGTGGGTGCCATCCAAGTGTGTCCCATTGCCAGCCCCACTCAGACAGATCTGGCAATTCAGGACTGGAGTGCAATGCTTTGATCCAAATGATAACTTGGACATTTTTTTTCTGGCAAGCCATTAATTGCTGGTCTTGAAAATTGTAAATTTGGGCCTTGACCACCACCCCTATGCCATGAGAATATGCAAATAGGCATAAAGGTAATGCCCTGGGCTAGTGGCCAAGGAGTAAAATATGATGCATTGGATATGGGGACTTCTTTGGCAAAATCACAGCATCTAGTAATATGCAATTCAAGATGTCTGCCTTGACACCAGGCTGGAGCTTACCATTTGATACCAGTGCTGGTCATGCTAAATGGTTTTCATAGGGGATGAACAGGTCAAGATCTCCATTGCATGTTTAGCAACTATATACAGTCATGAGAAAATATACCTGTCATTCCTAAGTGCTTTTAGTTCATCTTTTGGTTCGATTAAGTCTTCATGGGAGATGTTCTGAAAAATGGCAGCTTGTTTTTCTTGATTGTTTTCATTTTGTGTGGATTTTCTAGCCTGTCCTTAGCAAACTACATGTACATTTCTTAACCATTATCCTTGATGCTCCGAAGCGTGTTGCAGACAATGTCATCCATACTCATAATGTCTCTAATGTTAATAACTAGGTCTTTGCTCTCTTGCATGAATAGATTACCAATATCTTGCATTGCCTGTGTTAATTCATTAACATCCCTGTGCAATGCATTTTGAGCAGACAGCTTATCATGCTGTGCATGAGCTGCAACTTCTGACAGGCGTGGTTGCAGCTGCTGAAATTCTGCTATTACGTTCTTTTTGGGCCACAATCCAGTTTCTCAGAGCTGCAGGACTATCTGTCAGTCTGACTGCACCACAGAAACTCTTGGTGAAAGCATTATTCTTCGCATGACACTGATCCAGTGCCATCGAAGAGAATCTGCTTTGTGTCTTGTTGACAGCATATTTGCCAGACTGAAAGTTGGCCCCATTATCAGGGTGCTTCATATGACAAATATGAAAGGACACAGATCCTGAATAGTTTATGTGGTCCAAAGCAAACATCTAAGGAACAATTTTTACATGTGACTCTTTGTGCACATAATTTGAAACACTTTTTCACTTTGCATATGACAGTCTGCTTGCCATGGAAACACTCTCCATAAAGGTTCAGGGAAATGACCAAAATGATACACAACATTGCACATAGAATCTGAAACAAGTGTTGATTTAGCAATTTTCAGTGTGGTTGTCATGTAAAGTGTTTTCCTATATAAAGTCATATATATGAATAAAGTCACTTGTGGAGTGATCCACCAACTTGTCATAATCAAAAGTATTCTACTCTCCCAGTAATTTAATTACTCATCAAATAAAAATTCCTGGGCGAATATAATGGTTGCTAGGAAAACATATTTTCCAATGATAATGATGGGATTGGGACCTTAACCACCCCCCACATCCTGGTATAATGGTGTTATATCAAACAGTCAAATGAGAATTGCTACATACATAGTTTTCAATATCTTCGGTAGCTATGCTGATTGCTATGGGAACCATTTTTTTAATGTTTTTTGAGACACCGGAACTCGAAACTGGGGCTTGTCACCAACCAAGCGATTGCTACAACCCCTGTCACATCACACCCCTGAAAGCCTGGTATGATAGTATTTCAGAAAACAATCCAATAAGAATTGCTTAATACATGGTTTTCAATATGTTTGGTAGCTATGCTGGTTGCTATGGGAACTATTTTGCTGACAGGTGTTTACCAAAGCCTTTTTGTGAGCCTCTTTTTGAGTTTCCCACCCTCTAAAACATATATATTGCTGTATCACACTTGGACATCCAATAAGAAGTGTCCGATTGTCCTTTCCAAGGTACTTTATGTTCAGATGGTGGCCATCTTGGTTCCAGAAGGAGTTCAGGGTGCTTCTATCTCTTAAAAAGTTCCCTGGGATATGTAGATTCTGTGGTAGAAATTCCATGCCTTTATCACAAAATGAACAATACCCTTGATATCTTGAGCTTAACCGCAACGCTAGTGGTTAGCATGGTGGATTCATGATCAACTCCATTTATTGTACATAGAATTTTTATTTTTCTGTTATAACTGCATAATCAATGTGATATTCACTGAACATGAACCTACTGTGATGTTGTATAAAAGTTTACAAATCTCATTATGATGCCTAAGCATACATCCATACAGAATGTAAAACTGACAGCTGACTAGCGAAACATATTTGTACCATTTGAACCGTGACGGATATTTGTAACTGAAAATCACTGTGTGAAGTTATGAATAAACACTTTAAAAAAAAAAAGATACAGAGGACCTATGCTCAAATCCCTGTCAAGTCATGTCTTGGTGACCATACCATTAACAACCAATACCTTTTCTCATTTATACGTATAGTTCCTTTGAAGAAATAAGAATAACAATTTTGTTTGAACGTATTGATATAATTTCAAGGTTGTTACTCACAATACTCACACCCTGTTTATACCCTAATCTCGGACATGAGATTTGGCTGAGCTGGTTGCTGGAGGTTAGATGATTACACTGGTACCAATAAACATGGCGCTCTACACAGGTCATCTTGCTAATGCAGAATATAGCCAGGGCCTGTGTGTAAGCCGATGGGGCACTAAGGGTCCAGCGAGAACACCTGCCAATTTTGCTTGTAGACCCAGGATTCTTGAGAGAATTTTAGTTTTTAATGTAGACCTCTAAACTGGTGTGGTGGCTGTGTCATTCCCTTTTAATAGAAATATTACGTGTCAAGAAAAACTTTGTTCAACATTTGTTTTTAATTAAATACCATGGCTAATAAAATTAATATAAATCTTCCGTATAGCAGGAACTGAAAATTCTTGAGAAATCTGACTTGTTTATAATGTCAATTGGGATATAGACTGATCATTTGCTGATTATATATATATACGTTCCTCCCATGCTTTAGATTGGATGTGGACAGAATGGGCGTCTCTACCTGAAGATATGAGGTCACGGACCATGTACTACACAGACAATGGTGTCACTAAACTGTGTCCCTACAAGGAAACCCAGCTTGTCCCTCCTATAGGTATGAGATCTACTATGTTAATTATCTAATTATACTGGTAAGTATGAGATAGGTAGGAGGAATCACAATGTCTATATCTTATACAGGTACTATGTTAACAGTATCTATTCATGCTTTAGACTGCATGTGGACAACATGGGCGTCTCTACCTGGGGATATGAGGTCACGGACCATGTCCTACACAGACAATGGTATCACCAAACTGTGTCCCTACAAGGAAACCCTACCCACCATAGCTACAATAATTTGTAATGTTAATAAAGATTCATTTTAAGTTTAACAGGTAGTTGTTTCCCGAGGGACCATGACTACAAAAGTGCCCTAGAATCTGCTGATTTTCACCAAGTGGACTTAATTATGCATCAAATTTCCCACCCCTGATCCCATTGGCTGTTCGTGTGGTCAGCTGGTCACACTGTGGTCAAGCCCTGACCTGTTCATACTGACACTGTGCTAGTACAAATGCAGGTTGCTAGATTCATTTTAAGTATTATTATACCACGCTTAACGTAAAGAACTTCTCTACGGCAGTTCCCGTTTTATATCGCTATGCTGTTTATCCTAGAGGTTCTGATGATAGTATTCAACCATTAACATTACACTAATAGGTATCTATATAACTTTCTAAATTTACTTTTAAATGCCTACCGGTAGTTCGCATTTATATACATATGAAACTATTTCTGTGCTGGACCATTCATGAAGATGTCATGATCTCTCTGTATATTTCTTTTGATTTTTAGAGAAATAGAAAGTGTTTTAGTGAAATATTTCTGGAAAAGAAATATCTGACCCTGTCTCTTTCCTGCAGAGATGGTCTATGCTTTGGACGACCGTGGGGAGGTGTATGCCGATGGTGTTCTGATTGACGACACTATACAATGGAAGAACGTCAGAACAACCTCCCTTCCCGGTGACACGCGCCTCCTGGCCTTCCGAGTGTTCAACCAGCCCTCCGGTCCCACGGGTGTGCGTGTGTGGCTCAGCACGGGGGTTATCAGCAGTACAACCAGCGGCTGGAGGTGTTCTAAGGTGTACGAGGAGGGCTGGAACCTGGTGGGGTTTGACGACAGTCACTGGGTGGAGGTGGGGGTCGGGTATGACAGGGAAGGGCATCTTGTAGGTCATGGAGCTATCACTGTTGGGTGTTGGGAAAGAGGCGCCGGCCCGTACTTTTACCGCAAGTCACTGATTTAACATTAACCTATTAAGGCCACTTAAAAAAATAAAATGGTTTCTCATCACCGCGCTCATCATGCGAATCAGCTTTTGAGGGAAACTTTTTTTTTTCTTTTTTTTTGCAAATCTCTGATGAAAAGCATGATAAAGGTGGACAAATATTGGCATATTTGGTATCAAATTAAAGGTAATATTGCCAGTAATGTAGTAAGATAGAAATAACACACATTTTCCCCACTTTTAAAGACCAATATAACTACTAAAATGTGAATTCTGGTTGTGATAAACATGTATTATCCTATACAATTTAGCCCACGCGTAAAAAAAAGAGGAGAAAAAAGCCTACCTCGTCATATTTTTCAGTCCTTAGTGATGAGAAACCACTTTTTTTCAGTGGCCTAAATGGAGCATAGTGTCTCAACATGCATAGATACACACAGGTAGACATGGATACCCACAGGTAGACATAGGTACATCCTCGTGTGGTAAGGCCTATTACTGACATAGATTCCTTTAAGATAGCTTTAAAGGGAATTGCTAGTTCCTACACAGAAGCAACCTGGTGGCAAATATCGAGGCTCATAAAAAGTATTCTTTAAGCTGTATTCATATTTCTACATAGACCACTTTCCCTAAATCAATTATTTATATTTGCTATTTGGACAGTATACCTCCATTGTTCACATATATTCACTGCTAGGACACACAGAGGATCCTATAGTGAAGGCAAAAGAAATGTTTTTCCAAAATTCATGCCTTTCTCATTTCATCCATGACCCCCTGTTTTATTTGTCCTAAAATGTTTGTATAGATGTCCATTATACAATCACAGGGTTTGGTTGCAATACCAATAGAAGAAGGGGATTATCCATGATAGATAATGTGAAAAGGCTGTTTTCCTATTCATTTCTATAATTAAGGTACTCCTTTGTTCAAATGGCCATATCATGAAAGTTTGTACCTTGACATGGCAAATTCTTTTGATTTTCTATTAGATAATACATCAAACCAACATAATCCTGAGTTATATGCAAAAGTCAATAGAAAATCAATAATGCTGCGACAAGTAGAAAGTCCCTTTACGTAACCATGAGAGTACATACAGTTGGGTTTTGGACTATGCAGCTGCATCTTTATGGTCATTGACATGGATAGAATTAAACTACTGTCTAGTAGTTGTAAACTGTCATTAATGGATACAGGACAGGGAAGTAATACTTCTGTATATTTCATTTGGTGTTAGAATTAATTAGTTTGATGTTCAACCCCTTTTTTTAAATGCATTGGTATTATAAATAACACACAATAGATCAAATGTATAACAAGGCAACTGTGATATTTTTTCCTTAAAACACTTTATTACTATATCAATTAAATATTGGTCTTGTACGTTGATATCTCCCAAAAGGTTTAAGCTAGCACACCAACAGCACGTACAATGTATTTTGTTATAATAGTAAAGGTCACTGAGTAAAGTATTAGTCCGAAAAAGGACTGAGAACGGACCTGTCTTTATGGATAAGTCATAAGACAACACTGCTGATTGTAGACTGTGATAAATGAACTGAAATAAAGACAAATTTAGACTCAAACTTATGCTGGGCTCTATGTTCATCAATTTACATTAATACAGGCCTGGGAGCTAATCCCGTGATCAGCAGAGAAACTGATGTACGGTAAATTCTTGCATAGAAACCGCGGCTAGTATGAGAGTCAGATCGCTGGTGCGGCTTATAGGATCAGCCCAGGGTCATGGTGCGGCTTATACACAAGTTTTAGCCACAATGGTACAGTACTAAAAGTTACTACATTCAGATCGCCAGTGCGGCTTATAGGATCGGCTCAAAGTCGGGTGCGGCTTATACATGAGTTAGGCTTATACGCGAGAATTTGCAGTATCTACTGGCCCAACTGGTGGATGATTTATTATTTTTGGGGGGAATTTTAGGCCTGATTCGGCTTATAACATTGTCTTAAAGAGGGGGGTCGGCTTATTTTATCGAGTAACTTATAGTTTAACCTTGTTTAAATGGGTCCAAATTTGGCTTACAATATTCTCTCAAACTGGGTAGTCGGCTTATAAGGGAGGTCGACTTGTCAGAGAGGTTTTACGGTACATGACTTGGATGGCTCTACACACAGTGTGTTACGTTTACACACTTATTGACACACTTTTGTGTAGCCACTTTTTTTTGGCCTCAGTAGCATTTTTATATATCATTTAGAAAATCTACATATTATAATTATAATTCCAGAAATACCTCCATCATGACAAGCATCCACTGACATGAATGTCAGAGCAGAACAGAACAATCGACCACATTTATTATTTAAGGACAATTGATCTTTGCTATGGCACATACTACTTGTAATGCATACTGGTGACATAGTGTGTGTATGTTGGTCAGAGGTATTTCTCTGCATTATATTTAAAGTTCCTATATTAGCTTTGAGCAACATAACAAGAAATCAGACTACACCAATCTTAGATTTTCTCGATTTTTCTTGGACCAATATGTCATGAAACCCCTAAAATATAACAATTTAGAGATAAAAACTCCACAGAACACATCGATCCAAAAGTAGAATTTCTTGATTTCTGGCCCAGACACTTTTCTGGGTCCCGGATGGAGGTCCCTAACGTCAATAAGCCCATCCCTGTAACCACAAGGAAGTACTGGAGCAAGCTGGCACCACCTCGACCTCTGTTCCCGAGCGTCATCGCTGGCACCAAAGGTTGCTGGTTAAACTAGTTCTGGTGTGCTTGGTGCTGTGGTATTAAAAATGTAGATGGGTACCGCGTAGGGATCCCACCAACATATGGGGGAAGTGATGCAGTCATGGCCCCTCAGATATCAGCCATGTCGCTCGGACGCGTCCAAGGGCGTGTTGGGGCCAGCTTGGCACTGGAGTGTGTATGACACATGTATGACAAGTTAGAGCTGTGTCAGCGAGATGGATCACCCACATCCCCATATCACATGCCACAAGACTGCACAACTGGCACGTTCACCTTTCCTTAAACCTGTGTGACAGAGGCTTTAAAATATGTGCCACAAGAGATATGTCATTTACTAACAGATTAGCCCCATCAGAACATACCAAACCAAAGAAACTCCGTCGTTTGGAATGGTTTAAAATTTCCCCTGTATTTTACACCCAAAATCTCCCTCGAGGAGACAACAGGAGGGGGGGGGGCTAGTTAATATGTGCCAGAAATACCTTGCTCCATAGATTTCTAGGTTTGCTCCAGCATATCACTAAATGCCTACTACCCTGTGGCATCAAAAAGGTAAAATATAAACACAAAGGAGCACTCGTTCAAGTCTGTAGACATGGTTATTGCACTAACATATCTATGGACTGCATTACACTCGGCCTACGGCCTCGCACAACACAGATGTATGCTATTGCAATAACCAGGCTTACAAACCTAAACTCGTGAACCTTTGTCTATATCTGTGCCTTTGGTGTATCTATATAGATAGTTCTGAGCATCATTTTATATCAAATACCAAACATCACCCACTGCTGGAATCAGAATATCTGAGGTAGGTTCCACCATTTTCAGAAACGTGTGACCATGAGGTGTATTATACAAAACAACACAATATCCTTCCTACTTTAAACAACCTTTGACACCAACCGGAGCCATTTAGGGTATATTAACCACTTTCAACCGGTCTGGTCCATGTTTTTATATAAGCTACATTTAAGGTCTAATTGCTACTATTCATCAGTATTTTTAACATAGCCTTCAGAAATGAACCAAACTTTAGGTATTGCTCTGGAGAATGATATGCATGATATGCATGTCATACATGATACAATGCCATATATCAGTTCATAGTATTTAATTCCATGATTTCCATGAAGTCAGGCAAGTTTGTGAGTTGGAGCTTGTCGTGTGGAAACATACTTAACCGTTTTCAACAATGGACTTCTGGAATGTATCAACCTGGTAGGTTTGTCATGATGCATTTATGCAGCACTAGTGAGTTAATCGCCGGGGCTGCATTCATGCATCATGACTGCCAACGGCATACTGCATTGATACACTATAATGCTAAATGCGGCCTTTAAAGGGTTAACAGTATCACTCTGTGAGTGTGTATGCTACACAATAGTAGGGGTATAGACCCTAAAATCGACATGGCGACCTGGCCATTTCTTAAAATCGACATGGCGACATGGCCATTTCTTAAAACCAACATGGCGACATGGCAATTTCTTAAAATCGACAAGGGACATGGCCAGTTAATTAACTGACATGTGACATGGGCATTTCTTGAAATCGACATGCAATATGGGGCTTAGTGACATGAATAAAATATTCTCATTTAGTGTAAAACCTGCTGCTCAAATCTTTCCTCAAGTTTCGTCCTTGTTGGTAGCCAAATTCCTAATTCTTCCTGGGCCTGCGAACCCAAGAGCCTCATTGTGACAATTACAGTGTCCCTAGATGTTCCCTTAGTGACACTAGTGACATGGCTTTTTCCTCTGTGACATGTGACATGGCCATTTCTTAAAATCGACATGCTCCATGGGGACCCCCATCTACCCCCCATCCCCAATAGTAGGTGAGTGCTATGCGGTACTCTCGTTCCCAAATTCATCCAAAGGAAGGTTCTGGTAACAGCCACATGACCTTGAACTTGGGATTTTGCTGGGTGTGGGAATCCCTGCCATGCAACCAGAATTTATGGTGATAGTTTTACCATCATACTTTCTGGTTCCATTTCTGGTTCCTGTTCGCCGGTTCCAAACTATAACCACAGTGACTGCCCAGACTCAGCAACAATTCAAAGTTCAAGGTCATGTGATTGTTACCAGAGCCTTCCTTCAGAAGGGTTTGGGAACGAGAGTATCTATGTGGTGTCTGTAGCCACAGGCTTAGACTGAGAAGCATGCCTATGCTTGGAGTGCCGGTTAGATGACTGCACATAGAAAAGAAACAGCGTCAAAATGGAGTTCAGGTTGCCTCCAGAATTACTCCCCTGTTTAGGGGAGTCCAGGTCGCCTATGGGAGCACAGGGGACTCTCTGGCTGACCTAAGGGAGTCCCCTGGGGGAGTCATATACCTGATGGAGTCCCCTGGGGGAGTAATATAGCTCTCTGGATCATATGACCCCTCCATGGGACTCCCTTTGGACGACAAGAGAGTCCCCTGGGCTGCCTTGACCTGGATTCCCCATAACAGGGGAATCATTCTGGAGGCAACCTGGACTCCCTTAAAAAGGGGAGTGATTCTGGAGGCAACCTGGACTCTCTTTTGTCGCTGTTTCCTTTCTCTGTGTGTATATTTAGCACTAGGTACAGCAGATAAAGACACCCATCATCTTTTAACCCTAGATGGCCTTACTGTGCCATATGTTTGGCCATAAACATGCGGCACCGTCTCAGGTTGAAAGATGGTGGTGGACTAAGCAAATTGTACGTAAATAAATATGCAAAAACAACAACATTGATACACTCTCTACATACACTCACTATGTTAGGCCAAAAAAAAAAAAAGGTTTGTTTCAGGTTACCCGACCCTACCCAGCAAAACAGGGCCGACCCTAGAAATGTTTATGTAATTTTGAAAAAATATTTATATTTTGGGTCATTTTGGGGCTATTTAAGGGTCGATCTGATAGTTCACGAGTCGAGGCGGTCGTCGGCGAGTCGGCATTGTAGTCCGTGAGTCGATTTCTGGGTACTTTTCAGGCCAAAGTTTAAAAAAAAAAAAATTAAAAAAAAAAAAAAATCCGACCTACCTACCCTAGATTTTCAGACCATGTAACCTGAAACACACCTTCTTTTTTTTTGGCCTTACAACCCAATGGCCGGCATGGTGCATGAATGCAGCCATGACTGGTAGACTCACTGTGTGGCACTGCATTTATTGATTGATTGAATTTCTTTTATTAGACTGATTAATTATGCATAGACAAAATGTGTGCTATATCCAGTTTATGGTTTATATATTTCTCTTGTACATGACTGGCATCCAGTTTAAGTAATATTAGACTTGAGGTCATTAATTATAATAATATAATAGGAGAGACAGATGTTAGTTGTCTACTGATAGTTTTTGTAAACAGCAAATATCATTGTCTGGATACATGGGCATCACCTTTGTTTCATATATCCAGACAAGGGGTGGGTGGAATGTTGATACCCAATTTTATGAGAGAGTGGCCTGATGGTAAGTCACCACCTAAAGGGACGATGGTATTGCCCCTTTAACTAGAAGTGTGATTTTCAGATGTAAAATTATATGTATCACAACGACATAGGATATATCACATTAGAGCACTATGGCCCATAAAAACCCAGAGGTCCTCATTGTAATGGAACCATACACATCTATTTCTGATGGGCAGGATTTGGCCGTTAGTGTAAGGCTGTACATTGGTGTACAGGCAGTGTGCCCTGGTGCAGAAGGGTGTATGCGGTACACAATGGTGGGCGGTGCTGTGTATCCCCGGTATCAGGACAAGTACCCACTAGACATCTACCCTGGACTTTTACCCCCTTAGGTATTTTACCCCCCTGGACATTTACTCCCTGGACTTTCACCCCCTTAGGACCTTTACCCCCCTAGGACATCTACCCCTGGACATTTACCCCTGGACAGCTACCCCCTGCCATTTATCCCCTGGGGAGCTTTACATAAAAAAACGGTGTTTTTGGTCCCAACTTTTGTTGGGAACTCTGGATTCTGGGACAATCTCAAACTCGCCTTACAAAATGGGTGTTTTTTTTTGTCCTAGCGGACAGGAATTATCCTATTTTTTTTGGGATAAATCCTGAAGAAATATATCCTTACTCATTTCGAGTAAGGACATATTTCCTTACTCTCCCGCAACTATGACGTCACAGGGGGGATTCCTCCCAACTTTGGGGGCATCCCCGGACATATGTCCCAACTTCAGCTTCCGGTCGACATCCCAACAGCGAGAACGCACGGAAACAAAAACTTCCCCAGAAGCTTAAATAGCTGAACAAAAACCTTTCCACCCGTTTATCATGTATTCCAACATCCCCCCGGTCTAACTTTTGTTACTCAAATATGGTAATTTGCACATTTACACCAAAAATACGGCGGTCCATGTGAGCGATAATGGGGGGAATACGTTCATTTCGGGCGGGAAAAAGTTGGGCATTATGTCCTATCTGTTATAGGCCGTAATACCATTGTTGTTCATCATTTATACACGATTTTCTCTCACTAATACATCTTATTTCTTGTCCTAGACATGGCGCGTGGACATGCCAAACCAAAGAAAGATCACCCCCCGCCGCCACAACTTGTCTCTGAGAGCGATTCGTCCTCATCAAGTGAGGAGGAAGATGACAGTGATCGAGACCCATCTTTCACCAAGCCAAAGTCGGCACACAGTTCAGAATCGTCCAGCTCCTCGGATGAAGAACAGGAGATCCCCGCCAAGTACCGGTTGAAGCCGCCCTCTGCCAAAAAGGAGTGTGACAAATCTAAAGGAAAAAACTCAAAGCCCAAAACTAAAAAGACTGCCCATGTCGACCACCGCTCACCGGTGGCGAAACCTAAAAAACATAAAACTGGAACAAAAGCGCCACCCCCCAAGTTGGAGGATTCCACCAATTCCGAAAATAAGAAGTCGTGGTGGACCGACCAGGAGAAAGTCGCCCTATTCACTGTGGCACACAAGCATCGGCGACTCATGGCCGAGCACACGAGCAAGAAAAATGCACCACTGAAAGAGGCGGTGAAAAACAAGATGCTTGGTAAGTTTCTAGCATGTCACAGTGATATATTCTTTCAAAGACTTAGCACCTGTACTACAATGGGTCATGGTTAGGAATTCCAGTACTCTGAGAAATATCCTGTAATTTATCCTGTAGGTGTCGCCTAATTATTATAAGGACCATCGTACCCTGACCCTGTGTTCCCCATGTAAAGTTTTTCTGTCTTGTAACACTATCTTCTTCCTCTTCAGTGGCCGTCAACGCTGTCAGCAAAACAGGCGGAAGGTCTCTCGACCAAGTGATGAAGAAGTTCAGGACTTTCCCCGGGAAGGCCGCACAGAAGAATGACGACCTCCTGAAGCACTATCTCCAAGGGGAAGCCAGTTCCGCCAGGCATGGGCCTCGACGAGGCCGAAAAGTTGTGTCTCAAAGCTAAGCTTAATGTCGGAGAGATAGCAGGTAAGTTAACATTATATAGGCACTTCGTTCCCCACTTACTACCATCACTCACTCAGTAAATATATATATATATTTCTTAAAGGCACAATTCCCTATCCTTACAGTACCGTGAATGGCAAGATGGAATTTGGGCCATTTTCTTACTATGACTATTTGTTTTTATCTTTTTTCCTCTAGGCCTAACTCGCTCACACAAGCATACCGGTAGCAAGAACAGTGCCTTGGTTGCGGAGCAACCTATACCCTCCACCAGCAGCGACGTCCGGTCCACCAAAGAACACAAGACAGGCAAGGCACGGAAGGAACAGAAGGAGGAGGTCGAACTCAGTGATCCAGATGACCACGACGATGACGACGACGACGATGAGCCCCCCTGTAAGCGCTCAAAAAGCGACGCGCCCGTAGAGGAGACCTCCGGGGTATGGGACACCACCAACGACCAGAGCAACGCGGCTGAGCAGGATGACGAGACGGCTGTGGATCTAAGCAACGTCAGTGAAGGGGACACCCTTCTCTGCCAGGAACAGGAGGAGGACCTCGACGACGACCACATGTCCTCGACCCCCATAGAGAAGTCTCGCCAACTGACGAGGCAACAGGCTTTCACCCGGGTGCTACACCTGGTCCAGTCTGCCCCTCTGCCCACCCGGCCGGATGAAGGTCGACCAGCACGGCCCCAGGACCCAGAGAGTAACCTCGCCGACGCCCTGCGGATCGCCATCGGCCAGACAGCGAATACACAAGCATTGATAGCAACCGGTTAGTACCTATACCTACCATTATTTACACATTAAAATCAATGAGTAGAAGCTGGCTATAGGCCCATTACTTGGAGACGTATATCCCAAATTATTGAATGTTATGACTCTGCACGGCGCATAGTGCTCATTGTTTACTTTTTGGGAATTTAGTCTTGTGCAAGAAAAAAACAATTGTCCTAAACCCTCTACTCGAATAAAATATATGTTGATCACACAAACGGTTCTTATATTTTTCAGAGCTTCAGACTGTGCGTCAAATTCTGGATGTTGTGGCCAGGGGGACGTGCCGCGACCCGGTGCATCAGTCCTCGCAGACGGAGCCGGTAGCAACCGACAGTAGGGCTGACCAAACAGACCGGATTGTCACAGAGAGCAGGGCGGAACAGACAGAGAACATAATGACAGACAGCAGGGCAGATCAAACTGAGCCAATTCCCACGAACAGCAGAGCGGATCAGACCGAATGCATCAATCTCTCGGCCTCAAGTAGTCAAACCAACCCTCCCGCCAACACCCGCCAATCGGATACCCAAACAGACGCCCTGGAAACGCTGGACAATGGGCCTGCGGGAGTTCTCGCTGCCTCGCGGGTGCTCGTCGAAATGCAGAACAGTGGGGAGACTGCAAATGGACCAGCTGTTCAGGATGAGAACTCCTTGGAATCGGTCCCCCCGACAAACGACACATCCCCTAAAGCCAAATATAAACGCCCCAAGAGGGCACACAAGCGGTAATATGTCACACTGTGACAAAGACAATTTGCGTTTTTCTGAGAATTTCAATGCATCTTAGTATTAGGACCGATGTCTCGAGCCGGGAATTTTATTTTCTGTTATAAAACCATGTTTTTGTCCAGTCCCTAAAGAGCAGGAAACATGTAACTCGCATCACCAGTAAACCTTCTTCAGGTTCTTGTATAGTTGTATTGGAAGGTTTGTGTAATTTGTTGGTTTGAAAACGCCCAAAGAGGACACGCCAACAAGAATTTATATCTATCACTAGTCATGCAGGTTTTGTCTTGTTTTAATTCTTAAAACCAATCGCTAAAACGAATATAAGTAGTATAGTATGTATCGGAACGGGACTATAGTTAAGTACTGTTTATTACTCAATCGACCTGCAGCCAATCAGAAGCCTCCATTTGACCGGAAGTGACGTCACATGCCCATATAAGGGCATACCGGAAGTGACGTCACGTGACCTTGACCTAGTTAGAGGTCAAGGTCATGACTCAGCCAATCAGAGGCTTCCATTTGACCGGAAGTGACGTCACACGCCCATATAAGGGCATACCGGAAGTGACGTCATGTGACGTCACACGCCCATATAAGGGCATACCGGAAGTGACGTCATGTGACCTTCACATGTACATATAAGGGCATACCGGAAGTGACGTCAAGTGACCTTGACTTAGTTAGAGGCTTCTGATTGGCTGGTACACCGGAAGTGACCCATTTATGCAAATGAGGGGCCTACTTCTGGTCAAATGGAGACCTCTGATTGGTTGGGTCATGAAGAAATGTGTCTCTTAATTTAATTTTGTTTAGGAAGTGATCGATTTTAGGATCACGCGACCGGAAGTGACCTGATGAGTCACGTGACTAGAAGTGACGACGACACATGCCTTAATTAGACGATTCAGCAGCGACCGGAGGAAGTGTCACTTTAAGAGGACACGCTAGTTAATTGTTATAATTGTTTTACTTACTAATAAAAGAAGACGTATGAAAATAAACACAACAATAATTTTATTTTATTTTTTTATTTTATTTTTTTCAATTCTAATAACACTCTTTTTTTGAAAAGATGCGCTCAATCAATCAATAACACACTTTTTTTTCATATTTTAAAGGACTCGTTGTCACACCGTTAGAATGCACGCGACGCTTATAATACAAGTAGCGCACGTCATCTTTCTCTATGGTGTAAGTGTCCATTTTTGGTTCGTACCACTTTTGAAATTTATATTTACCGCAAGGAGAGTTTTTCGTTTTCGAAAACATTTAAGAAGACGACTACTTCTGTACACTTTTTTTGAGATTTTCTTTCACCGGTGCCGCTGATTTGATCGTAGCAAATGTAAGTCTTAGGGTTGACACTTAGGATCCCGTCACCTTCTCACGCCGCTTTCTTTTCTTTCTGAAGTATGTCTCTCTCAGGCGAGGTTTGACTACACACAGGCAAACATCAGAGGCACCCAATAGCGCTAATTCTACCTTCAGACAAAGGTCAGGCACTGCTGGACTATAATAGATGGGTCAAGGGCTATTCTAGTGAGGGTCAGGCTACGCCGGACATTCAATAAAAAGCTGGAGTTTGGCAAACTTGCTTTTGAAAGTCTGACCATGCGGGATCCTCATGCCATAGTCTGGCAATGCTGAACTCTTGGGAGAGTATGCCGGACTCTTGCTGGCCAGACTTTCAAGCAAATTTGCCAAAGTCCAGCTTGTTATTGAATTTCCGGCGTAGCCTGACCCTCAGTAGAATAGTCCTTGACTCATCTATTATAGGTCAGCAGCGCCTGACCCTTGTATGAGAGTAGTATTGGCGACATTGGCCGACTCTGATATTTACCCGTGTGTATGGCGGGAGGAGGGGGTTCACAGCCACTGCTTGCGCTTATAGAGCGCTACTAGCGGAGGTCTGGATGAGGAGACTACGGCGTTTGTCTTTTGCTTGTGCAGCTGCTGCTGCTGCTGCTGACGATGTCACGGATGCCGCTGACAGATACTGCTGCTTGTGCTGCACGAGACTGAGTAGCCGCTATTACTAATGCTACTAATACTAGTATGAGAAAATACATTTAGTCAATTGATTAAATCAAGGAGGTTTTCTGACTTCAGTGGATCGTTTAGCCATCGGCCACGGGCAAAACTTGAAACCATTTTATACATGGGACAATTGGCAGAGTCGAAACGTGTTGGTACCATAGGGTCGATCATGTTCATCATCAGTTCAGGCAAAGGAAGTGTGTCGACAGCACGCGAAAACTTCATGTCTGAATGTTTCAACACAAGACTTTTTATCACACTCACACAGCTGCTTTGAAGAGTGAATCCTTGACCAAACTTGTGCTTTTCCAACACAGCTTTGGCCTCTTTCTGTGCAGTAAGGGATCTCTCTTTCGGGTTCATCTCAGTGCTGTCTAGCATGTCCTCAAAGTCTTTAACATAATGTTCCAACGGACTACAAATGATGGACTCCAGATCATCGTCCGCATATGTCGTCTCCTCGCACCATATTGTGTCTTCGCCTGTTTCGAATTCCGTCATTTTCTTGACAATCTCCTCCTGAGTGCCTTGCATATATCAAAGCTCCTTCAAGGAGTTGATAACTTGTATGGCGAAGACTGACAAACTTGAAGGAATTTCACCACAGTCAGGCCAAGTATACGGAGCTAAGAAAAATAGCTCTAACAAAATCTTCTCCCTCTGTCCAAATGAAACTACTGTTCCGATGAAGTTGAAGCATGCTTCTATCCATTGCTCCTTGGTGACGTCCTTCCAATGTTTCTTTACCTCACATGCATCATAGGGCACCGTTTCTCTTCTTGCTTCAAGTGGGAGTTGCTTTTTCTTTCTTGGACTCATTTCGAGAGGGTTTCGATGCTCTGTAGCGTCAACACTTTCATAAATAAAGAAAATAGCAGAACTAACCATCGTAACGTGCTGAGCGAGCGTAGAGTGGACGATGCTACGAAGATGAAGGGCGGGTGGAGAAAGTGTGACTGGTGACAGCGGCGTTTCACTCCTTATGTACCCTGTCCTAGATAAGCCTCTTAAACGGCTGAAAAGACTCTCTAAGTACAGAGCTTCTACCGCAGGTGGGTTTAGACTTAAGCAGCTTAGTTCACACACATGTCTGTTAGAAAAAGCTACTTGCACACGTGCCTTCCTTTTTTCACTAGTATTCACCCTCTGCCGACTTATAAGACACCTATACACTCTTTCTCGTGAAATCTATGGAAGATGATGGAAGGACCACTGACTACATTTTCTTTGATCAGAGCGTGGAGGACGGCGTCGAACGGAGGGAACGTTGTGAACACAGCTTATAGGTTTTTTGGAAGAGGTCTTGTAAAGTCAAACTGGCGAGAGAGATGGCGTCTTTCAACATGACAATGCTGCTATGTTGGAAAAAAATAGCGTGATTTTTTCAAAAAGCTTCTATGAAAGATTTGACGTCTTCGTTGTTGTAGTGGATCAAGTAATCTGTCATAGTTTGCTTCTTCTTGTCATACTAAACTTTCTGACATGTGGCGTAGTCGGATTTCGGCCATTTTGACGCCCGTCAGTTCGCTGTCAAAAGTCGATCTCGGTGGCAGGGGTTTTTTGTTTACTAGTTTCTTGGTATACGTCATCCATTCATAAGTAAAGCAACCTTTCTCTTCGTTTGTAGTGAAAGCTCGCAAATAATTCGCGTAGCTGTAACCAAGTGCTAAAAAAGTTGACTACTACGTCCAAGAAAACTGTGTGTAAACCGTCAACTATTGATTGCTTCTCTTTATGACGCTGAATTGTTGGTTTCTTCGGTCTCCGGAGGCAAATAACGAGTGAAGGCGTATTTTTTGATCAGGTTCAAGTCGTAACTCTCCGAGTTGAAGCGTACGACTGGAGCTTGACGGATGTATCTCAGAAGCCGCTTCTTCAGTTGAACTAACGGTTGTCTGGTGTGAGCTGCAGCGAAGCCGCCTGGAGAAGGGGTGAATGTCGCTTCCTCTAGCAGGAGAGCTTCACCTATCGCTACATGTAACTTCGCTAAGGTTGGTCGGTAAACTTCTAGCACAGCTTTCTCGATGACTTTGGCGTTCTCGTTTATGTGATTTTAAACTCGGTCTAACAAGGGGTCGGAATCTGCGTCGGATTCTCTGACGTACGCTGCCCCTCCTACCCCGGAAAGTCGTATGCGACGCTAGCCGACATCGCTGCATAGAGGGCAAAACTTAGGTATTGTTCTTCATTTTTCTACGGGTCACTCGTGATTGTACGGTCTTTTAAAAATTTTGAAACACTTTTCGCAAACGTCCTGCGGCATGTTTTTCTTTTTTTTGTTTTTTCACTTATTTACCAAATATTAAAAAAATAAACGTTGTTTATCACTTCGAATACTAGACGCCTCTTACCACACGATGCTATTAGCATAGTGAAAGACGTCTGTAGTGTAGGATCGATTTCAACAGATGTCCATCTTACTGCAGGGATCAGACGAGAGTGGTCAACACTGGAGTGTCACAGCTCACTTTTATTTCTTTGGGTACAGCTGCATACAACCCTTGAACATACATTGCGACGTCGCCGCGTCCCATGTAGTCTTCCAACACTTTCATCAGAGCCATAGGCTCAGACGTCTCGTTGTACTTCCAAGCTTTCAGCACTTCATAGACAGGGTTCTTCACAGTCCTGTCAGAAGGCACAGGTTGAGAGATGGAAGCTACTTCATGAGAAGTCAACCCTAAGTAGATCCCTATGGTCTTCCAGTCTCTAGGGCAGAGCTCAGCTAAAAGAGAGAAATATTTCTGCACTTTCCACTCCATGTCTCCACTCTCTAAGCCATCCCACATGTCATGCTTGTCCATGTACTCACGTGAGAATTTGATGAGGTCCATACGGTAAGATTCTTCCAAGGCGGCGGCTAGGTCCTTCCACCTACTAGTACAACTTTTCTGGTACCAAGTAGTGAACATTTCTCTAGCTTGAGTTATGACACTTGTCTCACAACTGAGATATCCCATATCCTTCAAGTTCACTTCAAGGAATGAACCTAACCGTATGTAATCTGATGTCGGCAACTTACTACTTATTTTCAGTAGCATAGCGTCTGACAAGTATCCTAACGGCTCTGCTTTGAAGTATGATGATACAGGTACTACTGCAGCAGAACCAATAACAGGAGCAGCGTCTGCGCTGGTATCAGACGACTCGTTGTCGGAACAGGGCAACCACATGACTTCGTAAGGTATTGGTGAGGGCAGTCGCCACGGACCGGACGCACTACCAGTGGAAATGAGGTCGAAAAACGGACTGTGCGCCCGTGACCCTTCGGGTTCCTCGTACGCCTCGTCGTCAGCGTCGTTCTCTGTTTCACCCTGTTGCTTTAGGACATGCATGTCTACTACGCGCTGCTGGGGCTGAGTGTCCGAATAGCTGTAAGTCTCAGCGCGAGCAGCGTTGATGGCGTCGGTTGATGAAGCGGTGGAGAGGTTCTGTGCAACGTGCTGCTTGTCAGTACTAGTAGCGGTAGTCGCAGCAAGAGGTGTAGCAGCAGCAGCAGCAGCAGCAGCAGCAGCAGCAGCAGGAGCAAGCGCAGCGCTAGCAAGTGCAGCAGTAGCAGGCGCAGCAGTAGCAGGCACAGCAGCAGCAGGCACAGCCGCCTCAGCAAGCGCAGCAGTAACAGGCACAGCAGTAACAGGCGCAGCAGCAGCAGCAGCAGCAGCAGCAGCAGGCACAGCAGTAACAGGCGCGGCAGCAGCAGCAGCAGCAGCAGCAGCAGTAGCAGCAGCACTAGCAGCACGAGGATCACTAGCAACCGCAGCAGGCGCAGCAGTAGCAGCAGCAGCATGCTCAGCAGCAACAACCGTCGCGAGTGTAACAACGTCGCTACGACGACGACTACTACTACCACTACTACTGCTGTGTGCGCTCGCTACAGCGGGAGGGTGATAAGACCAAGCGGTTGCGGCGGTAGTCTCAATTTCAGTAGCAAGAGGAGACGCTGACAGTAAACGATCACCGTTCTGCGTATTCTTCTTGTTCTTGAACTCGATTAGATCCTTGGACGACAGTAGTTGTTGTGTTTTGCTCATGGTGGTGCCTGTAGAGAGCAGCAAAAGACTGAGTGAGTGAACGGGTGTTTCCAGGCCTCTTATATACTCCTTCTCGCTTCTAGAGCTAAGCTACTTACAGCTCTCTTCAGCTGCCGCCGGCTGACCGGTGACCATTCACAAAGAGAAACAAAAAGTCATAAGGCATGACGTTTTCAGCTGGATCCCTTTCCCCCTCCCCTTTGAGAGATCGACTGACACGAGCTAAGCTACTTACTGCCTTGTTCAGCAATTCAACGTGCGTTAGCTGTATAAAGGATTAAGCAGTTGCTGCCGCCAGCTGACCGGCGGACATTCCCAAAGAGAAACAAAAGACATAAGTCATGACGTTTTCAGCTGGATCTCTTTCCTCCCTCTCTCCTTTTTTTTTTTTTTTTTGAGAGATGGACTGCCATGAGCGGGCGGTGTACTGACTGTACTAATTCAACGCGCATTAGCTGTATAAAGGATTAAGCAGTCATGAGCTTAGAGTGTGTATACAAAAAAACTACAGGAGGCGTGTAGTGTGAAGCAGGACCCCCTAAGACGGGAGTGTCTGTCTGTGAGTAGAGTCGTGTGCATGTGGTGAGCGACTTAAGTGTAAAACAAAAAAAAATCACCGCCTCCTGCCGTGGTGAGTAGACTGGCCGGCGGCGGCCGGCTAGTTCAATAGGGGTGACAGCTGACTAAGGCTGTGCATGAAAATCCGATTTTCACCTGACCTCTGACGTTTGTTACAATGAATGCCAAAGGGGGAGAGAGTTGTCCTCAGGTAGGGGGTAGGAGGTAAGGCTAATGGATAAGGAAAAAAAACACCATTTTCAGCTGGCCACCACAGATGGCGATGACATACCCCTCGTCATCTAAGCTCTTAAGAAGCTCTTACGGAGCGGAGCGGCTGCTGGACAGCTGGGGTGAGTAGACCGGCCGGCGGCGGCTAGCTAGTTCAATAGGAGTGACAGCTGACTAAGGCTGTGCATGAAAATCAGATTTTCACCTGACCTCTGACGTTTGTTACAATGAATGCTAAAGGGGGAGAGAGTCGTCCTCAGGTAGGGAGTAGGAGGTAAGGCTAATGGATAAAGAAAAAACACCATTTTCAGCTGGCCACCAAAGATGGTGATGACACTCCCCTCGTCATCTAAGCTCTTAAGAAGCTCTTACGGAGCGGAGCGGCTGCTGGACAGCTGGGGTGCTGTTGGAAATAGGATTAAACTCCCTCTGTATAAAAGCTTTGATTTCTGTTGGAAAAAAACCATATCACCTTTGACCACAGTAACGTCTACTACCACCACCACCAGCACCACCGCCGCTGCCACCGCCGCCGCCGCCGCCAGTCACAGCTGATCGCCTCATTAAAAGCATGTGACGTCGTCGCTTCTAGTCACTTGCTTCATCAAGTCGCTTCCAGGCACGTGATCTTAAAGACCCTCACTTCTTAAACAAAAAAAACGAAGAGACACGCTTCTTCCTCTCGAGAGGAAGAATGACGTATATAAGGAGGCTGACGCGTGTATAGGCGCCTTATTAGTCGGCAAGGGGTAAATACTAGTGAAAAAGGAAGGCAGGTGTGCAGGTAGCTTTCTAACAGACACATGTGTGCACTAAGCTGCTTAAGTCTAAACCCACCTGCAGTAGTCAAGTAGCATGTGAAAACTTACTTAACAGATCACTTAATTGAGTAGAGACTCTGTACTGAGAGAGTCTTTTCAGCTGTTTAAGAGGATTATCTAGGACAGGGTACATAAGGAGTGAAACGCCGCTCTCACTCATCACACTTTCTCGACTCGCCCTTCATCATCGTAGCATCGTCCACTCCACGCTCGCTCAGCATGTTATGAGGGTTATTTCTACCTTTACAGCTTCTTTTCTTATCGAAGTGTCGACGCTACAGAGCATCGAAACTCTCCAAATGAGTCCAAGAAAGAAAAAGCAACTCCCACTAGAAGCAAGAAGAGAAACAGTGCCCTATGATGCATGTGAGGTAAAGAAACATTGGAAGGACGTCACCAAGGAGCAATGGATAGAAGCATGCTTCAACTTCATCGGAACGGAAGTAGTTTCATTTGGACAGAGGGAGAAAATTTTGTTGGAGCTATTTTTCTTAGTTCCGTATAGTTGGCGTGACTGTAGTGGTGAAATTCCTTCAGGTTTTTCAGGGTTCGGCATACAAGTTATCTGGTCTTTGAAGAAGCTTCGATATATGCAACGCACTCACGAGGAGATTGTTCAGAAAATGACGGAATTCGAAACAGGAGAAGACACAATATGGTGCGAGGAGACGACATATGCGGACGATGATCTGGAGTACATCATTTGTAGCCCGTTGGAACATTATGTTAAAGACTTTGAGGACATGCTAGCCAGCACTGCGATGACCCCGAAAGAGAGATCCCTTACTGCACAGAAGGAGGCCAAAGCTGTGTTGGAAAAGCTCAAGTTTGGTCAAGGATTCACTCTTCAAAGCAGCTGTGTGAGTGTGATAAAAAGTGTTGTGTTGAAACATCCGGACATGAAGTTTTCGCGTGCTGTCGACACACTTCCTTTGCCTGAACTGATGATGAACATGATCGACCCCATCGTACCAACATGTTTCGACTCTGCCAATTGTCCCATGTATAAAATGGTTTCAAGTTTTGCCTGTGGCCGATGGCTAAACGATCCACTGAAGTCAGAAAACCTCCTTGATTTAGTCGACTGACTAAATGTATTTTCTCATACTAGTATTAGTAGCATTAGTAATAGCGGCTACTCGGTCTCGTGCAGCACAAGCAGCAGCATCTGTCAGCAGCATCCGTGACATCGTCAGCAGCAGCAGCACGATCAGCACAAGCAGCAGCTGCTGCAGCAGCTGCACAAGCAGCACAAGCAGCAGCATCTGTCAGCAGCATCCGTGACATCGTCAGCAGCAGCAGCAGCAGCAGCAGCTGCACGAGTAGCACAAGCAGCAGCATCTGTCAACAGCATCCGTGACATCGTCAGCAGCTGCAGCAGCTGCACGAGCAGCACAAGCAGCAGCACCGACAGCAGCAGCAACAGCAAATCAGCAGCAGCAACAGCAGCAGCAGCAGCAGCAGCAGCAGCAGCAGCGGCAATGTGGACCGCTAAATTCGAGATGGTGACATATCTGTTTCTTAGAATCGACATTCGACATGAGGTCTAGTGACATTTGACATGAAGCTTGAAAAACATAGTGACAGGTGACATGAGCAATTCTTAAAATCGACATGAGATATGAGCATAATTAAGCGACATCGACATGCGCCATGGCTATTTTTTATTTTTTTTGAAGACAACTGCCATAGCTTCCTTATCCAGACCTCCACTAGTAGTGCTCTATAAGCGCAAGCTTTGCCTTAAGAGAGCTGTGGCTGTGAACCCTCTCCTCTCTCCGTACACACAGGTAAATATCAGAGTCAGCCAATGTCGCCAATACTACTCTCATACAAGGGTCAGGCGCTGCTAGACTATAATAGATGGGTCAAGGACTGTTCTACTGAGGGTCAGGCTAGGCCGGACATTCAATAACGGGCTGGACTTTGGCAAATTTGCTTGAAAGTCTAGCCAGCAAGAGATGCACATCATCATAAACGCAATCATGTTACCTTTCATTGTAAGTAGACTCGCCTCTCTGCCCTCTAAAAGAGAGGGCAGAGAAACGAGTCTCACTCTTAAAAAACCCTTCCCCTCCCCCCCTCCCCCCCCATGCATCTTAAAGAGTGCCCCCCAGAGTGCCCCTCCCCCCCCCCTCCCTCCTAGAAAAAAAGAGCCGCATTTTTAAATTATTTTTTAGCAAGCTTTCAGCTTGCTTTTTTTTCTTTTTTAAAATTTATTTATCCATAAAAATCTCAAGTGACTTATTTTGAAATTCGCGCCAACCTAGTAGTCACGTGACCCCCTTAAGTAGGTCACTTCCCGTCACGTGACCTATTTTGAATTTCCCGCCAACATGGTGGTCACGTGACCCTCTTAAGTAGGTCACTTCCGGTCACGTGACCTATTTGAATTTCCCGCCCAAAGGTCACGTGACCGGAAGTAGGTCACTTCCGGTCACGTGACCTATTTGAATTTCCCGCCAAAAGGGAGGCCTCTCATTGGCTGCTTTTGAATTTCCCGCCAAAAGGGAGGCCTCTGATTGGCTGCAGGTCGATTGAGTAATAAACAGTACTTAACTATAGTCCCGTTCCGATACATACTATACTACTAATATAAACGCCCAAAGAGGACACGCAAACAAGAATTTATATCTATCACTAGTCATGCAGGTTTTGTCTTGTTTTAATTCTTAAAACCAGGTAGTGTGTAAGTGTTTAGTGAAACATTGGTGCTACTGACCACGCAAAATAAAGGGAGCAGGCAACATGTAACCCCCATCACCAAGTTAAAGTCCGTCTGTATAATTTTATTGAAGGGTTGTGTATTAGTTTGGTTTGTAAACCAATACCTAAAACGAATATATACCATTATCACGTGTGAAAGTTATTCAGGATTTTGGAGAATGAATGTAGAGAATGGACACGCAAACAAGAATTTATATCTATCACTAGTCATACAGGTTTTGTCGCCTTGTAATTCCTAAAGCTATAGTTATAGCTAAAGTTAGTGTATAAGTGTTTAGTGAAACATGGGTGCTACTGACCACGCAAAATAAAGAAATAAATCACAATCATTGGCCTAACTTGTTGTTCTATCGTGTAGTAATGGAGGCAGAAGGAGGGGGGGCATTTCTGATGATATCTGAAGCAAAACGCTATTCCAAACCATGCTGAAAAAATTCATATAGTTGGGAAATATCTCCTAAAAATTACGTTTTACACGCCACCTAGTGGGAATCCCTAGCGAAATGACGTCATAGTCGGTCTTCCCCACGGCGGCAAAACGTGACAAGGAAACGTTGAAATGGATTCAAACAACGATCTGGTAAGGCGGCTCCTCTCTATACATGGTCAATTATGTACCTGGTGGTCTCTAGCATCTGGAGGAAGTCTAAACTACACAGTTTTTCGCTGAATTATGTTCTTTTTGGACTTTTTAAAAATGTTTGCCTTTTGGGACATTTGTCCTAACATTTGTCCCAAATTCTCACCTTTTGTCCTCTTGTACAACAGGCAAGTGAGAGTGACGATTCTTGGGAGGCGGAGCCTGCGCAGGACGTAGAACCGCCACCAAAGAAGAAGAGGGGGAAGAAGGCTGTTGTCGATGTCTCTGTGGAGGATGCCGACCCCGGGTTTGACCCTACAGCCCACACCCTACCCCGCGAGTTAACGGAGGCCGACATTGAGCGGCCTTTCGATCCGGAAGACCTAGGGGACCTTGGCAATCATGTCAATTACTGGAGGGAGCAGGACACAACGGCCCTGGTTAAATGCCTGAACCACCACCGTAAGCTGCTGAAGGGGAACTTCGAGGGGAGCGGTGGCGGGAAGGAACGGCGTGATGCAGCCTGGGTAGAGGTAGCCGGTGCGTATGATTTTAAATAGCTTTTAATAAATAGTAAGTTCCCTCACATGAAAGGCCACTTATGCATATCTCTCTTTGCTACTGTTATTAGCATCATGAGCTACTTTTATTAACTCATTCTCGGTTATGACAGACTACATCAACAAACGCTGTGGCACTCGATGGAATGTCGAGCAGTGTAAGGGGAAGACGACGCGGTACGCCAAAGAGGTAAAGGACAAGGTGTGTATAACGGCACTAACTTTTTATTTCAACAACAAAATATCTCTAGGATAAATACATACTTCGGTTAACTCCAACCTGGAATGGTTTAATACATGGCGTACAATACTTTAACAATTGTCACATCCTATTTACCGACCAAGTGGTAAAAAAATTATGTGAGTAATAAAATGAAACATATGTCTCCTTCTGCGTTTGCAGTTCAACAAGCTGCGTCGAGCCATTTTGAAAACCGGTGGCGGCCGCATACGGGACGAGGAATACCTCACTGCGCAAGAGCAATCAATGCTCGACTATGTTGGCGTGGAGGGCGTCGTCGGTATGTATTATACTACTTCTTCCACGAGCTCTTAATTTAATAAATATCTGATCAGCAGTTGCGTTGAGGCGTGGCTAAATAAAAGGTCAAAGATCTCAATCTAACTAAGTACCTACTATGAGAGAACCAGCTCAATAGCATACATCCTTCTTGACCTGAAATATATTGGTGTAACTCTGTACCTACTATGAGACTAACATACATCCATCTTTATATGTCACAGGAATACCCGGCTGCAGCGGAGTACCGCTCAAACCTCACAAACGGATGACGAGCATGAAGAAGTTTGAGGAGAGCGCTAGAAAGGCTTGGGACTACAAACGGGAAACGATGCCCGACTACTCGCTCGACCTTCCACAGGGCAAGGAATTGTGCACGGGGGGCCGAAAAAAAAAGGCCAAGAAGGCAGACAAATGACTTTTCAAGAAAAAACTAAGGAAATTAAACCAATGATTAATTTTTACCTGTTATATACTCGTATGACTATTCATGGAAAAGCGATGGAAATTAAACGAATGATATATTGTTACCTATAATATACTGCTAGGGAAAATGCCAAAAGTTAAGTTAATTTCTGAATAAATTTAGACACCAAACACAATCCATGGCTGTTATGTTTTTCACTGCTGTCGGGGTGCCCGGCGGTTGAAGTTGGCCGCTACATACTCGTCCCGGTGATCGACAGCCTCAGGGTCAATGTCTCCTTGGTTGTGATCAACGGGGCCAAGTGGGGCAACGCGTACGGGCCGAAACCTGTCGTGGCCGTCATCTTCAGCGTCACGATGGGGGGTCCTGTCCAGGACAGCAAGGTTGTGAAGGCAGGCACACGTAGTTATGATGCGACACGCCTTCTCCGGGGTATGGTGCAGGTAACCCCCGCTTGCGTCGATCACCCTAAAAAAAAAGAGGACAAATATTATAAAATGCATCCCAGTCATGCATTTTCCCTAACCTGAAACCTTTCCGGTTGTCCCCATAGTAAAGGCGAGTAAAATAAACTATGAACTTACCTCCATCTCTGCTTCATGACCCCTATCGTCCTCTCAATGATGCACCGTGTCGACCGGTGCCATCGGTTGAAGGCCCTTTGTCTCGGTCCACGCGGGTTGTCATATGGCGTCATCATATACTCCTTTAGGGTGTAGCTAAAAATATTAAAGGAATTCATAAAATAAAGTCCCAAACTATTAGGGGAAAGAAATTCTGAAAATTATATAGCACCTACATATGCAGTCACTTGAAATATTACCAAATAACGTCACTCACCCGGAATCACCTAACAGGAAGAACGTCCCCCAGTCACCACTCTCTGCCTCCTCGTACAGGGGGCTGCTAGCAAAGGAATACTGGTCGTTGGCTGACCCCGCAAACGACGCATCGATGTGTGTGATGTATTGGTCAGCGTCACACACAATCTGCAAAACAACCAATGAAAAAAATTGTGAAAACAATAAGAATTATGTCTTTTCCTAAAGATTTTTTTGTCACACTTGATATAAAATATGAGATGGGGATGATTACAAGACTTGGTCCTATGTAGAAGATAAAGAGAAATGTGTCTCTTTAGTAGATTGACTTACCATGGCATTTATAGAGTGAAAACCTTTACGGTTGACGAATACACCCTCCGGAGGGTGAGCCCCCTCGTACCCGTTCTTCTTGGGTGCGATGATCTGTATGTGGGTGCCATCTATACACCCAAACACAAACGGATGTTGCTTGTGTTTCTGGTAGAAATTAGCTGCCTTTCCCACCTTGTCTCTCTGTCTGTGTGGCCAGTGGATATAGCTGTAAAAGTAATATTCGCATAAGATTCAGCCGCTGTCATAGTTAAGCAAAATAAGACAAATAAAGACGACACAAAAGTATGTGAAATATGGTGGGAAGGGTATGCTCATTTCGCCCAAGGAATTAGGCAAATTAAAATTTAAGGGCAAAACTTACTCGGCAGCATGTAGGTAGAAGAACCACGAAACGTCGTTCACCACCCTGCTGACTGTCGCCTCTGAGACCTGCTGGGTCTCCGCGATGACGCTGAAGGCAGCGCCGGTCGCAAAATACCGCAGGGCCAGACATACCTGTGGAGAAGAAAAGTAGCAATTATATATGGGCAGTAGAATATATCCTATTTTCAACCATATAGTGCACTATTCCAAAAAACATAGAAAAAGTTTAAAAAAAGTCAGCAATTAGAACTGACGTGAACAAAATGTATTGGCATGCACTACCCTATGTACAAATAGCATGATATTAGCCCATTGCATATCAACCTTACATGAGGTAAAAGCACCAAATCATTTGGCTCACCTGCTCAATGTAGGAGAGGCCTCCCCCTACCCTGCTGCCTTTCGTCCTATCCGTCCACTCTCCAAAGCGTTTGGCTACCCTCTTCACTCTTTTCTTCGACAGACGGTACTTACGAACGAAGCGGCCCTCCGACCACTTCCTATAGGGGTTGTGGCGGGCCAAATATACCTTTCTTTTGCGACCGTTCCGGTCGAGATCCGCCATTTTCGCGCGTTTTGCTCGGAGCAGATCGCTGGTTCTTTTAATTGCCCCCCGCCAATTACCAGCGAGGGGCAAAATAAATATGTCCCAACTTTTGTCCCCACCCCCCCAAACCCCCTTTTTCGACATGGTCTCAATCAACCCAAGAAAAAGTATACAAAAAATGCATCAAATATTCCACAATCAAAGGAAGGTGGAAAGAAATGATTAACCCCCAACATATCTGTTACATGCAATTGAGAATGCATCCGAAGTTAGTGGAAAAGGTATTTATCCCAAATTTAAAAGTTGCGAGAACCGATGGTTTGGTCGGTTCTCGCAAATGGCTGTTTGGGACAAAAAAAGGGGACAAAACCGAATTTGAGACATAATTTTGTTCCTGTTTTTGTAAATTGAAAGGGAAAAAGATGGGACCTTTGTCTCAAAGTTGGGAATATTCCCAAAATTCTTAGATATCCCAAAATTTGAGGACAAAGGACAAATAATTTTGTTATGAAACCTATTTTGTCCCAAATCGCCTAAAGAAATAAATCCTTTCCTTTATGTAAAGGGCCCCTGGACTTCTCCCCCCTAGGACATCTCCCCCCTAGGACATCCACCCCCTTGGACATCTTACACCTTGGGAATTTACCCTCTAGGACTTCTACCCCTGGGGAGCTTTACATAAAAAAACGGTGTTTTTGGTCCCAACTTTTGTTGGGAACTCTGGATTCTGGGACAATCTCAAACTCGCCTAACAAAATGGGTGTTTTTTTTTGTCCTAGCGGACAGGAATTATCCTATTTTTTTTGGGATAAATCCTGAAGAAATATATCCTTACTCATTTCGAGTAAGGACATATTTCCTTACTCTCCCGCAACTATGACGTCACAGGGGGGATTCCTCCCAACTTTGGGGGCATCCCCGGACATATGTCCCAACTTCAGCTTCCGGTCGACATCCCAACAGCGAGAACGCACGGAAACAAAAACTTCCCCAAAAGCAGGTAAGAGCTTAAATAGCTGAACAAAAACCTTTCCACCCGTTTATCATGTATTCCAACATCCCCCCGGTCTAACTTTTGTTACTCAAATATGGTAATTTGCACATTTACACCAAAAATACGGCGGTCCATGTGAGCGATAATGGGGGGAATACGTTCATTTCGGGCGGGAAAAAGTTGGGCATTATGTCCTATCTGTTATAGGCCGTAATACCATTGTTGTTCATCATTTATACACGATTTTCTCTCACTAATACATCTTATTTCTTGTCCTAGACATGGCGCGTGGACATGCCAAACCAAAGAAAGATCACCCCCCGCCGCCACAACTTGTCTCTGAGAGCGATTCGTCCTCATCAAGTGAGGAGGAAGATGACAGTGATCGAGACCCATCTTTCACCAAGCCAAAGTCGGCACACAGTTCAGAATCGTCCAGCTCCTCGGATGAAGAACAGGAGATCCCCGCCAAGTACCGGTTGAAGCCGCCCTCTGCCAAAAAGGAGTGTGACAAATCTAAAGGAAAAAACTCAAAGCCCAAAACTAAAAAGACTGCCCATGTCGACCACCGCTCACCGGTGGCGAAACCTAAAAAACATAAAACTGGAACAAAAGCGCCACCCCCCGAGTTGGAGGATTCCACCAATTCCGAAAATAAGAAGTCGTGGTGGACCGACCAGGAGAAAGTCGCCCTATTCACTGTGGCACACAAGCATCGGCGACTCATGGCCGAGCACACGAGCAAGAAAAATGCACCACTGAAAGAGGCGGTGAAAAACAAGATGCTTGGTAAGTTTCTAGCATGTCACAGTGATATATTCTTTCAAAGACTTAGCACCTGTACTACAATGGGTCATGGTTAGGAATTCCAGTACTCTGAGAAATATCCTGTAATTTATCCTGTAGGTGTCGCCTAATTATTATAAGGACCATCGTACCCTGACCCTGTGTTCCCCATGTAAAGTTTTTCTGTCTTGTAACACTATCTTCTTCCTCTTCAGTGGCCGTCAACGCTGTCAGCAAAACAGGCGGAAGGTCTCTCGACCAAGTGATGAAGAAGTTCAGGACTTTCCCCGGGAAGGCCGCACAGAAGAATGACGACCTCCTGAAGCACTACATCTCCAAGGGGAAGCCAGTTCCGCCAGGCATGGGCCTCGACGAGGCCGAAAAGTTGTGTCTCAAAGCTAAGCTTAATGTCGGAGAGATAGCAGGTAAGTTAACATTATATAGGCACTTCGTTCCCCACTTACTACCATCACTCACTCAGTAAATATATATATATATTTCTTAAAGGCACAATTCCCTATCCTTACAGTACCGTGAATGGCAAGATGGAATTTGGGCCATTTTCTTACTATGACTATTTGTTTTTATCTTTTTTCCTCTAGGCCTAACTCGCTCACACAAGCATACCGGTAGCAAGAACAGTGCCTTGGTTGCGGAGCAACCTATACCCTCCACCAGCAGCGACGTCCGGTCCACCAAAGAACACAAGACAGGCAAGGCACGGAAGGAACAGAAGGAGGAGGTCGAACTCAGTGATCCAGATGACCACGACGATGACGACGACGACGATGAGCCCCCCTGTAAGCGCTCAAAAAGCGACGCGCCCGTAGAGGAGACCTCCGGGGTATGGGACACCACCAACGACCAGAGCAACGCGGCTGAGCAGGATGACGAGACGGCTGTGGATCTAAGCAACGTCAGTGAAGGGGACACCCTTCTCTGCCAGGAACAGGAGGAGGACCTCGACGACGACCACATGTCCTCGACCCCCATAGAGAAGTCTCGCCAACTGACGAGGCAACAGGCTTTCACCCGGGTGCTACACCTGGTCCAGTCTGCCCCTCTGCCCACCCGGCCGGATGAAGGTCGACCAGCAAGGCCCCAGGACCCAGAGAGTAACCTCGCCGACGCCCTGCGGATCGCCATCGGCCAGACAGCGAATACACAAGCATTGATAGCAACCGGTTAGTACCTATACCTACCATTATTTACACATTAAAATCAATGAGTAGAAGCTGGCTATAGGCCCATTACTTGGAGACGTATATCCCAAATTATTGAATGTTATGACTCTGCACGGCGCATAGTGCTCATTGTTTACTTTTTGGGAATTTAGTCTTGTGCAAGAAAAAAACAATTGTCCTAAACCCTCTACTCGAATAAAATATATGTTGATCACACAAACGGTTCTTATATTTTTCAGAGCTTCAGACTGTGCGTCAAATTCTGGATGTTGTGGCCAGGGGGACGTGCCGCGACCCGGTGCATCAGTCCTCGCAGACGGAGCCGGTAGCAACCGACAGTAGGGCTGACCAAACAGACCGGATTGTCACAGAGAGCAGGGCGGAACAGACAGAGAACATAATGACAGACAGCAGGGCAGATCAAACTGAGCCAATTCCCACGAACAGCAGAGCGGATCAGACCGAATGCATCAATCTCTCGGCCTCAAGTAGTCAAACCAACCCTCCCGCCAACACCCGCCAATCGGATACCCAAACAGACGCCCTGGAAACGCTGGACAATGGGCCTGCGGGAGTTCTCGCTGCCTCGCGGGTGCTCGTCGAAATGCAGAACAGTGGGGAGACTGCAAATGGACCAGCTGTTCAGGATGAGAACTCCTTGGAATCGGTCCCCCCGACAAACGACACATTCCCTAAAGCCAAATATAAACGCCCCAAGAGGGCACACAAGCGGTAATATGTCACACTGTGACAAAGACAATTTGCGTTTTTCTGAGAATTTCAATGCATCTTAGTATTAGGACCGATGTCTCGAGCCGGGAATTTTATTTTCTGTTATAAAACCATGTTTTTGTCCAGTCCCTAAAGAGCAGGAAACATGTAACTCGCATCACCAGTAAACCTTCTTCAGGTTCTTGTATAGTTGTATTGGAAGGTTTGTGTAATTTGTTGGTTTGAAAACGCCCAAAGAGGACACGCCAACAAGAATTTATATCTATCACTAGTCATGCAGGTTTTGTCTTGTTTTAATTCTTAAAACCAATCGCTAAAACGAATATAAACGCCCAAAGAGGACACGCAAACAAGAATTTATATCTATCACTAGTCATGCAGGTTTTGTCTTGTTTTAATTCTTAAAACCAGGTAGTGTGTAAGTGTTTAGTGAAACATTGGTGCTACTGACCACGCAAAACAAAGGGAGCAGGCAACATGTAACCCGCATCACCAAGTTAAAGTCCGTCTGTATAATTTTATTGAAGGGTTGTGTATTAGTTTGGTTTGTAAACCAATACCTAAAACGAATATATACCATTATCACGTGTGAAAGTTATTCAGGATTTTGGAGAATGAATGTAGAGAATGGACACGCAAACAAGAATTTATATCTATCACTAGTCATACAGGTTTTGTCGCCTTGTAATTCCTAAAGCTATAGTTATAGCTAAAGTTAGTGTATAAGTGTTTAGTGAAACATGGGTGCTACTGACCACGCAAAATAAAGAAATAAATCACAATCATTGGCCTAACTTGTTGTTCTATCGTGTAGTAATGGAGGCAGAAGGAGGGGGGGCATTTCTGATGATATCTGAAGCAAAACGCTATTCCAAACCATGCTGAAAAAATTCATATAGTTGGGAAATATCTCCTAAAAATTACGTTTTACACGCCACCTAGTGGGAATCCCTAGCGAAATGACGTCATAGTCGGTCTTCCCCACGGCGGCAAAACGTGACAAGGAAACGTTGAAATGGCTTCAAACTACGATCTGGTAAGGCGGCTCCTCTCTATACATGGTCAATTATGTACCTGGTGGTCTCTAGCATCTGGAGGAAGTCTAAACTACACCGTTTTTCGCTGAATTATGTTCTTTTTGGACTTTTTAAAAATGTTTGCCTTTTGGGACATTTGTCCTAACATTTGTCCCAAATTCTCACCTTTTGTCCTCTTGTACAACAGGCAAGTGAGAGTGACGATTCTTGGGAGGCGGAGCCTGCGCAGGACGTAGAACCGCCACCAAAGAAGAAGAGGGGGAAGAAGGCTGTTGTCGATGTCTCTGTGGAGGATGCCGACCCCGGGTTTGACCCTACAGCCCACACCCTACCCCGCGAGTTAACGGAGGCCGACATTGAGCGGCCTTTCGATCCGGAAGACCTAGGGGACCTTGGCAATCATGTCAATTACTGGAGGGAGCAGGACACAACGGCCCTGGTTAAATGCCTGAACCACCACCGTAAGCTGCTGAAGGGGAACTTCGAGGGGAGCGGTGGCGGGAAGGAACGGCGTGATGCAGCCTGGGTAGAGGTAGCCGGTGCGTATGATTTTAAATAGCTTTTAATAAATAGTAAGTTCCCTCACATGAAAGGCCACTTATGCATATCTCTCTTTGCTACTGTTATTAGCATCATGAGCTACTTTTATTAACTCATTCTCGGTTATGACAGACTACATCAACAAACGCTGTGGCACTCGATGGAATGTCGAGCAGTGTAAGGGGAAGACGACGCGGTACGCCAAAGAGGTAAAGGACAAGGTGTGTATAACGGCACTAACTTTTTATTTCAACAACAAAATATCTCTAGGATAAATACATACTTCGGTTAACTCCAACCTGGAATGGTTTAATACATGGCGTACAATACTTTAACAATTGTCACATCCTATTTACCGACCAAGTGGTAAAAAAATTATGTGAGTAATAAAATGAAACATATGTCTCCTTCTGCGTTTGCAGTTCAACAAGCTGCGTCGAGCCATTTTGAAAACCGGTGGCGGCCGCATACGGGACGAGGAATACCTCACTGCGCAAGAGCAATCAATGCTCGACTATGTTGGCGTGGAGGGCGTCGTCGGTATGTATTATACTACTTCTTCCACGAGCTCTTAATTTAATAAATATCTGATCAGCAGTTGCGTTGAGGCGTGGCTAAATAAAAGGTCAAAGATCTCAATCTAACTAAGTACCTACTATGAGAGAACCAGCTCAATAGCATACATCCTTCTTGACCTGAAATATATTGGTGTAACTCTGTACCTACTATGAGACTAACATACATCCATCTTTATATGTCACAGGAATACCCGGCTGCAGCGGAGTACCGCTCAAACCTCACAAACGGATGACGAGCATGAAGAAGTTTGAGGAGAGCGCTAGAAAGGCTTGGGACTACAAACGGGAAACGATGCCCGACTACTCGCTCGACCTTCCACAGGGCAAGGAATTGTGCACGGGGGGCCGAAAAAAAAAGGCCAAGAAGGCAGACAAATGACTTTTCAAGAAAAAACTAAGGAAATTAAACCAATGATTAATTTTTACCTGTTATATACTCGTATGACTATTCATGGAAAAGCGATGGAAATTAAACGAATGATATATTGTTACCTATAATATACTGCTAGGGAGAATGCCAAAAGTTAAGTTAATTTCTGAATAAATTTAGACACCAAACACAATCCATGGCTGTTATGTTTTTCACTGCTGTCGGGGTGCCCGGCGGTTGAAGTTGGCCGCTACATACTCGTCCCGGTGATCGACAGCCTCAGGGTCAATGTCTCCTTGGTTGTGATCAACGGGGCCAAGTGGGGCAACGCGTACGGGCCGAAACCTGTCGTGGCCGTCATCTTCAGCGTCACGATGGGGGGTCCTGTCCAGGACAGCAAGGTTGTGAAGGCAGGCACACGTAGTTATGATGCGACACGCCTTCTCCGGGGTATGGTGCAGGTAACCCCCGCTTGCGTCGATCACCCTAAAAAAAAAGAGGACAAATATTATAAAATGCATCCCAGTCATGCATTTTCCCTAACCTGAAACCTTTCCGGTTGTCCCCATAGTAAAGGCGAGTAAAATAAACTATGAACTTACCTCCATCTCTGCTTCATGACCCCTATCGTCCTCTCAATGATGCACCGTGTCGACCGGTGCCATCGGTTGAAGGCCCTTTGTCTCGGTCCACGCGGGTTGTCATAGGGCGTCATCATATACTCCTTTAGGGTGTAGCTAAAAATATTAAAGGAATTCATAAAATAAAGTCCCAAACTATTAGGGGAAAGAAATCCTGAAAATTATATAGCACCTACATATGCAGTCACTTGAAATATTACCAAATAACGTCACTCACCCGGAATCACCTAACAGGAAGAACGTCCCCCAGTCACCACTCTCTGCCTCCTCGTACAGGGGGCTGCTAGCAAAGGAATACTGGTCGTTGGCTGACCCCGCAAACGACGCATCGATGTGTGTGATGTATTGGTCAGCGTCACACACAATCTGCAAAACAACCAATGAAAAAAATTGTGAAAACAATAAGAATTATGTCTTTTCCTAAAGATTTTTTTGTCACACTTGATATAAAATATGAGATGGGGATGATTACAAGACTTGGTCCTATGTAGAAGATAAAGAGAAATGTGTCTCTTTAGTAGATTGACTTACCATGGCATTTATAGAGTGAAAACCTTTACGGTTGACGAATACACCCTCCGGAGGGTGAGCCCCCTCGTACCCGTTCTTCTTGGGTGCGATGATCTGTATGTGGGTGCCATCTATACACCCAAACACAAACGGATGTTGCTTGTGTTTCTGGTAGAAATTAGCTGCCTTTCCCACCTTGTCTCTCTGTCTGTGTGGCCAGTGGATATAGCTGTAAAAGTAATATTCGCATAAGATTCAGCCGCTGTCATAGTTAAGCAAAATAAGACAAATAAAGACGACACAAAAGTATGTGAAATATGGTGGGAAGGGTATGCTCATTTCGCCCAAGGAATTAGGCAAATTAAAATTTAAGGGCAAAACTTACTCGGCAGCATGTAGGTAGAAGAACCACGAAACGTCGTTCACCACCCTGCTGACTGTCGCCTCTGAGACCTGCTGGGTCTCCGCGATGACGCTGAAGGCAGCGCCGGTTGCAAAATACCGCAGGGCCAGACATACCTGTGGAGAAGAAAAGTAGCAATTATATATGGGCAGTAGAATATATCCTATTTTCAACCATATAGTGCACTATTCCAAAAAACATAGAAAAAGTTTAAAAAAAGTCAGCAATTAGAACTGACGTGAACAAAATGTATTGGCATGCACTACCCTATGTACAAATAGCATGATATTAGCCCATTGCATATCAACCTTACATGAGGTAAAAGCACCAAATCATTTGGCTCACCTGCTCAATGTAGGAGAGGCCTCCCCCTACCCTGCTGCCTTTCGTCCTATCCGTCCACTCTCCAAAGCGTTTGGCTACCCTCTTCACTCTTTTCTTCGACAGACGGTACTTACGAACGAAGCGGCCCTCCGACCACTTCCTATAGGGGTTGTGGCGGGCCAAATATACCTTTCTTTTGCGACCGTTCCGGTCGAGATCCGCCATTTTCGCGCGTTTTGCTCGGAGCAGATCGCTGGTTCTTTTAATTGCCCCCCGCCAATTACCAGCGAGGGGCAAAATAAATATGTCCCAACTTTTGTCCCCACCCCCCCAAACCCCCTTTTTCGACATGGTCTCAATCAACCCAAGAAAAAGTATACAAAAAATGCATCAAATATTCCACAATCAAAGGAAGGTGGAAAGAAATGATTAACCCCCAACATATCTGTTACATGCAATTGAGAATGCATCCGAAGTTAGTGGAAAAGGTATTTATCCCAAATTTAAAAGTTGCGAGAACCGATGGTTTGGTCGGTTCTCGCAAATGGCTGTTTGGGACAAAAAAAGGGGACAAAACCGAATTTGAGACATAATTTTGTTCCTGTTTTTGTAAATTGAAAGGGAAAAAGATGGGACCTTTGTCTCAAAGTTGGGAATATTCCCAAAATTCTTAGATATCCCAAAATTTGAGGACAAAGGACAAATAATTTTGTTATGAAACCTATTTTGTCCCAAATCGCCTAAAGAAATAAATCCTTTCCTTTATGTAAAGGGCCCCTGGGGACATCCACCCCCTCCAGATGCCCATATGGTTGAGTCACATCATTGATTGACGTCCAGGTGGGTAACTAGGGGGAGTAGATGTCCGGGGGATAGATGTCCAGGGGGTAGAAGTCGGCATGACATCCCTGCATGCAGGCATCATGCCGTCCTTAAAGGGATACACATGTAGCCCTGTCCCTACAACCCTGTAAGGGCAGCACAGTGTTATGCCATTTGTCGTCATGATGCATGAATGCAGCTCCAGTGTGTAACTCCCCAATGCTGAATTCACACATTAAAGTGGGTATATCCGATTTTTGCCAAATTCTAAATCCTACATAAATGTGTTCCAAATACTGTAAAAAATGTATTATTTACGGGTTGGAGTACAATAAAATGGTATCCATGGGCAGTAACAGTTCAGAAAAAGGGTCCCATGGGTTAAACCATGGTGTTTTCTAGTGTTTTTACCATGGGGCATTAAAATCGTGCAGGATTTTATTCAAAAATGACCATATTTTAGGAAATAAAATAAAATATGGGCAATATTGGTGGGAGTGAGGGGGAATTGAGTAGATAGGAAGTTAAGTATGATATTTGGGAACATTCTGACTCATTATTAAGGAAATTTATGTTTTTGTCCCACACATCGGATATACTCACATTAAGCCGACCCTATATGCGGGACTGTATCAACCCAATAGGGTGGACATGGTTCTTGTATAGCGCTCTAACTGGTGTGGACCCTGCAACTGGCTCAGTCTCATCCCTGGAAACAAATTCCCGTGAATTCCCCCTGATTAACACGGGTTATAGTGGAGTCAGACCCGGGATTAACCCGGGTTTTATTCCCATTATATCACGGGATTCTGTGAGCAAATAATCCCGTTAATTCAAGGGATTTTTGCAATCCCGTGATATGACGAAATTTTTATGTAATATGACATGATTTTCATGTGATATGATCGGTTATTCACGTGATATGACAGGATTTTCATGTGCTATGACGTGATTTTCACTTGATATGACAAGATATTCACATGACAGATATCCATGCGATGTAATCGGATCTTAATGATATTTTAATCACATCACCACTCTTTACATTCATATAATAGCATACTATATATTCTTCTTTTTTTATCATAGCCCCTTATTATTGTTATATGCTGTGCCATAATATTACCCAGATTTATGGCATAATATCATAATTAGGATTCAGAATTTATTGGTATGAACAGTTACTCCCAAAGAAAGTAACAAAATACGCAGGTATTGATATCAAACTTTTATTTCAATATCAGTTTCAAACTCAAATAAGCATAATCATAATGTAAATATATCTGATGACACAAAATCGAGTTTCTCTCATTCTCATGGGCATTATTTCATCCATAGTAACTTAAACCGCTTTGATCAATGTATATACATTTCAATAACCGTCCATTCAGCACAAATCCGACAATGCCAACTGTGAATTACATTATATATAATGATGATAGGTAGAAAGGGTAGTCATGTATATCCTGGATCATTTATATATTTGCAGCTCCTACCTTCAGACATAACACTTTTAATGGTTCATAGGCATTTCGAGCTCTGTGCCTAAGGCAAATACGTAATAGGTCCCCTGGGTGTGCGGACAAACGTTCTGAGCGCAATCTTAATCTATATGTCTATATCTTAATATATAATCTGAATCTGTAGCTTCCCTGCTATGTCTTGAGGTACAGTTTCGTGTGCACCTTTAATCTAATCTTAATGTAGTTGTATGGACTGTGTAGGCTTACCACTACCATTGGTGCCATCATCTAGTGGGTAGGCCTATTGTTAAGATTACCTGTGGTGAGTCTTGTTAAGATGGTTTAAAATTATTGATGGAGGATTAAGATTGCGTTCAGAACGTTTGTCCGTGCACACAGGAGAGCTATCATAGACATGCGTTGGTCAGACCTGCTGGTCTGTTGCAAAAATGGTTTATTAAACTGCTATCAATATCTCCCTTCAAGTTTTTATATTTATCAATAATTGAAATTGAAATATTGAGAAGTGGCTATGTAATAATTCAATTTAAATTAAGTGCATCAGCAATTTATGCTGCTATATGAACACATAAATCAACTAGCAGCTAGCAGTCATATGTATGATCCGTTTATGTTGGTATAATGTTCTCGAACATTATCGTCCATGTTGCCATCATCCACAGGAGGAATCTGTAAATATGAAGTATAAATATGATATTTAGCGAATATTATTATGGCCAAACATGTTAAGTCAATGTGTGAAAACTATCAAAAATACACTCACATCCAAAATGTGTGCATTAATCAATGTGCACAAATAGAATTTAAAAGAAGGCAGCCCCAACTAGTTAAGCTTGGTGGATCTCATAGTCTTAAAGTAATTCATTTTCATCAAGCTGTTCATCGATATGTACAAATGTATGTACAATCAGGGTATAAAATATGAGTCTGATTCGCGTACTAGCCGCGGCTTATACGCAAGGTTTTACGGTAATATTAAGCCTATATAAGCCTAATATATAGCATGATGATGATACAAACTTTATTTCACACAGCTCAAATGTTAAATGAGTTTAATATAGTAATATACGTGTAACATGTATCATTATAGGAAAGACTGCAGACCACTTCAACTTAGTGACTATATATAGTATATGTATATTTAACCAATAATATATGAATATGACTGCACTAGGGTTGTGTATTGATGAATAACGACCGAGGGGCGTAGCCCCGAGGTTGTTATTCATCTATACACAGCCCGAGTGCAGTCATATTCATATATTATTAGGTTTATTATACGATATTTCGATTCAAATGCCTTTATTTACCTTATATTCGTCCTAATTTCGCCATTTTGAAGGATTATTGACTGAATATCACTCGTACAGCAGTAGCGCCATGTTGTGGAACTCTTCAGTAGGGGAGGTGAGGGGATCGGTCATTATTTCAAATCCAACATACTCTCAGTGCTAACGTATAGGATTGTACTTACGCCGCGCGACCTGCTGCTTTAAAAACTAACTGCTCCCTGATACACTGCAATATACACGGCGTTTCCCTCCCCAACCACCACAGCCGGATAGGCATGGCAGCTAGCGTCGCCGCCTCACACACCAAGGGTACCCGGATCGATCCTGGGTGGAAACGAACCTTTTTCAAAATGCCTATTTCTATGTGAAAAAAAGTCCCTAGAATTATTTTAACGAAAGGCTAAGTAAAGTCCAACTTCTACCTTTATAGTAAAAAAGAAATTAGAAAAAAATTTGGATTTTCAAAGAAACTAGACCAAAAAATGCCTTTTCTTCTGTAACTCGGTAAATAATGGTCCTACAGGGCTGGAAATCCGCCTGTAGACTCCTTGTTTCGCCACCTACCTCTACCAGCGCCTTCACGGCGTGGTGGTTAGCACATCGGACTTCAAGTCTTGATGTAGCGTGTTCGAGTCTCCATGAATCCTCGGATTTTATGGCTGTCGAGAGTTCCGACAGAATCGTTCTGATATCCGGTAACTCATTACAAATCGTTCTGATATCCAGAATATCAGCACGATTTCACCTTGCCAAGTGTGCGGTATGCAGGAATATCAGAACAGGAATATCACCTAAAAAGCACGATGAGTCGTCCGATCGTATAATAAATATATATATATATATATATATATATATATATATATATATATATATATATATTGAAATATTGTAAACGACCACGTGGCCATCCACTATATATATATATATATATATATATATATATATATATATATATATATATATATGTGTGTGTGTAATAATATATATATGAGCTAGTAATAAGTGACCTGCCCCTTATGTGCTTGAGGAATACTCTGTCTGGCCACAAACAGGTTTGACCACATATTGACTGGGGCAAATCCCGTGATTTTACAGGATGTAACATGGTAAATCACGAGTCTTAATCACGGGATTTCACGTGAAATTTTGCTCACAGAATCCCCAAAAATTCAAGGGAATTTCTCGTTATTTGTTACCAGGGATGAGTTTGTAACAGTTCAAACGTCTTTGACCGGTGGCGTCTTTGACCGGTGGCGTCTTTGACTGGTGTCGTCTTTGACCGGGTATGTGATTAAAATGAAGAAAAAAGTAGTGTACAGTAAAGAAATGGGTAAATTTATTGTATAATATGTTATAACACATCATTTCGAGGCATTATTTAAAATTGATATATTTCATATATTTATGTTACTGGCTCAGTCTCATGAGTTTGTAACAGTTGAAACGTCTTTGACAGGCGTCATCTTTGACCGGTGACGTCTTTGACCGGCTGAAGAAAAAGAGCCCAAAAGGAACCCTTAATATGTGCATTAAAATTATTTTTTTTAATTGGGTAAAACAACCATAGACTGTTTATTACATGAAGAAGTTGAAGCTTAAATTTCTTTACTATATACTACTTTTTTCTTCATTTTAATCACATACCCGGTCAAAGACGCCACCGGTCAAAGACGCCACCGGTCAAAGACATTTGAACTGTTACAAACTCATGAGACTGAGCCAACTACTGTGCCTTCACTAACACTAGCAATCTCGTGAGATCTTGGCTCTGCTCTCGCAACTTAGTTGTACCTTGCACGCTATGGTTGTGTGAGTGTGGTCACTGCCTAAATCTCATGAGAGATTCCGAGCTCAGAACTAACATGGCCGCGCACATGGGAAACCGGATTTATTGCTATGCAGCACCGTCGAATAGGCTCATCAGGCTGCATGCATGCATCATGACGACAAAGGTCATGATGCATCAAAGCACTATGCAGCCCAGGAGGTAAACAGAAGGCTATCGGTTCTCGCTGAGTGTGGACTGTGCAATATTAGCTACACAGAGAGACGAAACAGCGTCAAAAGGGAGTCCAGGTTGCCTCCAGAATGACTCCCATGTTTAGGGGAGTCCAGCCTAGGCGACTCTTTGACTTACCTAAGGGAGTCAGCTGGGGGAGTCATATGACCCAGAGAGCTATATGACTCCCCCAGGTGACTCCCTTAGGTCAGCCAGAGAGTCACCTAGGCTCCCTTAGGCGACCTAGACTCCCCTAAACAGGGGAGTCATTCTGGAGGCAACCTGGACTCCCTTTTGACGCTGTTTCTTTTCTCTGTGTATGGTGTTATATGTACATGCATCTTTGTGGATCCCTCCCCTGTCAAATTTGTTAAGGACGGCATGATGCCTTCATGCATCATACCCTTGGTCGTCATGATGCATGAATGCATATTGATGATTCAAAATGCCCACCAAGTACACAAAAAACGTTACATAACGATTCTCTATGACTCCTTAGTGTGGCAAAACCTAATATAAGTTTATAACGTTGTTTTGTTATAAAATAACTTACTTTTGTTATAGCCAGAAATATCTCTTAGCCAGTCCCGCCCCACGATACTGTAGGCCTATAGGCCTGTGTCCACTAGCATATATCAGGGTGTTTCTCGTCCGTCAAAAAGTGAATTTAAAGGCTGAGGTTAAATACAATTTTTGTCTTCCAGTGGACACACCCGGATGACAAAATTCCTAAATACACAGGTTTGAAGGCGTCAAAAGTCGGCGTCAAAAGTTGGAATTTAAATATCTAACATGTTTGATTTTCTGTGAAGAAGGTGGGTGATGTGCTCTTTGTTTCATGCTTGCATTTTAAGTATAATTCTTGGAAATATTTATGCTTGTGGATATGAATTTGCAACAAAAAAATGGACGACAAACGGAAATATATAGAACAAATTTCCCCTCATTACTAAACGACAAACACCTGAAATCGTCCACTTTCCTTGTCGCCCTGTGGACACAGGCCTATTGGGTCCATTCCTCCATCTGCGTATTTTGAAATAATGTGTGAGGCCTTTAACTGCCACACAGTCCATACATGCACCCTCCTCTATCCCTTGGTGATGCATGAATGCAGCCCTGGTGAGTAACTCACCAGTACTGCTTTAATGATGCATCATCCTCGGGAGTGTATCAACATGTAGAGTCTGCATGATGCATGAATGCAGCCCTGGTGAGTAACTCGCCAGCACTACAGTGATGTATCAGAGCGATAAAAGACATAGTTCATCAAAGTACTACGCGACACTTAAATTGTAAAGGCCTGGCATGGATAGTGCTTATTCCTCACAACGGCTGCCAAATTATCATACGGTATCCACATGATGAAGCAATGTAGCGGAGACACCTCAGGACACTCTCCCTTTACGTCGCCAGGAGTTGATGTGGACAGATATCCTCAGGCGGGTTCTCCAGTGGTGCAATATTCAAACGAGGTAGGTGGAAATATCTCCTTTAAATGCCTTTCATTATGAATGTAAACCCACACTTTTCTTAATTTCTATTCCAAGAAATCTTATGATTCATTGGAAAATGTTTGAGGACCTAGGGTGTACCATTGCCGATGTCTGTTTATTATTTACCTCATAATAGAAAGTTTGACACACAGATTCGCTGCATATACATAGTAAATATTCCGTAGAAAAAACGGAGAAGCACTGGCATCAAAAGGAGCCGGGAAACCCACGTTTTTTTAGGGAATTCCGTTTTTGGAAGTCACCGTTTTTTTTAGGGAATTCCGTTTTTAGAAGTCACCGTAATTTTTACGGAATTTCCCTGTTTTATTCTGTGTTTATGTCAGTGTACAGTTCACTATAATTATCAACCATATCCATTTTTATTCCATGAAATATCTTGTGCTGGGACTTCATAATTATTATGGAGCACATACACAGCACTTTATAATCACAATTCAAGAGCAAACATTACTCTAGAATTGTTATAGAACACCAACTACAGTGCTGCAAACATATATTTTTCATATTATCACAAGAATGGTATTACAAGTACTGCTTAGTGTCCCACACAATTGAATCTTTTATTGATTGTGAATATTTCATCAAATTTAAATTACATCTGTATATCTACTTAATAGTGAATTAAGGTATTGAAAATTATTAACGTATTGGCATATTTATACTGCTTTAGAACCTAGAACCTTCAGAAAACTCTCCTGAGGAACTAAGCTGCCACCTGATAGGAAAAGATAGAACTACCCAGAAAACAGAGGTTCACTGTAAAAGAAATAACGGAGTTTCACTGCAATGGATTGCGGAATTTCACCGTAAAATAGATGAGATATACAGTGATTCACTGTAAACCAAAAAACGGAGATGCACTGTCAAATTTAACTGAGATTCTCCGTGAATTCAAGGGAATTTTTTTACAGTGTATAGGAAAAACATATTCAGCACTAACGATAATATGATGTATGTTAACTGCATTATCGGAGTTTGCACAATGTGGGAACTTCTAACTGAATAATGATTTATCTATTACAATGTAAAGGTAAAAGATTGAAATAATATATACGTATTAGAACCTGGTTTGGATATCCTGTGCCAAACCTGAAAGGTGTGATGGCATTCGGGGGACAGACCCCATGAACTGTAGTGTAAATAGAAGTGCTATATATATATGTGCCTCTACATGGGTCCCCACAATTTTGACCATGTCGCCATGTCGATTTTTAGCAAAAGGGCAGTGTCATTGTGTCGACTTTTAGATATGAAAGAAAAATCCATGTGGGTCGGCTATTATCTCAAAATTTATTGTGTCCGTCGACCTAAAAGGGCTGTGTCTATCAGGGCTGTATCGCCGTGTCGCTCGTGTCGATTTTTACACATGTAGAGGCACCTATATGGCAATGCATCTGGCTTGCTAAGTTATTCCAACATGGATCATTATAGACCAACCAATTTACCATATCACTTCATCACACCTATTCTTCCCACACCACACCTACATTAAGAAGACTTCAGAACCTGCCGGAATTACACACAGGCATTTTTGGCATTGTACAAGCTCCGACTTTGCGCGTAACATATACACTGTTAAATGAAATGTTTGTACATCAATATCTACTCGTTAGGCCACTCCAAATAATATACTTGTTTCTCATCACCGCGCTCGCCTCCAAAATCGTCTTGGGATTTAAAAATTATTTTTTTTGCAATTTTCAGTGGAAAATGATTAAAAATGGGAAGATATGGGCATATTTGGTATAACAAATAAAGCTTACAGTGTTGCAGATCCAATAACCTAGATACAATATGCTTATTTACAACGTTTGCTGATCCATAATATCTTGATTGCTGAAGTATGAATTTAGTTTGCCAAGGATCCACATTTACCCACCTATTTCGTCACCAGCTTAATAAAAATAAAGAGAGAAAAAAGAGCGCCCTCGTCATTTTTGTCATGGCTTGGTGATGAGAAACAAGTATATAACTTGGAGTGGCCTTATGTAAGTCCAGTCCACAATTGTACACTGTTTGAAAAATTAAGAAAAATAAAGCATACATACATTTATTGGGCGTAAATACGTTTTGAATAATACCTATTTAAAATTTTTTTGGAGGGGGAGATTTCGACCCCTTTTTGGTGAAAAAAAGACATGTACGCTACTGTGCCAAAAGGACAAACTTTTATTACAATGTATTTTTCTCAATTTAAGCTTTAACCCTGTAAGGACGACATGATACCTTAAAGGCTAAGGCTTCTCAAACCAAATCGTAAAATCCTTTGCCAGGGTTGTTGAGTTTATATAACACCTCAGTTAAATTTAGAATCGCCCAAGCACAATCCCTGAGATCCAGGCATGTCCTAGCCCTGTAGGATCATATTCCATAGCGAAGTACCCCAAAAATAATGGCTCAGGCAACCAAGAAATAGGTTGCTGGTTGTTCCCTTCCAGCAATTCACTGCTCTACATAAGTTGCACTGGTGTAACCAGCAGTTAGACTATGCCAGTGGTAGTATACAATACTATTGATACGCACCAGTGTACTGACTGTCTAGACTACCACTTGTGGCCACAGAAAACGGTATACTACCCCTTGAATAGACCACATCCCATGGATTCGGTTAAAAATAAACACTTAAATACACAAGGATTCCTTTCTGTATTGTGTATCCCTAGAAGCCTAGTTCAATGATTAATTCAAGGAGGTTATGATAGCTTTATCCTGGTTTTATAGCATGTTTCATACCAAGCCAAGCTTGATTCTTGGTCCCCTTACCAATTTCACCTGACCAGGCCAGGTCAACTGGTTCAAGGTTATAGAGTTATCCAGTTGTGCTATTTATGGCTGATTGGGCATCAAACAAACGCAGTACCCTGTGCTGGGTGCAGTCAGTAGGGTCAGTCCAGTTAAAACCAGCTAGTGGCACAGTTAGGAACCACATGATTCACTCTCCTCCAGTCTCAGAGATCGGCCCCTTTAATGCATCATGCTCTTGGTCATTATGATGCATGAATGCAGCCCTGGCAAGTAACACGCCAGAGCTATATTCAAGCATCATGCTGACCCTACAGGGTTGAGACACTCCCTGAGGGTCGGCATGACGACTAATGTCATCATTTAGCGACATCCGTCCTCAAAGGGTTAAGGGCTGCATAGGGGCCGAAAGCTTTACAAAGAAACGTCTAGTGAACGTTGATTAACATTTACTAATGGAATCGTATTTGTTGTTTCACAAGGAACAAATTGTATTCCATTTATTTTGGGGTTAAAAGTACATCGGAGTTGTGGAGGGTGTATGTTTGTTACCTGGCCCTCAGCGAAAGACATTACTTGTAAAGGATTTGTTGCCAAATAAAATTTACTAAACTCAAACTCTTTGTCATGGCTAATGATTTACTGCACTAAGGGAGTGGTCATTTTTTAACAACAGGGGGGGTCGGTGGATTTTTGCGCGAGCGGGTCGAAATTTTTTTGGTCCCCCCCACGGGAGGGGTGGAAATTTTTTTGGTCCCCCCCTCAGGCAAGTTGAAATTGAGCGCGGCCGACCCCTTTGAGCTATAGTAATGCGCGGGCTTTTCCACTAAAAAGGGGTGCAATTTTTTTGGTCCCCCCCTCAAGAGGGGTCCAAATTTTTTTGGTCCCCCCCCTTCAAGGGGTCCAAATTATTTTGGTCCCCCCCCAAATCCACCAACCCCCCCTGTTGTTAAAAAATGACCACTCCCTAACATTTATTAATAGACCAAAGTGACCCATACTCAACAACCAGTGTTTGTTTACTTCCAAGGTATCCCCAGTGTATGACTATATAGCACAAGCTATGACAGAGCTAGATAGACATCATCTTTCAACCCTAGATGCACATACTGTGCCATAAGTTTGGCCATAGACAGGTGGCACCATCTGAAGTCTAAAGATGATGGTGGACTAAGCAGTTTACACATTGCTAACTAGATGGCATTGCCCTGTGCGTGCAGCATGACACATTAGGGCCATCTAGGGGAGTGGTCATTTTTTAACAACAGGGGAGGGGGGGTTGGTGGATTTGGGGGTGGGGGACCAAAAAAATTTGGACCCCTTGAAGGGGGGGGACCAAAAAAATTTGAACCCCTCTTGAGGGGGGACCAAAAAAATTGCACCCCTTTTTAGTGGAAAAGCCCGCGCGTTACTATAGCTCAAAGGGGTCGGCCGCACTCAATTTCAACTTGCCTGAGGGGGGGACCAAAAAAATTTAGACCCCTCCCGTGGGGGGGACCAAAAATATTATTCGCGCGAAAATCCACCGACCCCCCCCCTGTTGTTAAAAAATTACCACTCCCTTAGGGCCATCTAGGGTTGAAAGATTGACAAATTTGCGAATTTCCGACATTTCCGACATTTCCGACATTTCCAAGCTGCAGTATGACTGCAATATGATCTAATTCAATACTGTATAAATATTCGCTCTGTACATATTTTGGCGGATATTTAAAAATCGTGAAAATTACGAAAATGTGTACAGTGCGAAAATATCTACGTTAACAGTAGCTCTGTCATATCTTGTTACCCCCTTATTTACTTTCGGTCGGCGATCGCCTGGCATATGGTGATCTCTGGAGGTGTCTCAGTCAAATACTTTCCCGCTGGAACTGTGTCATAATCAATTCTTTCCACGGACTGATTCAATACTGAGCAATTCATTTCCGACTTTGTTCCCTCCTTCTTTATTTATGCAGTTAAGTTTTCACATATCTCAGCATATAAAGCTGTTTTACTTTGTTTCCATGCATATAAAAAGAATGTACGTGACACCATCTGCTCCCCAATGCGTATGTAGGTCACTCAGACGCCCTTATTTTCCCGCGTGCGCTGCTACGTCGGCTTTTAGGGGGTGTAGATGGGGGGGGGGGGGGGGGGCAAGTCGCATGTCGATTTCAAGAAATGGCCATGTCGCATGTCACTTAAATCTCCATGTCCGTCTTTTACGTGATTGCTTAACAAACTATGAGAATGTAAGTTCAGTATCCCGGCGGCGGAGCCGCTGGTGCTATATACAGTCATCTACTCCAAGCAGAGAGCTACTCAGTTTAAGCCTGTGCTGCACGCTGCCCTGTAGACCATATTCGTGCCTCTACATGGGTAAAATCCGACACATAAGACACGGCGACACAGGGGTTTTAAAATCCGACAGACACATAAATCTGAGGAATAAAATCCGACAGACACATAAAACTAAAGGATAAAATCCGACAGACATATAAAACTGAAGGATAAAATCTGACAGACACATAAAACTGAAGGATAAAATCTGACAGACACATAAAACTGAAGGATAAAATCTGACAGACACATAAAACTGAAGGATAAAATCTGACAGACACATAAAACTGAAGGATAAAATCTGACAGACACATAAAACTGAAGGATAAAATCTGACAGACACATAAAACTGAAGGAAAAAATGCGACAGACGCATAAAACGCATAAAACACAGGCAGAGGTGAGAAAACTGGGAGGGGATATGGTGAAATGCCTGAGGCCTATGGTCTTTGAGCAGTTGATACACATTGTTGTGTTGAAGTCTATTGAACCTGTTATAACTAATAAACATAATGGATCATGATACATGATATATCCTCTAGAGAACACTGGAGACCCTGTCCTTGTGGGTGAACAAAAGGTTTTCATCAACTACTAAATGGCATATTTCACAAGTACAAACAGTACTGTTCCTATTTGACCACTTCCCCTAGTACTCACTAGATGGCACCCCTGAGACAGTTTTCCCACTGCAGCTGGGCTGACAACCATGGTTTGACAGGTTAGTTCATAATTCTGTCACTATGTGGCAATACGCAGCGTTCCCCCCCCTTGTCTCACACGTCGTCCAAGCTGCATTCTCACACCTACTGCAGGTGCTTTGCCAGGGGGGGGGGGGGGGACTTGCTATATTTTGTATACACAGGTGTAACGTAGTGTTTATGTCTCTACATTAACCATGGTTAAAAATCGACACAGTGACACGGCCCTTTTGTTCTAAAAAATCGACACGGCGACACAGTCAAAAATGTGGGTACCCATGTAGAGGCACATATTCACCATGAGACAAGACTCACCCCCTTCCTCTACATTTCAGCAGGATGACATTGGTCCTTGGACTGACCTTCCTCCTGGCTGTCGTCAAGGTTTGTGTCCAGGGTGCGCCAGACGGGCTGCCATTCCAGGTCAACGAAAAAAAGACGTGCACCAGTAAGATTTTAAATTATCTATTCCTGATGAATAGACAAAACTCCACGCCATTGACATACATGCACATCATACTTCAAGAGTTCAAGCTGTGTCATATCACACTCAGCCTTCGGCCTAGCTTCAACAAGTGATGTATGATGTGAATTTATGTTAATAAGTGGGGTTTTATGTTTATTACATGGCCCTACTGTCCGAAAATGAAGAAAATCAACAAATTTGGAGGCCATGGAGTATGGCTACACCGTACTCCATGAGGGCATGGAGTACGGAGGTCCCATAGGCTTAGCATAGAGAAGGCCATACCACCATGCAATAAAAGAAAATACCCCAAAAAGGTAGTAGTATGCAACTCTTTGCCTTTATCTGGCAGATGTTAGTTGGGGAGGCAAAAGAATGAAGTCTCTCACATTGAATGTTTTATTTTTTTGCTAGTGTGGGGATGTTGTAGATACAACAATAACATATCAAAGATGACATCAATCATTGTAAAGAGATAACCGTTTGAAATGCATATAATACTGTGTATATCACAGGTTCCTCATTTTGTGTGTACCCTGTACTCACATGTTCTTCATTTATTACATTGACTTTAGTTCAGTTTCCTTTTTGATGTTTCTTAATGGGGAGATACGCCTTCGCGCCTACTCACTTATCACCTTCTCAAAAAAGCTTGAGGACACTTCTTCAGATTAAATTGTTGCATGTTGCTTCAAATTGTTTAAAAAATGGCATTGATGAACAGATCATTAACTTTTGCTTGAAGTTGATTAAATCCTGAAGTTCATGTAGTTCACCACATGATCAGGCTGTGTCTCATGAGTTTGGGCCAATGTGAAAGACTGGGATCAATCTATGGCCGGGTGCAATCTATGACCAGGTGCAACTAATGACCGGCATGGAAGAAAACTGTTTATTTAGGGCAGATGTAGATAGAAATGGCTGAAAAAAGTTAATGGATGTATTGATACATTATGATACTAATTTTATTTTCATTGTTTCTATAATCATATCTCTATTTTGACACATTTAAATAGAAAAGTCCATCTTATAAGGTCATAGATGTCACTTTATAAGTAGCATTCATTTTAAACACCTATATTGTCGAAAGGAAGGGGAAATGATGACAGCCATCCATGTTAATTTATGCATCACATAGCAAAGAAATATTTTGTATAAAATGTCTATGTCAATCTGCCCTTAATAAGCCTTTTTCTGTCATGCCGGTCATAGATTGCAACCGGTCATAGATTGCAACTGGTCATAGATTGCACCCGTTCATAGACGTTCACATTGGCCCAAACTCATGAGACACAGCCATCAATGTTTTCTAATTTGTAGCGAAGATCAGCATTGAAAGTAAATCGTTGACTGGAGTCCAGCGGGGGGATGATGACGCCCTGTGCAGCGGGTACCTCATGTACACAGACGGGGGGAACACGAGGCGCATGTGTGGAGATTTCGATTACCTAATGAGCGAGTGGTCGGCTGAACGAGCGTGTTATACGTTAGGTGTCAGCTTCTACAGAGACTCGGACATATTTGACTCATCAAAAACAAGGCAGATGAAGCTGTTTAAGTAGGTCACAGTTCATTAAGTAGGTCACACTTCATTAAGTAGGTCACACTTCATTAAGTAGGTCACAGTTCATTAAGTAGATCATACTTCATTAAGTAGGTCATACTTCATTAAGCAGGTCACACTTCATTAAATAGGTCACACTTCATTAAGTAGGTCACACTTCGTTAAGTAGATCATACTTCATTAAGTAGGTCACATTTCATTAAGTAGGTCACAGTTCATAAAGTAGGTCACAGTTCATTAAGTAGGTCACACTTCATTAAGAAGGTCACACTTCATTAAGTAGGTCACACTTCATTAAGCAGGTCACACTTCATTAAGTAGGTCACACTTCATTAAGAAGGTCACACTTCATTCAACATGTTCATCCTTTGAGCCTTTATGGATGGCACAGTGCTTTGAAAATGTAAAGTCATGATGCACAGCCATTACATATTAAAGTTGGCACTGATTTATTAAAGGCATTGATTGATTAATACAATATCTTAAAGTTAACCCTTTAAGGATGATATCATGCCCTAATGCACGCACATGGTCTTCATGATGCATCACTACAGCACCTACCAGTGACTCAACGAGGCTGTATTGGTGCATCATAATGACAAATGTCATCTTTTACTGACATTTCGACCTGAAAGGGTTAAATCAAAAGATTCATGCAATGTCAGACTCTGCAGTGAGCATCATCTTACAATCCTTTTCCAGTTGCTTCAGCTATAAAGAGCAAGGGGTCGAAAGCGTAGAAGATGTCGACAATAAGGTATTCAGAGCGTTTGAGTTATTTAATGACTGGACTGAGACGAAGTGCAACGATGCTGATGCCAATCCTGATGCTCACAACTGCTTTGACCAATGCTACCTGAATGCACCTAGTGATTACGGTAGTGGGTCCCCACAGGAAGGCGTAGAGGCAGATTGCCAGCCAGGAGAGCCTTTCTTTGCCATTGGATGTGCTGGTAAGGAGTGGGGGGGGGGGGGGCAGAAAGAGGTGTGTTTCAGGTTACATGGTCTGAAAATTGTTCCCACTGGGATAGGGCCTAAAAAATAAATGTGTTCCAGTAAAATGGCCACAAATAGATAGGGTCGGAAGCTCGCTTGTCATAAATTTTCACAAAATTAAAAATGAAACGTTAAGAGTAGTAAAGGTGCACAATTTCAAAAGAAATTTAGTTCATGAAGGTATAACCTAGGGGATGAGTCATTTACTTTGAACATTGGCGGTGGTCTAGTTTGGGGTATGTGTAACAATTGCCACCTCCTGAGGCGGGGGGGGGGGCTTAAAAAATGTCAGTCCTTTATAGTAATAGGGAGGGGATGTTATCGCCGGTGGCCCAGGGGCGCTAAAACTTCAAGGCACTCTAGAGGGGGCCTTAAAAATGTTCACCTTCGAAAAGAAAGTTATAAATAGCCACTCCTTTGCAGATATTAATGAATGTGAGAGTGGAGCTCTGGACTACTGCACGGGTCCGTTTGACAGCAGCTGCACCGTCCGTAAGGCGTGTGGTAACAACACAGACTGCACCAACCACCCGGGGTCCTTCGAGTGCTCCTGTAAGAACGGCTACGAGTTCAGGAGTGGAGACGACTTCGATCCTTACGATTTGAAGGAAGGATGTAAAGGTAACAAGTTTTTTTTTACCAAGGCCGTTTTATTCTGATAACTTGGATTATGGATCCGCCGCCGAGATTTTGGGCATTTTGCAAAATGCCCCCCCAAAAAAAAGTACATGTTGACCAGCAAAAGGTAGACAATATCGGCGGCCATTTTGTTGGGGATGTAAAACATTGATATTGGCCAAACAGCTTCCTGAAAATGGAAATTATGGCTAACTAAGGCAAAGTTTGGCTTTTAAAATATCCTATACATCAAAAAGCTGCATGATGAACGAAAATTTTGTTACAATTCACAACTCACAGAATATAACCAATTCCACCACTGCAACCATATTGTGAGATTAGCAGGGCCCAATTCACATATATATAAGCCCAAAAGAAATGCGCATCTATAGGACCAGTATTTAATAGACACTATTTAAAATATTTATAACAAACATTTATTTTTGTAATTTCTGATAAGCCCTGGACATTGCCGAGAGTATCACTTGTAACAAAGGACAAATTTATCGAATATCATGTGAATGAATAAATTTGTTTCAAACAAAAAAAAAGAAGTAAACCAGCCAAGCTACCCATCTGAGCAAACCTTAATAAGGCCAAATTTAAAAAAAGAGGTTTGTTTCAGGTAACATGGGAAGACACTCTAAGGTTGGTAGGTCGGATTTCTTTGGGGTTTTTTTACAGCCCCCCTAAAAAAGTGGAAAAGTGGGAAGATTTTTTCAAAATTTTTGTTAACCTAAAATTGACCCCAAAAAAGTGTAAAAATGTTAAAATTTCTTCAAAATTGCATACAAAAACGTAGGCTCAGCCCTGTTTAGATAGGGTCGGTTGGGTGACCTGAAACAAACCTTTTTTTTTGCTTTAATGCTATATTACATTTACCTGCAGATGTTAACGAGTGTAACCAGTACCAATACCCGTGTGACCTGAACGCCAAGTGCGTCAACACCATAGGGTCCTATCTCTGCTGGTGTACCGGCGGTCTCGTGGGCGACGGGAAAACATGCACCTGTAAGTCCAAAACTATTCCTAGGCCTAAAAAAGAAAGGTGTGTTCCTGTAACCTGGCCAAAAAATAATGGGGTCGGTAGGTCGGATTTGTTTTGATTTTTTTTTTTTTTGTGAAAATTTTTAGTAAAAATGTCATAAATCTTTCTTAAAATTTAAAAGAAATGTCTTAAAAAATTAGGGTCGGCCCCAAAGTCGCAGGGTTGATCGGGATACTGGAACACAACTTCTTCTTTTTTTTAGGCCCTACTCATAAGTCATCCATACTCAGCTTCATCGATATCTCAGCTAATATAGGAGCAAATAATCATGCAGATAAGGGAGTGCTCATTTTTTAACAACAGGGGGGGTGGTGAGATTTCGCAGGGAGTGCATGAAAATTTCTCACCCTCCCCCCCCCCCCTAGAGGGGTCGAAATCTTTTTAATTTGTTTTTGTGACCTACTAAACTCCGTTGTAACGGGTTAACTTATGTAGCCTATACCCATAACACGGGTGTCTGTTTGATAGTACTATTGAAATCCATGTTGAGTTCACTAATACACAATAAAACACTTCCGATAACTATGAGGACTGAGTGAATTCTAGACCTTCCTGTTCTCCTTTCAGTCCCTGACAACTGCTACACCCCCGGCTTCTGTATGAATGGCGAATGTCAACTGATTCAAGGCGGAACGGTTTGTGTGTAAGTCTTGCCTTTTACTTTGGGACTAGATACAATTCTCGCTATATAGCCCAGACTCCACTAGGGCGACACCTGCGAAACAGGACGCTCTTTTAGGTCCTTTGTTCTCAAATATATCGCCCTGTTTTGCTGTGTTTCGCCCTGAATGTCGCCCTTCTCATGAGGACATTCAGGGCGAAACATAGCAAAACAGGGCGATATTTGAGAACAAAGGACCTAAAAGAATGCCCTGTTTCGCAGGTAGCTGTGTCGCCCTAGTGGCGTCCAGCCTTTTGTGCTTCCTTCATGAACTACCACCATCCATGTCCGTGCATCGTTTTTACATTTGATATGTTGATGTCTCTGTCTTAGGTGCACCTTATTATTTTATTTTTTTCTCTCTTTCTATCTGTCTCTTTTTTTGTGTGTTCTTTGTTTAATACCTTGGATCTATAGAATTGAGATTAACTCTCGCACTAAATCATTTCATACTGTACTAATGTTTAAAAGATCAAAACAAGTTTAATGTTGGAACCATCATGATAGTTCAGTTTCCCTGCTTTCCTTACTTTGGATAAATGTAACTCTATTGTTATAATCATTGTAACAATATTTTAAAGGTAAAATCATCTTGATAATTCATCAGGTACACTTTGGATTAATAGAAGAATTGACTTTAAACACCATTATTATAATTATTGTCATAATAACAGGTGTATATTATAATATTACATATTCGACGTAATAAGCGCCCAGTGCGCTTAAAAAATGATATGACACGTCTTATAAGTTAAGAGTTTAATTGGGGTCAAAAATTGAGGTATTCTTGAATATTTGCAGTCTAAAAATCTGCCAAAAAATGGGGGGTGTGCACCTATACGGTAATTATTGTCCCAATACCAGGTGCGATGATGGCTACACGGGGTTCCGCTGTGAGGTCCCTACTACAAGTACGGCCACCGTGCTGTCCATCGTAGCGCTGGTGCTGTTCGGTCTGCTGGTGGTGGTGCTGGTGGTGGTGCTGTGTATGAACTGCTGCACCGCACCCCCCAAGTCTCACCCCACCCGGCCCACACACAGCGCCTTCAGCCCCGTCATGGTCAACGCCCCTCCTTTCCCCACCAGGTTTGTTGGGTTTTTATTGATTTTGATTTTATTTGCTTTCCCTTTAATATCCAACAAGGGATGAACCTGCGGAGTCACTAGACGCCGCCCATTCGGTGCGTAATCTTGAATCACCACTTCTGACGTAATCTTAAAGTCTTTATAGTACTCACGATTATTTATGAAGGAAAAAAAAGAATAGAAGAACGGGGGTTGGGGGGCAGAGCCCCCCCTATCAACATCAGACGCCATCCATATTGGGACTAGATTAAGTTTTGTTATTAAGATTACGGGAAAAGTGGGGTTTGGATGTTAAGATTACGGGAAAAGTGGGCTTTTTAAGATAACACACAGAATGGGCGGCGTCTAATGACTCTGGAGGTCTGTCCCCACGTGCCTTTAATATAGTGCGTTGCCAATTTATTTTGCCTTACTGTATTTGACATAATGAGTGCCCATGGCATTTATGAAATTATTTTGATAATTACAATATCTAATTGCATTTATGAAATTATTTTGATAGTTACCATATCTAATTTAATTTATTTTCGTTGTTGATCCATCTTCCCTTGTCATTTGACCTGAGCCACCTTTTCCTTGTTTTATTTCCAGGGTCGGACAGCCCACCTTTGCCCAGCCCCAGTACATGCCCAAGGCTGTCTATGAGAGTCTCTAGTGTCTAGGACGATGCTGAGGCTACTGATGTTTCACCAAATGTACGTAGTTGAATCCGGGCAAGGATTCAGTTATCAAAGTTTACACGCCCCTGGGTATTAAATGTTCATGATTGGAGCAACTCTGAAGAAGTCACCAGAACATCAAAAATCTCTAAAGTATCTGTTGCCTTTCTGGCGACTTCGCTAGATTTGCCCCAGTCGTGATCATTCAATTCCAGGGTGCTGTTTGGAGGGACGTCATAAAATGTTCTGACCAACCCGGCCTAGATTTTTTACATCATATTCTGGACATATTCATAGGACGTCACACAGCCTATTACATTTAATGATATTTTGACCATGTCATGTGACGTCACAGTCCTGTAATCATGTTTCATGTATTGCTTGTGCAACTTATTTATTGCACATGTTCCGATCTTTTTGGGTCCCCATCTGTGGGTTCATATCTCTTGTTTTTAAACTCAAAGGTACAAATATCAGCAGTAAAGGATATAGTATCGCCATGTGTCATCATATCTTCTAGGGGTTGGGTCTTGCCAACATAGATAAATCTGAAAAAAAAAAGTGAAGAGCAAGAATTTCTTACATGGCCAAAATCTAAGATGGCAATTTCATCACATACATGTATATTAATTGTAATACAGATTAATATACAGTTAATATTTGCTTTTACTTTGCCAGGTCCTAAAATATATATAAAAACCTTCCTGCTTGAATAAAACCTGAGTTGTTCATTGGGCTGGTTGGTGTGTCCCTAAGACAGCAGGTTGCAACCGTAGTTGTAGCATTAGCTACGAAAAGAGCCCCACTAAAGAGAGCCTACTCAATCAACTCCAATGGTGTTCACGGTTTATTTTTAACTAGGTCACTTAGCTACAGCAGTTCAGATGATGCAATCTCCCACGGCAGATAGTTTGTGCGACACCGGTCTTCACTTCGTCTCTGCCAAAACCTTACTCCGTGCAACGGAAAGGGACAGATTCTGTCCATTGCACACTTTTGTTAGAATATAGCTAATTAAGCAATTTCCCATGTACCATTCGATTCAAATGTGTAAATAGAGTCACACACTGCAAATCTTGCAAGTTACAGACATATCTGTCATGATTTAAAGGTGGAAAATCGACATAGTCCTAGGGACTATTTTTGTTGCAGGAATATGGCTGGTGTGTGATGAGGCAAGGAAACCACAAAAGCAGTACCCCTTTCTAGACTTTTTCCACAGGAGAGTACTTGGGTTTGGGCAGAGATATGAAGTGACCGGGGGGAGCGGAATTCTCTGCGGGGGAGATTGCAGTTGATGTTCCAGCTACAGCTTGTGACATTTTTCTACCACATGAATCACCAACTGCATAAAAGTTATTAACATAATATTATTGAACCTAAAAAGCATACATATATATTTTGAGGAACACATTTCTCAATAAAAGATGTTTTACTTGTCCAGGTTTGTTTTGTTCTTTGATCTGTATACGTCCACGTTAGAATTAATAACGTAAATTCCTGCGTACAAACCCATGGGTTTTCTGAAAGTCTAAATCCCATGGCCAGTGCGGGTTTTAATGTTAGAACGAAGGTCGTGTTATAGGAGGGTTTTTAGAAGTATACTACAGTACTAAACAGATAAAGTAGCCGATATCAGACCCCAGTGTTTAATCAAAGTCTAGATGCGAGTTATAGCGGGAACCACAAGGCAGAGCCCCTATCAAGACTTCAGAAATTCGTTACACTATCAACAATTACCATTGATTATGCAGAGAACCACTGTTAGATCTAACAGTGCATCACTGTTACCTGATAATAGGCCGAGGCAGCGTCAACGCAATTGCTTTTACATTGAACCTCCGTAAACCATTACGGTAAAGCACATTTATTTTACACTGAAATACCGTTGCATAAGAAGTTCCATCTTTTCCAACCAGGTGAATGTCTAGTCCCAGACCAGACTTTTCTGAAGCTTCTACTATGAAAAGGGGACTAAATGTGTGACTAAATCAAATAGTACCCTGTTACTTTTTTCAATACAGCATCAATATTCTAGTGTAAAAGTAAGTTTGATTGAATATTCATAATGAATAGATTATAAACCTTTGTGGGGCACTGGCGAGTGGTTTCGATACCATAGACACCTATTGTGGGGTAATGAGAAACATAGATACAAATTTAGTTCTTTATACCATTCTTTATACCAGCAGTTCCTGTGCTTCACACCAGGTGGTAGCCCCTGCCAGAAGCACACAATATCGCCCAAGTTAGTCTGCTCATTTGAAATAGGAATAGTCATGATCCATGGCCTAGAACCATTAATATTGATTGTACCGACAAACAATCAACCATGGAGAATTTCTCATTTTTAGATATGTTTCAAATGTAAAGAATGGGCCACCTGCCAAGCAGAAAATCCAGATGTTGGAGTGTTGAGGCCTTAATAGATATATTGGTTCATGGTATGTATGTGAGAACATTGGAGAACCTGCCCTTGTTAATGATCAGTTAGTGTTCAACAACTAATGATGAGGTCACCCGACCGACTCTATGTAAACAGGGCCGACCCTACGTTTTTTTATGCAATTTTGAAGAAATTTTTATAATTTTACACTTTTTGGGGATAAATTTTAGGTTCTCAAAAGTTTTGAAAAAAATCTTCCCATTTTCATACTTTTTTTGGGTCAATTTTAGCGTTATGTAAAAAAAGAAAAGTAAAAAAAAAAAAATCCGACCTACCGACCCTAGAGTTTCATCCCATGTTATCCCATGTTACCTGAAACAAAACTATTTTTTTATTTGGCCTGAGACATCTTCATAACTCCAAGTAATACATTCCTTATATGATAAGTTCCCTTAGTACTCACTAGAGTGCACTAGTTCCCCTGTTGTGACCATGTTCATCCGATTCGCATAGTGTGTAAGGCTTAGTTCATACTTTCGCCACTACCCAGTAAACACCCTACGTAATTCCAACGTAGCTCAGAGGTTTCTCTAGGTAGTTTTCCAACCAAAGGTTTGAGATTGGTAGATTTGGAAGGTTTGTAGACGTCAAAACATGAAGGTTTATTTACGTTCAACAGACGTAGACGTCTGATTTACGTTTATCAACCTCATTCAGACGTAAATCTATGTAACAAATCTACGTAGATCTACGTTAATCTACGTAATTTTTCAACTTCAATTGGGTATATAACTTCTCAGTTTCACACTAGGTGGCAGCACTTTCAACTGTGGAGAGAATATGACAGCTCTTTAATGAATCTACCACATTGAAAGCAGTAATTTCTCATTAATTATGAATTAAATGTTATGCAAATGAACCATATACGATTTGATAATTATATATAATGGACAGCAGGTTAGAGAATTGTGCATTGATATGCACAATACAGCACTTAACTGGGAGACACCACATTGGTGGCAATGGAAGAATAACAAAGCCTCTCTGCAGCCAAAACTATGCAATAGATCTATACTGTCAGGCTCTTCAGTTAAACTACAAAGATAGAAAGAAATGTGACTGAGAATGATAGTAGTTAGTTTGTCTAAATATTGTTTATTAATGTGAATTTGTCTGTTATATCTTTGTCTGAATCCCACTATGTAATATTATATTAATGTGTTTACAAAGTTGGACGTAGATTTACGTCTGAGCTACGTAAATCAGACCTGCAGGTTTGAGATTGGTAAATAAACCTTAACGTTCTAACGTTGATAAACCATCCAAAATTACGTAGGTTAGACCAAAAAACAACGTTAATTTACGTCTGACCAACGTAATTGTGTTTACTGGGTATGTGTTCTTGCAGCGGTGTTCACCTCCCTTTCCTTATTCTGTGCACCAAGATCATAGGTCTCACTGAGGGTAATCCCGCAGCGAACTGAGAGTCATATACGATTGTGGTCGGAAGTGAATACTGCAGGGGCACTGAACGGTCAATCATTAAGTTGGAAATGACGCCAATATTCTTAAAACTTCTACACATGCTGCTAAATTGCTGCCAAGTTGAATCAAATAATATGAAAGGGAGTGACATTTTTGTCAAAGGCTAGATTAGGAATCAGTTAAAATTTATTTAGTGCAAATTTAGTTTTTTTAGTGCAAATTCCGATGAAATTTGGGTGGTCTTACGCTACAGACCAGTGTTCAAATATTCCGTGAATATGTTTTGTAGGAAGGATGTATCCATTAGGTCAAAGGTGATTTTCAAAGTAAACGTCCGGGTAGTTGTAGTTGAGTATATAGAAGAACCATTTCCTTCACTGAGACCTCATAGGGTGCCAAAGTCTGGGATTGCCAACTTGAAATCCAGGATACACTCCCAGGGAGGTGTCTTAGATTGTTTTCACAGGGATGTGTGGTCATGGGACCTAAATCTGACCCATATAGGTGTGTTGCCATTTCTAGAAATATTACCCCATTCCTGTGTAAATTTTGCAAAGAGTATACCCATATTGGTGCAAGGCCTCTATGCAGAGGTCCTGACACCACATCCTGATGGGGCTGTAAAGGGCTAAGTATACATTTTGATATTTCTGATAAAAGAATTATACCATATACTGTAGTTCAAAGGGGGAAAAGGAAGAGTTAAGCAGTCAAGCTTGTGAGTCAGTCCTAGATATCACACCCATAAAGGAATAATGGAGGTTATCCCTTAAAATCATACCCATATAGGTGTACACCACTCCACCCCTCGGGGCTGAAAAAGAACCCATATCACTCCAATTTATGACCACTCCTCCCGGTATGGTTGGAGCTGAGACACCTCCCCAGGGATACACTACACATATAGACCAATGCGGCAAAAAGGGGGACTATTCAGAAAGGTTGTTTTTTGATCATTTCTGAGGCGTGACTGACAAATACATAGATATGACTGTATTTTAATACATACTATTTGAAAGATAATTGTCCTGGGAATCCCCTGATATGATTGCAGAAAATGCTATGAGGATTCTGTGGGTAAACACAACTTCATCATCACACAAAAAAAGAAAGGGAGTCCAATGGTGTTCAGGGTTTATTTTTAACTAGGTCACTTAGCTACAGCAGTTCAGATGATGTTCCAGCTACAGCTTGTGACATTTTTCTACCACATGTATCACCAACTGCATAAGAAGTTATTAACATTATACTATTGAACCTAAAAAGCATACATATATATTTTGATGAACACATTTCTTAATAAAAGATGTTTTACTTGTCCAGGTTTCTTTTGTTCTTTGATCTGTATACGTCCTCGTTAGAATTAATAACGTAAATTCCTGCGTACAAACCCATGGGTTTTATGAAAGTCTAAATCCCAGTGCAGGTTTTAATGTTAGAACGAAGGTCGTGTTATAGGAGGGTTTTTAGAAGTATACTACAGTACTAAACAGCTAAAGTAGCCAATATCAGACCCCCAGTGTTTAATCAAAGTCTAGATGCGAGTTATAGCGGGAACCACAAGGCAAAGCCCCTTTCAAGACTTCAGAAATTCGTTACACTATCAAAAATTACCATTGATTATGCAGAGAACCACTGTTAAATCTAACAGTGTATCACTGCTACCTGATAAAATGGTGAGGCAGCGTCAACGCAATTGCTTTTACATTGAACCTCCGTAAACCATTACGGTAAAGCACATTTATTTTACACTGAAATGCCATTGTATAGGAAGTTCCATCTTTTCCAACCAGGTGACAGTCTAGTCCCAGACCAGACTTTTCTAAAGCTTCTACTATGAAAAGGGGACTAAATGTGTGACTAAATCAAATAGTTCCCTATTACTTTTTTCAATACAGCATCAATATTCTAGTCTAAAACTAAGTTTGATTGAATATTCATAATGAATAGATTATAAACCTTTGTGGGGCACTGGCGAGTGGTTTCGATACCATAGACACGTGGGGTAATGAGAAACATAAATACTAATTTAGTTCTTTATACTATTCTTTCTACCAGCAGTTCCCAGGGGGGGGGGGGAAACAGCACCCTTTGGGCCTATTGGGAATTAGAGGAACTAATGGTTCCCTGTGCCTTCTGTGGCATGGCACAGGTGAACAAGGAGCTTTGCTAACAGCCCTGTCATGCCACCTTGTGGAGACAATAGAAACTAGTTTGTTATATGAATGTACTGGAATTCACACATCACACTGGTAGTTATAATATCATAATTTTCACCTATAAACCTCCCTCGGGTCTCCCTCACGTTTATATGACATCATATATCAGTCTGTCCATTGCTAATATTAGATATGATAGAGATTCACTGAATAGTGTGTAGGACCTTCTCAAAGTTAGCTAACTGTGGGCTTTCAGAAGACCAATTTCCAAATGAGATTCCTGTATATCCCTGCATGTTTATCAGTAGTATATAATGTATCGGAACGGGACTATGCTTAAGTACTGTTTATTACTCAATCGACATGCAGCCAATCAGAGGCCTCCATTTGGTCACGTGACCGGAAGTGACCTACTTAGGGGATTAGTGGTGACGTCACGTGACCTAGTTAGCCAATCAGAGGCCGCCATTTGGTCACGTGACCGGAAGTGACGTCATATGACCTACTTATGGACCGGAAGTGACGTCATATGACCTACTTAGGGGACCGGAAGTGACGTCATATGACCTACTTTAGGATCACGTGACCGGAAGTGACCTGATGAGTCACGTGACCGGAAGTGACGTCACATGACCTAATGGACAACCGGAAGTGACCTCATTGAGGATCACGTGACCGGAAGTGACCTGATTGATCACGTGACCGGAAGAAGAAGAAGAAGTGACGTCACGCGACTTGATGAAGAGATGAGCGTCTTTAAGGGGTCACGCGCTTTAAAATGTGATATCTTTTTTTTTTGGAGGAGGAGGAGGAGGCAAGTCTCTTATTTTTTTTGGTAAACCAATAAAAAACACAACGATATAAGTTTGTTTTTTCATTTTATTTTTTTATGAGCGACTGGAAGTGACTTATTGAACTAGGTAGAAGCGTTCTTTAGAGTGTATAAGGGGGGAGGGGAGGGGAGGGGAGGGGGGGGAGGGGGGGAGGGGGGGAGGGGGGGAGGGGGGCCCCTTTAAGATGCATTGGGAGGGGGGCGCTTTTAGGATGCATGGGGCGGGTGGGGGGAGGGGAGGGGAGGGGAGGGGGGAGGGGGGTGGGGGGGTGGGGGTGGGGCTGGGGGGGTGGGGCACTCTAAGGGGCGTTTGTCTCTTTTAAGAAAAAAAAGAAAGAAAAGAATTTAATCGAGAGACACACTTCTTCCTCTCGAGAGGAAGAAGTGTGTCTCTTAATTTTTTTTTGTTTATCACGTGCTCTGATGAGGCACGTGACTAGAAGTGACGTCGTCACATGAGTGACACTTTAAGAGGTCACGCGACTTACTAATAAAAGAAGACGTATGAAAATAAAAACACAACAATAACTTCTTTTTTTTTTTTATTTTTTTTTTTTCAATCTTGATAAACACTCTATTTTTGAAAAGATGCACTCAATCAATCAATAACACGCTTATTATTTTTTTCATATCTCTAAAGGACTCGTTGTCACACCGTCAGAATGCACGCGATGCTTATAATACAAGTAGCGCACGCCGTCTTTCTCTATGGTGTAGGTGACCATTATTTTTGTTTCGCACCACTTTGAAATTTCTATTTACCGCAAGGAGAGTTTTTCGTTGGCGAAGAACATCCAAGAAGTCGTCTGGTTCTTTAGGGTTTTGTTTCTTCTGTACACCTTTTGCACTCCATTTTTTGGATTTTCTTTCACCGGTGCCGCTGACTCGATCGTAGCAAATGTAAGTCTTAGGGTTGAGACTTAGGATCCCGTCACCTTCCCACTCCGCTTTCATAAGCCCCGAAGTTCTCAGATCGTGAAGGTAACGTCTCTCACAACATCCGCCGGGCGGCGGACACCACTCTCGCACTCTTTCCGTTTTTGTCTTCACGAAAAGCTCTAAGTGATCGTCGCACACCGCTGTCGGAATCCACTTTCGTTTCTCTCTGAAGTACGTCTCTCTCAGGCGAGGTTTGACTAGGTCATCCAACGTGTCACCACTGAGAGCCATGTAAAGACTGTCGGTGTCCATTTGACAAAGGGCATAATCGCGCCGATCGACGAATCTATCCAAGAAGTCGTATGTGAACTCTAACATTTTCAACTTCGCGTACTGGTATACCATGAACCCTATTTGAATAGGGAGGTTGTTCTTGACTGTTTTCGGTTGTAGTTCGACTTCAAACAGATCAGAACTCAACTCGGACGCCTTTTTGAAGCGCCACGAATTGGCCAATAGTTCGAACTTCCGACTGTCAGTGTATCTCACCGCCGTGTGTTTTTCTTTGTTGCAGATTGTTTTACCGTACGTGGCGTTTCCCATTAACTTGTAACAGTCTGACAGAATTTTCTCGTTCTCGTTCACGTCGCCACGTCTTCGCGCCGCCGTTACTTCGTCCGCGAAACTGGCAAAGGAGCGTTTAGGTAGGTATTCTACGACCAGCTGCACTTTGGTGACTATCAAACCGTGCTCTAAATACCACTTGAGAAGGGGCGTTCCCAAGAGAATGTTTTTTCCGTGGTAACTCCCTATCAGACATCTCTGAGGCGTGTTCAACAGCTTTTCTTCCTGCGCAAAGTCTGGCATGTGAGGTCCTATGTCTGATTTTGAAACGGACACGTTCTTGAAAACGGGGGTCATTTCTTCGAAGTAGTCTCGTAGGTGAGGCGGCGTAGTGATGTCCACTTGAACTAAACCGAACATTTTCCCGTCTTTGACAGCGGAAAGGATGTCGCTCCCGCTCATTGCGTTTCGAGACACTTTCAAAGCGTCAACCTTCCAGTGTTGTTGGGAGGCCTTAACCCGCTCATCTCGACGCTTCATCTCTCTCCATTCGCACTCCCACACGACGACCAGCTTGTGACCTAGCGCTTTCAAGTAAGCGCTTACTCTAGCCGTTCTGTCGCGTCTCTCCTCCCTCAGTGAAGCGCACTGATATCGGTGCGACGGTATGCACTCGTCAGCGTGGAACCAACACCCGTGAAACTGGAAAACCGTATTAGAGGCCGCGTGAAACCCGTCGACGCGAATTCTTCGACAGCCTAGAACCATCTAGCCGCCGTTCAAAGCGTGGCGCAGTTTCACGTCGCGGTCGTGCTCTACGAAGCGTAACCACTCCAAAGCGCTGTGAGAGTTTCTTTGCCTAATTTCGGGCTTGAACTCGGTCTCAGGTCGTCTCACTGCGTAATAGCCCGTGCAGTGCGCTTCGCTCATGCAGTGCAAGTACAGAGAGTTAGCGTCTAGGCCTAGGATGTGCTGGTGTAGGAATCGCCATGCGCCTCCTAACTAGTCTATTTTATGCTTGGCCTTATTGGTCTTCAGACCCGTGATTGTTGGTATTAGGGTTTAGCTGGAGCCTAGAGAACTTACTGGGCCTTATGTTTGTACACTTAACCCTGTACTGGGAGCAGTGTGAGGTTTTATGATGGATGCTTGATGATACTTTATGCTGGCTCTTATATTAGGTTATGTCATAGAGGATGAGATATTACTGCTTGGGTGAGAACTTAATTATATGATAGCTAGGGGATAATGCAAGACACAAATAGTAATTAATACAATGTTCCTTTATTTCATAGACATAAACATATATATATCACTCGGGAGCTCTGGGTCTGACACTTTCAATATAACTACAACAATAAGCATGAATTTGATACTACCTTAATCTTGATGGAAGTCTGCTGGCTATTTCAATCTTACCCACTCTTCTGGCCTGGTCTGGGATCTCTCCGCCCTACCTGACATCAGTCCCCCTTTTTATATCATAATGGACTTTACATCTAGAAGGATCCATATGCAATACTGCTGGGGATATTTTGGTTGTGTGACACATACATCTAGATTATTCTGGAGTGAGTTTTGACCGTTCAGCCCATTCTGGAACCCCCTGCACCCTGCGTCATCGCTAGTTAAGTTTGCTGACCTAAGGCCTTACATAAACAGTTTTATAACCTGGGCTGTGTGCTAACCCTTTAAGGACAGCAACTAGAGGGGTGCTTTAACTTAATGATTATTTCGTGTTGATAGGGTTTCTACACCGGCACGGTCTCGCTTCTTCGCCGTACTTGTGCTCCCTTATCCGCGTGGTGCCCTTCTCGTGAAATCTATGGAAGATGATGGAAGGACCGCCGACTAGATTTTCTTTGATCAGAGCGTGGAGGACGGCGTCGAACTGGGTTCTTCTAGGTTTTGGAAGAGGAACCGTAAAGTCAAACCGGCGAGAGAAATCCCGTCTTTCAACATGTCAATGCCGCGATCTTGGAAAAATTTAGCGTGATTTTTCAGAGCTTCTATGAATGGTTTGACGTCTTTGTTGTTGTAGTGGATCAAGTAATCTCCCATAGTTTGCATCTTCTCGTCGGACCAAACTTTCTGACATGCGGCGTAGTCGGATTCGGACATTTTGACGCCCGTCAGTTTGCTGTCAAAAGCCGATCTCGGTGGCAGTGTTCTGTTTCCCAGTTTCCTGGTAGACGTCATCCATTCGTAAGGAAAGTGACCTTTCTCTTCGTTTCTGGTGAAAGCTCGCAAATAGTTTGTGTAGTTGTAACTGGGTGCCAAATAGTTGACTCGTCCAAGAAAACCGTGTGCTGTGTGTAAACCGCCAAGTATTGATTGCTTCTCTTTATGACGCTGAATTCTTGGTTTCTTCGGTCTCCGGAGGCAAAGAACGAGTGAAGGCGTATTTTGATCAGGTTCAAGTCGTAACGCCCCGAGTTGAAGCCCACGACTGGAGCTTGACGGATGTATCTCAGAAGCCGCTTCTTCAGTTGAACTAACGGGTGTCTGGTCTGAGCCGCAGCGAAGCCGCCTGGAGAAGGGGTGAATGTCGCCTCCTCCAGCAGGAGAGCTTCACCTATCGCCGCATCTAACTTCGCTAACGTCGGTCGGTAAAGTTCTAGCACAGCTTCCCCGATGACTTTGGCGTTCTCGTTTATGTGATATAAAACTCGGTCCAACAAGGGGTCGGAATCTGCGTCGGATTCTCTGACGAAGCAGACCGGCCCCTCCCACCCCGGAAAGTCGGATGCGACGCTAGCCGACAAAGGGACGTGATCCCACAGCAGGGACACGTGTTCCGCCGACGGTTCTCTGCACGGTCTGAAGAAAGCCTCGAAATCGAAGGTGATCTTGTAAGGGTAGATTCCGGAATGTCCGTTGGGAGGAAAAATGGAGAAGTCTGCTAGCGCTTCGAAAATCGTTCTCGAATTTTGGTAGATGCCACCTACGTAGCGCAACTTGACTTGTCGGCAAGAGGAAAGCTGGTTCCTGTGTCTCTTCAGCAAGAACTCGGTGGTGAACGCCGCCTTACACTTGCAACATTCGTATATGCCCGCGTACGCGTTGAAGTCCGTGACCAGAGAGACTTGCAAACCGCCTTTCGCCGTCAGGTGTAGGTTGACTTTACCTCGGGTGGCCAGAGTTCTGGAAGGCGGTCTGATCAGAGTGACGCGTCTTCTCAACTTCCGCCCCGGCACCTGACGCGACGCGGTGTAAACCGCTATTTGTACGTCAAACAAGTTCTCTAACGCGGGTAAGTCGCGGATGTTCAAACCCGGAAAGGTTTCAGGTGTGGCAGCGGGACAGAACTGACGTAACAAATCTGAAGCGCGCTTGCTGGTGTTGTATAAGTGAAAGGAAATGCAGCGGAAGACGCAGAGGTTGTCCTTGTTGGGAAAATCTAACACGCCGCTTCTCTTTCCAACTCGACCGACCTGAGTGATCCTACCGCCTATGGGAAATTCCCCCGGTCCCATGTAAACGCAAATGTTCAAATTGGTAGGAAAAAGAACGTGCCACTTGGTGTCAGCGTCGCAAAGTTTCCGTACTTCCTCGCAAGCGACAGTGTTTTCCATGTTTGAGAGGAGCTCTTCCAAAGTTTCTGAATTAGTTATAGTAGGGAGCGGTTGTATGAGAGTTGCGTTGTTCTGGGATGCGTGAAAGTAGCACAGTTTGCTCTTGTCTTCTCTGTGTTGTAAGAGTAAGCCTACCGAGAAACCCACTTTGTATCTGAATCTTTGCGTGAAGTGAATGCGACGCATAGTATCTACAGCGTCACTCAACTCGCCGGTTGGTAGCCTGAAGTTTGTTACACTTACGCGAGTCCCGTGCATCCTGACGCCCGTTTGTATTGCAGGCCAATTCGCCGTGAACGTTTCCTCACCGTTCGGTACAGCACATATGCGCGGAGGGATAGTCACCCCGTCCAGAGATTCGCGTCGACAGGTGATCTTTCGTCAATCGCCTTCGCCGCATAGAGGGCAAAACTTAGGTATTACTCTACATTTTTCTACGTGTCTCTCGTGATTGTACGGTCTTTTAAAAATTTTGAAACACTTTTCGCAGACGTACTGCGTCATGTTTTTTTTGTTTTTTTTTGTTTCTTCACTTAGTTACCAATTAAAAAAAGTTTTTTCCCAACTACTTAGCCGTCTATCTATCTATCTATCTATCTATCTATCAATCAATCTATCTATCTGTCTATCTATCTATCTATCTATCTATCTATCTGTCTGCTGTCTGTGTATGCGTCTGTCTGTCTCATACAGCGTACGTCAAACACTGTGTGTGTGTGTGCGCGCGTGAGCGTTGAGCGTCTCTCATTCCGAATCTATACCGAGAAATTTGAGAATAATCTCTGTTTTGTCATCCAACTCTTTGAGCGCTCTAGCGGACAGCGTCACCCCCTGCTGTGTGGGTTTTTTGTCAGGACCTTCATACTTGCGCACGTGGATGAGGTTCTTACCGCTGTAGTAGCTCACAGCTGCGTACACTTCGCCCTCCTCATCCAGCACTGCAAACCAGGGGGTGTGATTAGGTCTTCCTTGCACGGACGCTGTGTCGCGTATGCGCACCACTGCGCGGATATCGGCGATGCGCGCTGTTAGCTCGCGCAGCGCGTCGGCAGTGAAGTGCACTCGCTTGCTTCTGGTCAGAGATGCCTCTTTCACCTGGCCGTCTTTTGTGTATCGCGGCCTCCTAGACAGTCTAGCCACGTCCTCCCAGATCTCCAGCGTCAAAGTCCCGTCTAAGCAGAACTCTAACCCGAGAGGACGGGAGGTTTTCTCTGGTTCTTCTTGTCCATCTTCTTCTTTTTCTTGTATTTTTCTCTTCTTAGTAGGCCTTGTTGTTCTGGAACCCGCCTTAGAACGTTTCACACCCGCAAGAAGAGTAACACCATCAGCGTGAGCTGAATCAGCAGCAGAACCGATAACAGGAGCAGCGTCAGCGCTGGTGGTATCCGAGGCCTCGTTGTTGGAACAGAGCAGCCACACGCCGTCGGTGCTGAGTGTAGCGGTAGAAGATGAAGCGCCGCCGCCCTCGTAAGGTGGCGGTGAGGGCAGTCGCCACGGACCGGACGCGCTACCAGTGGAAGTGAGGTCGAAAGCAGTGGAAGAGGGGAGCCGAAAAAATGTACCGTCCACCCCTTGCCCTTCGGGTTCGTAGTACGCCTCGTCGTCAGCGTCGTTCTCTGTCTCACCCTGTTGCTGCTCCTCCTCCTCTTCTTCTTGGTTTAGGGGCTGAGTGTCCGAATAGCTGTAACTCTCAGCGCGAGCGGCGTCGATGGCGTCGGTTGATGTAGTGGTGGAGAGGGGCTGTGCAACGTGCGGCAGGTCATCAAAATCAGCAACAGTAGTGGGGAGGTAAAAACCCGGTTGCCAGTACTGCGCTGTGCCAGGAGCGTTGTCGTCAGTAGTAGTAGCGGTAGCAGCAGGTGCAGCAGCAGCAGCAGCAGCAGCAGCAGCAGGCGCAACAGTAGCAGGCGCAGCAGCCTCAGCAGGCGCAGCAGTAGCAGGCGCAGCAGCAGCAGCAGCAGCACGAAGAGCAGCAGCAGCACGAGGATCACCAGCACCAGCAGCAGCAGCAGCAGCAGCAGCAGCAGCAGCAGGCGGGGCGGCAGTAGCAGCGGCAGCGCGCTTAGCAGCAACGTGTACCGTCGCGAGTGTAACAACATCGCTAGCACGACGACTACTACCAGTAGTACTGCTACTACTACCACTACTACTACTACTACTACAACTACTACTACTACCGCTACTACTACTACTACTACTGCTGCGAGCGCTCGCTACAGCGGGAGGGTGATAAGACCAAGCGGTTGCGGCGGTAGTCTCATTTTCAGTAGCAAGAGGAGGCACTGACGCTAAACGAGCGCTGTTCCGCGTAGTCTTCTTGTTCTTGAACTTGCTTAGATCCTTGGACGGCACTAGGTGTTGTCTTTTGCTCATGGTGGCAACTGTATAGAGCGGCAAAAGACTGAGTGAGTGAATGGGGGTTTCCAGGCCCCTTATATACGCCTTCTCGCTTCTAGAGCTAAGCTACTTACTGTCCCTGTTCAGCTGCCGCCGGCTGACCGGCGGCCATTCACAAAGAGAAACAAAAGACATAATGCATGACGTTTTCAGCTGGATCCCTTTCCCCCCTTTTGAGAGATCGACTGTCATGAGCTAAGCTACTTACCACCCTGTTCAGCAATTCAACGCGCATTAGCTGTATAAAGGATTAAGCGGTTGCTGCCGCCGGCTGACCGGCGGCCATTCACAAAGAGAAACAAAAGACATAATGCATGACGTTTTCAGCTGGATCCCTTTCCCCCCTTTTGAGAGATCGACTGTCATCAGCTAAGCTACTTACCACCCTGTTCAGCAATTCAACGCGCATTAGCTGTATAAAGGATTAACGGTCATGAGCTTAGAGTGTGTATACAAAAAAACTACAGGAGGCGTGTGGCGTGAAGCAGGACCCCCTAAGATGAGCGTGTCTGTCTGTGAGTGGAGGCGTGTGCATGTGGTGAGCGACTTAAGTGTAAAACAAAAAAAATCACCGCCTCCTGCCGTGGTGAGTAGACCGGGCCGGCCGGCGGCGGCCGGCTAGTTCAATAGGGGTGACAGCTGACTAAGGCTGTGCATGAAAAAATCCGATTTTCACCTGACCTCTGACGTTTGTTACAATGAATGTCAGAGGGAGAGAGAGTCGTCCTCAGGTAGGGGGTAGGAGGTAAGGCTATGGATGAGGAAAAAACACCATTTTCAGCTGGTCTCCACCGATAGCGATGACATACTCCTCGTCATCTAAGCTCTTAAGAAGCTCTTAAGGAGCGGAGCGGCTGAAAAGCGTCATGCAGACAGGTCGCTAGACAGCTGGGGTGCTGTTGGAAATAGGATTAAACTATTATAAAAGCTCTGATTTCTGTTGGAAAAAAAACATATCGCCTCTGACCACAGTAACGTCTACTACCACCACCACCGCCACCACCGCCGCCACCGCCGCTGCCGCCGCCGCCGCCGCCGCCGCCGCCAAGACGAGACGAGATGGCTCAAGCTATTCCACTTTCAAGCTCGCCTTCACCTCCTTGTCCACCTGAAAAAAAGTTAATGCGGCTTGACGACGTGAGACGCGCGGGGCAGACCGATGGGGAGAATAGAGAGGTAGGACAGCGGCGCTTAGCATATAGCGACGCCTTGCTTCGTCAACTAGGTAAAGAGTTGAGAGGATCTTGGAGAGAGTTGGGCAGTAGCTTAAAAGTTACCGCCGCCCGTATGGATGCTCTAGTAGAGCGCAGTGTCAAGACACCGGAGGAGCTCTGTACGGCGATGTTCCGAGTCTGGTGGGGTGAAACCCCGCATCGTCATAGATGGGGAGAGCTCGGCCGCGTCTTCACCCGCATTAGACGAGTGGAACTGTTGGCTCAGTGGATGACCCTTCTCCACAGGCAGGGGTTGGATTTCGAGAACCCCGACTCGCACGATCATAAGCACTTGGGCGCCCTCGGCAGACGCCTAGGTAGCAGGTGGAAAGAGGTGGGGGGCCATTTAAAATTGTCGCCTGAGAGGTTAGATAAGATCGCTGAAGAATGCGAATACGGAGGAAGTCCCGCTGAGTGGGCCTTCCGAGTGTTGAAAATGTGGCAAGCTGAAGCTGACGGTGCCGGCAGTACGCCTTTTGAACTCCTTCGAGTGTTGACTGAGGACATGGGAAAGTTTGACCTCGGCATCGCGATATTACTTGACTTTATCAAGCAAGAAACAACGAGAACAACGGACATGTGAATTGTTGTGTTTTATTTTCATACGTCTTCTTTATTAGTAAGTAAAAAAAAAAATTATAACAATTAAGTCGCGTGTCCTCTTAAAGTGTCACTTCCTCCGGTCGCGGCTGATCGCCTCATCAGAGCACGTGATAAACAAAAAAATTAAGAGACACACTTCTTCCTCTCGAGAGGAAGAAGTGTGTCTCTCGATTAAATTCTTTTCTTTCTTTTTTTTCTTAAAAGAGACAAACGCCCCTTAGAGTGCCCCCCCACCCCCCTAGAGTGCCCCCCTCCCCCCTCCCCCCCTCCCCTCCCCTCCCCTCCCCCCTTATACACTCTAAAGAACGCTTCTACCTAGTTCAATAAGTCACTTCCAGTCGCTCATAAAAAAATAAAATGAAAAAACAAACTTATATCGTTGTGTTTTTTATTGGTTTACCAAAAAAAATAAGAGACTCGCCTCCTCCTCCTCCTCCAAAAAAAATATATATCACATTTTAAAGCGCGTGACCCCTTAAAGACGCTCATCTCTTCATCAAGTCGCGTGACGTCACTTCTTCTTCTTCTTCCGGTCACGCGATCAATCAGGTCACTTCCGGTCACGTGATCCTCAATGAGGTCACTTCCGGTTGTCCATTAGGTCACTTCCGGTCCCCTAAGTAGGTCATATGACGTCACTTCCGGTCCATAAGTAGGTCATATGACGTCACTTCCGGTCACGTGACCAAATGGCGGCCTCTGATTGGCTAACTAGGTCACGTGACGTCACCACTAATCCCCTAAGTAGGTCACTTCCGGTCACGTGACCAAATGGAGGCCTCTGATTGGCTGCATGTCGATTGAGTAATGAACAGTACTTAAGCATAGTCCTGTTCCGATACATTATATACTACTTTTATCTGTTTAAAGTGTATCAGACACATAGGGGATAGTTAACTCAATGTCCCTCTATAGCCTAGATGATTGTCAGATGTGGGGTTGTTACTGTGTGATGAAATAAACATGTATTGATGTAAAGGTATTTAGGTCCACAATACCAATTTTAGTTCACATGTTCCTCACCCCATGTCCTCACACTAGAAACCCCCCCTGAGCAGTTCCTGTGCTTCACACCAGGTGGTGGCCCCTGCCAGAAGCACACAATATCGCCCACGTTAGTCTGCTCAATTGAAATAGGAATAGTCATGATCCATGGCCTAGAACCATTAATATTGATTGTACCGACAAACAATCAACCATGGAGAATTTTTCATTTTTAGGTATGTTTCAAATGTAGAGAATGGGCCACCTGCCAAGCAGAAAATCCAGATGTTCGAGTGTTGAGGCCTTAATAGATATATTGGTTCATGGTATGTATGTGAGAACATTGGAGAACCTGCCCTTGTTAATGATCAGTTAGTGTTCAACAACTAATGATGAGGTCACCCGACCGACTCTATGTAAACAGGGCCGACCCTACGTTTTTTTATGCAATTTTTAAGAAATTTTTATATTTTTACACTTTTTGGGGATAAATTTTAGGTTTTCAAAAGTTTTGAAAAAAATCTTCCCATTTTCATACTTTTTTTGGGTCAATTTTAGCGTTATGTAAAAAAAGAAAAGTTTAAAAAAAATAATCCGACCTACCGACCCTAGAGTTTCATCCCATGTTACCTAAAACAAAACTATTTTTTTATTTGGCCTGAGACATCTTCATAACTCCAAGTAATACATTCCTTATATGATAAGTTCCCTTAGTACTCACCAGAGTGCACTAGTTCCCCTGTTGTGACCATGTTCATCCGATTCCCATAGTGTGTAAGGCTTAGTTCATACTTCCGCCACTATGTGTTCTTGCAGCGGTGTTCACCCCCTGTCCACAAGGGGGGGGGGGGGAAACAGCGCATAGTTGCCACGTAGTGACAGAATTATGAAGTGGCCTGTCAAACTATTGATGTCAGCCCAGCTACAGTGGAAGACTGTCTCAGAGGTGCCATTTAGTGAGTAATAGGGGAAGTGGTCAACTAGTAGTGCCATCTAGTGAGTACTAGGGGAAGTGATCAAATAGGAACAGTACTGATTGCACCTCTGAAATATGTCATTTAGTAGTTGTTGAAAACCTTTAGTTCACCCACAATGACAGGGTCTCCAGTGTTCTCTAGAGCATATATCATGTATCATGATCCATTATGTTTATTAGGTTCAATAGACCTCAACACAACAATATGTATCAACTGCTCAAGTTAGATAATTACTAATCTCAGAAAAAACACAATGTCAACTGAACTGGTTGAATTATCCTTTCTCATGTATGCACATTCCTCTAGAGTGTATCAGACACAAAGAGGAGAGTGTATTTAATGTTGTTGTCACATTGATTTATAGCCGCATGCTGTGATATTACCATAATCTGGATTTCCCTAAGGCATGCTGAGCTGGAAACCAAGACTTGTGCCCTTTAGTTCGTGAATTCACCACCAGGTGCCCTTGTTGCAGTATTTCCCCCCCCCCCCCCCTTTCAGAATCCCATAGTGTGTAAGGCTTAGTTCATACTTCCGCCACTATGTGTCCTTGCAGTGGTGTTCACCTCCCTTTCCTTATTCTGTGCACCAAGATCATAGGTCTCACTGAGGGTAATCCCCCAGCAAATTGAGAGTCATATACGATTGTGGTCGGAAGTGAATACTGCAGGGCCACTGAACGGTCAATAATTAATTTGGAAATGACGCCAATATTCTTAAAACTTGTACACATGTTGCTAAATTTCTGCCAAGTTGAATCAAATAATATGAAAGGGAGTTCACATTTTTGTCAAAGGCTAGATTGGGAATCAGTTAAAATTTATTTAGTGCAAATTTAGTTTATTTAGTGCAAATTCCGATGAAATTTGGGTGGTTTTACGCTACAGACCAGTGTTCAAATATTCCGTGGTCAGTAGCTAATTTTGTTTTGTAGGAAGGATGTATCCATTAGGTCAAGTGTGATTTTCAAAGTAAACGTCCGGGTAGTTGTAGTTAGACTGGGCAAAATCTTCAGAAATATCATTCTAATCCCTCCAAGGGGCATTTCAAAGTACAAACAGGTAAGATCACTTTCTGGGGTAATTTGGGTGTGCTGAATCCGAAAATCACACTTGCCAAGCTCAAAAATGGCTCCTTCAATGTGAAAAATACAAAAGCAAAATGCCTGCCATTGATTTTTGAGAAAACCTATGAAACCTATGTTATTCATCATTCCTGGTCATGTAATACATCAAAATGAAGGGATTTTAGAGACCAGACTGTCAAGCTGGAACACCATTTCCCAAGAGTCTCAAGGCCAAAAATTCAAAATGGCTGCCACTGTTTTTTGAGAAAACCCCAAAAATGCATTATTCATCACTCCTTGTCATGCTGTACCTCAAATGAAAGGGATTTGCAAGCCTAGTCTATTCAAAAAGATTTGAAATGTGAATAAAAGAAATGAAAATGAGTTATTTTGTTGTGTTTTTATTTTCATACATAAGTTATCTTAAAAACTAATCAGCTCATTGTCGACATGTTTACAAAACAACAAAAATAGAGACACATGCTCTCACTAATCCCATAATTAGGTCACGTTTGTTTACAAACAAACACGTCACGTGACATGTCACGTGGCACGTGGTGTTGTTTACAAACAAAAGAGTCACGTGGTCGCTCATTAGGTCACGTTACCATGGTTACCAGAATGCCGACCTCTGATTGGCTGAGAGTCGCTAAGTAGGTCAGTAGGTCACCTAGAATGCTGGCCTCTGATTGGCTGAGAGCCTAACTAGGTCACGTTACCATGGCAACGGTCACTTCCGGTCAATTGGAGGCCTCTGATTGGCTGAGAGTCTTAACTAAGTCACGTTACCATGGCAACGGTCACTTCCGGTCAAATGGAGGCCTCTGATTGGCTGCAAGTCCAATGAGTAATAAACAGTACTTAAGCATAGTCCCATTCTGATACAAACAATACTACTCACGTCGCTTCTCTCACAGGGTCATGGTAGGGACTCAAGAATCCGCTATGTGAGCCCCTGTGCACAGTGCACACAGCAGTAGAGTATTTTGGTGCAGCTGTGTCTCACAGACACTGTTATAAAACTCCCCTCTTAGGGAGTGACATTTCATCTGTTACTTTTAGGTAAGCACACAGAAATATGCTCAAGAGAAAGGCCTATCCAGCCATCCCTATAATAAGTGACTGCAGCTAAGAGAAGTTACCAAATATTTTGGAGATGAAATAGATTATATCAAAACCCTATGAATTTATGAATGCTTTCCGTTGCTTTTCGGTTTGTGATCTCATCCAATATGTTTTTATATCATGTTAAAAAATGGAAGCAATCAGAGGATCCTCTCACCTCTTCCTAGACCATAACATCATAATACTTATGATTGGGTAATTAAGACAATTGGTTTACTCTATACTAGTATAATGGGTGATCATGTTAAGAGGGCCTGTCAATCATGGCCTAGCCTGGCCAGTACTTCAAATGCCCTCCAAACCCCTTATAACTACCTCCCACATACCCCACTCACCTGGCAGACCCTATCACCCTCCCCCACAGAGGTTCACTGGGACTCTAAAGCTGGATAGCAATTATATAGGAAATGTACTAGAGGAACTGGGTGGATTTTATTTACACCTATTTGAAGATTGTCTGAGTTCTATGATAGATAGAAAGAAAATTCCAAAAGATTTAGTTTACATCTCTCACATTCTATATCATAAAAGAAATAGAATTGATCATTTAATATTTCTCTTTTTTTTTCTGGAGTCCCTAGTCATGGCTAAGTGGTGCTGGGAGTCTAGACCCCCATAGATTACCCTGACACCATGGATTCCTCGCCTCTATATGTACGCCTCAATGCACTTTGAAATATTCCAGTTTAATGTATGCAGCTTTGATACTTACCACCTGGGCGTGTCCAATGACACAGCAGTGAGAAAACAATGGCGCCAGCAGGGCAATATAGTGCGAGTTTAACACTTTGGATGGGATTGTAAAAGATTTGCACCTACCTGACTTGGATCAGCCTACAATGGGGGTATATCTGTACACACCAACTCAGGGACACGGACAGGGAGGGCGTCTCCGCTTCTCTCAGGTTTATGGTCTCTACAGTATAAGACTTTGGCAGGTGTTCTAAAGGACAAAAAGCTGTGTCTCACCAAATCAATCCAAATTGAAAATCTATGACCGGGTGCAATCTATGACAGGCTTGAAAGAAAATTGTTTATTTAAAGTAGATGTAGATAGGAATTGCGGAAAAAGTAAATGGGTGTTTTAAGACTTTATATTGCTAATTTTATTTCAATTTCTATGTACATCTGCCCTAAGTAAACTGTGTTTTTTTTCAAGCCAATCATAGATTGGATCCAGTCATAGATTGGACCCAGTCATAGATTGGACCAAGTCATAGATTGCACCTGGTCATAGATTGCATACGCGTACGGTCATAGACTTTCAACTTGGATTGATTTAGTGAGACACGGTTAAGAACAATGCTGTAGGACCGACATGAATGGGAGTCAGGGGATGGTAAGGCACCCCCCCTCCCCTCCCCCCTTTCCGCATGGACCAAACAGGGAACACCACACTTGGATCTTAACCCTTAAGGCCACACCAAAACAAAAAGGTGGTCAATGATTTCACTTTGAAAAAATGGTGTGAGCGAGCAAATTTTTTATCATTATTTTATTTAAAGATATTTTTTGTCAATGCATTTTAGCGACACTTCTTTTTTTTTCTGGGCAAGAAATATTCATGATCAATTGGTTGATCTGTGGGAATCAAGAGAAAAAAAAATAAAAGAAAAAATTCTCAATTTTCGAAAAATGAGGCGAGCAAATAAAAAAAATTAAAATTCTATTTCCGGAAATAAGGTGCGCAAAATCCATTGACCAACTTTTTTTGGGATCTGGCCTTAAGTGCTACATAGTGCTTTACTGCACCAGCCCATGTGTCAGCACGCTCCATGAAAGCCTGGTGAGTATCCTGCGAGGGCTGCATTCATGCATCATGCCAACACTATGGGCTTCAGACACTCCCAAGGGTCGGCCTGATGCATGAATGCAGCACAGGTGAGTCACTCCAGCACTACACTCATGCATCGTGCCCACCAAGGGCATAGCACATTAAAGCACTATGCTGCCATTAAAGGGTCACGGTGTGAACAGTACAGACATGGAGCTTGTAGGGTCAAACTCACCACGGTGCCTGGACATGTGTATCCTGCCTAGTCCTAAAACATCGTTATGACCATAAATCCTCGTGTATAAGCCTAACTCGTGTATAAGCTGCACCCTGACCCTGGGCCGATCCTTTAAGTCACATCATAGATGTGATTATGGTAGTAGTACTTGTAGTACTGTACCCTAGTAGCAAAAAATCAGGTATAAGCCGTACGCTGACCCTGGGCCGATAATATAAGCCACAGCGCTGATCTGAATCGCGTACCTGCCGTGGCTCATACACAAGGTTTTACGGTAGACAGTTTTTTTTAATATAAGTTAATCACCCAAGTGAGAGACAATCATTGTTGATTCTTATGCAGTTTTTCCAGAGAATCCAAACTGCCAAGGAACATCACAAATTTTGCATATTAATGCCCCTAATTAGTATATTCTAATTAGGTAGGTCAAATATGAGGTTGCATTAGCAAAAGCACTGTTAAATTGGTCCAAAGCTTCTAGAAATGATATCAAACCTACAGATATGGCTGAGGATCAAAATTGCATTGCTATATAATTATTCATTATTTCCTTGACCCCAGAAAAGTATATTTAGCATTTGTAATCGTGATTCTTAGGGAGCATTCATTATTTATGGCAGGGGGGGGCGGGCATTTGGCGAAAAGAATGCGTCCAAAAAAAGACCCCCCCTGTGGCAGTGGTATTTCTGACTCATAGTTAACGAGTATGGATGGCTGGAGATGTAGTTTGTGCATAGTCAACAATGAGTCAGTTCAGTGTGGTACATTTTGATTGCTGCAATTCCATGAGTCTGGGGGTGATCTAAACTTGGGGACTTCTCTAGGGGTCAGATCCTGCGTCACTGCTCCCCTCCTCACACTGAACCCATCCAGTAAGTTAGAGCATCCACTTAGTAGTGGAACGCCTCTGGTTCAAGTCCTGGTGTCTCCGAAAATGTCCGAGAAATGTGACCATTAGACTAGTCTTTCTAAAGGATAAACTGGTTTTCGGCATTCTGTAATAAGTAGATGAAGCAAGATGCCTAGATCTAAATGTTTTCCTTTCAGTGCCAAATAACTGTGACGTCTCAGGATTCTGTAACGACGGTGAATGCCAACTGGAAAATGGCATAGCAGAATGTGTGTAAGTTTATACTTTCAGTTCAACTCAACATTTTAATACTTTGCTAAATTATTTTGGCCGTTAGCCATGGCTTGACAACTTGAGTCCAGGGTTAGCCATGTATTAATTTTTATATACCTCGATTATCATAACAGAACCGACACCAAACCATACCAAAGATCCACTTTGATATTGTCATTTCATTGCTTTTACTTTTAGTAATAGTACCATTTACTCTCCGATTGATATATAAATAGTTTGTTAAAGTTGTTAGAGATGAATCAGATTTTTTAATAGCAGGGGGGGGGGGTTGGTGGATGTTTGCGCAAGCAGATCAGAAAAATTTTGTCAAAAAATTGTTGGTCCCCCCCCCTCAGGCAAGTTGAAATTGAGCGCAGCGGACTTCTTTAAGCTATAGTAATGTGCGGGCTTTTTCACTAAAAAGGGGTGCAATTTGTTTTGGTCCCCCCCTCAAGAGGGATCCAAATTGTTTTGCTCCCCCCCTTCAAGGGGTCCAAATTTTTTTGGTCCCCCCCCCCCCAGATCCACCAACTCCCCATGTTATTAAAAAATTACTACTCCCTTATATTTGATGTAACTTTTAATCAAACATTCAAAATTCTTCCCCAATACCAGGTGTGATGAGGGCTATGTTGGAGTGCGCTGTGAGACGCTAACATCTAACACGGCCCTGATCCTGTCAGTGGTGGCCCTTGTCCTGTTTGGTGTTCTCATCCTGCTGCTGCTGGTGCTGGTCTGTATGCGGTGCAGGCCACTCCCCAACACTCACCCCACCTACCCTCCACAACATAGGGGCGGCCCTGTCACTGGGGGCAGGGCTATTGTCCTAACCAAGGCATACGGGTTAGTACCGTTCTTTTGTATTATTTTAGCTTAGATTTACATAGTATCAGAATAACATGAAAGTGCATTCCCAGCTAACAAAAAACATTATTTTGCTTTAAGATAATGTTAAAATGTTACATAACGTTATGCCATAGTAGGAGGCTTAGAGAAACGTTATATAACATCATAAAATGTTGTATAACATTTTTTGTTTACTGGGTATAGGATACTGTTTAAATCCTTGCAGTTACTGTGAAAGTACTTATATTCACAGGTGTAAATTTTCGCTGAGGTGGCAAAAAAGACTAATTTGCGGGTATTTATTCCATACTGTAGCATATAAGAATTTCACTAATTTTTTCATTTCCGTGAATATTGCGAAAATATATACCCAGCGAAATAAAGTACGACCACAGTACATGTTATTTCATTTAGATTTTTGTATATTTCCATTGTAAATTATGATAAACCAGTGGAAAAGCAACAGTAAATATAGGAATTGAATTCCTTTTTCAGACAAGCTCCCTTTTAGCTGCCGAGGAGAGCTCCTGAGGCTCCTTTATTCTGACATGATGTCACAAGTATCATTTGTATCTAGACGTATCTAGACTTATCAGCCAAGTCGGCATTGAATTAATATTTTACAGATGACATGTCATCCTGATGCACCAATGCAGCCCTGGCGAGTAACTTACGGGTGCTGCATTGGTGCGTCATGACGACCCTTAGGGAGTGTCTTAACCTAGTAGGTTAGGTATGATCATTGAAAGCAGCAATGGCGAGCTACTCGCAAAGGCTGCATTCATGCATTTAAGGTATTATGCTGTCCTTAAAGGCTTATGGTGAACATCCCCAAATTGTGAATTTTCTTTTAGGGGTGTACATGTAGCAGGAATATGATACAATACATGAGGGATGTTTCTAATGAAAGTATTCATCAATGTTGGAGTGAAACCCCTAATGTATGGTATCATATGAGATCAATATCTATGGAAATTACGTCCTTCAATTTGAACTTAAGTTCTTCTGACTCCTTTTGTGGTCTCTCACACAAAGGAGTATCAGGTGGGACACCTTGCTCAGCAGAAGAAAATGGGATTTAAGCAGTTTGTTTTGTAAAATGGTCCAGAACAAATCAAAAATGGACCGTAGAATGTTAACAGACAATATTGAGGAACATGTCGATGAACTTAAAGGCCATTAAGATCATGCAATTTTTATTGTGTATTTTACTGCTAAATTTGCCTTTTCCATGCAGGGTTTCCCTCATAGGGACTATTAATTGAGGTGCACCTCTTTATGCTTTTATATTACAATGGGTTTAATGTGCCATAGTTTTAGCGCACCTGCACTGTTTAGAATTTCCAACCCAGATGGGTTAACATGATTGATCCCTAACCTGCAGTGGTCTAAGATACAGAAATATTATTTAATTACAGTAAATTCTCACATAGAATCTGTGGCCAGTACACAAGTCTGATCGCCAGGGCAGCTAATAGCAATGGCCCAGGGTACAGGGTACAGCTTATACGCGAGTTTTGGTTACTATAGTGCAGTACTAACATCACCATAATCAGATGGCCAGAATTAACGGTAATTCCCAATACTTTCTTCTACCCTACTCTAATCCACAAAGGTATTAGGTTGCTGACACATGTTGTAATCCAGGTGCAGTTATGATAAAGTTTACATTCTCCCAGTTTATGCATTATTAAAGTTCACGAATTTCACCTATGGCTAAAATGATTTGTTAGAACTGTGGTGTATCCATGGCAACATGTACTGTTGTTGTAAAGGAAAAGTTCAACCACAAATTCAATTAACAGATTTCTCAATAAGATAAGTCTAACAAGAGCAAGTTTGTTTCTTTCGTGTACAATTTGCTTACACAGTGCATTCGGGAATGAAGGAGAATCCCTGCTAAAATTGCAGATGATTATTGAGTACAGAGGTCATGATATAAACTCAAGTTACCAGCTGGCAAAGGGTTGGTGCAGCATGATGACAAATTAACAAGAAGCTAAGAGGCATCATTAAAGCCTTTTTCTTTTTTTTGGACGTGTTTATTGCAGCAATCAACAGTTATGCGGGTTTAAATGTTGCTTACAAACAATACCATTTTGTTTTTGTTGTAACAAGAACATAAACAGGAACGAAATTATATACATATAGTACAATTAGGTTGAGTATGTAGTAATGAGTATACACAGCTTCTATATTTACATAATTCATTCACAGCCAAACGTTTTGTGATTACATGCCTTTAACATATTGATGTGCTTTCCCAGCCAAGAATATGGCTGTGCCTCACCAAATTGATACAAGTGTAAACTCTATGACTGGCACACCTCTATGGCTAGATCAAGCATCACAAGAAGCTGTTTAAGTTGTTTGCGAAGAAGGACGAGATGGGGAGACTATATTCAAAGACCCTACTACAAAGGCCCAACTCGAGGAGACTGAGGAGGGTTCTGAATTTGCTGGTAATGTCCTAGATGTATGCAGTAGCGGCCAAAGGTTATAAGCTACAGGGGTAGAGAGTCTTGTATGGAAGTTAAATTGTACCTTGTAGAAGTGTGGGGATTTGTTTGAGAAGGGCATCTAGAAAGGCTCCAGGTTGCACTTACAGTTACGCTAAGGATAAGAACCTTTAGATTGAGTTCTAGAGCACAACTAATGAACATTATTAAAAATATCTAAAAGAGATTACAAAGACAAGTCATACGACTTTCATCACATTTTATTTAAAGATGATGTAATGTGATAATATGATAAATATGATTTGATTCATGAACATAAACAAAGCCACTTGTTTAGTAAGATTCTAGGTTGTATGATAACCTGGATGATATAGGATGATACCCTGAGGATCATGTCAGTATGGAGTTACTGGTTTTGAGGCAGTGATAACCAGAAGGTGATTGTGAGAAGACAGCTGATGAGAAGGTGTCCTCCTGTCACCGTACCTCCAACTGTAAAGTCATAAAACATGGCACCTTGTGACAACATTGTATTACTACATGTCTAATGCAGCTGGCTGAGTGCTAAAGGATAAGGAGGTTTGTATCTAAAGAGGAACTTGCCCAACAATGGAAGGTACTCTTTGACCAGTGACATCCCTTGACACCACAATTTCGCCAAAAGCAAGCTAAATTTGGTAATTTTTCTCAATTTTTAAACTGTCAGTACTTTTGATATATACAAAGAGCCACCTAAAATCCTACATTATGGACACCTTATGGTGTCACAGAACAAATTTGGCCCCAGAATGTTGTACTCATAAATAGTGCCAATGAAAAACGGTACTACTGTGTAAATAATCAGTGGAAGGTGGCCTTAAATTTGTCACAGAATCATAATCTGCGGCCCAAATTGTTGCCAGAGGCCAAAGTTTAAAATTTTAAAAAGTTGGTGGTTGCCATGGTATCCCTGGGTGGTGCTTGGAGGGGTCAAAGGTCAAGGTCAAAGGTCGCTGGACACCTGTAAAGTTTCTCCAGTCAGTTTCCATGGCAACTAGCGCAACACACTTTTTTATGCAGGATGCAAATAAAAAAATCAGATAGGGGAAGGTTGCCAAAATTGGACCCCCTAAGAACACTTCGCTGTGTAGCATTTATTTCTAGTAATTTGAATATAAAAATTGTATGAAGGGTAAGCCTAGTCAAAGGCCTTCTAATTGTAAAAAAAAAAGTTTGAGATTTTAATTATTCTAGCTACCACAAGCCAATGAAAAAAGAATGCAACCGGTCCAATTTTGGATACCGGGTGCCTAAATTGGACCACCGGGTATCCAAAATTGGACCAATGCTTAATTCAGTTAGTTTTCTGACATATTCTTGGGGTCTAAATCATTTTCTTTCAGGTATATGTACAGATGCGTAGTTCCTCGTTATATTATCTTTCCAATAACCTACATATTATGAGTAGTACCTCTGTGAAAAAAAGAAATTGGGACATTTAAAAAAAAAGAAAAATTGTTATAATTTTTTTGCTTTTTTCCTCCCTAGATTCATAGATACGTCCTGTTAATTACAGCAACAGCTTGTATGTGACTCAAATGGCCTAAGGGAGTGCTCATCTTTTAACAACAGATGGCAAGATATTTTCGGGAGAAATTCTTACGGGGTCGATTTATTTGCTCCCGCCAGTCAAAAATTGCCAGTTTCCATAATTGGACCTGGTCCAATTATGGAAACTTCTTGTGGTCCAATTTAGGCGCCTTGTCATATTTATCATCAACTTTCTCTCTCCCAAAGCCTATCAGTGAATTTTAATTTTTTCAATTTTTACCCAATAACAAAATATTATTTCTTACTATCTGAAGGGATTTTGTTCCAAAAACTGTTTCCTAGCAACGGGGAAGGCTTAAGTAAACAACTAGAAAAATAAGATCAGGAGGTCCCAAAATCATTTACCCTAAAAAGAACCATTTTACTGACCCCAAAACAAAAAAAAATTTACTTGTTGAGAATATACTTGGAATTACCCAAAATGTTGCACAACTGAAATTTTGTTCCATTTAGTGTAACTAAGGGAAACAGGGATGGTCCAATTTACGAGCCGGTCCAATTTTGGCAACCTTCCCCTATATATGTATTAAGCTTTAATTTAAGGGGTCATACATTACTGCACACTCAAAACAACCCAACCGTTTGCCCATCTGAAGGAGAAAAATAGGGTCAGAACCAGAAATATTGTCGACTATTTGTACTGTGACCCCTTATTGATCATATATCAATGCAGGGAGACCGGTGTAAATATATGGCACTGAGAATCTTTTGTCTATATTGTAGGGCGTACTATCTCTTGAGACTTAGGAGACAGATCTTAACCTTAGTTGACTTGTGTTATTGTTGTTCTTGTGTACTCACTTGTCTTGCCCTTATTCCCATAACAGAATATTCAACAATATGTTGCTACTTTCCTCCTTTCGATGGCAGATACTTTTGTATTTTAGTAAATTGAATTAATAGTCTGGTGCCTGGTTGAGTTTCACATGAAATACACAATAGCCAAAAAAGATTATAAGAGGTCATGACATACCTGCTCCTCCTTCTAGGGCTTTTTCTACAAAAACAAAGTAATAAAAGGATATTGTATTAATCACTGAGAACTGCAATTCAAGACTCAGTGATCCCTCCAAACAGAACTTGGGAATTGAACGTTCGCAACTGGGTAGAATCCGGGTAGGTCACAATGACACAAGAAAGGTACGGGAATTGAACGTTCGCAACTGGGTAGAATCCGGGTAGGTCACAATGACACAGGAAAGGCACGAGATATTCCCAAGAATTGTGAACATATCCTTATTACAATCAGAACTTGGAAATTCAACGTTCGCAACTGGGTAGAATTCTACCCAGTTGCGAACGTTCAATTCCCGTGCCTTTCTTGTGTCATTGTGACCTACCCGGATTCTTCCCAGTTTTGAACGTTCAATTCCCAAGTTCTGATTGTACTATGGACATGTTCACAATTCTTGGGAATATCTCGTGCCTTTCTTGTGCCATTGTGACCTACCCGGATTCTACTCAGTTGCGAACGTTCAATTCCCAAGATCTGTTTGATATATATAACGTGGAATTCCACAGAATATGACACAGTCAAAAGCTGTTCACATATTCTCATGCCAGATACGTGCACAATTCTCCCAGGGATCCCAAGTTGTGACTCAAGAACCGCACGAGTTCTGCCCGAGATCTTGTTTGCAGGGATACTAATTGTGTAAGGACCTCATTGGGAACAGAAAAATGGAGCCATATATCCTCTACTTGGTACTTGTATAAAACCACCTCCAAATCTGAGATTTGTTCCATAAATCTTCATGTTCATCAATATATCTTCATATCCCTACCCCCGCTCCCCACTCCTAAGTAATACCATCTAAGGGTTCTTAAACTCTTCCAAAAAGAATATAAATAAATCTAAAAGGGAGGTTTTATCCGGTTGTCAAAGCAGATGTTAGGTTTAAGCAATAATACAAAGCATTCTTCCTAACTGAGCAATTCAAGTGATTCCTATGTTAATTCATAAATTGTTTGCTCAGGATATTAATAAAAAATTAGATTGAAATTGACTTACCAGTAGGTTTCAGTAGTGCAGGCCGCTTGCACACATATCCATGTTTTTTGGCACATTTAGTAGTTAGCCACTGTCCACTCTCCATGTCCACATGTACACAGGCATCAGCCTGAGGGTTGTCCAGATGCTGGCCATACCAATGTTCATAGTCCCTTTCTGTGCCGTCCGACCAGTAGTAGTTGTAAATATCATCACCTATTATCAGGTATGTAGAACATGATTACAATGCTATAATTTCTGTTTTATGTGAACTTCTTCTTCTCTACTCTTATTTTCTGAAATATGAATATAATATTCAAAGTATATATTGCAATCATAAAAAAACATATGGAAATGAAGGGATATAGTGCATGATATTTACAATGCTGCTCTAATGTTTCTATCAAGATTGTAGAAGAAATAAATTGAAAGCTGACTTGATAGAATTTGACCAATATGTTACTATTTTGTTAGCATGACATGAATAAGAACCAGGTACCTTTTTGGCTGATGGCCATACCAAACCAGTAATACCGGTTATGTGTCTTTGTAGGCAAGGCGGAGGCTTGTTTCATCATGAAGCCAATATATCTCATCTCAAAGGCATCATGTATAGAAGCTAGGTCTGCCCCAGCCTGCTCCCGGCACACCCGGAGAGAGTTATCGTACGTCTCAGTCTCATCTGGGTTAAACAGGTAGCAGTGGTTGGTGACCGGGGAGTAGTGCCAGCCTGCAGGGCAGTGGGGGAAGGACGTCACATTGGGAGCTGGATTTGTTAAAGATGAATGTTATATGGTAAAATATCTTAATCAATAAGTTTAATGACACAGTCCAATGATTAGGGCTCAAAAATTTATTTCGCTAAAATTGAACCAGAATGTTCAATATGGCCATACTTCATGTCCTACCTACTTTATTAAACATCATTCCCTAGAATATAGCTTAGATTTCAGCTAATTTTGGAGTGCACACTATAAGTCCACCGTTGAAAATACACTGTAAAAGGCTATACCTGTGTTCATGGGACCCTCTTAAGGTGGATCGCTACCTCTTGAATATGGACACACTGCGCAGGTATCTGCGCATATAGCTTACATGTGTCAGAATGAGCTAATATTACAGAATCTGATACATACATATGCTGACTAAGCTATGTTCAAAAATTGGCAGATTCCGAGCAGAATTGAGCGTTTTACTGGACTTTGCATAGTTGATATATTTAAAGCTAATGATATTTGCCATTTTTATCAAAAGTTAGAACATTGAAACTATTTACCAATAAATCATTATCTAGAATGATATAGATCTCATTAAGTTACTTAGAATAACCAAGGGTATCAATTGTAGCCATTTTCTACCCTGTTCCTAGCCATTTTACACTTTATTTTTAGCTTTAAATAGAAGATTTAGACCGATTTTGCTATATTTTTTAACTTCAAAGGCCAAAAAACCTAAAAATATGCCCGGGACCCCCTATCAAAATCACTTTCATATGTTAGCAAATGATCTGAACTATTTTCTGAGCAAGTTAAAAAAAATTCTGTTAATTTTGAATACCATTTTTAGCCAATAAAGCTACAAAATAATGGCAATTTATTCCTTTTCTTTCCCAAAACATCATAATTTTACCCAGAATGCCATGGGATACAACTGTAAAATTAATTTTGCAATAAAGTGGAACATATGGCCATTTCACATGTGAAGTTTTACATTTCTGTGCATAATGGTTGATATTTGAAAAAATTATTGAAGTTTTCACACTTTTTTCTCATTTTTAGAGAAAAATTTAAATACTTTAATCTTTCAAAATTCTGTATCTATAAAAGTAGGTCGGGACCCCCCATTTTTCTTTTTATTTTCTGATTCTATATGATTCAGACTGTCTGTAGAAAAAAAATAGAGACATTCTGGTGAAAGGACGGGGTTGTTGGTGCTCCGCTACTACATCCAGATCTGACTAGGTAAGTCAATTTTGCCGCTCTCTAAACATGGCTGACATGTCACATGTACACTTGTTCTAGTTTGCTGAAGATCTATTGGTTGACAGTGTGAATGCAGGTCACAGTCACAGTGTCACTGCCCATTCTTGGGCACCAAAACATAGTTCCTTGTCAATATTTCATGAGAAATTCATGAAAATACAGACCTGGTGCTATCTCATAATAGAGTATTTATTTCTAGTAAACCAGAAAATAAATAGTTTGGTTTTTGAAAAATAAAATAAATATTTTTCAGACCAATAGGTTCAGCACAGAATGTGTAAGTGGTTGAGATCAGGATGTTTCATCTTATTCAAAGATTCATCAGGTAGACATTCAGGAGTTTTAAAAGGGTCTAATAATAATCCTTATGATTTATTATAGCCATTTGTGAATTTTTAGACTCCCCTTGGGGTTGTCCTGCCTTTCACATAATCTGTGGGTGGCATTCACTTCCTTTGACCCAGTTGGTGACCTGGGTGGCTTGACTTGTCAGTTCTGTATTGTAGAGAACTAGCACTGTCTAAGTGCAACCTACCAAGGTAGGAAATTTATTTACCTAGTCAAACTATTAATATAGTTTTAGGTTAGAGGTCGGATCAATCTTCAATTGATATTTTCCCTTTACTTATGGTATACATGCAGGGATTTTTAGACCGGTTGTTGATTCTTCTAAAATAATTTAGAAAAATACGGTACCGTATCTAATCCACAAAAATGCATGTTTCAGCGTTGGGGAAAAAATGACGAGGCCTTTTGTGGGGGACACCTAACCAAAGCCTTTCTCCATAATGTTCATCCCCTGAGGGATTACACATTTGAGTCGCTGTATCCAGTTCCATTCCAAGGATTTCCTCAGTTTGTTGGCGTGCTTTGACTCAGGGTGTTCATAAACAAATTCTAGGACATAGACCTTTACGTCGTCCATTGTGTTGTGCCCTGGTCTGTTGAAGTGGTAAGCCACTTCACTCTTTTTGTACCGTTTAAATTCGATATCCTTCAGATGTTCAGTAATTCTGAAGTGTAGGTCTCTTTTGGTTTCCCCAATGTACCTTTTTCCACAACATTTACACTCTATGCAGTATACCACATTAGAGCTTTCGCAGCAAATATTCTTTTTTGTGTCTTTGTACACATTTTTGCTTTGTTTTATCTTCCCCGATTTGTCTAAGCGGTGGCAGATATCACAGTCTGGGGTCTTGCAGCTATTGCTTCTGACTGTCAGACTGGTGTTTTCATCCTCCCCATCCCTCACGGGATGGTAGTCTAATTTCGCCTTGCATAGTAGGTCACGGAGATTTTTAGGTCTCTTGTAGCCTATCACAAGTTTTTTCCGTTGTAGGTTTCTAGTGGAACTAGATTCTGCTAGATCATCCCATCTTGACTTTACCAGCCTTTGTAGCTTGGTGTAGTCTGGTCTGAAAGTAGTGGTGAGGAAGATGCGTTCGTCTTCCTCGTCCTTGGTGGCCTTGACCTTGACCTTCTCCTTCAGGAGTTCGGCTCGGTCTAGAGCGTTTGCTTTTTCCCGTGCTTCCTTTAGCACGTCCTCCGGGTACCCTCTGTCCCGGAACAGTGATTCTTTTGCATTTAAATGTCTTTCAAAATCACTTTCTTCCTGACAGATTCTCCTCAGTCTGAGGTATTGGCTGTAGGGAAGACCCTTCTTGACATGGGGTGGGTGAGCTGAGTCGTATGACAAGTAGCTGTTTGTGTCTGTTGGCTTAGTGTATAGGTCAGTATACAGGTTGCCATCCTCATGAACTTTCACTGTGGTGTCTAAGAAATTTATTTTCTCTTTAGACCATTCAGAGGTGAATTTAATGGTTGCATGTGCATTATTCATGTACTCTAACCATTTTTTCAGTTCATCTTCTCCATGATCCCAGATGAAGAAGATGTCGTCAATGTACCTGTACCACACCCTCGGTTTCAAATGGTAGTTTTCTATCATTTTCTCTTCGAGGGCTGTCGAGACATTCTGTTAACTTTGATCAAAGGGTAGCGACCAACCTTAATTGCCTTTTATTTCCCATCAATGATATTTTGTTTTATCTATTTTTAGCACATTTTTAAAAGTAGAATTTAGAATATGGAAAAAGTCGGATCATGCTACTTTAAGCTCACACACTGGCAAGGTAAACAGTGAAGATGCAATTACCATGGAACAATGCTCATCCACTTATTAACGTATATATTTGGATAATATCATACAGTGCTGTCAAAACCTGCCTGAGAATGATTTTCAGTTTTTTCTTTAATTTAATTTTTTATTTAGTTCAAAGGCAATTTTGGATCATGTTAAAGGTGGGATTTTATTGCAGGTATTGCTTTGTATTGATAATCAAAAGATGATAATTTGTTTGAAACCAAATACAGTTCACCTCCTAGATATTAATATGATTATTACCAGTACTTACTCTCTGGTGCCTTGCAGACATATCCCAAGTCATCACTACATGCGTGGTCGTCCCATTTCCCTGGCCATTCTTCATTCCAGATTCTGACACAGTCCTCTCTGCTGTGCTCCCCATTAGGCTCTGCAGGTGCCCAGGCTTCATACTGAAGTGCTGACCCATCTGTCCACCTGGTTCTGGTCCTATCTGAAATAATACATCAAATGAAAAAACTCTATACTAAGGGAGGGGTCATTTTTTAACAACAGGGGGGGAGTTGGTGGATTTGGGGGGGACCAAAAAAATTGGGACCACTTGAAGGGGGGGGACCAAAAAGATTTGGACCCCTCTTGAGGGGGGGACCCAAAAAATTACACCCTTTTTTAGCGGAAAAGCCTGCGCATTACTATAGCTCCAAGGGTTCGGCCGCGCACAATTTCAACCTGCTGAAGGGGGGGACCAAAAAGCTTTTCGACCCCTCTCACGGGGGGACCAAAAAAATTTCGACCCGCTCGCGCGGAAATCCACAGACCCCCCCCCCCCCCCGGTTGTTAAAAAATGACCACTCCCTGAATTTAATAGATGTCATGCTGAATCAAACAAAAACAAGGGACAACATAGAGACAGGACACTATTCAGTACAATACCCAAACCATACCATACACTTTTTATGATTCCCACCATTAACTAATTACCCTTAAAATGGCTTATATACATCTGTCCACCTGATTCTGGTCCTATCTAAAGAAACAATTAAAAAGGTAATGTGGCTTAAAATATTCATATCGGATGTATTGCTGAATCAAACAAGCAAAGTACTCTATCTAGTCCTAGCTATGTAAAACCAGGGAGAATATAGTATAGAGACAGAACTCTATTCAGTACAATACCCATACCATACCATACACATAAGTCAAACCATTAACCAATTAGGGTATCTTGACCTACGCGTTTAACCATGGCGCGGCAAGAGGAGCCTCTAGACCAAGTGACTTGGTCTGGGGATTCCTCGCAGGTGCAACGTGGTTAAATGGGGTTCTGACAACAAACAAAACACCATCCAAACTGTAAATGGACTGTAAATATGAGAAATAAGGCTGTAAATACACTGTAAACGTCGGTGCATCACACTAAATGCTGGCCACAGGCCAACCACCCAACCACGAATTCGGCGGGAGTGACTTGGTCCCCTGACCAAGCCACTCCGCTTAGTCCACTGCGCCTATGGGAGAGTCACTGCCGTGCGTGTTAGAACTAGAGTCAACCAGTGCCTTGAGATGTCCACCTTAGTTACCTACACACTCAGAAAAGTCAGCGTCATTGTCGCTAAAACCACTCGTACCTGAAAGTCGGACACTGCTTGACTTTCAGGTGAGAGTGGTTTTAGCGACAATGACGCTGACTTTTCTGAGTGTGTAGTTATTCATGTGTGTCTGGAAAGATCGCTACCGAAAGTGCACTTTGATACACAAAAAGGGGGACTATGCCCCGGGGGGGGCCACTCCCTCAGCATTGATGACCATGTGTGAACACGATTCCAAGGGAAAGGGTATGTTTTTGGGCCCTAGACAAGGGCCCGCGAGGGCCCTTGAAAAGGGTTGCTTTTAAGGCAATTTTGGAGGAAAAGGGGTACATTTTATGGCTGAATTACTGGAAAAACTTTCAGATGAGACATTAATCCAACATTTGCAATATTGAATACACATATTATCCACAGGGCAAGGGTAAGGCTTACCATTTGAGGGCTATTGCTTTAAATCTCACCCTTTATAAGGGATTTTGTCTCGGGCCCCCTTGATTAGGTTATAATTTTTGGTCAGTTTCCCTTGAAAAGGGTGCTGTTTTGTTGATTTTTCTCCCGTGATAAGGGTCCTAAATTTTAGGTGATGTTCACACATAGTTACTACAGAAAAGATAGGGAGTGGCCCCCCCGGGGACTATGCATGAGAGACTACAAAACTGAGGTGGACGTCACAAGGTACATGGTAGACTCCAGGTCGAGCTACCGTAACCCTTAAAATGACTCATATGGTGTGAAACACACCTCTGGGGTGTTGCAAGTATTGGACACTTTTGAGTCAGCCCCGCACCAGGCGTTCACCTTTGAGACTCTCCCCCTGTGTCACCTGGCAACCACGTGTGTTTACCTGACCGCACTGGTAAACCCCAACTGACAGTCTGCAGCCAGCGAGCGTCCATGTTGTTGTTGTTTTTTTGTTTTTTTTAAATTTATTCTTTATTGAAATAAATGGGGCGGTGACATTTGGTCATCATTATTTGCCCGAGTCCAAATCTAATTACTGACTTGCCTCATAGATCATATCTAAGTTCAATAACATACCTAATGCAGATCTGTGCAGCCCAATCCACACATTGCTGTTACCATAACCTGTTAGGTTCAACCTGTCAAGGAGCATCTTGTTCTCAGGGTGAGACTGAACAGAGGCGAGGGTTGACAGAAACCCCTTATCCTCACACTGAAAAATAGGATCTCATTGAAATATATACTACCTTTAAACCTTGCGTGTAAGACCCGGGGTGTAAGTCTAACTCGCATATAAGCTGCCTCCCTAACGTAGAAGTCAAAGGATTCATCTTTTAAGCCGCACTAGCAATATGACTGTTTACTGCCTGGCATTAACATAATCGCCCTACTTCATCTTAGGCAATTGCACCCCTTTTAAGCGAAAAAGCCAGCACATTACTATTATAGATCAAAGGGGTCGGCCACGCATTGAATTTCAACCTGCCTGGGGTGGGGGGGGGGGGCTGACTTTCAACCCTTTTGCAGGGGGGACCAAAGAAATTCTGATCCACTCACATGATAATCCACCGAACCCTCCCCCCTTGTTGTTAAAAGATAACCACTCCCTATAAGTAAGGAATTCAGTTGTAAATGTTTACCTTTTCCTTGGCATCTGCCCAGCTAGACCTGTCATCTGTTATTATCAGGTAGCAATGTTCATTGTACTTAAACCAGCCTTCACCAGTGGGACACGACCCTGGTAATGGTGCAGGAGTTGTCAGAGCTGGCACTAAGAATGATAGCATAGAAAACTATTGACATTTCTAATTTGGGTGAAAAAGTATAAAGACAAATGCCAACGCCCATTGATACTGTCTCTGCTGTATTTCATGAGTGGGGGCTGGGGCCATATCCCACAAAGCCGCAAGCTGAGTAGGATATGCCCCAGCCCCCCCCCCCCCCGGCCACATTGTATTCCATGGGGGGCATTGAATATGGCCCTTCCTATAGTTAAGCATAGTAAATCTTGTATTTCAGATATATAAATCTTTAAGGTGGGTACCCAGTGGGCACAGGACACTGAAACAACATGGAGAACTGGTTGTCAATGTTGACACAATGTTGATTCAACATTGATTCAATGCTATACTGAATTTTGTGCCCACTGGAGAAGTTCCTTTTCATTACACCACATTGGTGCCTCATATGCTTACCCTTCAAAAGTAGAGTAGAATGAGTTGTAATATCAAATAAACGTCTTAAATTAATATCTCCTAAGAACACACACAGCATAATAAACTATGGATAATGTACTTACCCATGGGGTTAGTGTTATTCTTTCCTGGCTTTTTACACACCCAACCAAGGTTTGTATCACATGCAGCCGTACTCCACTTTCCATCATTCATGTCGGCATAGACACACGGATAATACTGAGGAGCTATGGGCTCCCCACTAGCCCAGTTATCATAATCATGATCCGTCTCATCCGTCCAGTAATATTCAAACTTGTTGTCCGCTGCAAGCGAATAAATAAGAGTAAAGTATATCAATGAGATAATAAATAGGAGTAGAATACACATTATCAAACACCAGCTCATGCCTTTTTATGAAAAATAGTTATTGTAAAGAATATATGGGGGGGGGGGGGAATTATACAAGAGTTATGGTGTGAAACCCTGTTTTGCATGAAGTATTGGCACCAAAGAGCTACCAGTACTCTAGAAACTCTTCTATAACACTCCAGATGGAGCCATAGGGACCCCTACTAGCCCCTGGTGTCACAATAAGGCATTGGGTTTCTATCTAGCCAAGCTTCATTGGTTACAATTTATTTTGCTATGCTTGTTGCCCAGTTGACTTTACACATAAATTACAATGTTAACATACAGAATATCTGCATTAGCTTGCATTTACATCACATACTTATGTCCATTTCCTCCTACCATAAATTATTGTGTATAAGCTACGGCATGTATCAGAATCAGACTTTTATCTGATACCCAATATGGTACAGCTTCTATGAGAGTTTTTGCTAGTATAGTAAAAAACTAATGTAGCAATTCTCTGAAACTCTGTGTGGCTTTTAGAATTATCTGGGTGCAGCTTGTATGCAAGTTAGGCTTATAAGCAAGAATTGACAAATAGCACCATAAACTAGAACCCGTTTTTTGGATCTTGGAAATTATATTTTAGTACTGATCTATAGTGATAAAACCCCTCGTATAACCTGCTTGATCAAATGAAAGCTGAGTTCGGTTTGCGTTCAAGAATTTACGGTAGTATTAAGAGTTTTTCAGCAGTGTACCTGTTGCATTGATTGCCATACCAAACCAATAGTGTGTGTTCATCATATCTGGGGACAAAATGGAGGCTTGTTTCATCCCAACTTGTATCTCCCCCATCTCAAAGGCATCATGTATAGAGGCGAGGTGTGAGCCACCCATGTCCCGACACATCTTGAGAGAAATATTAAATGGTCGCCTTTCATCCGGCTTGAAGAGGTAGCAGTGGCCAGTTAACAAGGAGTGGTGCCATCCTGGGTCGCACTTTGAAGATGACAGTGAAGCTGAGTGTGGAGATTTAAAACATAGAAGTTAGAGCGAACAATAGCCATTGTTTCTAACTGACTCATTATAGACCAATGCAGCAGGAAAGGGTGACTTTTTCATAATAGAGTTATGTTTACATTGGTTTTGGCAGAATCGCCATAACAGTGTTATGTGTATTATATTAGTTCAACACAGAAATGCATACCGTATACACCCGTTTTAGCGCAGGTACTCAAATGATTGCATGTCCCGTTTTAGCGCAGGGTAGAAGAGTGTATCAAAAAAATCATAAGCACTGAAACTGGATCTCAAATGAGCGCATGTCCTGTATAAACGCAGGGCAAAGAGGCAGATGAAATATATAAGCGCAGGTGCGCTAAAACGGGCGGATACGGTATTTACTTTTTGGTGCCTTGCAGATATATCCGTAATGAACGTTACACTCGTGGTCATCCCATTCCCCCGGCCAATATTCATTCCACATTTTGACACAGTCCTCGTTCCTCTCTTCCCCATTAGGCTCAGCTGGGGCCCAGGCTACATACTGAAGTGCTGTCCCATCCGTCCACTTCATCTGACCTAAATTTTGATAGAAAATAGGTAGCAAAATATTTGCATGCAAAGTATTTTTCCCAAAGCTTCAATTAAAAATGTTTAAACCCATATGACCCTAAAGAGATATTTTGAGACAATTTTCAGAAAAGCACATCAAAAAGTTCTCTCTGTGACTAAAGAGGATTAACTTACCCAGGTTCCCTCTGTATAGTCCGATCCACATGTCTCTATCGCCATATCCCTGTTGGTTCAAATGATCTAAAATCTTCTCGTTTTCAACATGAGAGTGAAATGAGGCAAGGGTTGACAGAAAAGCCTTTTCCTGACACTGAAAGGTAAATAAGTGATGTTGTTTCTATAATACTATGAAGGAAATTGGTAAAACAATTATGAACAATGAATCGTTAGAAGAAGAATTGTATGAGAAATTGTAAAAGTATGATATTCACAAAAACTCATAGACTCACGTACATTCCAGAAGGCAATTAAAGGTCCTTAAACAGAGACTGTGCATTTACTGATTTCTTGGACATTCGCCACTTCATGTGTCATTATTATAAGGACTCTGGTAACTCTATACTGTCTTATATTTCCTTTGGCTAATTGATGAAAAACTCACTGTATTATTGAAGATCTTTCAGCCAATAAATATTGCGATTACAATTAGTGATACAGAACATGAATTGTAACTAAACATAAAAATATTCGTATCTATATATTCAATATCATATTATTAATTATGATGTCACTATGCATGTGGCCACCTGTTGTTTAGCTTGTACCCAGGTGGCATGTCCATCAGGAACAAAAAGATAGCAGTGTTGACCCAACTCCAACCAGCTGTCTCCAGTGGGACACGTCCCTGGTAGTGTAGCTGGTGTTGTCTGAGCTGGGCCTGAAATGTGAAGTGTGCCTGGTTATGGTGCTACTCTGTAGGGGGCAGCACTATACAGCACTTTAAGTACTATAGATCAATGCAGCAAGAAAGGGTGACTTTTTCAAAAATGCTGCTGATAAAGTTTTGGAAGATTTCTGAAGCATTACTGGATAATACCTCAAAACACTGCCTTCTAATATACATTATTTAAAAGATAATTACAAATATAGCCACTATAGACAATCTTGTGAGACTTCTGCTAAAACTAAAACTTTATTTTGAAAAAAGCCACCCTTTCTTACTGCATTGATGTCTGGTCAATAACTGGAGGATTTTCTATGTTGCGTCCCTCATTCCTTTGTCCCAAATTACAATGGCACCATCATATTGTGATGGGACTTCCCTTAAGGAAGTCCCACACATACGGTGTTGCCGAGTAAGTTCTTGGCCAGCTCTGACCGGGTGCCAGCTCTGACCGGGTGCCAGTTCTGACTGTGTGCCAGCTCTGACCGGGTGCCAGCTCTGACTGGGTGCCAGCTCTGACCGGGTGCCAGCTCTGACCGGCCTGAATAAAAACGGGTAATTTAGGGCAGATTTAGATAGAATTTGGCTGAAAAGGTTAATGGATGTTATAACTCTTTAAACTAGTCATTAGTTGCCCATTTTTATCATCATCTGCCCTAAATAAACCGTTTTTTATTCAGGCCGGTCAGAGCTGGCACCCGGTCAGAGCTGGCACCCGGTCAGAGCTGGCACCCGGTCAGAGCTGGCACCCGGTCAGAGATGAAAACATTGGCCCAAGGTCGTGAGACACAGCCTCTTAATTCTATAATACTAACACTAGTCCCACTTCTTGCCTTCCTGCCTTTTCTATGACATCACTCCAGTTACATCCCAGTCAGCATTGTCCATGGGGCCTATATGTGTTTTACTTGGGCCCGCTGGGCTTGCCCATATTTTGGTTATGGTCCTTATTGTCCAGGGCTATCAGTGGGAGCCCAGATGGACCAGCCGATGAAAACTCTTTTTTTTATAAATACGTTGTAAATGTTTTGAAACATACTGACATCTGATTTCCCTCTGATTTCCAGAAGTTACCATTCATTGTACATTTTTATAGAATGTGCTAAATATGAGCTAGGGCTGGGGACTTTGAATCTGGGCTGACCCATCTGAGCTCCCTCTGGGTAGCCCTGGACATGAAGAACTAAAACCCAGAGTGGGCAAATCAGCTTGCCCAAGTAAAAACACATATGGCCCCATTAAGCAATGTCTACTGGGATTACAGTTTGGCACAGCTATAGAAGGCATTGTGTGCCTGCCTCTCACTATATGGGAGGCCTATGAATATGCAAAAGGTCAGAGTCATATACTTGAATTGAGGGTTAATCTATTTTGAAAGAGCTGAGATGCTTAAACTTGGTGAGTATTAAGATTCAAGGTCCTCACAGTTTTAAATAATAAAGCCCATCATGAATAGTGATGGATAAATAGACAAAGGTTCACAACTTTTGGTCTGTTGACTGGGTTATTTCATAAGTTGGGCCCGTATTTCACGAGGCCGTAGGCCGAGTGAAATGCAGCCCCAACTTCAACAAGTGAAATAACCCAGTAACAGACCTAAATGAGTGAACCTTTGTGTTTATTTTTTTACCTTTTTCGATTCAAATTAAATTATCATAGGGGGGTAGGGCCTAATCAGCTTAAATAGCTTTTTTTCACGCCGTTAAAATGCAAACAAACCACTATTTTGATGACACCACAGGGCCGTCAAATATGGCCATGGGTTATTTCATGGGGGTGTTATATATGACTCCCCTTGGTTAAATCAATGAGACAACTGTATTCCATAAGAAATAAAACTTAGTATGACCATCCAAGTACCCATGTGTATGTACATATTAGAACTTACCTTGTGAAATCTTGCAGACAGATGGATACTGCTTGCTACACACATCATCCAACCATCTGCCATCTGAGGACATCCTAACACATCCACCTTGGTACTCCTTAACAGGTTGTCCATCAGCCCAGTTTGTCATCACAACATGCCAGCCATCCTCCCACCTGTACTCACCATGCTCACCATCCTGAAGTATAAGTAATCCAGATTTTCTGTTGTAAAATACTTATTGGTTTTTAAAAAGGCTTCCATAGTAAAAAGATTGATAGAGAGAATGTTGTTTACATAATCATTCAGCGTAATCTTATTTCATTAGAGAGCATTGTACATATCATCAATTCTTTTTCAACTCTTTTATCAACTCTTTTCCCTATCCCTTTTACTTCCAGGTGAATGTATGGCTGTGTCTCATGAGATCGGGCCAATGTGAACGTCTTTGACCGGGTGCCATCTTTGACTGGCTTGATAGAAAACGGTTCATTTAGGGCAGATGAAGATGATGATAGGCTATACATTACTAATTCAAAGTGCTATAACATCCATTAACCGAAACTTAACATTAAAACTGAGGGTAGATTCTGGCATAATTAACTAATGGATGTTATAGCATCAGCATCAGATGTTAAAACATCAGCAGTTAATCGATCACAAGCATGTAAGCGGGGTAGACACAAAGCAGGCCGCTCTCGGCGGCTTCAAGCAAGCAACAACACGGTAACCAGGGAAGTTGATATCCCTAACAACGCAGTTCTAGAAGTGTCCACCAGGTGGGGTGTGTGTGAGGTTATTCTCCCACAGCACAGAGCAGTTCCAACATCTACCACTAGGTGACCTGGCAGGGCTGAGCGTTCTGAGGAAGACTCCCTGGTATCAATACAGGAAACAATGGGTTGTTTCCTACCATTAACCTTTTCAGCCCATTTGTATTTGCATATGCCCCAGATAAACCGTTTTATATCAAGTCAGTAAAAGATGGCACCCAGTCAAATAAAGCACCAAGTCAAAGATGGCACCCAGTCAAAGACGTTCACATTGGCCAGATCTCGTGAGACACAGCCATATATCCATGATGATGGTGACTGTCTATATCTAGAATTAGGTAATAAATAAAAGTTAGGATTTACATTTAGAATGACATACAACCACTCACAGTACTATTCTTATCCCTAAACCCAAGCCAGATGTCCTTGCCATGGGTCATGGACAGTGTCTGCATTGCTGCATTCTCTGCCGCTGCGTGAATCCCTACCAGGGTGGCTGCTGGGTCCAGCTTCCTGCATTCTGCATTTGCTGCATCCCAGGTCCATGCAGTTGGTTGGTATCTATGTGGACAGAAATTAAGCATCATCCTGATAAAATATTAGAATATGAAAGGAATGTTAATTACCTCTCAAAAGGGTCAACCAACTTTTTTTCACACTTTTTCCCCAAACATGACAGTAAAAATATACAATTATCATTGAAACTAGCAGATTTAAATAACCTATAATTGATAACTCTATATTGACACACACATGGCACAACAGACAATGGCAGATATGCAAGACCAAAACCTGAATTCAAACCTATCCAGCAACCAGGCTCAACTAGGTTGATATCTACAAAAAAGCAATTGCTTTATGATATAATCATTATACTCATTATAACGAAATGGGTAGGAAGTCACACTTTTAAGAGTCTAGATATGGGCATTTTAAGTAGCATAGTCTGGAAAAATATTATTTTTTGAAAAAATGAGTTTTTGACATTTTTCTAACAAATGAATAGTTATCTTCTGGCAAATTAAGTTAAAAACCACATTTCTACCCCATTTCACCCAAAATGGGATTGACAATTTTCATTTAAATCAACAAAAAATATGGCCTAAGAGTAAATATTGGGCAATATAACACTTGTCATATATCAAATGAAAGCTCTTGATGAGCCGTATACGAATCTGGCAATATCACAACATTTTTAATATGCGACTTCCGACCCATTTCGTGAAAACGGGTCACTTCTGCAGTAGTGACACAAAGAAAGTACCAACAGCTACGTCATACATTAAGCATTGGGATAAAAGATGTTATTCAAGTCACTGTGTTGGCTAAATAATTGTGTATCAAACATAATAGATATTTCATCATATTAGAAGCTGACAGATTACTAGACAAGGGCACTCACTTGTAACACCCGTACCAATAGGGTATGAAACCAGCTGGACATGTAAATTTGAATTTGGGCACCGCAGATGTAGGAATAACACTGTTTGCATCTGAAACAGGCATCATAGCATTTCTCAATTTATTTTATCTTTGTATTGTTTGGGTTTTTATGTTAACCAGACTACGTCCCCCTGTGGTTTTCCTACCCTATGGAAGCCCTCTTTTTGCAAAGACAAATCTTGGACATATGCCAATTTTGGAAAGCCTTATTTGATAACTTCTGAAAAACATAGGTAAAGATAAACTAAACTATGACACTTGAATCGAATTACAACAAATGCCTTCATAGGTGGTCCATTCAGTCATGTTGAAAACATCATTGGAACATTGAGGTTAGATCATATCAGTGTTTTGCAACCTTACATTTAGAGGGAAGAATTACCTTTGTATGTTTGACAGACATAACCCCTCTTGTCGCTACAGTTGATGTTATTCCACTTCCCGCCACACCCGGGGACGCTGTGAACCTCTGTGCAGTCACCCTGTATCAGGGATATAAAAACACTGAGTGGTACCGTAAAACCTCGCGTATAAGTCTAACTCACGTATAAGCCGCACCCCGACTTTAGGGCCTATAAGCCGCACAAGGGATTTAATTATGGTGACTTTTGTACTGTAGTATAGTAGCAAAAACTTGCGTATGCGTCCACCCACCCCAACGCTGTGCCGATCCTATAAGCCACACCACTGACTTGAGTGCTAGCCACAGCTTATACGCCAGGTTTTACGGTAATAACTTACCTTGGAAATGTAGAAAGAACAAAGGTGTGATTTACATCACAAATGACTCAGGGTCAGGGTGATTAAGCAATTGAATTCATTGATTCAGATTGAAGGTGTAAATCATTTCATGAATAATGAATTATTTGTCAATTCTGAGAGCAGAAACGTTTTCCTGGTTCAAAACTACCATACACCTAACCAGTTAGGGCTGTTGCTAATACAAGGGTTAGGTATATTTGTAAGAATTTATGGTACATGATTTCTAATTTTCTAATAAGCATAGTGTGATTTCTAATTTCTTTCTGTTTTTATCCTTTTCCATCTATCTATCAATTGATAATTTCCCGTACTGTGTGGGTTGTCATCAACAGGGCAGATGTGTGACCTTGGAAATTGAAAAATACAATTTCTTCGGTCTACCTGGACCCATGAATGTAGAGTTCAGCGTCTACATTCATGGGTCCAGGTAGACCGAAGAAATTGTATTTTTCAATTTCCAAGGTCACACATCTGCCCTGTAGATGACAACCCACACAGTACGGGAAATTATCAATTGAAAGATTGACTAGAGTTAAAACCAGAAGCTACACTTCACTGAATCAGTAGTCTAAAGTCATAAAAGACTGAATAATTGCCAACCTGATAATCACAAGTCACCAGGGAAAATAAAGTGACAGAGATATTTTTTTATATAAATAAAATACCTCACAACAAAAAGAATAAAATATAAGTGGGCCATAGGCCCCATTTTTACTCACTCTGTATACACCTGATGAAGCTGGGAACAGCTTAAACTCAACTCAGAACCAAACTCAACCTGCAGTGAGACTCAAACATTGGTACCAAAAATCTACAGATTTTTTCCAATATCTACACAGAATTTCTAAAGAAATTTAGAAATGTGTTTTGTTAACAATACACAACTGAAGAAATTTATTATCAAATTAATTCAGTCACAATTTCAAAATTGTATTCTGTAGTAGATCCCAAACATTGGCACTAAATGTATGGACATGACCTGCATTTACTTATCAACCAATGGGAGAGAGTCAAACTATGTCAGGCTGAGGTCAGTTGGCACCAGGACCTATATAACAGGCCATGAGACTTACCTGATTCAGTTCTGATTGAGTAATGTTAGAGTGTTCACCCTCCGTCCATACCACTTTTCCATCTATCTAGATAATTCTGTACTAACTCTCAAATCAACAGAGGCAGATGTGCACCAGTAGTAAGCAGCAAAGCATTGAACTTATGTGTTGATTAAATCATCTTGGAACTTTTATGTGGAAAATTAAAATCAACAAAGAGGTACTATGGTTTAAAAGGGACAAAACTAAATCATTGAGATGTCTAAAGCTGTCTATAAATAATCAAAACCAGCCTCTTTATTGATATACAGTCGACTCCCTCTTAGCGGCCACCCCTCCAGTGCAGCCAATCCCTCTAATGCAGACACTTTCCATAGTCCCAGACATACTACAATGTAGGAAAATGACCCCCTCTAATGCAGCCACCCCACCAAAGCGGCCACTTTTTCATAGTCCCAAGGGTGGCCACATTAGAGGGAGTTGACTGTATATGTATTCCAAGCAAAAAGAAAATTCACAAAATATCCTTATACAATGCGAGCAGTGAGCTGGCCAACCTCTCTGGGCGGCGCTCTGGCAGTAACAACGCTGGTATCTAACGTACACAAACACAATGCTGTAGCATGGCAACGGTCCAACTTAGAGGGCGCCCCTTACCGGGTAACATATCAGCTTGGGGCGCGAATACACTTGCCAATAGTAGAAACAAGGTACTCGTTTCCAACCATAAATGATGTGTATCTCCTCAAGTTGAGTGATTAAATCATTCAATAAAAGTGAGATCACAATTACAGGATTATACTGTGGGACATATTTAGCAAGCAAATAGTTAAATCCTGTGAAGATTAAAAGGTTCTTTACTGGAGTGACCTTGAAAACAGCTTTGTCATCAGGTCCAGGAAGCCAAACACCAAAGGTACAAAGTGTGACCAACTGATTGCAACCAGCTAACCCGTTACAACCGTATAGTTCCTCATGTTAACAAAAGTTGGCAGCACAAGGATTGTCAAGTCAAGTCTGTAAAGCACAGCCCAGTAGACAAAAAACGTTTTATAACATTTTATAATGTTATATAACATTATATAAAGTTTCTCTAAGGCTCCTTACCATAACGTTATATAATGTTTTCAAACGTTGTTTTGACGTAAAATAACGGGTTTATTTTGTTAGCTGGGAGCATTGTCTACCACATATACTATAACAACTCACATCTGAACTATCAGGTTTATTAGTTTCCCAGTTGTTATATTGATAAGGGTTGCCGTCCACCCATTTCCACTTCCTGCCGAGTGTTACTCTGTGGAGGCCAACCCAGACTCCAGCCATCACTGAGGTCAGATGTGCATTGATGAAAGCTGCAAGAAAAGAGTAGCTATTAGTTTTCTGAATGGTTCGCTGAAAAATGGTATATTAATTAGATAATCTTAAGTACCTCTTTATCCATAAACCTCTAACAATAAGATTTACAAATTGGGATCAAATAGATAAAGCCTAGTTATTATTAGTATAGCCCACAATACCCACGGACACTAGCGTTGTGGCTATAGGATCCAAGTGTCAAGAAAGCTTTGGGGATGTGCAACCATTTGCGAGGTGACTTTGCTTCGCATTCCCCTGGCTTTGATATATACTATACAAACTTAAAAATGAATGTGTAGTATCTTACATATGTATACTATAGTTGATTCATGAATTGGATTATGGATGTTATTTCATTTCCACACATGGAGGCACTGTGATGGAGGTATTCTGTATAGAGGCAAACGATCTACAGCCTCTTGGACCCCCTGTTGATTGGTCGAGACATGACTATAATTACTAATTTGTACATTTCACCTCATCAAATTAAGGTCCCAAGAAGCATAACAGCCACTCATAGCCTGTCTTGATTGGGTGAAGAAATCTACATGTTTGGTTGACACAAAGACAATCAATAGAAAACTGACCCTTCTGTCCGTAACTCTCAGACAGCCCATGGCCCCATCTGACAGCCGTAACTAAGTTATTATTAATTGTTTCCCAAATACAGATTCAACATAGCACAATGTTGCACTAAATTTGTTTCTTACCTTGATCAACTTCGTTTTCGATACTGGCCAAACCGGGAAGATGGCCTGGTTCCCGTCTGCATTTATCTACAGCCTGATCAAATGTCAGAGAATACTCCCCAGAATGGCCTGGTAGAACCACTTTGAAGCACTTGTTGCCTAGAAAAATAATAAAAAGTATCGCAAGAAGTGCTGATTGATGGTTATTACCATAAAACTTTGTGTATAAGTCTAACTCACATATAAACTGCACCCCGACTTTGGGCCGATCCTATAACTACTATAAGCCGTACCAGAGATCTGATTATGGTGACTTTTAGTACTGTAGCAAAAACATGCATATAAGCTGCACTCTGACCCTGGGCCGATGCTATAAGCTGCACCGCCGATCTGACTCGTGTACTAGCTGCGGCTTATACGCGAGGTTTTACAAGAGCTATTTACAGAAAAACACAGAAACGATATTTTCCATATTCAAGTCACCCTTGGATGGTAAAGGTGTTGATAAATCAATCGCCTCTGTTTCTGATTGAGAAAAACAGCTACCAAAATGGCCAAATCAGTACTGTATTTTGATGGATTTAATTTAATAACTGTTCCAATAGACCATGGTTGATAGGTAAGTAGACCATGTTGTCAAAGACCGATATATCAAGACTCCACTTTATTGCTTACCGCACAATTAGCTTCATATTCTGAAACCGATGAACCGTGCCATGTATGGATTAAATATTATGAATATATGATAACATTTTTTTTCCTGACACCAAACTCTACACTCAAAAGTCCAGGTTGCGGTGATAATAAAAATATTATTTTTCTAAAAAATAATATGCATTTTTCACCTAGTCACTTTCTCTGTAGTTTAACCATAAGGTAAGGGATAATATCAATTAGAAATTGTATATCTACCACTGCCATAATAGTCTGCTGGGCAGTAGCCACCGACAGTCTGGGTGGGAATGGTTGTCTTGGGTGTAGGGCTGCTGGTTGTTGGTCTTTTACATAGGAAGCCCTTCTTGGTGTCACAGTGTCCATTCCTCCATGTTCCTGATAATTAGAAGTCATTTGATACAAACATAGTAAGTAGACATACTTTGTTATAACTTATTTATCAAATCTTAAACTTAAAATCATCTGATAAGGCCAAAAAAAAGAAGGTTTGTTTCAGGTCACCCGACCAACCCTATCTAAACACGGACGACCTTATCCAATTTTGAAGAATTTCTTTTACTTTTACACTTTTTTTAGGTCAATTTTAGGTTTACAAAAGTTTTGAAAAAATCTTCCCATTTTTACACTTATTGGGTCGATTTTAGAGTATGTAAAAAAAAAGTTTAAAAAATAAATAAAAAATCCGACCTACCGACCCTAGAGTTTCTTCCCATGTTACCTGAAACAAACCTTTTTTTTCATTTGGCCTAAGCAGCCTTAAATCGATTACATATGCAAATATAAAAAATGGGCCAAAGGAAAAATAAAATAGTTACCTGATGCATCTGTTGAGATCTGATATCCACAAAGGTATCCATACTTGTCATTGTTTCTAAAGGGAGATTGCCAGTTATTCCAACTCGCTGAGAAACTTTCACCATCTGACCATCTGTCAGTAAATAAAAGATAGTTAATGCAGTAGGCTAACCATTTGCTATTTCATTCAAAATAGTAGTTCCCTATCAGAGAGCATATGAGCACAGATTTATCTCTTATTTAGAATTGATAGGGTATGCCTACACAGCCTATAAAAAACAAAGAGATCTGACTACTGTGAGTGACTGTAAATGGCTGTAATCCTCAGGTCTTTGCCATATGCAGGTTTTTACGGCCAACACATAGAGGAACCCTATCCATCATCATTATCAGTACAAACACTTGCTCTATATTTGTTTTTTAAATAACAAGATTGTACTCCAGTATATCCAGGCCTGCAAAAGTTAAGCCGGGCCTGCAAAGTACCTGCAGGACCAAATTTTTCGTAGACTGCCTACAGCTTTTTGACTTACCCCCAGTTATTACGGTCACCTGCTAATTTGTTCAAACCTATCCATAGTTGACCCTGATGAGCTGCCTCAGTTGCCTGCAAAATAGAATGAGAAAAATGTAAAAGTTAAATACTAGAACAATAATATGAATTCATTCAAGATATGATTTCCTTTTTCTTTTACATAGCATTGAATCATGTGATAAAACATACAACAACAAAATAGACCATGTTTTTCTCTCCAGGACTATGTGACCAACGCTTGACGTCGGTTTATACTCAAAGTACATATTGACAAAACCAAAACCATGACTGCACTGCCCGATCTTTTGGGTAGTTCTCACGATCCGATCATGGTACCCCTAGCTATGCTTTATATTGGGCAGGCAATCAGATCGGAAATAGAGTGATAGGGCTTGTAGAAGTTGGGGCTCCATTAACCGATTTCGTTCTCAAATCGGGGCCATTCTCACGAATCTGGCTCAGTTATATACCATGACAATGATACACAGTAGAGAGGATCTATGCTTACAAATGATGTTTTTGTTTATAAACAATGAGGAAAATAGGATTGCCAAAGCTATGTAACACGATTTAGGTCCCGATTTAGGTCCCGATTTTGCCTGCTGATCTCATATCAGACTTGTTTGATCTGGTGCCCCACTGTCTACATGGCTCTAATCGGCCGATCTAAGTACAATTTATATAGAAAACATGCCTCTGTTTATAGCTGGGACTCCACTATCCGATTTTCTCATCTGATCTGACAAATTCTCGCAAATCGGACCCAAACAGATTGTATATAAACAAACCCTGAAGCCTGGGGTTGTTTATATTTACAGTCCGATTTGAGAGAATGGGTCCGATCTGACGATAAAATCGGGTAGTGGAGTCCCAGCTTTACCCTCAGCAAACTGTATAGACCTGTATGATCGGATCGTGAGAATTACCCAAAATAAATCAGGTGGTGGAGTCCCAGCTTTATTTACATCACATTTAGTATGTACTTAGTATACAGTTTTATTAGGTTAAGGCATATGTCTAGAGATTGCATCATTCAGATCAATAAGAATCAAACCTGTTATTATGTATCAAACTGAGTCAGATTCGTGAGAATAGCATCGATTTGTGAATAAAATCGGTTAGTGGAGCTTCACCCTCAGACTTCACCTACCCAGGTTGTGACTTGGTTTACTTCCTCTTCATGCAGAATACTGGCCACATCTCCTCCTTGCTGCATACACAACTCACGTGCCTCATACCAAGTACTCTCTACCTCACCAGGGAAGAAGCTGATGTAGTACTCATTACCCTTGTACTGCTGCCAGTCTCGGACTGAAATATTGGTGTTTATGTTTTACTATCAAACCTTGGAAATAAGCCTACCTACCCCAAATTCTCGCGGATAAGCCTAACCTGCTTATAAGCCACAGCCCCAGCTTTGCTAAATTTCATAGGCCACACACATGACAATTGATAATTTAGTGCCATGATATACCTAATACATAGACAAATGCCAATGCCCATTGATACCATCTCTGTTGTATTTCATGAGTGGGGGCTGGGGCCATATCCCACGAAGCCGCAGGCTGAGTCGGATATGGCCCAGCCCCCACAAGTGAAATACATCAGATATATTATCAGTGTAGTTGGCATTTGTGTTTATTTTTTATTTGAAGCCATTTTATGAAGAAAAAACCAGCTTTTCCTAGCCCATTGAATACAGCTTCATTGTATTCAATGGGGGGATTTATTATGGCCCTTCAGTGCTAAAGCATAGGAAGACTTGTATTTCCAAAAAATAAAATCATATAAGCAACACCCTATATATGCATGTTTGGTATCGAATTTAACTCAGTCTGACTAGAAGCCACTGTTTATATACTGGGAATTGGTAGTTGGATTTATGAAGCACTTCAATCCAGCAACCATTTGGTCAGACGCCAATCTTGTTTATCAATGTAGGGGATCACACCCAATTTTTGAGGGCAGAGCAACCTGTGTTGACTCGGTGGGATACGAAGTAAAGAAGCAGAGGAGTACGATACAAATAATCAGAACAAAAATGTGGAAGTCATGTTTTATAAGGACAAGGTTTCAGGTATGAAAATAATGTAATTCAATTTGGAACTTACACTATCGTAAAACCACACATTTATATGTATAGCTTATGCGTAGCTCGCGTATTAGCCGCACCTAGACTTTGTGCCAATCCTATAAGTCGCACCAGCGATCTGTTCTTGGTGACTTCAGTACTGTACCATAGCGGCAAAAACCCTCATATAAGCCGCACCCCGACTCTGGGCCAATCCTATAATCTGCACCAGCGATCTGATTCGCGTACTAGCCACGGCTTATACATGAGGTTTTACGGTAAGACCAAAAAAAAAAGGTTTGTTTCAGGTCACCCGACCGACCCTATCAAAAGAGGGCCGACCCTACGTTTTTTTATGCAATTATGAAGAAATTTTTATGTTTTTACCCCATTTAGGTCAATTTTGGGGGTTCCAAAAAGTTGGGTAGTACATTCATGTTAAAAAAAAAATTCAAAAAAAGAACAAAAATCCGACCTACCGACCCTACATTTTCCTCCCATGTTACCTGGAACAAACCTTTTTTTTTTGGCCTAATGAAGTAATTAAAATATCATAAAAGTACACATACCAACTGGTGCCTTGCAGACGTACTCCTTACTGTAGGTACATGGGTACCCCATCCAGGTGTGGTAGAAGATGTAAGTACAGTCCATAGAGGCCGCTGGTACCCCTGTACCCCAGTTCTCAAAGTCCACCTGGGTACCATCCACCCACCTGTAGCCTTCTAGGTTACCAGGTAGGGCTTAAAGAGGACAAATGATATAGACAAATGCCAACGCCCATTGATACCATCTCTGTTGTATTTCATGAGTGGGGGCTGGGGCAGTATCCCACGAAGCCGCAGGCTGAGTGGGATGCGCCCCAGCCCCCACGAGTGAAATACATCAGAGCGGTATCAATGTAGTTGGCATTTGTGTTTATTTTTTTATTTGAAGCGATTAAATTGAATAAGGCCCTCCAGCGCTTAAGCATAGGAGATCTTGTATTTCCAAAAAATAAAACAGTGTTATTGAACAGTTACATGCACTCAGTTTTATCAGGGAAAACAACTTATAATCAAGCAGTGAGAATTTCAGCGTTATGAGGAGAGTATTTGATATGGTATGTTGTATGTCAGTGCTGTAGTAGTGAATGCCATGTGCAAGTGCAGAGGTCTGGCTGCTTAAAGTGACATGGTCCGAATTTTTCCATATTTCAAATTTTATGTTCAAAATCTCCTCATAATATCATATTTGGGGGATGGGGCAGAATAAAGCATCATTGATGGGCAATAGGAGGCAATTAAGAGGGTCCCATGGACACAGGTATAGCCTTTCACAGTGTATTTTTCAATGGCACTATGGGTAGACTTGCAGCGTGCACTCCAAAAGTCTTAAATTGAGCATAAAAGTGATAATTAGCTGAAATCTAAGCTCAATTCTGGGGAATAGTGTTTAACAAAGTAGGTAGGGCATGAAGTATGGCCATATTGAACAGTCTGGTTGATTTCTAGCAAAATTAATTTTTGAGCCCTAACCATCGGACCATGTCACTTTAAAGTGTTGTCTGAAACAGCCTAATACTATGGACAACCATACATAATGACATGAACATGTCTGTTGCCACATAGTAATTGTGTGCAGCATAGAGCTACAGATTCACCTATGACCCCAAGAATAATGGTGATCTGCTGCCTGTGAGAAATGCACTGGCCATGGACCTAAAAGGGTCTGGAAATACTGCTGAACAATACTGTCACTGGAATTACTAAGAAATATACAAAGTATGAATAATTGTCTTGTAATGACATGAATACATAGTAAGTCCAAAAAAAATAAAAGCTGTGTTTCAGGTTACATGGTCTGAAAATATAGGGTAGGTAGGTGGGATTTCTTTTTTTTTTTTTTAATTTTTGTTTTTACTTTGGCCTGAAAAGTACCTAGAAATTGACTCACAAACTTTGATGCCGACTCGCCGCCGACCGCTTCGACTCGTGTATTATCAGAACAACTCTTAAATTGCCAAAAAATGACCCAAAGTATAAATATTTTTTCAAAATTGGATAACAATTTCTAGGGTCGGCCCTGTTTTGCTAGGTAGGGTCGGGTATCCTGAAACACACCTTTTTTTTATTTGGCCTAAGTGTACAGCATGAATCCGAAAAACACAAGGTTCAGTCTCACCAGATCGATACAAGGTGATCTGAAGTCACTGAAATCACTAAGAAATATACAAAGTATGAGTATTTGTCTCACTAGAATGGTTCCTCATGCCTATCCAGTAGGTGTAGGAGTGGGCGGCCCTCATGCCCTTACTGATGTAGTCCTGCTCCTCTATAGAGTGGATGGAGGCCAGTGTAGCTCCCAGAGCCTCACACCTCGTTCTGGCTGACGTCCAGGTTGTAGGGATGTAGGCAAAGTGATAGCAATGCTGGCCCCAGATCTCCATCTCTCCATTTCCACAGTGGGTTATGGGAGCGACTGGGAAAATGTCTGAAAACGAAAATAAGAAAAGGAGTTCATTTAGAATGTGTGGGATGAGGTACGTGTACGTACGTGAATCAGGCCGCCCTGACATGGGCTAATTGAGTCACCTCAAACTATTTTGCTAGGGGATTTGTGATTGGCTAATGTCCAGATGCAGGTCTCATCCCGGCTTTTTTTCTGTTCACATTTAATAAAATAGCCAAAATAAATCTTTAAAAAAAAAAGAAATTTTAGTTGTGGATTCATTAAGATTCCTGATCCAATTTCTTGGATACAAACGTGAGCCCAATTTATACATCCAAATTGTTTTTTCATCACTGTATCTTTCAAGTGTCTTGAAGTAAAGGGCTACCCGGCTAGCACCACTCGTGTAAAGCACATCAATACTCCATAAAAACAGGGTACGATAAGGGAGTGCTCAGTTTTTAACAACAGGGGGGTGTTGAGATTTTGCGGGGAGCAGGCAAAATTTTTCACCCCCCACCCCCGGAAGGCCGAAAATCGCCGCATTCGCGCCCCCTTGTACCATAGTACTTGCGGGCTTTTTCCCTCGAAACAGGTTGAAGTTTTTGGACCCCCCTCCCATGAGGGGTCTAAATGTTTTACCCCCCCCCCCCCCCCGGTCAAGGGGTCCAAATTTGTTTACACCCCCCCCCCCAAATCCACCCCCCCCTGTTGTTAAAAAATGAGCACTCCCTAAAACCTTGCTTTTAAGCCTAACCTGCGTATTAGCCACACCCCGATTTTCACAAATGCTATAAGCCTAGCAGAGGGTCTGAAATTGTTAATTTGGTACTGTAGTATACATGAAAAAATGCACGTATAAGCCACATCCTAATCCTATAAGCCCTACTGGCAATCTGACTTGCATACTAGCCGCGGCCTATACTCCAGGTTTTACAGTCACTTACATTACTTACATAGCGAGAGGAATACCAAGACAGGTACAGCGTATTTGATAGCCATGGCTGCAGTCAGTCTATCCTCTTCCTCTGTCCACACCAAACTGTTATTCTAGTGATGGTAATTCCATATTCAATGTCTTATCGGGAGTGACACCCTCTAAATCTAAATCATGTATCATACCTATCTAAGTTTCATGTATATTGATGTTTGATAAGAAATGTGACAGGAGCCTGAGGACAGTGTTAGCCTATTATGGGCAGCATAGTGCTTAATTGCATTTGTCTTTGTCGTAATGATGCATGAATGCAGCACTGGTGAGTCTACTCACCAAGGCTTCAGGGATGTAGTACATAATAAACCACTCACTCCTATATGTACATCTATATCCAACAAGGTCCTATGCTTTGTCTTTGGGGATAACTTGTATACCGTAAAACCTCACGTATAAGCCGCGGCTAGTATTTGAGTCAGATCACCAGTGTGGCTTATAGGATGGACACAAAGTCAGGGTGCGGCTAATACGTTAGTTTTTACTAATATGGTACAGTACTAAAATCACCATAATCAGATCACCAGGGAAGCTTAGGCCAAAAAAAAAAGTTGTGTTCAGGTAACATGGCCCAAAAAAAAATGGGTAGGTAGGTCGAATTTTTTTTTTTTTACAAAATTCCTCTCATTTTCCTATAATTTCCAGCAAAAAATCTTTTCTGTAAAAAAGGTTTGTTTTTGGTAGAAAAATCACAAAAATGCCTTCCAAAAGAAAAAGAAAAAAAGAAATTTGGGTAGGGCCCAAAAAATAGGGTTGCTAGGGATACCTGAACACAACTTCTTTTTTTTGGCCTTATAGGATGGGCACAAAGTCAAGGTGCAGCTAGTATACGAGTTAGGCTTATAAATACGGGAGGTTTTACAGTACATGTCCATTTGTTATAGCTTTCTTATGTACATTTAAAAAATGTCTTCGTTCATCAATAACATATACAACATTTTATAAAGTTTATAGCACAGTAAATATAGTTTGTAAGGGTACTTTCACTAGAGGTGCATGTAGACTCTTAGATCAAAAGCCCATATAGACTGGGTACGAGGAGGCTTACAACCACTCTAAACGGTGTTAGTATTGATGTGTTGACAGACAGCACCAACGGCCTATACACAATCAGAACACCTGATAATCTGGTATCTGGAGGACCGTAAAACCTTGCGTATATATAAGTGTAACTGGTGGATTAGCCATACCTAGAATTTGGGAATATCCTACATGTCTCACAGGGGTCTGACTATGGCGGATTTTGTACTGTAGTATGCATCTAAAGATTCATATATATTTAAAGCCGCACCCTCGCTTTGGACTCATCCTATAAGCCGCGCCGATCTGACTTGCGTATTAGCCACAGCCTACGTGAGGTTGCAGCACATGCAAGTTATTCAACATTGCATTGGTGGATAATGACGACAAATCTCTTGCGTCTTAGCCACAGCCTATACTTGAGGTTTTGTGGTAGAGCATTTTTGAGTCCAATGAAGTAAGCAGGGGTTACATTCATGCCCTGGGAACTTCGCTTAAAACTTAAAGCCTATGGCTGTTACCTTCTCATCTAGAAAAGGCCTAAAACGGAGAGGCAATATGGCAAATAAAAAAGTTTTCATTAGTCTGCATAGATTTCATTTTGAAAACAAAAATTTAGTTTTTAAAATGAAATCTTTGCAAAAATAGTATTTGATGAGAAAAGTTGAATCAGGAGTATCAAACCCGGGGTATCAAAAATGTGAATTCAGAATAATATTCACCCATTTGTTTGCCGTTTGTATCTTCACTATGATAAACTATATCACTGTATCATCTTCACCAAGATTGATGACTAGTACACACTTATGGTGCCCTTATCAGTTCATGGGCGTTTCCGGTTATCTGTCCTTAAGCCTATAAGGACCGCATAGTGCATTTATGCATCATGCCCCTGGTCATCATGATGCATAAATGCAAACATGGTGAGTAAGACATCGATGCTTCATTCAAGCACCATGCAGACCCTACAGGGTTGATACATTCCCCAGAGAGTCAACATGAAGTTCCAATGTAGCACACTAGTTATTCACAAGGGTTGCATTGGTGGATAATGACGACAAATCTCACATTTTAGTGACATGCCATCCTTAAAGGGTTAGACTGAACAGAGTTAGCCGGAACCAGATATTGATGTTGTACACAAAACTTCATTAACATGTGTACACCATCTTTCTGCCTCTACATGGGTAAAAATCGACACAGGCGACACGGCCTTTTTAGGCCTTTTTATGCCTTTTTTTTAAATCGACAGACACAGGAAATTTAGGGATAAAAATCTCTAGGGATAAAAATCTCTAAGTTCTTATATACCTAAAAATCGAAACAATGACACGGTTCTTCGGCTAAAAATCGACACAGCGACATGGTCAAAATTCTGGGTACCCATGTAGAGGCACATCTTCTACACATACCGTATTCAACGTCATTTACGCACATCCCATAGGCCTAGTAAATAGGTGCTGACACTTATTTTAGGGCCGACTTTTAAATTATGAAAAATTTCAGATATCTCAATGTATTTGCCAAACTAAAGTCTTAACTACCATAGATGTATGTTCATGATATGTGTAATTAATTTAAGAGTTGATCCTTGTACAAAATAGTCATGTGAAATACAGTACGTCAATGATAAGAACACTTTGATAGGGGCACTCACCCCACCTGTCAGCTATTGGTGGGGGTGATGCATTCAATATGGTAAGGACAAAATAAAAAGTTAGTTTTAGGTCACCCGACCGACCCTATCTAAACAGGGCCGACCCTACGTTTTTTTATGCAATCTGGAAGAATTTTTTATTACACCTTTTTTGGAGGTCAATTTTCGGTTTACAAAAATTTTGAAAAAGTCTTCAAATTTTTGCACTTCTTTCGGGTCAACTTTAGAGGGGAAGTTAAAAAAAGATTTTAAAAAAGGTAAAAAGAAAATCCGACCTACCGACCCTGAAACAAGCCTTTTTTTAATTTGGCCTAGGAATGACTCATGTATTTACCAATTTCTATTCGCTCTTTTTTCAATGTTTACAGAACTTAGATTTTATGCTATGGGTAAGTATCAATGATTAAAGTGAGCAATTACTTCAATTGTAGTAGGGTGATGAATCCACTTTTCTTCGGAGAAAGAATCAAAATAGGCAGTTGGGTCCTAAAACACTCTTTGTATTTTTGTATACTATAGCATGTAATAAATACCCACGGATTGGTCTTTTTGCCGCCTATGTGACCTTATCGTCATGATACATGAATGCACCATACCCTTATCGTCATGACACATGAATGCATTATATACCCTTAAAGTAATGATACATGAATGCACCATGCCCTTTTCGTCATGATACATGAATGCACCATAACCTTATCTACATGATGCATGAATGCTCCTTGCACGGTAAATACACTCATGAATGGTTTTTTGATGCATGCATTTGGTATTTGGTGAATGAATGCAGTTCTGGTTGCGATGCTTCTCACTAGATGGGGCCACAGACATGTACAAGTCTGCTTCATATACTCGTGGTTGGAGAACATATCCTTGGTTAGGGGGTTCCATCAAATATTTAATAAATACTCTACATGATATCTAAAATGGGCAATCGAAAGAAAAGACCGATACTAAACCAATGTAAAAAGAAGAATGAAGAATCATTTAGTAGTAAATGCTGGAGAGCCATTAGAATATGGAAAAGTCGCTATAATTTTACCCTGCCAGCTGCCTGCTGAGCCTATGAGGCCTGTGGCACCTATATATAGCTATACTGGGGCATGTAGCACAGTGAGTAATCACCCTTCGTGCAGCCACAGGGCCTGGTGAAGGAAAAAACGAGATATTTGGGTGTCAATATACAAGTAACTATAATGTATTCATGCCTAATAGTTTTATCATTATTGAATGTGATTCAAGGGGTTTTAGGGGATATAACTTTTGTTATTGTCATGCATTGCATTGATACCTTTAATGTGACCTTTACTAGGCCTAAAATCCGGGGAAAATGGCAATAATTAGGCCAGATTTTATTTGTGAAATATATTCTCTAATATCTGGACTATAAGAGGGTCATACCCCTCTTTCAATTTTACTATTCTGTCTCCTTTGTATAGCGACATTTATTTCTATTTTAGCCATAATTTATGAACAAAACATGATATAAAAAATGGGGTGGGCTGTGGATGTCCCCCTGAATGTGTAGAATAGGGCCATGGCCTTTAATTTAATGAGATATGCATAGATTCTCCCGGATTTTGCATTAAATGAGAGCTTCCTATTGCATGGTTATGCACAGGTAGGTTCCACAGCCGGGCTATGCGCACTGTAGTAGCACTGGGGACACGCTCTGCTGACTGGTTGGAACCCCCTACCTTGGTTCTGGTCTCGCAATGTAGCCCTCTCCTGGAAAGTTATGGTGTGCGCCTGAGTCTCACGAGAAATTGCGAGCTCCTTGTCATCTGTACACCAACGGACATAGACACCGTTCTTGAGCATGTAGTACACCAGGTTATGGGATGAAAAGAAGGGGTATTTTTTTCGGGTAGAAATTTGGCAACATGGCTAATCCTGACCCAAAAAAGGTGTAGATTAAGAATTTCCATGTTACCAGCTTTTTAATTTACCCCTTGGGGGTTGACAAAACATGACTTAAGGTGCCCGGCTGGTATAGACTAAAAGTAACTACGGTTTCACCATATTTATACCTGATGTTTCATAGGGTACACTCTAAGAACAGCATGTTACGTTTACACGTTTATCAACACGCTTTTCTGCAGCCACTTTTAACACACATTTTGTGATCAAGAGAGCTATGTGACTCCCTCAGGTCAGTCAGGGAGCCACCTATAGGCTCATTGTGGAGGAAACCTGGACTCCCTTTTGTTGACGCTGTTTCTTTTCTTTGTATCTCCTATCCTGTGGGTGGGTCATGGATAACAGGTATCCGTCCTTCAACCACATTAAACACTTTAAAGCGGCTTATTATACGATCGGGCCACTCATCGTGCTTTTTCTGTGATATCCCCGTGCCGATATCTAGTGATATCGGCACTCTTCCGGTGGATATCGGCACTCTTCCGGTTGACGGGAGTCATTCCGAAATTTCGTCCCCCATAAAATCCCAGGTTTCATGGTGATTCGAACACGCAACCCCAAGACTTGAAGTCCCACGCTCTACCTACCACGCCGTGGGGGCACTGGGTATAGCAGGGTACAAAACAAGGAGTCTACAGACGGAGTTTCAGCCCTGTAGGGGCCTTATTTAGCGAGTTACAGAAGAAAAGACATATTTTGGTATAATTTCTTTGAAAGTCAATATTTATTTATTTTTATTATTATAAAGGTAGAAGTTGGACTTAACTTATTTACGTCCCCCCTCAGGTTCGATCCGGGGACCTCTTACGTGTGAGCCAGACGCGCTAACCGCTTGGCCACAGTAGATATGGTACAGGGCTGGGGAAAGGCTGCCTATATTGAAGTATAGAGGGGAGCAGTTAGTAACCAAAACGGCAGGTGGCGACACGGGAGTACAGTCGTATAAGTTAACACTGAGGGTATATTGGATTTGAAATAATGACCGCTCCCTGCGCCTAGCTCGTTCTTCCTCACCTCCCCTACTGAAGATTTCCACAACATGGCGACTGCACCCTCTGTACAAGACGACTTAAATATCATTCAAAATGGCGAAATTAGGACCTATATAAGGTAAATAAACATATTTGAATCGAATTATCGTATAATAAACCTAATATTGAATGGATATGAGGCCACTCGTGCCATCTAGCATCGGATATCGTCATTGGTCCTATGGACTCATGCCGATATCCGACTGATAGATGGCACTCGCGCCCTCATATCCATTCATTATTGGTTAAATAATCACTGAGAGTGCCCCATTCAAAATCCTAGTAGGCTACTGTTCTAGTCTACTAAGGGGTAGCACCGCGAGTGGTGATATTGCTCCTTTAAGGTCGACACAGTGCATTACTGCATCGTGCCCTTGGTCGTCATGATGTAGGAATACAGCCCCGGTGAGTAACTCGCTGGTGCTGCATAGGTGCATCATGACGACCCTTCAGGGGTGTCTCGACCCCATAGGGTCGGCATGATCCCTGAATGCAGGAATAGCGGGTTACTTATCAGTTTTTCATTTGTGCATCATGCCAAGCAAGAGAATAGTGCATTAATGCACTATATGCAGCGTTAAGGATCTGTCATAACCGGGAGCTATTTCACGAGATGCTGCATCGACGTTCAAGCGATGGAATAGTTTAAGGCCACAGTATATGTACTATCATAGAGATTCTTTGGAAATTTAAAGCTGCTATATAGAAAGATGACCCCTACTGCTTTGTAAATGTATTATAATACATATCATAACCCAACGTAAGTAGTATAGTATGTATCGGAACGGGACTATAGTTAAGTACTGTTTATTACTCAATCGACATGCAGCCAATCAGAGGCCTCCATTTGACCGGAAGTGACGTCACATGCCCATATAAGGGCATACCGGAAGTGACGTCACGTGACCTTGACCTAGTTAGAGGTCAAGGTCATGACTCAGCCAATCAGAGGCTTCCATTTGACCGGAAGTGACGTCACACGCCCATATAAGGGCATACCGGAAGTGACGTCATGTGACGTCACACGCCCATATAAGGGCATACCGGAAGTGACGTCATGTGACCTTCACATGTACATATAAGGGCATACCGGAAGTGACGTCAAGCGACCTTGACTTAGTTAGAGGCTTCTGATTGGCTGGTACACCGGAAGTGACCCATTTATGCAAATGAGGGGCCTACTTCTGGTCAAATGGAGACCTCTGATTGGTTGGGTCATGAAGAAATGTGTCTCTTAATTTAATTTTGTTTAGGAAGTGATCGATTTTAGGATCACGCGACCGGAAGTGACCTGATGAGTCACGTGACTAGAAGTGACGACGACACATACCTTAATTAGACGATTCAGCAGCGACCGGAGGAAGTGTCACTTTAAGAGGACACGCTAGTTAATTGTTATATTTGTTTTACTTACTAATAAAAGAAGACGTATGAAAATAAACACAACAATAATTTTATTTTATTTTTTTATTTTATTTTTTTCAATTCTAATAACACTCTATTTTTGAAAAGATGCGCTCAATCAATCAATAACACACTTTTTTTCATATTTTAAAGGACTCGTTGTCACACCGTTAGAATGCACGCGACGCTTATAATACAAGTAGCGCACGTCATCTTTCTCTATGGTGTAAGTGGCCATTTTTGGTTCGTACCACTTTTGAAATTTATATTTACCGCAAGGAGAGTTTTTCGTTTTCGAAAACATTTTAAGAAGACGACTACTTCTGTACACTTTTTTTGAGATTTTCTTTCACCGGTGCCGCTGATTTGATCGTAGCAAATGTAAGTCTTAGGGTTGACACTTGGGATCCCGTCACCTTCTCACGCCGCTTTCTTTTCTTTCTGAAGTATGTCTCTCTCAGGCGAGGTTTGACTACACACAGGCAAACATCAGAGGCACCCAATAGCGCTAATTCTACCTTCAGACAAAGGTCAGGCACGGCTGGCCTATAATAGATGGGTCAAGGGCTATTCTAGTGAGGGTCAGGCTACGCCGGACATTCAATAAAAAGCTGGAGTTTGGCAAACTTGCTTTTGAAAGTCTGACCATGCGGGATCCTCATGCCATAGTCTGGCAATGCTGAACTCTTGGGAGAGTATGCCGGACTCTTGCTGGCCAGACTTTCAAGCAAATTTGCCAAAGTCCAGCTTGTTATTGAATTTCCGGCGTAGCCCGACCCTCAGTAGAATAGTCCTTGACTCATCTATTATAGGTCAGCAGCGCCTGACCCTTGTATGAGAGTAGTATTGGCGACATTGGCCGACTCTGATATTTACCTGTGTGTACGGCGGGAGGAGGGGGTTCACAGCTACTGCTTGCGCTTATAGAGCGCTACTAGCGGAGGTCTGGATGAGGAGACTACGGTGTTTGTCTTTTGCTTGTGCAGCTGCTGCTGCTGCTGCTGACGATGTCACGGATGCCGCTGACAGATACTGCTGCTTGTGCTGCACGAGACTGAGTAGCCGCTATTACTAATGCTACTAATACTAGTATGAGAAAATACATTTAGTCAATTGATTAAATCAAGGAGGTTTTCTGACTTCAGTGGATCGTTTAGCCATCGGCCACGGGCAAAACTTGAAACCATTTTATACATGGGACAATTGGCAGACTCGAAACGTGTTGGTACCATAGGGTCGATCATGTTCATCATCAGTTCAGGCAAAGGAAGTGTGTCGACAGCACGCGAAAACTTCATGTCTGAATGTTTCAACACAAGACTTTTTATCACACTCACACAGCTGCTTTGAAGAGTGAATCCTTGACCAAACTTGTGCTTTTCCAACACAGCTTCGGCCTCTTTCTGTGCAGTAAGGGATCTCTCTTTCGGGTTCATCTCAGTGCTGTCTAGCATGTCCTCAAAGTCTTTAACATAATGTTCCAACGGACTACAAATGATGGACTCCAGATCATCGTCCGCATATGTCGTCTCCTCGCACCATATTGTGTCTTCGCCTGTTTCGAATTCCGTCATTTTCTTGACAATCTCCTCCTGAGTGCTTTGCATATATCGAAGCTCCTTCAAGGAGTTGATAACTTGTATGGCGAAGACTGACAAACTTGAAGGAATTTCACCACAGTCAGGCCAAGTATACGGAGCTAAGAAAAATAGCTCTAACAAAATCTTCTCCCTCTGTCCAAATGAAACTACTGTTCCGATGAAGTTGAAGCATGCTTCTATCCATTGCTCCTTGGTGACGTCCTTCCAATGTTTCTTTACCTCACATGCATCATAGGGCACCGTTTCTCTTCTTGCTTCAAGTGGGAGTTGCTTTTTCTTTCTTGGACTCATTTCGAGAGGGTTTCGATGCTCTGTAGCGTCAACACTTTCATAAACAAAGAAAATAGCAGAACTAACCATCGTAACGTGCTGAGCGAGCGTAGAGTGGACGATGCTACGAAGATGAAGGGCGGGTGGAGAAAGTGTGACTGGTGACAGGGGCGTTTCACTCCTTATGTACCCTGTCCTAGATAAGCCTCTTAAACGGCTGAAAAGACTCTCTAAGTACAGAGCTTCTACCGCAGGTGGGTTTAGACTTAAGCAGCTTAGTTCACACACATGTCTGTTAGAAAAAGCTACTTGCACACGCGCCTTCCTTTTTTTCACTAGTATTCACCCTCTGCCGACTTATAAGACACCTATACACTCTTTCTCGTGAAATCTATGGAAGATGATGGAAGGACCACTGACTACATTTTCTTTGATCAGAGCGTGGAGGACGGCGTCGAACGGAGGGAACGTTGTGAACACAGCTTATAGGTTTTTTGGAAGAGGTCTTGTAAAGTCAAACTGGCGAGAGAGATGGCGTCTTTCAACATGACAATGCTGCTATGTTGGAAAAAAATAGCGTGATTTTTTCAAAAAGCTTCTATGAAAGATTTGACGTCTTCGTTGTTGTAGTGGATCGAGTAATCTGTCATAGTTTGCTTCTTCTTGTCATACTAAACTTTCTGACATGTGGCGTAGTCGGATTTCGGCCATTTTGACGCCCGTCAGGTCGCTGTCAAAAGTCGATCTCGGTGGCAGGGGTTTTTTGTTTACTAGTTTCTTGGTATACGTCATCCATTCGTAAGTAAAGCAACCTTTCTCTTCGGTTGTAGTGAAAGCTCGCAAATAATTCGCGTAGCTGTAACCAAGTGCTAAAAAAGTTGACTACTACGTCAACTATTGATTGCTTCTCTTTATGACGCTGAATTGTTGGTTTCTTCGGTCTCCGGAGGCAAATAACGAGTGAAGGCGTATTTTTTGATCAGGTTCAAGTCGTAACTCTCCGAGTTGAAGCGTACGACTGGAGCTTGACGGATGTATCTCAGAAGCCGCTTCTTCAGTTGAACTAACGGTTGTCTGGTGTGAGCTGCAGCGAAGCCGCCTGGAGAAGGGGTGAATGTCGCTTCCTCTAGCAGGAGAGCTTCACCTATCGCTACATGTAACTTCGCTAAGGTTGGTCGGTAAACTTCTAGCACAGCTTTCTCGATGACTTTGACGTTCTCGTTTATGTGATTTTTAAACTCGGTCTAACAAGGGGTCGGAATCTGCGTCGGATTCTCTGACGTACGCTGCCCTTCCTACCCCGGAAAGTCGTATGCGACGCTAGCCGACATCGCTGCATAGAGGGCAAAACTTAGGTATCGTTCTTCATTTTTCTACGGGTCACTCGTGATTGTACGGTCTTTTAAAAATTTTGAAACACTTTTCGCAAACGTCCTGCGGCATGTTTTTCTTTTTTTTGTTTTTTCACTTATTTACCAAATATTAAAAAAATAAACGTTGTTTATCACTTCGAATACTAGACGCCTCTTACCACACGATGCTATTAGCATAGTGAAAGACGTCTGTAGTGTAGGATCGATTTCAACAGATGTCCATCTTACTGCAGGGATCAGACGAGAGTCGTCAACACTGGAGTGTCACAGCTCACTTTTATTTCTTTGGGTACAGCTGCATACAACCCTTGAACATACATTGCGACGTCGCCGCGTCCCATGTAGTCTTCCAACACTTTCATCAGAGCCATAGGCTCAGACGTCTCGTTGTACTTCCAAGCTTTCAGCACTTCATACACAGGGTTCTTCACAGTCCTGTCAGAAGGCACAGGTTGAGAGATGGAAGTTACTTCATGAGAAGTCAACCCTAAGTAGATCCCTATGGTCTTCCAGTCTCTAGGGCAGAGCTCAGCTAAAAGAGAGAAATATTTCTGCACTTTCCACTCCATGTCTCCACTCTCTAAGCCATCCCACATGTCATGCTTGTCCATGTACTCACGTGAGAATTTGATGAGGTCCATACGGTAAGATTCTTCCAAGGCGGTGGCTAGGTCCTTCCACCTACTAGTACAACTTTTCTGGTACCAAGTAGTGAACATTTCTCTAGCTTGAGTTATGACACTTGTCTCACAACTGAGATATCCCATATCCTTCAAGTTCACTTCAAGGAATGAACCTAACCGTATGTAATCTGATGTCGGCAACTTACCACTTATTTTCAGTAGCATAGCGTCTGACAAGTATCCTAACGGCTCTGCTTTGAAGTATGATGATACAGGTACTACTGCAGCAGAACCAATAACAGGAGCAGCGTCTGCGCTGGTATCAGACGCCTCGTTGTCGGAACAGGGCAACCACATGACTTCGTAAGGTATTGGTGAGGGCAGGCGCCACGGACCGGACGCACTACCAGTGGAAATGAGGTCGAAAAACGGACTGTGCGCCCGTGACCCTTCGGGTTCCTTGTACGCCTCGTCGTCAGCGTCGTTCTCTGTTTCACCCTGTTGCTTTAGGACATGTATGTCTACTACGCGCTGCTGGGGCTGAGTGTCCGAATAGCTGTAAGTCTCAGCGCGAGCAGCGTTGATGGCGTCGGTTGATGAAGCGGTGGAGAAGTTCTGTGCAACGTACTGCGTGTCAGTACTAGTAGCGGTAGTCGCAGCAAGAGGTGTAGCAGCAGCAGCAGTAGCAGGCGCAGCAGCAGTAGCAGCAGCAGCAGCAGCAGCAGCAGGAGCAAGCGCAGCGCTAGCAAGTGCAGCAGTAGCAGGCGCAGCAGTAGCAGGCACAGCAGCAGCAGGCACAGCCGCCTCAGCAAGCGCAGCAGTAACAGGCGTGGCAGCAGCAGCAGCAGCAGCAGCAGCAGGCACAGCAGTAACAGGCGCGGCAGCAGCAACAGCAGCAGCAGCAGCAGTAGCAGCAGCACTAGCAGCACGAGGATCACTAGCAGCCGCAGCAGGCGCAGCAGTAGCGGCAGCAGTGTGCTCAGCAGCAACAACCGTCGCGAGTGTAACAACGTCGCTACTACTGCTGTGTGCGCTCGCTACAGCGGGAGGGTGATAAGACCAAGCGGTTGCGGCGGTAGTCTCAATTTCAGTAGCAAGAGGAGACGCTGACAGTAAACGATCACCGTTCTGCGTATTCTTCTTGTTCTTGAACTCGATTAGATCCTTGGACGACAGTAGTTGTTGTGTTTTGCTCATGGTGGTGCCTGTAGAGAGCAGCAAAAGACTGAGTGAGTGAACGGATGTTTCCAGGCCTCTTATATACGCCTTCTCGCTTCTAGAGCTAAGCTACTTACAGCTCTCTTCAGCTGCCCGCCGGCTGACCGGTGACCATTCACAAAGAGAAACAAAAAGTCATAAGGCATGATGTTTTCAGCTGGATCCCTTTCCCCCTCCCCTTTGAGAGATCGACTGACACGAGCTAAGCTACTTACTGCCTTGTTCAGCAATTCAACGTGCGTTAGCTGTATAAAGGATTAAGCAGTTGCTGCCGCCAGCTGACCGGCGGACATTCCCAAAGAGAAACAAAAGACATAAGTCATGACGTTTTCAGCTGGATCTCTTTCCCCCCTCCCTCTTTTTTTTTTTGAGAGATGGACTGCCATGAGCGGGCGGTGTACCGACTGTACTAATTCAACGCGCATTAGCTGTATAAAGGATTAAGCAGTCATGAGCTTAGAGTGTGTATACAAAAAAACTACAGGAGGCGTGTAGTGTGAAGCAGGACCCCCTAAGACGGGAGTGTCTGTCTGTGAGTAGAGTCGTGTGCATGTGGTGAGCGACTTAAGTGTAAAACAAAAAAAAATCACCGCCTCCTGCCGTGGTGAGTAGACTGGCCGGCGGCGGCCGGCTAGTTCAATAGGGGTGACAGCTGACTAAGGCTGTGCATGAAAATCCGATTTTCACCTGACCTCTGACGTTTGTTACAATGAATGCCAAAGGGGGAGAGAGTTGTCCTCAGGTAGGGGGTAGGAGGTAAGGCTAATGGATAAGGAAAAAAAAACACCATTTTCAGCTGGCCACCACAGATGGCGATGACATACCCCTCGGCATCTAAGCTCTTAAGAAGCTCTTACGGAGCGGAGCGGCTGCTGGACAGCTGGGGTGAGTAGACTGGCCGGCGGCGGCTAGCTAGTTCAATAGGAGTGACAGCTGACTAAGGCTGTGCATGAAAATCAGATTTTCACCTGACCTCTGACGTTTGTTACAATGAATGCTAAAGGGGGAGAGAGTCGTCCTCAGGTAGGGGGTAGGAGGTAAGGCTAATGGATAAAGAAAAAACACCATTTTCAGCTGGCCACCAAAGATGATGATGACACGCTCCTCGTCATCTAAGCTCTTAAGAAGCTCTTACGGAGCGGAGCGGCTGCTGGACAGCTGGGGTGCTGTTGGAAATAGGATTAAACTCCCTCTGTATAAAAGCTCTGATTTCTGTTGGAAAAAAACCATAGCACCTTTGACCACAGTAACGTCTACTACCACCACCACCAGCACCACCGTCGCTGCCACCGCCGCCGCCGCCGCCAGTCACAGCTGATCACCTCATTAAAAGCATGTGACGTCGTCGCTTCTAGTCACTTGCTTCATCAAGTCGCTTCCAGGCACGTGATCTTAAAGACCCTCACTTCTTAAACAAAAAAAACGAAGAGACACACTTCTTCCTCTCGAGAGGAAGAATGACGTATATAAGGAGGCTGACACGTGTATAGGTGCCTTATTAGTCGGCAAGGGGTAAATACTAGTGAAAAAGGAAGACAGGTGTGCAGGTAGCTTTCTAACAGACACGTGTGTGCACTAAGCTGCTTAAGTCTAAACCCCCCTGCAGTAGTCAAGTAGCATGTGAAAACTTACTTAACAGATCACTTAATTGAGTAGAGACTCTGTACTGAGAGAGTCTTTTCAGCTGTTTAAGAGGATTATCTAGGACAGGGTACATAAGGAGTGAAACGCTGCTCTCACTCATCGTAGCATCGTCCACTCCACGCTCGCTCAGCATGTTATGAGGGTTATTTCTACCTTTACAGCTTCTTTTCTTATCGAAGTGTCGACGCTACAGAGCATCGAAACTCTCCAAATGAGTCCAAGAAAGAAAAAGCAACTCCCACTAGAAGCAAGAAGAGAAACAGTGCCCTATGATGCATGTGAGGTAAAGAAACATTGGAAGGACGTCACCAAGGAGCAATGGATAGAAGCATGCTTCAACTTCATCGGAACGGAAGTAGTTTCATTTGGACAGAGGGAGAAAATTTTGTTGGAGCTATTTTTCTTAGCTCCGTATAGTTGGCGTGACTGTAGTGGTGAAATTCCTTCAGGTTTTTCAGCGTTCGGCATACAAGTTATCTGGTCTTTGAAGAAGCTTCGATATATGCAACGCACTCACGAGGAGATTGTTCAGAAAATGACGGAATTCGAAACAAAAGAAGTATGGTGCGAGGAGACGACATATGCGGACGATGATCTGGAGTACATCATTTGTAGCCCGTTGGAACATTATGTTAAAGACTTTGAGGACATGCTAGCCAGCACTGCGATGACCGCGAAAGAGAGATCCCTTACTGCACAGAAGGAGGCCAAAGCTGTGTTGGAAAAGCTCAAGTTTGGTCAAGGATTCACTCTTCAAAGCAGCTGTGTGAGTGTGATAAAAAGTGTTGTGTTGAAACATCCGGACATGAAGTTTTCGCGGGCTGTCGACACACTTCCTTTGCCTGAACTGATGATGAACATGATCGACCCCGTCGTACCAACATGTTTCGACTCTGCCAATTGTCCCATGTATAAAATGGTTTCAAGTTTTGCCTGTGGCCGATGGCTAAACGATCCACTGAAGTCAGAAAACCTCCTTGATTTAGTCGACTGACTAAATGTATTTTCTCATACTAGTATTAGTAGCATTAGTAATAGCGGCTACTCGGTCTCGTGCAGCACAAGCAGCAGCATCTGTCAGCAGCAGCTGCTGCAGCAGCAGCACGATCAGCACAAGCAGCAGCTGCTGCAGCAGCTGCACAAGCAGCACAAGCAGCAGCATCTGTCAGCAGCATCCGTGACATCGTCAGCAGCGGCAGCAGCAGCAGCAGCAGCAGCTGCACGAGTAGCACAAGCAGCAGCATCTGTCAACAGCATCCGTGACATCGTCAGCAACTGCAGCAGCTGCACGAGCAGTACAAGCAGCAGCAGCTGTCAGCAGCTGCAGCAGCTGCACGAGCAGCACAAGCAGCAGCACCGACAGCAGCAGCAACAGCAAATCAGCAGCAGCAACAGCAGCAGCAGCGGCAATGTGGACCGCTAAATTCGAGATGGTGACATATCTGTTTCTTAGAATCGACATTCGACATGAGGTCTAGTGACATTTGACATGAAGCTTGAAAAACATAGTGACAGGTGACATGAGCAATTCTTAAAATCGACATGAGATATGAGCATAATTAAGCGACATCGACATGCGCCATGGCTATTTTTTATTTTTTTTGAAGACAACCGCCATAGCTTCCTTATCCAGACCTCCACTAGTAGCGCTCTATAAGCGCAAGCTTTGCCTTAAGAGAGCTGTGGCTGTGAACCCTCTCCTCTCTCCGTACACACAGGTAAATATCAGAGTCAGCCAATGTCGCCAATACTACTCTCATACAAGGGTCAGGCGCTGCTAGACTATAATAGATGGGTCAAGGACTGTTCTACTGAGGGTCAGGCTAGGCCGGACATTCAATAACGGGCTGGACTTTGGCAAATTTGCTTGAAAGTCTAGCCAGCAAGAGATGCACATCATCATAAACGCGATCATGATACCTTTCATGGTAAGTAGACTCGCCTCTCTGCCCTCTCTTTTAGAGAGGGCAGAGAAGCGAGTCTCACTCTTAAAAAACCCTGCCCCTCCCCCCCCTCCCCCCCTCCCCCCCCCATGCATCTTAAAGAGTGCCCCCCAGAGTGCCCCTCTCCCCCCCTCCCTCCTAGAAAAAAAGAGCCGCATTTTTAAATTATTTTTTAGCAAGCTTTTTTCAGCTTGCTTTTTTTTTCTTTTTTTAAATTTATTTATCCATCAAAATCTCAAGTGACTTATTTTGAAAGCCAACCTAGTAGTCACGTGACCCCCTTAAGTAGGTCACTTCCCGTCACGTGACCTATTTGAATTTCCCGCCAACATGGTGGTCACGTGACCCTCTTAAGTAGGTCACTTCCGGTCACGTGACCTATTTGAATTTCCCGCCCAAAGGTCACGTGACCGGAAGTAGGTCACTTCCGGTCACGTGACCTATTTGAATTTCCCGCCAAAAGGGAGGCCTCTCATTGGCTGCTTTTGAATTTCCCGCCAAAAGGGAGGCCTCTGATTGGCTGCAGGTCGATTGAGTAATAAACAGTACTTAACTATAGTCCCGTTCCGATACATACAATACTACTAACGTATGTCAAACCTCACCTCATCTCATCTCATCTCATCATCCTTATAATTACTTCTGCAGCCACTTTTTATAGTTTTTTCTATTATGAAACACAAAGTGTAAATGATGTTTGTTATAATGACACGAAAGAGGCCGTAGCCTAATATCAATAAAGACCGTCAAATATGTTCTATATAGTTAGGGGTGCTGGCGGTAGAAGGACAATGCGCCGGAGCTAGTTTTTGGTATCAATTAATTAGATCCAATAAATATACTTTAAAAAAAACATTTCTGAAGACTCCTACACCGTGTCATCATCTCTGAAGACCCGCATATCCCCTATCGACCATATCATACTTGAACAATCCCTATATAGGTACACTATCGAACTCCATTGTACAGTTTAAGAACAATTCCCTGTTGTTAACAAAACTATTTATACTTGAAGACTAAATAAGGCCCATGTTGAGTGCAGTGGTATCATTACAAGGGTACAGTTAGTTATAGGTAATCAATGGTGCCCTAAGCCGTTAAGGACAGCATGATGCCTAAATGATTGATAATCAGTTGTCCACATGATACACGTCCATGGGTAATTCACCAGCGCTGCATTGATGCATCATGCCGAGCATTATTGAGTGTATCAACCCTATAGGGAAGTCACGATGCAGGAATGCAGCGCTGATCACTTACCTACCAGGCCGAGGGCTGCATTCATGCATCATTATAACAAAAGGGCATGGTGCGTTAAAGCACTATGCCGCCATTAAAGGGTTAAGTTAGAAGTACAATGTAACAATAGGTGGATAGATAGTAGCAACACAATGGTAACAACTGACAGCCACACCACCAAAAAGGTGTGCTTTACCTCACCAACTCTACCTACCAAAACAGCGCGTCATGACATCTGTGTTACATTGTCCTTTTAATTGGCATATCACTTCCATGTAGCCGCCACACGTCGTCATGAAGACGTTTGAACTACATGACCCACCACATATACGTGTACCAGCGCCGCATATAAAAGGTACCTGTCAGCTCCAGATATGTAGGAGCCCATAGGATATAAAAGAGAGAGAGAGTGTGAGAGAGAGAGAGAGAGAGAGAGAGACAGACAGACAGACAGACAGACAGACAGACAGACAGACAGACAGACAGACAGACAGACAGACAGACAGACAGACAGACATACAGCTAGACAGACCGACAGACAGACAGACAAGCAGACAGGGATATATATATATAGGGTGTTTTGCTAGACAGGGTAATCAGCTGACTTTGTTACATTGTTACAATACCACCTACAGCCCACACCCATTACATGTTGAATAAATCAAATTTGAATTACACTTGTTTTTGGTCTTGGTGACTTGGTCATATTCTGGGAAACCTTTTCTCGTACAGGCACACTCAGACACTGGCACTGGATTATCCGGATAGGAGATCAGACAAGTAGTACCGTTTTCGCCCCTTCTGCCACAGAAGAGCTCCTATAGTCCGAGCCTTCGTGCATTGTCCTATCTGAGACTGTGCTGGGAGAGCGCTGTGTCTGTTGATTGCTGCCCCCCACCAAAGAAAGTAATCCTCAGAATATGTTCGATTTCCAACATAGAAACATGACAAATACTACTGCAAATTTAAATAATTCTTGTACATACATTCCTTTAAATATTTGAACCGATTTCTATTTTCATAAATGAACATTTTAAAAGCATGGCGTATGTAGGCTCTCCGCGAAATCTGCCACATTTTGGCAGAGGGGAAGTATAGTGCCAGTCCAAACGAATGAGAGAATCTGCTGGGAGATTGCGGATACGGGGGGCAATCTCCGGCCTACAGTTGGTGCTGTGGATATTGTCTTGTTAGGGTTATTGTATATGCCATTTTAGTAGTATATATGTGTTTACTAACTCTATAAAAACAACACCCGGACATAAAGAACCCAATTACTGTATATATTACTGATATAAATGGTGTCCAAAGGGGGCCCTGCCACGGCACAGACATCAATTCATTTCCCTTTCTCTTCACACTACGTATTTTATGTCCGCTTTTAAAAAAAGCATTTATCTTTTATTTCTGAGTTATAGTAGTGTAGAGTTACATCGAAATATCAATCACAATTATGCTGGGGGTGCACTCCCGTTTAGATAACAAATATCCCGTTTCGTCAATGCATGGTAACATGGTTAAATAACTCAGATATTAAGAAAGGTCCCCCTCCTCCTAAGAAATTTAGGTGTGTCGAGCATCTTCTTGGGAGGACCCTAATTAATCTATGACTGATTGAAACCCACAGATACGTTCATGTCATTTGAAAGCTATGGTTTATTTCTAAGTAGTTCTTTAATTACCAGGATGGCTAGTATATCGTTTTGAAATCAATCAATGCGCCTACATATTACCCACCTATAGTGTAACAGAGAGAAGAAACAGAGTCAAAAGGGAGTCCAGGCTTGCCTCTAGAATGACTCCCTTTTCTGACTCTCTTTTTGACTCTCTTGATGAAAGGAGTCAGTATCTGACTCCCTTAAAAGGGGTCATATGACTCCCCTAAGAGAGCCCAGGTTTTTCCTCCAAAATGACTCCCTTTTATGACTCCCCGCTACAAACAGAGTCCAGGTTCATGCTGCAACTCCCTTTAGAAAGGGAGTCTAGGCACAGGGAGTCATTGAACCATGACTCCCTTTGTACATTGGTAGTTTTTATCCCTTACCCCTCTATATAACCATTCCATTAGCTGTCTCCTTATCTGCTGTTTCTACATCATTTTGGTGCAATGTCTGACAAGGAGGAGGGGGATCTCAGAAAGATCCCTCAGTGAACATTAGTTGTTATATAAAAGAACATCTGAGCTTTTCTGGATTTAACTTTCTCATGTTTCTATAGATTGGGTGTCTATATCTAATACATCATGCTTATGCTACAGTTTTAAGTTAACTATAATTATTTTATGAAATCTAATTCTGACATTAAATTTTGATGCTACAATGAGATACATGTATTAGCATAATTATAAATATCACAAATTATGTGGATCTAGAGATTCGAGCATACAGAATAATACCATTTTAAGTATAGTGCTACCACCTAGCAGGCTTAATCATAACCAACTGACCTTGACTCTGATCATAAAGAGAGTCAGATAGCTTCTAAACATATGTGATAGATGGCATTAAGGTCTGTGTACAGTAGTGTCACCTAGTGTGTTCCCTATTTCTGTCTTGTATGCTTACTTCTGTGACTCCCTTAGGGAGTCCAGGCAACCATTTACGCACCTCAGCTGACCTGGACTCTGTCTGATCTAATTAAAAGGGAGTCAGGGCCATTAGAAGGGGGAGTCAGACAGTGCGAAAAGTGAGCCAAAGGGGGCCTGGCTCTCTTTTTATAGCCTGGACTCCCCTTATGACTCGGATCCTTCTCTCTGTGTTGGTGAGTCTACTAATCAAGGCTACATTAATACAGTATACATGGATGCAGTAGTTCCTCACCATAGCTGCATGCATGTATCCTGATAATGAGGGGCAGAGTGCATTAAAGCACCATGCGGCCATCAAAGGGTAAAAAAAAAGTGTTGTATTGTCAAGTATCGGTCTCCATCGCTATATCCAGTGAGCTGTCTAACACCCCGTCTAGCACGTCCCTTTTCTGTCATGACACATCATGTTTTTGTCAAGTTAAATAAGCCTGGTACACATTAGTTATTCATAGGCGATTACATGAGAATAACTTTGAGTTAACATTTTTTTGTTAGCTGGGTGGTGTATTTCGTGCCACTATCCCCCCGTTCGCACAGACACACACAGACACATATCATCTGTGTTTGTTCTTGTTGGGTGGTGGTATATTTACATTGTAGTGTCAATAACTGGTATTTTCATCCACTCTTGATGTCGTGCGACCACTAGTAGATCCATGTAGTGTGAAACATTGTATTAAAGGAGCATTCTCACCACTCGCACTCCCACGTGGCTCTGGTAAAAACGGAGTATCACACAGCTATGGGTTCTGATTATATAAAGGGTCAACCTGAGTTGACATTGATAGTATAGAGTCAACTCAAATTGACCCTTCACTACTTCATATAAGCAGAGTCATCAGCGGTTTGATTCTCTATTTTGCCAGAGGCATGTGGGGGACACACTTGACACCTTCACTTTTCTCTGTGATCCATCTGCTTGCATATCTAAGTAGAAGCTCAAGCAGTTCAGGTACTTTCATATATATATATATATATATATATATATATATATATATATATATATATATATATATATATATATATATATATATATATATATATGCTGTTTCGTGAATCACAAAAAGCTTGGCCTGAGCTATACTTAGCAGATGACCTCTGCTTTTGCTTGCAGTTTCTAGATCACGTTTCGTGAACTGGGGAACTACATACCAGACAGCGCTCACCCCTGCTGGGTAGTCTGTAGGGGGCTTTATTTCACCTAATCACATTTATTAAATCAATCACTTGGGTATGCCACAACAAATTATGAAACACTATGTACTCAATTCTTAAGGTGTCACAGTACAAATTCACCCCCTCGATGTGACCTGCATATATAGTGCCAAAGAAAAACGGTACTACTGTGCATATAATTAGTGGTAGGAGGCCTTAAATTTGCATTAGATTTGTCATAATCTGTGGTCCAATTGTTGCCAGAGGCCTTGGTAAAAGAAACATAAAAAGTTGATTGTTAATTGCCATGGTAACCCTGAGTGGTGCTTGGATGGGTCAAAGGTTAAGGTTAAAGGGCACCTGTAAAATTTCTCCATGTTGGGTAAGTCAGTTTCCATGGCAACTAGCGCAAAATCCGAAAACACTTTTTTATGCAGGATACATATTAAAAAATCTGATATGTGTTAAGCTTTAATTTAAGAGGTCATTCATTACTGCACACTCAAAAGAACCAAATCTTTTGCCCATCTGAAGAAGAAAAATAGGGTCAGAACCAGAAATTTTGTCGGCTATTTGTACCGTGACACTTTAAGTTGATGAACTGACTCAGGTCAACCCTTTGATAACCTTGCATAGTACACGCTTTAAAGTGTTACTAGCCGTCAAGATGCATGCATGCTAGGTCTAGCCAGATCGGGCCAATGTGAACGTTTTTGACCGGGTGCCATCTTTGAATGGGTGCCATCTTTGTCCTCCTGACAGAAAATGGTTTATTTTAGGGCAGGGGGGATATAAATGGAGATATAACCACCGCCATTTTCTTTATTTTACCACCTCCTACATACCATATGATTATGGAGAAGGCAACACCTTGGGGGCCCTGGAGTGGGAGGTCTCCATATCCCATGTAGATCTTAAGAAATGTCGCCATATCGATTTTAAGAAAGACCCATGTCACCATATCGATTTTATGAAATGCCCCATGTTCTATGTCACTATCCTTTTCCCCCTCATGTCCCATGTCCCTAAGCCCCAAAATGGCCCATGTCGCCATGTCGAATTTAAGGGTCTAGGGCCATACCGGGATGCCACACATTATAAGCACAAATTCGCGGGTTACTTTTAGAAAATAGGAGTCACTTCAGGGGTCTAAATGTCATCGTTCTTTTTAAGGAGGAAGGGGTATTTTCAGACTAACATCCGCAGAAAACAGAGCATTTCTTAAAAGGATGATGGTCCATGGTGTCCCATTTGTACCTGTCGTGCAGGGGCCGGGAGCAGCACACACCATACACAGCACTGCCCCCCCCCCCCCCCCCCCCACACACACACACGCACTGGATTGAGCGGCATGGACTCCTTCACTCCAACCACTAGGGAGAGAACAGGTCTGGAGGAGAGACAACTGGTGCAGCCTATAGGAAGGTGTGTACTGGTGGGAGGGACATGTCTGGATATCCCTGCCTCCCAGCACCTCCATGTGTATCCATGTAGTAACACCATCTACATGACCATCCCCCCAGGCACCAGGAGACCACCATTATACCACCATTATACCACCAGGGGGCAGGGCTGCTGTCCATGCAGCTGGTAGAGGCAGCAGTCCCACACCAGGACACACCCAGTCAGTGATGTATAATACCACTGCACAGCAGCAGGAGCAGCAGCAGCAGCAGTCACTCACCCTGGAGAACAGTGTAACTCACCCTGGAGCTGCTGTAACTCCTACAGGCTGCATGCTGCAGTGCTAGCACGCCCGACCACGCTAATTATACCCAAGTATTGACCCACACGACATGCTGAGTACCCGAGCTGCACGTGATGCTACACGGCACCCACTCACCGGGTGACGCCGCGCGGTGCAGCTACAGGCTCTACACACAGGTGTTAAGGTGAGTGGTGAGGGGGGGGGGGGGGGATACACACAGAGAGGCACACCTTGGGGGTACAGAGGGTCCCCCCTCCCCCTTGAGGCCGGAAAGTCGCCGAAATCAAGGGGTCCAGGTCACAAAGTCGCTTATTGGACACCTTGATCTATTGTCAATTTTGTCTAAAGGTTGCCATGTCGCTTGTATTACTTCCTTAGGTTACTTCAAAACAGTCCAAGTCGCCAAGATGCTTTTGACCCATCTGCACCAACATCGTTAATGTGTGTTGCAGTCGGTGCAGGCAGACTGTAAATCTCACTGTGGTTTTACAGGTCTCGTGTAGGTCCAGGTGTGGGAATCTACTGGAGCTTAATTGCCAGTAGATTATATGTAGGTGGATTAACTAAGTCCCCATGTAAACTAACGCTAAGGCAATCCTCTGAGGGAGAGAGAGAGACAGAATGAGACAGACAGAGAGAGACTGTAGCATAACAAGGGGCTGAGGAAGAGACAGCGGAGAGACAGAGACAGGCCGAAATGGACAGAGGGATTACCGAAAGAGTGCTAGAGAGAGACAGAGTGTCAGAGACAGAGACAGAGACAGAGAAAGTTATATTAAGAAAGTCAGAGAGAGGCATAGTGACGCAAAGAGACGGAGAGAGATAGAAGGAGAGAGACAGAGAGTGAAAGAGACCCATAGAGAGACTTAAAGAAACAAAGGGTTATAGGGAGAGACAGAAAGAGACAGAGTGACAAATAGAGAAGCAGAGAGTGGGAGACAGATAGAGGGAAAGGCAGAGAGTGGCTGAGAGAAACAGAGAGAAACAGAGAGAAACAGAGAGAGATAGAGACAGACGGAGACAAAGGGAGAGTGAGTGGCTGGGAGAGATAAAAAGAGAGAGATAGAGAGAGAGAGAGAGAGAGAGAGAGAGAGAGAGAGAGAGAGACAGACAGACAGACAGACAGAGACAGCCAGACAGACAGCCAGACCGACCCACAGACAGACAGACAGACAGAGAGGCACACACACAGACATATAGTGACAAAGGGAGACAGGGAGTGCAAAAGGAGGTAAAGAGTGACAGACCACGACAGACAGTAGAGGAAAGTGGCAGCATAAGTACATGTGAAGTGTGTGATGTTGTATCTGATTGTATCCTTATCCCCTTATCCCTGTACCAGCAGTCCAACTGATACCCGCTATCAGTTCAGGCTGCTACGTATCAGCTACACTTGGTGTACATGCAGTATATATAATGTATGTAAGTCGATAGTATTAACCCTTTAAGGACGGCATGCTACCTAAATGCATCATGTCCTTGGTCGTCATGATAAATGAATGCAGCCCTGGTGAGTAACTCGCCATTGCTGCTTTCAGGCATCAAGCCGACCCTACGTGATTGAGGCACTCCCCAAGGGTCGGCATGATACACCGATGCAGTACCAGCGAGTTACTCGCCAGGGCTGCATTGGTGTATCGTGATGACAAATGTCATATTTTATTGACATCCATCCTTAAAGGTTTAACCAGATGCCCTCCTGTAACCGTCCTATATTCTGGACAGTGTAGCCTCAATAAATACCCCAGATTAGGGCAGTCCTAGATATAGAAGATCGCTTCACATTACCTGCCGCATCATGGAATTTGGGATTTTTAAAGCAAAATATGGTATAAATGGACCATGTATGGTACCCGATTTAATGTTACTGTGTCAATAATGCAATGGGCTAGAAAGAAAAACATGCATATTTACAACTTTCGCAGATTCCTAAACTCTTAGGCTAAGTCTTCGGTAATAAGATATGAATTAGTTAACTGGGATCCCACAGTTCCCCACTATCTAGGCCATCAGCAAAAAAAAAGATGGAGTGGCCTTAGACGCGGTCCCCAGAGAATCACTGGCACCACCCCAAACTTGGGGGTCTGGATAGGGTCTCGATTTTAAGAAATGGCCATGTCGCCCTGCCTATTTTAAGAAAAGGCTATGTCCCATGTCACTATCTCTAAAACTCCTCATGTCGCATGTCACTAAGCCAAAAAAAGGCCCATGTCGCCGTGTTGAATTTAGTGGTCCACACGCATAAACCTGCCACCCGCACTCTTCAAATTTACGGAATGACGACTCCCTTATGTATTAGTTCAGCAATGAGTAGCTGTGGCAGCCATCTCAGTATATATTATATGGCCAGTCAGAGAATGTACACAGTAAATTAGCGTGAAGGGCACCAAAGTGGGTTGGTGTGCAAATGTCAGGTACTGGGACGGTGTGTGGATTTATGTATCATGTGGAAGTGACAACCCTTTAGGGCCTGCATATTGTGTTAGTGTGCTTTGTTCTTTGTCATGATGCTTGAATACAGCCCTGGCAATAGTGCACCCACCAGGGCTGCATTAATGCATCATGCAGACCCGTTAGGAGTGTATCAACATGCTACATTAATGCAGCCCTAACCAGGTACAAAGGTCATGATGTATTTAAGCAGAGCCCACCCATTAAGGGTTAATGCTAAATAGCCTTATGGTGGTGGCCACACATTGGCCCGTACCACCGAATTACCGTCATCCAATAGACATTTAATACCCACTTAGTGTGCTAATAGTTTGCCATCCATATATCAACTGCTGCCTATGTGTCCACATGTAATACCTTTCTATTAGGGCCACTCAAAAATAATAGTTTCTCATTACCGATGGCATCATATGTTGATATCATGGGGGACTTTGCCCCCCAACCCCCGCCTTTCTTTTTCTTTTTTTCATTCTTTAGTAATGGTGAATTAAGACTTGATTAAGACCCGAAAGTGGGTCTTAATAAGTAGGACTAAGACTTATTAAGACTTGAGATGTGCAGCCAGCCTGGCCGGTATACATTAAGACATTTTAAGATGTCTTAATTTAAGATTGCGCTTTTAACGTTTGTACGTGCACCTAGGACAGCTAGCACGTATTTGCCTACATGTTGGCTTTACACGTGGTTCTGTAGGTGGCAGACCGTTGTACCAGTTGTCCAAAGGGCAATATGGTTCAAACAACATTATTTTAATGATATGATATATAAAACTGAAATGAACATTACTAACTAGTTGATACCATTCCCAACAGAACCCCAATTAGAATGGCCTCGCCAGTCCTGAGCGAGGACTAGATACTTTGTTTCATGAAAATAAAGAGTTATTGGATTGGTGAACCGTATATGACCCTGTGTCCGGAACAGATAAGGAGCACATTATACTGTCACACATCTTAACTAGCAAATGCTACAGCAATGAGGAGGAAATTAGAAGATAACCACAATCCGAAAATTGGGTAATTTACTCCAGCATTAAAGCATTATATGGCCTATAGTTTTATTAGGCGGTCATATATTTTAATATTGTGGATTATTATTACGGAGCCATTCTTTATCTCTAAGGGGAGGGGGAGGTTGAGGGATGAGGGGGAGGAGAAAGGGGAGGGCAATGGAGCAAGAGGGCAAGAGGGGCAGACAACGGGATAGACAGAAGGACAGACAGATGCGCAGACAGAGGGACAGGCAGAGGGACAGCAAGACATAGGGACGGACAGAGGGACAGGCAGAGGGACAGACAGAGGGACAGACAGAGGGACAGACAGAGGGATAGACAGACAGAGGGACGGACAGAGGGACAGGCAGAGGGGCAGACAGAGGGACGGACAGAAGGACGGACAGAAGGACAGACAGAAGGACAGACAGAGGGACGGACAGAAGGACGGACAGAGGGATAGACAGACAGAGGGACGGACAGAGGGACAGGCAGAGGGATAGACAGACAGAGGGACGGACAGAGGGACAGGCAGAGGGGCAGACAGAGGGACGGACAGAAGGACGGACAGAAGGACAGACAGACATACAAAGGGACAGTCATAGGGACAGCTAAAGGGACAGCACGGCAGGGGAACAGACAGACGGACAGAGGGACGGACAGAGGGGCAGACAGAGGGGCAGACAGAGGGGCAGACAGTGGGACAGACAGAGGGGCAGACAGAGGGGCAGACAGAGGGGCAGACAGAGGGGCAGACAGAGGGAAGAACAGAGAAAAGAACAGAGGGGCATACTGGTACAGGTATCTGGCATGCACATATGGAGGGAGACAGACAAGGAGAGACATGATGCAGTTGTGAAAGATACCATTCGTAACTTCTTGACTAAGGATGATTTAATAGCTATTGTAGTGGCTCAAACTTGAGGATTATCTATCTTATGTATAGTGTAATCAACACTAATTGTTCACAGTGTATCATGATGTATTATTGGGGGCCTAATAAAGGGCTGCATCCTGGTATGGAACATGCATGGGCAGTCTTTGCGAAAACTTTTTCATCCCACAGGACATTCGGTCCTGCAAATTTTCAATATTAAAGGACCAGCTACATTTTTGGAGGACCGGATAGGCACATATCTGATGATTTCTGCATTTTAAGTATTAAAGAGTTTTGTCCATTAAAAGTACAATTTATTTGAAATCATTTATGGCCAAATCAGGATAGATATATAGTTTTACACAGTATATTGACATACATATTTCAGGTAGAAACCCAACTGAATTCTAGTTACGAAAAGTTACGAAAAGCCCAACATGTGACTGGACATTCGGTCCTGCTACACTTGTAAATCTACTGGACCGGTGGCATTTTAGAAGGACATTGCCACTGTCCTGCATGTTTTCGCGAACACTGCATGGGGAGGGGAGTGGTGCGGATCTCATGGAGCCCAAACACTGGTGTTGTATTGAGAACCTATAATTAGATACCTCATTAATATATTGTGTTATATTGTACACTGTTGAAGGAGCTAGCACCTAGCAGCTGTCATCCTCAGTCAGGGCTTATGCATGCATCCTTATAACTATAAGGATGCAGAAAGTAAGGACATATCAGATGCATTTACACACTGCGTGGTCCTTAAAGGCCCAGCGCCCCTATATATAGAGCTGAGTACCTGTCCCGACTGCACTCTGACTGTTACTGGACGTGCAGTAAGAACTGCGGATTTAAAGGGCTAATAGGACCATAATTCATGTCGTTAACCCTAATTAACCTCAGTAGGCCATTTACACAGCACTGATTGGATAATTAACGACAGTGTTGACATATCTGAGGTGTCATCGTTAGTGCCCCACTCCCAAAATGATACAAGGCCAAAAACAAAAAGTGTGTTTCAGGCAACCAATCCTACACAGAGAAATGAAACAGCGCCAAAAGAGAGTCCAGGTGACTCTCTGGTGACTCTCTGGCTGACCTATAAGGGAGTCACCTGGGGGAGTCATATAGCTCTCTTGGCCATATGACTCCCCCAGCCAGAGAGTCACCTAGGCTCCCTTAGGCGATCTGGACTCCCCTACAGAGGGGAGTCATTCTGGAGGAAACCGGGACTCCCTTTTAACGCTGTTTATTTTCTCTGTGTAGTTTTAAAAATGGGCCGACCCTAGCATTTTTCTTCCCAATTTTAGGGAACTATTCATATTTTCTAGATGTTAACAAATCTTTGGTCAGGAAGAAGAAGCTCTCATTGATTTCATTAGCCTAATCAATTGTCTGGACTTAGTAAATTGCTTCTAATAATTTAGTGATATTCCTAGTTACTGGAGAAATGATGCAGCGGGTCATCCTGATGTCCAGTGAGTCAATGTCACAGTTCCGGATACATTTCTGGTATATTCAACAACAACAAATCAAAATTTTAAAAATCCTACCTACCTACCCTAATTTTGTGAACGATGTTGCCTGAAACGCAGCCTTTTTTGCCTCAAAACCCCTGTTGCATGAGTTATATTTGTGATAGCCGCCCGTGACTAAATACCGGGGAGGTAATTGGCAATAGTTATACACTAAATATACACTCGTCACACTTTGACTCTGACTGTATTTCGGCACTATTTCCATTAGCTTGGTGTCAGTGCAGTCTGTGGGCCCAGTCTGCATGTAACGTTATAAACAGAGTATTTACAGCTATAGCGTTACATCTAACCCCGCATTGTCGAAGTACAGTGTGACATTGTATCTAAAAGCGTTACTATTTGCTACAAACCAACTGTCTGTCCAGTCTGCGGCAGAGAGTAGTCTCTGCGCGCCTCAAGTCTCCAACGTAGCCTTCACTCTCCAGCAGAGGTTTGGTATTGACTAACTATGGGTGGCGGCCATTATCCACCGGTGGATATTGGAGAGGGACGGAGAGCTGAGCCTTACAGAGATATAATTCAGTCCCACGGGTGGAGATATCTAGCGTCAATATCTTGCGATAGATTGCTGTCTGTCTCGCCCTGCCAGCCCCTGACCTGTTCCTCTCCTCACTCTTTCTCTGTCTCTCTTTGTCTTGAACTCTTCCCTCTTCTCTCTCTCTCTCCCTCTCTCTCTCTCTCTCTCTCTCTCTCTCTCTCTCTCATTCTCTCTATCTTTCTCTGTCTCTCTGTCTCTCATTCTCTCTATCTGTCTCTCATTCTCTCTGTCTCTCTGTCTCTTGTCTCTTCCCTCTCGCTCTCTCTCTCCCTCCCTCCCTCTCCCCCCCCCCCTCTCTCTCTCTCTCTCTCTCGCTCTCTCTCTCTCTCTCTCTCTCTCTTTCACGCACACACTCACGCTTTATTTCTGTCTGTCTCTGTCTCTCTGTCTCTCTCTATCCCACAACATCTGCCTCACCGTGTTTCCTCTCTACACCTCCTAAACAATATATAAATAGAACTATTTCTAGAGTGCCAAAATACTAACAGGGATTGATGGGTAGCCCCCCCTTCCACACCCCCTGGCCGAAGGAATGTACAACCCACAGAGCCCACTCACAACTACTTTAATTCAGACACTCTAGAAAGTTCCACGATTTCCCACCAGGGGGCTACACACATTGCTGCATGGATACCAGAGCAGCTCACGGTGAGTAGACTCAGCAGTGAGCTGCTCACCACCCCCCCCCCCCCCCCCACAAGGCCTCCCACCTGGACTCACCCAAACAACACACTGTACCTTCCCTACTGGTGGTAGTTAGACACTGGTTCTGCAGACAGGCTGTAGACATGCCTGGTCACCCCAGATGTCGGATACACACCCATGGCGTACTGTACAGGTAGGACTAGGGCATATTACAGGGACGTATCTCGCTAAGGGCTGTGTCTCACGACCTTGGGCCAAAGTTTTTGTCTCTCATCGGGTGCCGTCTCTGACCGGGTGCCGTCTCTGACCGGGTGCCGTCTCTGACCGGGTGCCGTCTCTGACCGGGTGCCGTCTCTGACCTGGTGTCAGAAGGAACTGTTTTTTTTATTTTTTAACATATACTTATATATATTAGGATTTGTAAAAACGTTATGGCAGTTGATATGTAACTATAATTAGCCTCCTGCTGTTGGTAGAAGATAATTAAACTCCCAAATGGCATCCGGTCAGAGATGGCACCCGGTCAGAGACGGCACCTGGTCAGAGACAGCACCCAGTCAGAGACAAAAACATTGGCCCAAGGTCGTGAGACACAGCCTAAGGTATGTGTATATATGTATAATATGTATATATGTTTATATGTATATATGTATATTATATATATATATATATATATATATATATATATATATATATATATATATATATGGGTAATATGAGAGTGCATGAGAGGAGAGTGAAGGTGAGTACTAATGGTGTGGTGTAGACCTCTCCTGGTGGTGGACTAGAGGTTACAGGCCTGAGACACGCACTGAAGCCAGGGAGAGGAAACTCCTGTGAGGAAGGGGACTATGGTAACTGCAGTTACCAGATCACCATTGAGGAAGCCCCACTGTAGCATAGCGAATCAAAAGAGTATGCACATACATAGCAACCTACTTAAAGAGTAAGACTTCTCAAACCAAATCGTAAAATTCTCTTGCAGGGTTGTTGAGTTTATATAACACCTCAGTTAAATTTAGAATTGCCCAAGCACAATCCCTGAGATCCAGGCATGTCCTAGCCCTGTAGGATCATATTCCCTAGCAAAGTACCCCTAAAATAATGGCTCAGGCAACCAAGAAATAGGATCCTGGTTGTTCCCTTCCAGCAATTCACTGCTCTACATAAGTTGCACTGGTGTGACCAGCAGTTAGACTATGCCAGTGGTAGTATACAATACTATTGATACCCACCAGTGTACTGACTGTCTAGACTACCACTTGTGTGTCCACATTAATTCGGTTAAAAATAAATACTTAAATACACAAGGATTTCTCTCTGCATTGTGTATCCCTAGAAGCCTAGTTCAATGATTATCTTAAGGAGGTTATGATAGCTTTGTCCTGGTTTTATAGAATGTTTCACACCAAGCCAAGTCATGGTCCCCCTACCAATTTCGCCTGACCAGGCCGGGTCAACTGGTTCAAGGTAATAGAGTTGTCCAGTTGTGCTATTTATGACTGATTGGGGATCAAACAAAAACAGTGCCCTGTGCAGTCAGTAGGGTCAGTCCAGTTAAAACCAACCAGTGGCTGCTAGTGGCACAGTTAGGAACTACATGATTTACTCTCCTCCAGTCTCAGAGATCGGCCCCTTTAATATGAGTGATGTTTCAAAGCAGCAGACGCATATCTTTCTACTGGGGGGTTTGCTATTTCTGTATCTTAATATTTCTGACCTCTAGATGCCTGTTAAGATTGGCATAATTATTTCCTCTGCGGATCGGCGATTTCGCAGCCGTGCCTCACTTTTTCGCATACCTACTGTAAAGTGGCTTAGTGTATACATGCTACTGGATAGACTGACGGTTCAACATTTTTAGAGTCCTGCTGGTATCCTGTTCGATATAATTGTTCATATATATACATTATGTCTACATAACAAGGTATACATTAAATACCGTAATTGAATTGTTATCTATAGCTTTACATACATAGGATGAAGAGTCTCTTTGTTTATGTCAACACAGGTCCCCCATGCAGCCCACTTCTCACCCACCATGACTGACACACACCACCACAACACAACCCAGGACTGCAAGTCAGACCACAAACAAAATGGCCGCCTCCCATGTGGACAGAGGCAGACACACGGCAGCAGGATCCTGTGCCTCGGCCTTGACCTTCACGGCTGGCTGCGCCTGGTGACATACTGGTTGATATTCTTCGTGCGACCGATCGGTTACAGCGCGATGGGCGTGTTTGTGGTGGAGTTTGTGGAGCACTTCAGGACAGCTTCGCAGGCGCAGATAGCCTGGATCGCTGCTTGTCATCTGGGCGCAACCCCCCTAGTGTGCTGTAAGTGAACTATGTATTGTGCCTGCCCTCTCTCCCCCTGGTGTACTGTAAGTGAACTAAGTAGTGAATTTCATGTATTGTGCCTGCCATTACTGTACCTCTGCCCCACTGCAGGCCTGCCTAGGGGTCCCCCTGTTGTGTTATATGTGAACTGGTTAGTTTAAATAGTGTATTGTGATTTTGGATGTTCTAACTTTACTTGGTACTACCATGCTGCTGTGTGCATCACTAAACCAAATTCTTGCAATTTCCCTGATGCCATTGGACAAACATTGCAATGTAGGAGCAAATATCTTCACCAATGGCAGGCAGTAACACCCTATGATATCTGCAAGAAAGATTCCCTGTAGGGATTAATATAGCCCCCCCCCCCTGCTACTGGGATTCTCTGAATTGACCAAGATCGACCCTAAGGGAGTGTTCATTTATTAATAACAGGGGGGTGTAAAAAAATGTTGCCCCTCCATGCGAAATCTCACCAGATCTCAAGAGCATGTAGAACGTAGAACTAATGTGAGAAATATTAGCTACCTCCCATAGCCTCTTATGAGATTGCAAGAGAGATTCCCTGAATTAAATACTTTTCCTTTCCCCCCCCCCCTTCTCTGAAGAAATGTGCCAGAGGGATTCCCTGAATCGACCAATATCTCCCTGCTGTAAGCAATATCTCCCTAAATTGAGTAGAATTACATCCCATGATATCCGCAAAAAAGTTTCCCTGAGGTGATATTAGCCCCCCCCCTACTACTGGGATTCCCTGAAGTGACAAAGGTCTACCTGAAGTAAGCAATATCTCTCTTAAGTGATTAAAATAACCTCCTCCCATAGCCTCCTCTGATATTTGCAAGAGGGATTCCCTGAAGTAAGTGGTTTTCAATCCCCCCCCCCCCAATCGCTGAGGTGACCAAGATCTCCCTGATGTAAGTTATATAAATTCCCTAAATTGAGTAAAATCACCTTCCCCATGATCCTATCATATCCGCTGAAGTGATTAATAACCCCCCCCCCCCCCCTGCTGAGATTCCGTTAAGTGGCCAATATCTACCCGAATAAAGCAATATCTCGCTAAATCAAGTAAAATTACCTTCCCCTACAACATCTTATGATTTATTCCCAAGAAAGATTCCCTGAAGTGGTTAATATAGGCTCCCCGCTCGCTGCTACTGGGATTCCCTGAAGTGACCAAGATCTACCCGAATAAAGCAATATCTCCTAAAATGAGAAAAATAAGCTACCTCCCATAGCCTCTTATGAGATTTGCAAGAGAGATTCCCAGAATTAAATACTTTTGCCTTCTCTCCTCCCCCAATCCTCTGAAACAATGTGCCTGAGGGATTCCCTGAAGTGACCAAGATCTCCCTGATTTAAGTTATATAAATCCCCTAAATTGAGTAAAATCACCTTCCCCATGATCCTATGATATCCCTTGAAGTGAATAACATACCCCCCCCCCCCCTGCTACTGGGATTCCCTGAAGTGGCCAAGATCTAACTGCATAAAGCAATATCTCGCTAAATCGAGTAAAATTACCTTCCTCTACAACATCTTATGATCTATCCCCAAGAAAGATTCCCTGAAGTGAACAATATAGCCCCCCCCCCTGCTACTGGGATTCCCTGAAGTGGCCAAGATCTAACCCGGATAAAGCAATATCTCGCTAAATCGAGTAAAATTACCTTCCTCTACAGCATCTTATTATTTATCCCCAAGAAAGATTCCCTGAAGTGAGCAATATAGCCCCCCCCCCTGCTACTGGGATTCCCTAAAGTGGCCAAGATCTACCCGGATAAAGCAATATCTCGCTAAATTGAGTAAAATTACCTTCCCTACAACATCCCATGATCTATCCCCAAGACAGATTCACTGAAGTGAACAATCTATCCCCCCCCCCTGCTACTAAGATCAACCCAAATAAAGAAATATCTCCTAAAGTGAGAAAAATTAGCTACCTCCCATAGCCTGTTGATTTGCGAGAGAGATTCCCCCCCCCCCCCCAATCCTCTGAAAAAATGTGCCAGAGAGATTCCCTGAAGTGACCAAGATCTCCCTGATGTAAGTTATATAAATTGAGTAAAGTCCTATGATATCCTCTGAAGCTAATATACCCATGCCCCATGCGGGATGGGGAGTGTTTTTGCGCAAAATCTCTATCATGAAACAGATTACCCTTCTATAGTGCACTATGTGAATGTACTGAGCTGTCACCTAAGATGTTTGAATGAGAAATCTAGGACCTAACCTGAACATAGCTTAATCTTGCTGTGTGTTCTGTCTGCAGTTGTGAGCGCTTTGGTGTAAAGATGTTTAAGACACGGCGACAGCGCATGGCAATGCCACAAGTTGTGAGTAACCATAAACTTCATCTCACTTTGGAAAAGCCACACACAAGAAATAGATTTATGTATTTCCCATACAACTTTCTACAGTTCTCAGCAAGACGTTGCCAGTTAGATAAATAATGGCAGCCTTCCTTTCATTATCTAGCTTACCTTATCTCCTCTTCTGACTCAACTGACTATGTAACAGGAAACATACAGTCTTTGGGAGAACCAGATCAGAACGCTAAGACAAGTTCTATCTCTCGCTGGTGTTGCATTATTAGGAAATTTGGAATGCACACATTGGAGACTTGAGCAAGCTTATTGTTGATAGTATAGTGCTTTAGGACAGATTGGGCAAGCCTTTTTTGTTTGTGACAGTTTGGTAACACTGGGCTTGCTACTTTAGAGTTCATGACAAAATCTGGGTATTGCTGGGGATCTGATTAGGTCAGTTTCTTGATGGACCTTATTGAAAAAAATTAGCTATCCGTAGTTCCTCTAATTGCTCATAGTACATAGACAATAGAACATATCAATAAGCATTTTTAATTTCTTCATCTGCTTTCACAGGGAACGATGGAAGAAGATATCATCCCCCCAACAACCAAAGAGAAGATGGTCAGGGGCCTGGTTAAGTGGCAACAGAGAACGACTGAGAACCTACGCATCGAGAGAGATGTCACAAGGGGGCTCTGTGTTGTGGCCACCAGGGCTTTTGAACAGTGGGACTTTGTGTGTGAATACGAAGCGGAGTTTATAACGCATGAAGAGAGAGTGAACAGGGAAAAGGGTTATGCTGTTGAAGACCCCGGGTCATTTATAGTGGACGCATGGTGGGATGGGAAGCAGGTTGCCCTCGATGCCACCAGGACCATTGGTACGTTCGGCCGTTTAGTGAACCATGCGAGGGACGGCAACCTGAGGCCCTACCCTCAGCTACTGCAGGTGTCCCCTGGCGAGCCTCCCCGCATGGTCCTGTACTGTCATACAGCCATCAAGGCTGAAGAGGAAGTCTTTTGGGATTACGGGCTGGGGGACGACGAAGCCCAATGGGCCAGCTTTAAAAGGAGCACCATCACAAACAAAAGGTAAGCTAGATAAAACAGTATGCAAAAACAGTATGCACTTTTGAAAAAAAGGCCAGCAAGAAACATGACTGCTCCTACTAAGTTTAGGGGTGAGGGCCAAGCCCTGTTGGGTGCAAAAAATATGAGAAAACCTGTCCAAAGCCCAAAATGGCTGATTGTTTGTTTGTTATTCTTTTATTTATCCTGCAAACACATAGGACCAGGTCCTGTTTGTGCACTGCAGCTCTAGTGCATATAAGTCAGTGATGTTTTTCATGAAGTATATACAGTCAATTTCCTTGTGGGTATGTTATCAGTCTTTATGTATAATATAATATGATTTAATATGTGTTGCAGGAGGCCCATGGTGTGTGACGGCAGGACGCTTGCCATGCCTGCCCCTTCATGGGCACATTGTCTCCCCCCAACCATGAAAAGTGGGTGGACACCATGCCGAGTCCTTCTGCATCGGCTCCCTTCATCAGCATACATAGAAGTGCCGTGAGTAGATAAAACTTACATCATTTCAGTTAAAATGTGGGTATTGTAATGTCATACTTGAAATTCAACCAGGTGACAGTTAACCACCACTCCCTTACCACCACGGGACCACCATACTGATGTATATTATACACTCACAGGCACATTGTCACAGCATTGTGTGGAACCAACGCATTTGTCAGTTAGATAATAACATATTTGTGATACTCCTTGCAAACTAGTGGCATAAACTACTTTATCAAGTTCATAGGAAGATATCTTACTATTTGGATTCAGATGCATATGAAATGATTTACCTGTATGAAGGGAGACCATGTAATTAGTCCATCTAAACAACTCAACTCATTCATTCATGCATTCTCAAAGATACCGCAAAGTAATATCTGTCTGTGATGATATTTCTCCAGAGCAACCACCAGGGCTTTAGTCAAAGTTCCAGCCTGGACTCATACCCTGCCAGCCGCCCCCTCCCGGTCTCCAGCCGAGTCTATGGACGCGGCTCCTGGCTCTACCCGTGCCCTGCCAGCCGCCCGGTCTCCAGCCGAGGCTATGGACGTGACACCTGCCTCTGCCCGTACCCTGCCAGCAGTCCCCACTCAGGGGTGAGTGGTTATACTGTTGCTACAAAGGTTTTTTTGGCAAATTTCACTAATACACCTGGTAATTGAACCCCACATCTACATGTATGCTGTATTATCTTGTGCAGTATGGGACCAGGGACACCCCACAATAGTTTTAGGCATCAAATGCTGTCCCAGTGACTCATCAAGCTCTACATCCCAATATCACAAAGTGCCATCTGTAAAATTCAATACTTTGTACAGGGTGCCCATGGTTGCCACACCACTCTCAAAAGGTAGAAACTTTTAGTGAATGTCAATAGTTGAAATGTATCAGATACATGTCTTCCAACAACTGTCTAACCCTGTCCTATATATCCCTCCCAGATAGATCCTGCATGTCCAGTTGATGCTATTCAATGTTTATTGCAGGACATCTGGGGCGAGTGAGAACCACCCTCGATTTGGCGGCAGACTTTCCCTAAAACATCGCAAGAAGAACAAGAAACTCTGGTGAGTAACTATTCCTTTTTTCCAAAGTTGAACTCTACATTCATGGGTGCAGAATTATATTTTCTCATTCTAACTATACTCTTACTGCTGTGTACCACAAACAACACGGGAGAATTATGAATGATGAATATGCATATTTCCATCTCAACTTGCAGGCCTGGCTGCCTGCTAGAGGTGTACCAACACGGGGAATGTACCACCCTGTTTAATGGTATAGAGTGTAGATAGTCTTAAGAAATTCCACATTTATTATGATGAAGTGCCTCATGAAGAATAATACCATTCTGTGTTTCTTGTAGGATATCTGAGGTGAGGGAAGTCAGTGCACCAGCCTCCACCTGCCTGGCCTCCACACCTACGTCTTTAGTGGATACACGGTTTCTGCTGCACCTCCAGGCAGTACGGTGAGTAGATGAAGCTTCTTACAGTCATCTATCACAAAGTGTACCAAATCAAGTATGGACAATGTATTGGGGTGTGCTTGCTTCCGATAAACAAGTTGCCTTCTATATGTTATACAACCATTTATTGTACAGAAGGGACAAACATAGTCAGTGCATTAAATGATTCATGTTTTCCAATGTAAACTCTCACTGTGTCAGCATGCATTGTTTCTTTACAAAATGGCAAACCAAACTCAAGTGGCAGACACAAATAGTTTCAGGAATATCACTTGATTTCGAGAATTGTAAATAGCCTCATTATATGGACTGGTAATCAATGTTTTTACCAGAGCACCCTCCCAGGCCTCGGCCATGGCCATGGCACCGGCCCCCACCGAGGCCTCCATCGCGGCACCTACCACGGCACCTGCTAGCAACCACACCTGGACCATGGCACCGGCCCCCACCAAGGTCCTCTTCGAGGCACCGGCCATGGCATTTACAGAGAACAAGACCCCCAGCCAAGTCATGTGAGTACATTGAGGTCACTTATTAGCCTTCTGTTTAGACGCAGTCAAACAATTTCTTGTAGAGATAATATAGTTTTAATATTAATATTTAATTCAGGGAATCGCTCTTGAAAGATAGATTATGAGAAAAGAGAAGTAATGAGGGGGGGGGGTAATTTTACTTAATCTAAGGAATCCTGGATAAATAGGGGGTGAAGCGGAAGCACTATGAATGAGTGCAGGCTTTCTGTAAATGTTAATTGATGACATCCTTTGCAGTGAATCCACAGAGAGTTGTCCCAATCGCTCTACCAGATTCTAAAAAAGATTCTAGCTCAAGTGTTCTAGGTGAATATCAGGCTGTGACTAATAGATAATAATTGTTCCAGATTCACCTGCCAGACTCTGCCCTTGGCCGTGGCTATGGCACCAGCCCCCACACGGGCCCCAGTTGAGGCACCGACCACGGCACCTGCTAGCAACCACACCTGCACCATGGCACCGGCCCCCACTGAGGTCCCCTTTGAGGCACCGGCCACAGCGACTAGAGAGAACAAGACCCCCAGCCAAGTCATGTGAGTACATTAACCTTTTAAGGATTGCATGTTGCCAGAAGATGATATTTGTTTTCATGATACACCAATGCAGCCCCAGCGAGTAACTCGCTAGTGCTGTATTGGTGCATCATGCCAAATCTTCAGGTCTGCCTGAAACCACTAGAGCTGGCATGATGCTTGAATACAGCACTGGAGACTCACTTGTAGGGTTGCATTTATGCATTAATGCATTATGCCATCCTTCAACACCCTGCACCCTTATGAATAGGGTACCTAAGGTCACTGATTTCAGACAGCTGTTTAGAACAGGTGCTTATCACAATTACAAAGTTCAACTTTTCCTTGTAGAGACAACTATAGTTTTTACATTAAGATTTCATTCAAGTAATCCCTATTGCAAGATTATAATAAAAAAAAAAGGAAAGAAATAAGGGTGGTTCATATTACTTTGTCTAGGAAATCCTGGACAAATAAGAGGCAAGTGAAAGCACTATGGATTAGTTTAGCCTTTGATCAGAAAGAAAGTCTCTCTCTGCTTTGATCCTCATTTGATAATATTCTTTGCAGTGAATCCACAGAGAGGCGTCCCAATCGGTTCTGGAAGCTGTCCTTGAAAAACAGGAAAAGCACCACCAAAGTAGTCGAGTGAGTAAACAATTCCCAACATCGTCATATTAGAATTGGCCTTTTGCATTATAAACAGACAAAGTTCTATAAACTGTACCATGAGTAAATAGCTTACAGTTGAGTGTTGATGCTACCCCTACCACATTCTACATTGTACAATCATTCTACCCCAAATGTTCTATGGGAATACTACGCTATGAATAATAATCAATAATTCTTGCAGAGCTCCCACCCGGCTCCTGGTACCTGACCCCATCTACACCAACACCCTGGTATCGGCCCTCAACCAGGTCCCAGCCCCGGCATCCACCAAGCCACCTGCCCCCAACCACGCCTGGACCAAGGCACCGGCCCCCAGCTTGACACCAGCCCCGGCATCCACCAAGACCCCTGCCCCCAACCACGCCTGGACCAAGGCACCGACCCCCAGCTTGACACCAGTCACGGCATCAACCATGACTCCTGCCCCCACCTGCGCTCTGGCCATGGCAGTGGCACAGGCACTGACACGGGCAGCAGCCCTCCCTCAAAAGTCGACAAGAAAACACAAAGTAAACAAAAGGTAGGCCATGCCAGCTGCTGTAGGATTTATGTGAAGCATGTCACATTATCATTGCTTTGGTGCATACCACATGATCTGCATACAGCTTTTTTACTCCACTATATACATATCACTGAAGTTCCCATCAATTTGCCACTGAAGTCCTGTAATCATTCATTATTTCCATGTTTACTAAGAAGAACGCTTTACCCATATTGATTGCAGCATTATTCACCTCCATGTACTACATAGGTTAACATAATTAAGCTCTACTAAATGGCCATGGCATCTCCTGTGTTGAAGGCGTCTTCATGGTTTTTATCAGGATTGATCTCCTAAAGCCATGAATGTATTTTGCAGTGGCAAATCCAGGTTCTTCACAGCTGAGCAAATGGAAGTGAGGAGACAGAACTCGGCTCGCTACCGAGCCCTGCTAAAGAAGCTGGGCTTGTACAAGGCCCGCAAACGGCTAGACAACGCGGTGAGTTGAAAACAGATCATTGGCATGATAATGTAGATGTATATAATTCTTCTTGATGGGTTAGACCACATAAGTGGGTTTAGAATCTTGATACACCAATAACTCCCAAGTCTCTTCTGTTACTACATCAGTATAGATGCAGGCAAATACTGTAGCCACTGTCCCTCACATCAATGGGTAGTAAGTAGAGTAAGGGGCATGTCATTTTGCCATTCTGTTACTCATAAATTTAGAAAATGGTAGTATAAATTGCGCATTTGGTTGTCTTATTATTTCAACTATAGCCGGTTATGATGTTCTTATTGTTCTTTACAGTTCTTATTGTTCTTTACATTTCTAATCTCTGACATTTTTATTTCTGTTTCTTTGCAGAATGCCTATGAGAAGAGAAAGATGCTGCAGTGAATAATGAGAAATTGTCCATTTATTTGAAGAGTGCTGTTATCATCCAAAGTGTGATGTGAAACTGTATAGTTTATTTTTATAACCGTCTAGATCAGCTTTAAGCTACAGTAAGGACATGTAACGTAATGGGAATGCTTTCTTCTTAAATTATGTTGTATAAGGAACGAAGCATCATAATATTATGTTCTCATAGTTGGATAGCAGGTATGTTCATCTTTAGTCGAACCTCTTTAACAGGGAGTGGTGTTCACTTAAAGGTGCTGATGATTAAAAGCAGGTTGTCTAAAAAAAACCAGGGTCAATAAAGTTATCAAATAAAGATATCTAAGTTACTTGATATTGTGTCATTGTGCTTCTTTATACCAATACTTTGTATGAATCAGATTAAATTATGTTTCCATAGACAATTTGCTAATTCCCATTGTTGCAATAGTGTAACACCCTCCCCAAATTTGTCCCCCAATATGGATTACTTAAATAATGTACATATTAGTCAGCTCAGGGAGCAGTCAGAACGTGGGGGCAGTAACACTGAATGGAGGAAGAACCTGTCTGGATCTACTTAGGGTATGAGGTGTGCCATATTACTTAATTCAGGGAATCCTAATGAGGCTTAGAAACATCACTTAGCTGCGGGAATAAGGGTTGTACATAATACCATTGGGTCTGCCACGGGGGAAGGAGCAGGGGGCAGTCTCTGTGAAATCAAGGAACCCCTGCTGAATATCATTTCAAGGAGGAGAGGGGGGTGGGGAGAAGTGAAATATTGCTTTATCTAGGCACCCCTTTTCCACAGAGGAGGACAGAGGTATACCAAACATGTTACTTTGTAGCCCATTACGAGCAGCATAGTGTTTTGACCCTTTAAGGATGGATGTTGCTAAAAGGTGACATTTGTCATCATGATGCACCAATACAGCCCAGCAAAGTAATTCACTGGTGCTGCACTGGTGCATCATGCTGACCCATTGGGAGTGTCTTAACCCAGTAGGTCGGCATGGTGTTTGAATGCAGCCCTGGCAAGTTATTTGCCAGGGCTGCAATCATGATGACCAAGGGCATGATGCATTAATGTACTATGCTATCCTTAAAGGGTTAAGGCACAATACCATTTGGTGACATGAGTAGCCCACTAGTGCTGCATTCATGCATCATGCCGACCTGTGCTCAGTGTTCATGCACACACAAGTGCTGCATTCATGCATCATGCCACCCTGTACTGGGTGTTCATGTACACACTAGTGCCGCATTCATGCATCATGCCGCCCTGTGCTGGGTGTTCATGTACACACTAGTGCCGCATTCATGCATCATGCCGCCCTGTACCGGGTGTTCGTGCACGCCCTGGTGCTGCATTCATGCATCATGCCGCCTTATACTGGGTGTTCTTGCACACCCTAGTGCTGCATTCATGCATCATGCCGCCCTGTGCTGGGTGTTCATGCACACCCTAGTGCTGCATTCATGAATCATGCCGCCTTATACTGGGTGTTCATGTACACACTAGTGCTGCATTCATGCATCATGCCCACCTGTGCCAGGTGTCCATGTACACACTAGTGCTGCATTCATGCATCATGCCACCCTGTACTGGGTGTTCATGCACACACTAGTGCTGCATTCATGCATCATGCCCACCTGTGCCAGGTGTCCATGTACACACTAGTGCTGCATTCATGCATCATGCCGACCCGTCCTGGGTGTTCATGTACAAACTGCTGCTGCATTCATGCATCATGCCGCCTTATACTGGGTGTTCATGTACACACTGGTGCTGCATTCATGCATCATGCTGACCTGTACCGGGTGTTCATGTACACACTGGTGCTGCATTCATGCATCATGCTGACCTGTATTGAGTGTTCATGCACACACTGGTGCTGCATTCGTGCATCATGCCGACCCGTACTGGGTGTTCATGTACACACTGGTGCTGCATTCATGCATCATGCTGACCTGTACTGGGTGTCCATGCACACACTAGTGCTGCATTCATGCATCATGCCGACCCGTACTGGGTGTTCCTGTACTTCCCGCTGTGAGGAGGAGGGGTACCGGTGTGTCTGGCCGGCCGTCTCCCACGTCCTCATCGACGCCTTCTCCTGGCAGGGGGCGCTCCTCATCCTAGCCGCCATTAACCTTAATGTAGCTGCCCTGTCACAGCTGCTACCCAACTACAACACCAGTAGGCCTGAGTCTCAGGGTGGGAAGCATGAGGTAGGGGTGGTCTTGATAAAAGAGGAAAAGGGACATTCTCACAATGGGTACACCCCATGTCAAACACAAATAAAGACAGAAACCCAAGTAGATACAGATACTCAAATTAACACAGAAACTCAAATAAGTACAGAAACCCAAATAAAGGCAGGCACAGAGACTGTACCAGAGTTGTTACCCAGTGGAGGTAACTCTCAGAGACATAGCTGTAGCGGTGTGTGTGGCCGGCCGTCCTACCCGCTGCTGCTGGTGTTCTGCATGGGGTACTTGTGTAACCAGATCACGCTGTACTCGGTGTTCATGTACCTGCCCTCCCGCTGTAAGGAGGAGGGCTACACCAAGCGGCAGGCCGTGCTCCTCGTCTCCCTCATCTCCATCTCCGGCTGCATCTTCCGCACCCCGGCCGGCGCGCTGGGAGACGTGCGCCGCATCAACCCCTGCTACGTGACGGCTGCAGCTAACGTGGTGACGGGCGTCACCTGTGTGCTGTCCACTCTCTGCAGCAGCCTGCCAGGTCTGGTGCTGGCCAGCTGTGTCATCGGGGCAGCCATGGCCTTCTTTGTAGCCCTGACCAATGCCTCTACGGAGTATGTGGTGGGCAAGTCCAGGTTGGGTATGGGGTTTGCCATACTGAATTCAGCACAGGGACTTGCCATGATCATAGGACTTCCACTCTCAGGTAAGCATGAAGTCAGTACTGGAGCACCCCTTAATATCCTGTTGTAATCTTTATAACATCCAAGGTCCTCTGACTGCCAAAAAGTGACCACCCAATCTCCTTGACTCTTCAGAAGACACTTAACATTACACTGAAATGTGACCTTATTATCAAGGGGAATACTAAACTAGTATAGTCAGATGGCACCTAATGGTGGTATATATAGCACCTTAGAGTCACCTATCAAGGGGGATTTCCACTCTCAGGTAAGCAGAAAATCAACAACCGGGGATTTGGCATAGCCGCGATAGAGAAAATGAATCAGTAAAATATTATTTCTTATAGAAGCTAGCCAGGGTTTGCTGTCTGTCATAAATGACCACCCTAAACTGAGGTCTTGTTAAATACCCTTGACAAGAGGTTATTCTATGAAAATTGAAAGATGTCACAGTTCCTCTAGTAATATCTTAATAAAGTTTTGCATATAAAAGGAGCTTAGGCAGCTATGGATGGATCCTACATTCACAAACAGATACATTTGGCCCTCTGTCAATTTGGCTCTGTCCATGTTGTTTACCTTTGCTCATAGCCTTTAGTTTGAAAGATTCCCGAGAAAATATAACACCATGCAAACAGGTCATGTATAATCCAGGCACCAACTTTAATGACATTTTTATGTATGGAGTTTTTAAATGTGAATAAGTATACAACAATACTCTTGCCTGTGTTGCAGGTTTCTTCCTGGACCACTTGGGCACCAGTCACAGCCTGTTCCTGTACATTGGGGGGTCTGGTGTCCTGGGAGGGAGCCTCGTCCTCCTCGCAGGCATCCTCAGACGGTCTTCTCTAAGCTGCACAAGGTCATCTCAATGACATCAGGACATGGTATAACACTGAGGACTAGGGAAGAGGACTGCTATTAATGATTAGTTTTCTACTGAGAACCTGGATATAAAAAAGGTGCTTTATATTATATTGTTATATTATCAAGAATGGGCAACTATAGCACTTAAGATGTTGGTGTCTTCTCTTCTGTGTACAATGCCATCCCAAGGACAAAAGGAAAGGATGTCCCACTGGTTAGAAAAAAGATTGTGTTATTATTTTATGATCATTTTCTATAAAGTACCTGGATATAAAGAAAGGTGCTCAATATATATGTGTATTACAACAAATTCAGTGCAATGACAAAATGACATAATATCAGAAAACATGGGACTTTTGCTGTTATCATATGTTTTACTGTCTACTCAGTGAATGGGGCAGTAGATGTCTATTAAAGAGAAGCCTGCTATGATAGTTGGGAAACCCACCCACCTTTTATTGTGGCAGTGGATTTCACATGTTTCTCAAGTTTGTAGTAACTAATACTCACAGAAATTCTCAGCACAAAGGCATGGCAGTGATGGTGAATTCACCCAAGGTGCTAAATGAACTATATCCAACAGGAGGGCCCTCATGGGCAACGTTGTATAGAAATAAAACTGGTATTTAGTTTAAACTGTGGTGTGGATTTTCTTTTTTATCATTTGGGCATACATTTACAATCATGCTGATCAGGCTGATAAAGATGCAATTAAGTCTAAATAGATCTACGACCTTGTACGCCTACATAGAATCCCACTTGCTACCGTTCAATGTCTCTATCAACTCCCAGCTAGTCTCATGTCAAATTTAGGAATTGGCCATGTCCCCTGTTGCTATCTTCTAAAAAGTGTTGTTGCCAGTCACTTTTTCAGCATCAACCCAGTCTTTGCCAAAAAAGTGCCGGCTAGTGGCAATGTCCGCCTAAAATGGGTCTGGTCCGGCAGAATGACTGGTGTTGCAGGATCAGATGTCCTGTATAGTTGAAAACGGTCCACCCTCATCTGTGAGCTTCTCCAGTGTCTTTTTTTTGTCTGGTATACTGCCTCTAACATCTTAGCCTTGTATAGTGCTAGACTCATTTCATACAGTGCACTAAGGTTCAGTCCATTAAAGTTAGTATATCAGTTGGGATGACTGGAATTGAATTTTAGGGATACTTGCTAAAACTGTGGTAAACATGTGTCTCTGGTAAATGGAGTACACACTTCCTATTACAGTGATACCTAAATGATTCTATATAAGATATCTAATCACAACAATATCTGCAGCTTTACCAGAGAGAACCCAAGCCTGGTCAGCCACATGATATGTGCTTCCATCTGTTGTATATAGATCTAAGCATAGGTCTCAGGGGGCCTGAAGGTATGGAATTACAATCAACTCTGTAGACACAGCACACAGGTGCCACCTAGTGTGTTATAACAGAGTGAGACATTATTGGTAAACAACACTAATTTGTACTGCTAAGGAAATATTTAGTGAACCCACTGAATGCATATTTCTGCATTAAAATATTGCTCTCAGATATCTGAGACTTAAGCATATGGTTTAGAACATCACCTTGCTCCTCACAAGACCAACGCCCCAAATTTGACACCACAGCAGCTGGGATACCAACTTTAAGATGCCCAGGAGCTAATGTCAAAATCAATACTCCACTATTATCCTTCTATGTTTCTGGTGAAGATATATATAATTAGTCAGACTTACTAATGAATGCTTTTAAAGCCTTTTCAAATTGAGTAGACTACAATAGACACAAATAGATTTAAATGGTACAGCACTGAATCATATACTTTTTAGTATTTGGCAGTCATTTTGGATGAAGTTAATTTTGTTCATATGAGAAACATGACATGCAAATCCACTGTTGCTCTCTTTCAGGAGTCAGGGAATTTCTGCTTCTGTTATGGAGTTCATAATCATTTTCAGAAAATGCTGATATATGTTCCATAGCTGAGGACATTAAATTCCTAAATTATTGGCTGTAGAGTGAAGGACGGTTGATGTTCTATACCAGAGGTAGGGTAGATTAAGTAGGACCCAAACCTAACTTTGCGCTTATTCAAGCATTCTAATCTCTAAATGTGTGAATAATGGTGACATATATGTGTTATTTTTGCCAATAAATCCCCATTAGAAGTCTTATCATACCTGAATGATTAAAAATCCCCATGTCTGTTTCATGGTGAATCTTCCCTATTCCTCAGTATTCAAGTTTAAACCCCTTCGAAGCAAAGAAGTCTTTGATCGCATCTATGAGTTTTATCAAGTCTATTAGGGATTTGTTGTGATTTAGAAGGGAGAATGGGGTAATAACTGTTCATGACATCATCTAGTCTAGGTGCTTTTAGATCATTTCCTCTAGTGGGATCTTTCATGGAGTTCATTTTTTAACACCAAATTACAAGTAGTAATGTTTTTAGAAATTGATGTTTCCACTTGGAAATTGATTCAGCACATTGACTCTTTGACAGAATGTCATCATGCTTGCTGCAAGAAGTGCCAATGTGGGCCCTATATACCTACTAGACTACTGGACAGTTAAATCAACATCATTGAACATTCTCAAACACAACAAGAAGTCAGTATTATGGCACTCGTTATAACTTTATTAATCCCTTTCAGTACAAGTTGGTGACTGGACGGTCGGCTGTGGAGAACAGAGCAGCTATGACTACAGCTAGGTGACTGTGAATGACACAGGGTGCAGACCCCAACCTGCTTCCTACTTTTGGCTTCTGAATATACATGTTACACCATACTATGTACACCTGGTGCTGTGTTGTAAAAAGCAGCAATAGAACTGGGAGTCCACTCCCCTAAACCATGAATAGTCCAATAAATAACAAATATACAAGTTCTGAATAGTATCACATGCCAAATTGTGTTCTCGGGATTGATTTATTTTCGATGGTAATATCACTTTATGTATCACAGAAATTGAAAGCTGTAAGAAATGATAAATAACTGCTTGTGATGTACAAATACATCTCATTCACTGAATGTCTAAAGTATTTAACTACGATTAAATACGTAACAAGCATATCACAATGCATTTGGGTATTAAGCTTTTTTTTTTTCGACAATATCACAAAATTGAAGATGAGGGAAATGACTCATTGTATAATACATGATGGTTGACAGAAATATGATGAATTGATCAAGACTTGAATTATCTGAGAGGAAAACAGCGATGGCTGTAATGGACACACGGCCTTCATGCAGATATAAACCACCCCCATACTGCGGGTGGTGTTGCTGGTAGGGTGGGTCCTGATGATGTTTACTTGGTGTCACACAGTAGACCCACGCCTCGCAGGGTCCAGTGGTCGGGGTCCTTAGCCGTGCGGAGGTACAGGGGGAAGATGTAGTTAAGGTCAGTCCTGCCAGGTTTCTTGTAGACAGGACACTCGTACAGGTTGTTGTTGCTCTTCCTCTCCTTGTCCACAGCAAACACGTGCACGCAGGGCAGCATGGTGTACAGCACCTTGGGGGGAGGCTCCAGGAGCCGGGCGTTACGTCGGTCCCAGCCCGCCCCGTCCAGGAACAGGCCGTACACGTACACACCTACAACAACACATGCAGCATTACACACAGTCAGTAGGCGTTACACCGGTCCCAGCCCATGCAGTATTGACAAAATCCCGGAAAAGGTACTCAAGTACCATTAAACAGTGAGATTTTTGAAGTACCTAATTTCAGACAAAATGGCAAATAGATTTGGCTGTTACAAGTGATAGGTATGACATCATCGATTTTCATCCATTTTTGCCCCTATCACACCCCTCAGCAATTCCTGTACACCAGTATAGAATCAGTACAGTGCAGATGTCAGCATAGTGGCTTATATATATGCCTTAAATTCTGACACTTTGATCATAGTTTATATTGTATCATAATATTCCTTGTCAGTAATGCAATCAACTTTTTTTAAACTAGAGCGGTTGTTTACCTTCTGCGGGCGGGTTGTTGATGTCCTCCTTCATCATCTTGGTGACGTCATTGTCCAGCACCACCCCGTCCAGGGCCCAGCCCTTGTGTGCGCGGGTGATCTCCTGCCTCATGGCTGTCAGGAAGCCCTGGGGGTTGAAGAACCCGGTCATCCAGAACACCGTTGGGCGGCCCTCAAAGATCCACGTGCTGAACTGGGCGTTACGGTCCAGCAGATCCGTGAACCAGAAGCCGAGCGTGGCAGACACCCAGGAGATCTGTCGGTACAGGGAGAAGTTACAGAGTATCAAGTATAGTGTATGTCATGTTGTTCAGTTTTGGTCCAACAGCTGTTAATTATTTTGTATCTCTGTAAAACCCCTAATGATAGGTATTCTTGGGTTGGGGCATATGTTCACAGAAATAATGTTCATTTCAATATTTTTCTCAAATTTTCTCCTATAGTAAAACATCCTCAAACATCTGAAGGTTTTCAGGCATCTGAAATTCTGACATATTAATATGATTATTTCAATATGACAGTGATAATGAACCAGCCTAAAGTTGAAGGGATCACTGATATTGGAGTGTTCCAAAGTGAAGCAAACAAAGGCTAAGTGTGTTACAAGTCATTACAAATCTCATTAGAGCTACTATTTGGGCTTTGGTCAAAGATAGATCCCAGAAAGAGATACCACAAAATTCATGTAAATAAACCAGACCAATGTCAACAACCACATACCTTCTTCCAGGCGTTGGGGATACGGGCGTCGAACATGTTGTCCAACGCATCCCTCAGGTTCTCAGACATAATAATAGTTCCATCGATGGCCAGTTTCAGATCGGTCAACGTGCTACGTACGACACTGATTACGCGCTGCATGCGGTCAATCTCCTGTCGCAGGAAGATGTTGAGGGGCTGGAGATGCCCCATCTTCCTGAGTCGCCCCTTTACCTCGTGGTCAAGGTAGTCTGGGGGCAGTTTCTCTAACATGTCGTCGCTAAGTTTGTAGACGATGCTCTCACGAGTCTCGCCGCCACCACCACCAGTATCTTTAGGCTGGATGTTGACAACTGTCGTCAGCAACTCATTGGCTGTATTCGTAGAGTACCTGTGAGACAAGGATGGAGACATTAACCTAAAGGACTCATCTAAAACACACTTACAGGACATCATATTAATTACATATTCATTGACCTATTTGGTTCAAAGACATTAATATATGTCTTATCCATGTAACTTACTTGGTGAATCTTGATGAGTAGTTAGAAATAGTCAGTTCTTGGGTAACTTTAAATTTACTCAGCCATATCGCACAGAAGTTCTAATATAACTTACGTAATATCAGCGTTAGGATGCAAGCCAAATGCCTCAGGTGAATCAACGAGAGGAAGAGTGTCAATGTTTGACCTGTAGTCATCAAGTGTCTTACACTTGGGGATCTTGTAGCCTGAAACACCACAAGGAGGGAGGTTAGACATGAGTCATCAGACAGAACTGTGGTATAGATATATCTTAAAGTATATTTACTTGAGGATAACTCAAAAGTATCTAATAATAATAATGATTTGAGATACAGGTGAAGTATACCCTTGGTATGCATTTATATGAAAACTTCTATTTTGATGTTATTAAATGGAGAGATATTGCCCTATACATTCTAATGAATATAAGTGATCCATATTTCTACATTAAAAGTTATATATTAAAGCCCATTCTATAGGAAACTGATACAACTGTTTTAATTCAGCACTAAGTGACTCCGCTTAAGAGGGTAGTGTGTTTGGGATGTGTAGAACCTGTAAGGAAAGAAAAGTATATTTTTGAAAAAAAAAAGTACTCACCAGTGTAGAACTGGAAGCTCTCGGCAAACATTCCCTCGCCAAACCACACCTTAGCGTAGGTGTTGAGCAGTCGCTTGTCGTAGTCGTCGGTGACTCGACCCCCGTACTGCACCTCACCAATCATGTAGCGCACGGTGCTCCAGGACACACCCTTCTTCGGGTCTACGTCATCCAGATGGTTCTGGATGAACTGAACTGTGGCGGCAAAGTCAGACTGGTTAAACTCATAGGGGATGTTCCAGCCTATGGGCCCGAACTTACGCCTCTCCTGCACTGTGGAGTGCAGGAAGGCTGTACCGTATAGCATTGGCTTCCATTGCGGCATGTTAGAAATATCAAGCTGATCCTGCGTGATCGATGCGTACGTTTTGCGGAGACCGGCCTTCATTCCTTGCGGGGGCTCGGCCGTGAATTTGATGGATGTCTGTAGAAGGTTGATGGGGAACTTGGGGTGTGGCTCTGTGGTGATCCACACACGGAAACTGTCGTGGGACGTATCGGCTGTGCCAAGCTGTGGGGGCAGAGACAGGGAGCTATTAGTCAATTTGTCAAATATATAGACTCTCAATGTTCAAGTATTTCATTGTGTCTAGTCACAAGACTTGGCTGACCAACCCAGACGGTTAAATATACTTGTTATAATTTGTTATTAGAGGTATTGATTTGTAAATTCATTATTGAATATTGATGGAACAATTACAAAGAATATAATAATGCACAACACAAAATGAGCAGAACTTTCTTCGCAGATTGAGTTTCTACTCAAATAGTATGTTATACAATACATAAAGTGTATACTCCTATCCCAATACAATACTTTAGTCAGTGGTAGTGGTCATTAGACAATAGTTGTGATGGGGAAATGGGAACTTCGCGGTACAACATTGGTATCGTTATATCTATTGAGAACCCTAGTCATAGGACAGATGATAACTTGTATGGTTGATTTGGATAGATTTGTTGTCAAAAAACTAAATTCACTGAAATAAGTGCACCTGGTATAGTAAAATAATACTTCTAATTACCATAACCATAAACCTGTTTTAGATTGATAATAGAATCGTGGTGAAAGTGGGTTGAAATACTTTCGAAAGCATTGAGTGGTCGTCATGGTGAATATTGTAACAGTACATTTAGTTAAAATCCAACCTTCCAAAGTTCTGCTAACTGCACTTGTGAATTGGTGCAATGTAAAGGAGACATGAAAAGTTCAGAGGGTCAGAGGTTCAGAGTCAAAGACAGTTATGCAAAAGTTGAATAATGCAGAGTTCATTCATAGAACATTACAAAATGTACATGCACGATTATATAAACCATTAAGATGCACAGGCCTCTTTGTCAATATAATACAGCACATGACCAAATCGCTGCCCCAAGGAAGTGACGTGTGATTTTGTAATGTAATTTTGTTGCAGACTTGAATATGAGCATGCTAGACAAGGAATTTTGTCTCAGCCAGTGCTGTTTTGTAGAAAATTGAGGCCATATAGATATCCAGGCTCCCATAAACTCACATCGTCTTTTAATGGTACTCCATCTTTAATGCCCAACTGTAAGGAATACTTGATTAGCTTAACTCCTTAAGGACACAATGTTGCCAAAAGATTACATTTGTCGTCATGATGCACTAAAACAGCCCCAGCAGGCTACATTGGTGCATCATGCCAACCCTATGGGAGTGTGTCATGATGCATGAATGTAGTACTTGCAAGTTACTCACTAGAGCTGCATATATGCATCATGACGACCAAGGACATGATGCATTAAGGCATCATTTCCGTCCTTAAAGGCTTAATATGGGTAAATTACATGGGTGACCAAATAGAAATATGACATATTTTCAGATCAGTTGTAGAAGGTATGTACAGCATCAGGATAGAGCAGGTTATAATAGATCAGTACACACAATATGTCTCACCCTAACACACTACTCACCACATCCAGAAGCTCGTCCATATAGTCGAGTCCAAGATGGCAGTTCTGCAGCAGCACCCAGCCGCCCTCGGCCATGCTCGAGTTCATCAGGCGGCGGGCGTGCACCTCCTGCCCTTGACCCATAGATATGGCTCCACATCCTGCAACAGGGCATGCAGTTAGCTTACTTGATTTGATTTAATTTAATTTGTGAAACTGGTACAGACAGCATCTTAGGTAAAGAATGCCGGCTTCCATCGTTCACCAGAGATACTGGTGGTAGGTGCAGTTATCACTATTTAAGCCTCCGTTTCCATATTCAAGCATCCTGCGTCAAAGTGGGGGCCAGGTCCTTTCTTTATTCAAAACTGGTATTTTTATTCTCCGTTTGTATCATGAGCTATGAAGCTGGTACATACTTAGATTCTTAGACTTGGCTAACCGCTCGATGTTACCTAGTTTTATACATACTTAGATTCTTAGACTTGGCTAACCCCCTAATGGTATCTAGTTTCATACATACTTAGATTCTTAGATTTGGCTAACCACTCAATGCTACCTAGTTTTATAATACATACTTGGCTAACCGCTCGATGTTATCTAGTTTTATACGTACTTAGATTCTTAGACTTGGCTATCCGTTCAATGTTATCTAGTTTTATACGTACTTAGATTCTTAGACTTGGCTAACCATACAATGTTATCTAGTTTTATACATACTTAGATTCTTAGACTTGGCTAACCCCCTAATGTTATCTAGTTTTATACGTACTTAGATTCTTAGACTTGGCTAACCCCCTAATGTTATCTAGTTTTACACGTACTAAGATTCTTAGACTTGGCTAACCATACAATGTTATCTAGTTTTATACGTACTTAGATTCTTAGACTTGGCTAACCCCCTAATGTTATCTAGTTTTATACGTACTTAGATTCTTAGACTTGGCTAACCCCCTAATGTTATCTAGTTTTATACGTACTTAGATTCTTAGACTTGGCTAACCCCCTAATGGAATCTAGTTTTATACGTACTTAGATTCTTAGACTTGGCTAACCATACAATGTTATCTAGTTTTATACGTACTTAGATTCTTAGACTTGGCTAACCGCTCGATGTTATCTGTGGGGTCGGACCCCATGGAGAGGAAGCAGATCATGGGGCAGCGTGTGTTGCTCTCCTCCCACATGAGATCCATGTCCAGGATCACACCCTCGGCGTACTCCTTCCCCATTGCCTCGGCCACATAGACCTGAAACGTGGACAGTAGTGTTAATATAAAGGGATATAGATCAAGTAGATTCCTGTATTAAAATCTACTGATACACACATAATGTCATATCTGGCGTAGCTAGATTTTGACTTATGATTCACCTCTATCCAGGCGAGGGGTACAGAATAAATCACAATAAGCATCACTTACCTTGGCCATGGGGATCATACGATCTGGGCACCAGGCCCTGATGAGCAGCAGTTTTCTGAATGTGTCTAGAGAGGTCCCGTATCCGTCCGGGATGGTGGCCTCCTCGGGGGCGTCTTCATCGTACCATTCCTTCCAGGCTTTGTCGTTACGTGCAACCTGGCCGGTGATCTGAGTGAACTGTGGCAGTTTGCTCAGCTCCACCAAGTTGAGCCATGTCATGTCTGATATCCATTTCTTAGGTTTGGGCTCCACCGAGTTCAAGTCGAGAGCGGCTCCACCTGTTGGTAAGGGGAGAGGTTAGAGTGTGAGCCTCCAGAGGACATCTGATGTAACTACAACCTATTGTCACATTACATTGTCAAGCAATAAACAAAGCCCTATCATTTTTAATCAACATACTCAAGTCCATTTAAGTAGTATAACTAATGTACCTTTTAAAGATAAGGCCTCCCCATAGGTTTATATTTCTCCTATGAACAATAAATGTATCACGCTATCATTCATGAATCAGCGACAAAACCTGTTTGTACATCATAAATGTATCATCGCGGATGGATTCTATGTTCAGAAATAAACCTGAAATTGTTTTAAAAAAAGACTATATATCTGAAGTAATAAACTTGCGGCGTACCTTTGATGAATATCTGGAACTCTTCGTTGCGGACGCGGCCGCCGTTCATCTCTATCTTGAGTGTGAGTAGGATGGTGAAGAGGAACTTGTCCTTCTCGTACAGACCTCGTGCCACATACTTGTAGGTCAGGAAGGACAGCGCGTTGATGATGATGTTAATACGCTTAGCCGTGATGGGAGACTTGGTGGAGGAGGACATGGAGAGGTCGAAGATGCCCAGGAACTGTTTGAGTGAGGTTTGGTACATGACGTTAACCATACTCAGCTCCACCACCAAGAAGTAGAGCACCGAGCCGCGTGTCGCCACTAAGGGAGGAAACAGACATTGTTACATTTATAAGTTAATACCATAGACACCTCTACGGGGTGTACAGGTCTTTGCAACACATGAAAAACTTGAGTTCAGGAGAAAACTTAAAACTGAGTAAATGTAGTAGTAGACCTGGGTAGAATCCAAATATCAAAATTATCACAGGAAAGTCCACTGATTTTTAACATACCTAACTTTCTCAGGGAGTCTAATGTTAGGGAGCAGATTGTGTTCAAAAAACATTTCAGAGTTAATATAATTATTGTTCTATTGTCCATTTCTCGGTGGCATATTCCCCAAGAGAGAGCAATGTACTCACCAGGTCGGAACTCTTCACGAGCAGAGTTGATGCGGATCTCTGTCTCAGCAGCGATGGTGAGTTTTTCTTTGACTTCCTCGGCGGTGATCTTGGTGACTCCGAGCACCTGGATGAGGGACTCGTCCTCTACCAGGGAGCCCTCGGTGGAGGTGAGGCGGAACAGCAGGTTGTCTTCTAGCTCCTGTACCTTCCGTTTGTTGGCTGTCACCTCTTCCATCAGTTTGGTGCGCTCAGCCTCCAGCTCCTACAAGACATCAACATGGCAGGTCAGGGGTCTGGGACATGTCTTTTATAATTTGTAATGTAGAAATTCATTGTATTTTAGTTATGCTAATTTCCTAAATGCTTTGACTAGAATTGTAATAACATATGTTAAAAATCTTAATACTGAAATTCCAGCAAAAAAAGAAGGAATTCCTACAAAGGTGGCATCTCTGAAAAGAGAAGCTGCGACTTACCCTTTTCTCTGTGAGGATGACGATGCCGAGTAGCTGGTCCTCCAGTCCCTTCATGGTGACGGTGAAGTCGATGATGGAGGTCTTGGCGCTCACCTCCGGGGTGTAGGCCGGGTTAGCCAGCTTAGTGGTGATGTACAGTCTGAAGCCGTCCATAACGTCCACCTCCTTGTCTCCCACTTTGACCTGCAACCACGACAATATGTTTAATATTGGTCTATTAAGGGTATTGTATCACAGGGGGAATCACATAGATAATTCATCCTGATTGTCATATATTACCTCCTGTTATTTTTTTGGGGTGAAACAGTATTGATAGCTAGTTGGAAACTTCAACGGTTGATACTTGATGTTTATTGACCTGTTAAGTTGTTCCAATGCTATGATAGCTGAGCACATCAGTATTTAATGAAGACATAGTATAGTAAAACAGCAAGGGATAAGCAGGGGTAAGGGGTTATAGTGATGTGAGAGGAGACGCCTGATGGTTTGATGCCACATGGATACAGATGAAATACCACTGTCTAACCAGTGCTGAGTAACCAAGTAGTAACCTAACACATACTAGATATATGACAACATCACTAGTGGGCCGGCCACATCAGTGGGCCAGTTAAAACGTCTGTCCCAACATAAGAATAGTTGGCTTCTAAATGTACATGATGGTTGATGACAAGGTTTCTTTTTACTTTGAAGCTGGTCTGCGTTTTCAGTGCAGCAATCACAAGTATCACTATTGTGACGATGATCAGAAAACTCTAGCCTACACACTATTCATTAACAATTAAAGCTGTGGGGATAAACAGGACTTCTGTTTAGGGTAACAAAGAGATTTAATACATCTATTATAATGTACAACGGTCACTGTGTCAGAACACATATATGTTGAGATAAGAGACCAGTACACTTAGGTTCAGGTTCCAATCAGGTTCTTCCCCTATCGGTATCTACATAGAAGATATCACAGAATTGTCATTTTATTTTTTTTAAATACATATATAGGAGAAACAAGGAAAAAAGACATGCTTTTATGATATGTTGATAGTAGATATATACATCTGGGGCTCAGAATGCGGGGCTTCATACAGGCAGACAAGTCTATTGGGGTAAAACATTCAATGAGAGAAGAGGAAAGAGAATTTAACAAAATGCTAACAGATAGCACATTTATTTTGGGCAATGATGGCAGTCCTACCCCCATTCTCTGCAGTACTTTTGTATCTTAATGAGTCTGATTTTAGTTTATTTAGCTCCTCTTTTCCTTTTCTTTTTTTCATCCTTTTTTTAAAAAGTTTATTCAGCAGGATGTAGGTTGTCAACAGAAGCATGATTGTGTGTATGCCTAGTCTATTAATCATATTAAGAATAATAAAGTTGTATTTGTACAAGCGACTGTCTACTCAAGAAAAATTACATCAGTTGCAACATGAATAGCGGCAGAAATCAGGCCGCGTCATGTCCTATTTCGTGCAGAAGATGGAAAAGTAATCTAAATCTGAATATCAAAGAACCTATGCAGACAAAGAGAAAGATGGAAGAGTTGTCCAAATATTCTATAATATATTTTACGATTGAAACGTGCCATAACAAAAAGAAGCCTCTATTCCTTAGAGCTACCGCAAAATGGTAATATTTCTTTTTTTCTTAGCTCATGCTCTATTCTGCAACAAATATTTGTGCATATTGATAAAAGAAGTACTTCTTTTTTCAAATAGAAATAGCTATTAAGATTTCCTTGGTGGTGACGCGCCTACTTACATATTGTTCTCCTTTAGTATCTTCCTCATCCTAAGGGGCATTCCCAGAATCATTACAACGTTATCATCTATAAAGCCACCTTTCTGGTTTAGCACAGGGCATCATATCGACATGACAATATACATGCTGACACCTGTATCAATGGTCATTCACTTTTTCTTTGTTGTTAGTTTATTTCATAATTATCAGAAAGATAACGCTGGGTCTCTACAGAATACATACCGATTCTGTATTCAAAACCTCAAAGCTTAAAGGTAAATCACTATTTCATGTTGCGATATCGTCTCCGCTTGTCTTGAGCACTAGTTGGGTTTACAACGCTACACATACCTTGAATGTGGACCCGGACTTGATGAAGTTCTTCTCCAGGACGTTGTCGAGAGCCGGGTCGAGGTCTTCTGCGACATCTTCTATGAGGAGGGGGCGTCCCAGTGAGAGGGAGTCCTCCAGGTGGGTCCTGAAGTACTTGTGGTTTAGGGCTGTCACCTACAGGAGGAGGGACAGGGGCACAGGGTTAAGGTGTGTTCATGATGTCCATCCAATTATATAATATATCAACAATCTCAAACAAATACTAAGGAAATAATAGACAGAATAATAGTACTTTTCACAGGGGTGATGATGACCAATTTAAAAAAAAAACTTGAAACGTTCAAATTGAGGGCCCTGAATAAAGGGACAGGTCTTCGCGACAAAAAAACTTGAAGACTTTCATCATCAAACAAGCGGAACTCCACACTATAAGGTTAATACATCAAGTTACTACCACAATTAATACTATGAGGCTACTACAAAGGTTTCAAATAATTGGCAGGCACATTATGTCAAAGACAGGAAGCAGAATACTTTCAGCATGAATTATATGCTGCTAAAGCATTATTGTAAGCTGTTGTCACTCCATGCTCTGTCTGTCAAGGCGATGTCTCTCCCAATATTAAAGCATCACTGCATGAAGGTTTACATTTAAGCAAATTTAAGATGCCTTAAAGGACCATTATAAGTGGTTTTAAGCTCAGTCTATGACAAGCCCTACTAGACTGCATCCAGGCACCCAGTGGTCTGTAAGCCATACAAGCCTCACCAAACATTACCTGCAGCAGAGGCCCCGTGTCTTTGTCCTTGAAACACAGCCAGCATTTATATAAAACACATGAAGAGATCTGCCTTTGAATTACACAATACATCTTCAAATTTTGTCGTGGTCTCACTTACAAAATGTTGTAGGAAGAGCTGTATGCAGTGAAATTCACTTATTCCGAATTTATTTGTTAAAATCCAGATTTTAAAAAAACTCTTGTTTTGGTGTTTTCTCACCTGCAGTTCGTTCTGGCTCTCCCTGTTCTTGATCCAGACCTTGCCCTGCCCCTGGGGGTCTATGAGGAGTGGGAAGCGGGAGGCCTTGGTGACGATGAGACCGTTCTGGATGGACAGCTCGTCGTTAGGCAGCCCCTGTAGGGCCCACTCCGAGATGGTGGCGTTATCCACCAACATGTTGACGATGTGCAGGTCCTGTAATATAAGGGGGGGGGGGGAGGTGTTACACAAGCTACATGTTATCTAAATAATACATCATTATTTCATGTTTTATGGCGAGGTACTTGCCAGGGCTGCATTCATGCATCATGACAACCAAGGGTATGATGCAGTAATGCATTATGCTGTCCTCAGAGGGTTGAATGATACATCATTATATGTGGGATGTTTTTCTTTGAATGCTGTCTAATTGGGGGATAGCTCATAACTCCATATTTCTGAATTCTCATGATTTGGAAGGTCAGAATGTATGCATACAGTGTGCCTTTCCCCTGGTATTTTCCCTTTAATGCCATTTGTAAAGTGTAGATAAATGTAGAAAAGAGACTTCTCAGAGGCCGCGTGACTCCGGCCAGTACTCACGTCTGAGAAGGGGATCCTGTTGATGGACATCTCCTTCTTCCAGTTCTTTATCATGAGGTTCCTGAACTCTTGGTTGAAGGGTCCGGAGTAGGAGAGGAAGCCGGTGGCGAGCAGTACGTCTCCCACCAGACGGTGGATCTGGGCCTCGAAGCCCTTGCTGGCCTCGGTCCATCTCACCTTCTCTCCTGACAACCCGTCAATCAGCGCAGTCGCGTTGGACATCTTACGACGACACGCCTCGGCGTCATCTAGCAATGTCTGAGGGGAAAACACAAAGGAATTCCATTCAATATCATATCTGAGTTACACTGAGAATTTTCAAGCCTATTTATTCATGAACCTTTTAGTGATCAATTGCCTTTTTGCAACATTTACTTACTGTATAGAATTAACAATGAGACAAGCATTTATACCCAATGCAGGAAAACAAGAATATTCAGATATTAGACAATACAGATATACTTGACCGAGGTTCTGTTGATACATAATTCTGACACAACAGTTTGAGATTTCTCCACATGGACTAGATCTAACAGAGATGGGCAGTAGTGGTGGTGTACCTGTTTCTCTAGCATGGCAGCGTCGTACATGGCCTGTACAGCGTCCAGCTCCTTCTGTTTGGCGTCCAGGGTGGCCTGCGCCTCGTTGAGATCCGTCATGGCCACAATGTAACGCGCCTCCTGGATGGCCAGGTTAGCCTTCAGTGGCAACACCTAGAGGGAGAGAAACAGCCAATGTGTCAACAAGCCGTTCAGTATCTAATAATTTAGTGAACAACTTTGGCTCATGGGTGGTGGGGGGGGTTACTGAAACAGTGGAATATATCAACATGCCATTGTAAAACACCCATATACACCACAATCAAGTGGGGCTTTAATAAATTAGAATCAAGTTTTAAAAAGAATTTAGAATTTAGTTAAATTGTGGGATTTACATCGTGGAGAACTGGACAAGGCAAGTCGAGGGGAGGTGGGGAGAGAAATACCAATCTAACAGCAGTGACAACAAACACTTACCTCCTTGTTAATTCCATAGAAGATTGCCATGGCACTTGACCACAGGCAGAGACCGGCTACGTCACCACACACACGCTTAGCGTTCTCCACCGAGAAGTCCTCCATCTGCAGATAGGGCTGCAGCAATTCTACTGTCTCCTCGTTAATGGTATCCTGTGGGGGAAGGGGGAATCATGTATATACATGTCACAGTAACAGTCATAGAGACACAGACCTAATGGTATCCTGTAGGGGAAGGGGGAATCATGTATATACATGTCACAGTAACAGTCATAGAGACACAGACCTAATGGTATCCTGTAGGGGAAGGGGGAATCATGTATATACATGTCACAGTAACAGTCATAGAGACACAGACTTAATGGTGTCCTGAAGCAGGAATCATCAATACATGCACACTGTAATCAACATAGTAAGTGCAGGTCCCCTAATCAGAGTTTTGGTCAATTTTCTGGAATTTAAGCTAGTTTGATACAGAAATTCCAGAAAAAATAGGAATTCCTACCAAATTGTCTGCCGAATATCACACACCCCATTGTGGCAGGGATTTAGATAAATAACTCGGGGCTGCATTGGTGTATCATGACAACAAATGTATTTTTTAGCGACATCCATCCTTAAACGAAAAAATTGTTACACTGACCTTGGGGAAGGTCATGAGACCTTGGAGGAAGTTTCCAGCGCTCATCAGTTTGAGAGCCTCTGACCAGGAGGGTTTGGGGGACTGCCTTTCGGGGTCCTGTGTCACGGGGTCCATTCTCCGTTGGAATAGGATCAATACGCAGTCCATGATACGCATGATGAGGTGAGGCGGTTTGGCCAGCTTTCTCACTGAAACACGGACAGGACAACTGTTACTAAAAGTACAATCTCCTACTCAGGAGCACAGAAATGCTGTCATGTCGATCATGGTGACAGATTCTATAATGTACCATAGAAACTGCTGCTTTTAAAAATCAGAACCTAAATGCAGTTTCTCTGTCTTGCCCAAAGTCTAGGTGTAGCTTTAATAAAAGGGTGCCTCTACATGGGTCCCCACGGTATTGGCCGTGTCGCCGTGTCGATCTTTAGCAAAAGGGCCGTGTCACTGTGTCGATTTTTATGTGTATAGGATAAACAAGGACCTTATAAAGGTGTCCATGTCCGTCGATTTTTAAAAGGGCCGTGTCGCCCGTGTCGATTTTTAAAAGGGCCGTGTCGCCTTGTCGCCCGTGTCGATTTTTACCCATGTATGGGCACAAAAGGGATTTTGCTACTAAAGTATTGAGCTTTAGTAGCAATTTTTAGTTAAAATGCAAATTGTTCTAATTAATGTGAAGAGGTCCCCACACTTTCTGTTTCATAGAAATACCACATTATGAATCTATAATGTCTAAGCAGCAAAGCAACATCTCTCTACAAATCAAATCAAATCTGAAGAGAGACATATTAATATATGTAGTCTATATACTATACTATACTATACTTTTGAGACCTGAACCTACCAGTGGAGATATGTGCTGGCTTGATGGTGTTGAGGGCAGCTTCAGCAGCAGCGAGGGCCGGTTTGGCTGCCTCCAGTTTGGTTTCTGCCACCGTCTTGTCGGCGGTGATCTCATCGACGATGCCCTGGGCCTTGTCCTTTACTTTCTGCACCTGGACCTTGACCTTCTCGGCGGCCTGGGCGGACACAGTTACCTCAGCCAACACTTTGTCCGCCTTCTTGGAGGCTACGGCCAGCTCCTTCTCCTTGACGGCCAGCTCCAGGCTGAGCTCGTTCACCGACTCAGTCGCCTCCACCAGCTTCTTCAGACCTGGGCAGGGGGAAGACAGACATGGACTTTATTCCATTTGAATTGTTATTTTTTATTTTATTTTTTTGTTAATATGCAATCCTCTAGTTTATTTCTGAAAAGGTTACGTGGCGTGATGTTCATGCTCTTTTTTCACAATTTTACTTGTTTTCTTATTAGGGGCCCATCTTTTGAAACTTTGGAAAAATTTTGATTACTGATAATCTTTTGATAACCTTTTGATATAAACGTTGACTACCCGATCACACCATCTGTAATCAAAAAGTCCAAAACTAGTTACGAGGGACAATGCTTATATATGCCCAAGAAACCTGCTACATGTTTGCCCCTCACTATGCCCCTTACCAGTGTTCATTCTCTCGGCGAGCAGACCGATGTCAGCACGCTTGGTGCCGTAGATAGCCTTGTACCCGGCGATGAAGGACAGGTAGGATTTGGGTGTGACGTGAGTCTGACGTCTGTACCGTTGGAAGTACTCAGTACACAACTCTGCCACCAAGTCTTGGAACACTCCCATCGTGTTGACCACCGCTTGTTTGACTTGTGGGGTGCAGGAGATCTCGTAGGTAGATAAGAAGTGATGTGACACAGCGATCAAGGCGTCCTTAGGCCAGCGCTGGAACCAGTCCATGGTGCACCCGGAGATCAACCCGGGGAACTTGAGGGACCGACTACGGAACTTCTCACCAACCTACAACAGGGAAAGGACGTCAGGGAATTATTCACAAGTTTTTGATTTAGATTTAATCTGTATCCAAGCTTGGCAATGCCATTATGAGGATCTTATCTCTTAGATATTCATTGCCTTTCTATCTAAATGTCCAGTCTAATGGTGTGATGCCAATATTATTACATGGAGAATACAACTAACAAGGCTTGTATACCTGGTAATTCAATTTGCATTAATCATGATTTTGATATAAATAATGATAGTTCTTCTATATCAATGGTATGTCCAACAGAGCGGTTATGTATTAGTTATAAATTAATATCATTTAAATAATCAAATTGACACTGCCCATAAATTTGGATTCTGGAGTTGGGAAAAATATCTTCACAATCTTAATTAATGAGAAACTGTATATTTTGTTCATGTCACAAGTTTGATATAGATACAGAAAGTACTCACGGGAGAGAAGCAGAGTGTGACGTGGAGGTTATTCTTGACACGACTCATGTAGTACTCGTACAGCGCCTCGTTAGTCGGCACTCGGCGAGGGAACTCTTTCTTCATCACGCCGATTAACTCACCGAGGATTTCATCCATCTCATCACGAGCAAACAGGTTGGATACCTAGCAGAGAGGAGCAGTGCAACAATGAGTGACATGTAGTACTAAGGAATAAAAAATGAAAACTTACTATAAAGATAAGAGCTCTGTACACAACTCCTATTCAGATGAACAGGTAACCAACCCAGAATAACATTTAACCCTTTAAACTGATACTGGAGTAATAGTTGGGCCTTTAAGGGCCATATGGTGCTTTAATGTAATATGTCCTATTCTTATCATGACGCGTGAGTGCACATAAGGAAATATATAATAAATGTTAAAGTCTCACCTCTCCGGAGCTGAGCACGTTGTTCATGTACTCTAGGAAGGCCTCATCCTTGATCTCGTTGTCTGTGAAGATGAAGGTGACCCCCTTACCGCTGGCCCCGGCCGTGCGGTACAGGCCCTTCAGGTCCTCCATCAGGTTACTCGTGTTGTACGATCTACAAACATGGAATCGGGGAGGGTCAGGGTCTGAGGGAACCGGACACATCAGGGGGGCCACAGCGGGCCCAGTCATGGCTACTTATGTTGGTGCCACATCGATATGAAGGAATCTTTTTTGAAAATGTTTCTTTTTCTTTTTGAAAACATTGATACAAATAACCTGATGATTGTTTGAGATTGTTGTTAGTTTAATCACTGAAGATGCTTGATAAGTGTTTATTACTAATAAATATTTACTAATAAGGTGAAAAATACTCTTTATTTTCTATTTTTATATCTTTGTATATGTATATGAATTGGGTTGTTTTTTATTTCAAAGTGACCACTTGGGGTCTGTTGCAAGTATTGATATTTCATTCATCATTATTTTAACTTTGAACATGTTATCTGTGGGCTAGGATAATTTATTGCAAGTTTATAGTTGCAAATCTTTTTAAAAGTTGTCTACAATCTAAGGATTTGTTGTGAAACCAGGAAACCAATAGAAAAAGCTAGCAAACAGAAAATATAAAGGGTCTAGGTACCATCACAAGGACTACCAAAATGCAGCTAAAATTATTATATTTTAGAAAGAGATTCTCTAATGCCTGTGACCTCAAATGCAAAAGAAAAATCTATATTCATATATTCAAAACATGAAGGATTGAAAATATATTTTCTGGAGCAATTACTAAGAGGTTCAATGAATAGAGGAGTAAAAAAGAAAGAGCTGAATAATTATCACATAAATGTCCATGATTCGTACCATGGCATCTATATTGATCGCGTCTCGGTTCTACAAGATATGCACTGTTTCACCAAGTGGATCATGATGGACATTTTTATAATTATACGACATATTTATACGGATTAGGTAAAGTAATAAATGCATGCTGCTGGGTGCTTTACGACTGGTTGAACCTTCCACTCACCCGCTGCCCGTGAACATTATTGACAAAGCCATACATGAAAGTTAATACAATTGTTGTTTTTTCGCAGAAACTGTGCACAAAGTTGTCCTGGGGTGATCAACCCTCTACGAAGATATCTATTAGAAAATCATGGTAACACACGGTCAAAGATTTTCTGTTGTTCTACTAAGCCATGTCCACACTTGGTTTCATTGCCCTATGTCTGGTGTATCTGTGAGTTAACGTGTAGAGCTCCACAAAAACTGATTGAGGTAGAATTTTGATATTATTTCTACAGCAGCCAAACTTTAATTGATGATAGTTTGTAGAGGAATTACTCAAAACACATTTTCTTAAAACTTATCTGAAATAACATTAAGATGCAATAGAAAGTTATTAGTTTTTCATGGAGCTCTGCACTGAGAATTGTTTACATGCCATACATGATGTGCATGCATATCTGACTATCAGGTTATCAATGCAGCGCGCAGACAAACTTATGTCATCACCTCTCGCGAGTACAGACCGCGTCTTACTCGACCGTGTCCATCCTGTACATAAATGTGGACAACACCCATTCCAGTATTAAGTTCACATTGAGTATCGGCATTCAGTGGTACAAGTCGGTATGTATTAGTTACGCTCAGACTCAGCGCATATCTGGGCACAGAGCAGGCAGAGATATGTTTGAGTGCTGAGTCCTTCACACTTTGCTGAGTGACTGGTGACAGTAGAGGTAGATGTGACAACATGGAGAGTTTATTGAGGAGTGGATAGACACATTATGTTCTTGTTGCTGGTTTTACCTTGTCCTAACAGAGAGACAAAGGGTGTATGAAGATTAACATGATGAGGTTTATCAACTCCTGACCAATGCACATGCATCTCCTCAACTCTCCAATCTGGTTGGAAATGAGCATGCATTTTCTTGATACAAGACACCATATTTTGGATTATAACGAATTATTTGTTTCAATTAATCAATATGTTAGAAAATTTGTATACTTTATGTGTTTAGTCTTGGTTTTATGTTTTGCTAATCAGGGTATGCGCGCTAATTACATTGTATACAGTAGGTGTAATATCTGTCTTGGTTCTTTTATAAATGGTCACTTAATGATTCTCATGACACAGATAGTTACAGAGATCATGCCTCTTCCAGCTGAGTAGTAAGAGACACTTATGCTGCTACCTGAGAGGCCAATCACACCTGGTACCTCTGTAACATCAGCAACACCCTAGAGCTGCTGTGTGCACACAGATAGAGCCTCAGGGCTGGGACATATCTCAGAGTGTAGTAGGCCAACTACTAATAGGGCCTTGGGTTGAAATCTGTCTGTTGTTTATTACAATCTAAGACATTTAGAATATTAAGATGACACCACATCCCTTTACACTTAGTGTGTTGGAGGATGGGGGGTTCGGGTTGAATTTGCAGTTTGGGTATTGAGCAGGGAGTCTAGACTACCACAGAACTGCTTATTACAAGGTCACACTAGTCTGTAGGGCTCCATGAGCTATGTAATACTCGCCTACATGACCCATGACCTGAGCTGAGACTCACCTGGTTAGTGTGATTTGGAATGTCTGGTAGCCGGCTATGAAGGAGGCTAGACGCGTCAGGGACTGTTTACCTGAGCCTCCAACACCCACCAGCAGTGCGTGACCCTTGGGCATACGGATCACACGCGAGATCTTGATCAAGTTAGTCATGGCATCCTGAAAAGACAAGAAATTGTTGTGTTAACATTGCAGAAACAAATGGGGTAAGGTAGGAAACTAGATGTGGATGCCCTGTTATGGTCTTCATCCCCTCAAAACAGCGAACACCTCCTACCCCCATGAATGTTCATTTTCTCCATGATCTATGAGAATAAAATGGTGACATGTTTGCCCTTTAAAAGACAGTAGTTTTAAAGTGATCATTCTCAAAAAAAAACTTGAAATGTTGAATTTGAGGCCCTTGATTATAAAGGACCTCTATAGTTAAGTACAGATCTTCACAACATGAAACAAAACTTGAATTCAGGTAAAACATCATCCCTGGAAACCAATGATCTCTAGAAACATAACATCCCATATCATCATTGCCTGCTGCATCAAGGCACATGTTCTAAGTGACTCACCTTGAAGAAGACGAGGTCCATGGCGGCTCCACGGACAGTCTCGTTGTACTGCTGCTGGTAGGACAGGAGTCGCTCGGTGAGCTGCTCGAAGGTGTCAACCATCTCGTAGATCTTGGGGGCATCCATGTCCGCGTCATCTGGCTCATCACCTGTATAAGGGAGGAGGGAGGTGTTAGGGACATGTATGTAGCTTTATACAGGTCTCTGGACAGTTAGGTTGTATGAGTTAGTGGTTAGTGTGTAAAGATAAATAGTGCCTTAGGGTCATGTTGAAGATCCATGTCTCTCCGATCATTTGGAGCAATTTTCTAACATTTCTAATTTGTAGATAACTGTTCTTCAGTACTGTTGTGAAAATAAGTCTCATACCAAAGTAGTTTTTTCTTGATGGCAATGTTCAATATTTATTTTGACATACAATGTGTATGTTTAAGTTCCTGCAAGAACTTCTGATAGAAACAACACCAATTACAGAAGGTCATGCTGTAACAGAGAAGACAACCTTGGAACATGCAGATGGAGAAACCACGTCCAGCCAAGAACAGCGAGAATAAAGCTGGGAGAAACCGGTACACCCCGCATAACCCTTGTAAAACAGCACATGGTTTTATACAACCTAGTCATGCTGCTGATTTCCCATGTCTAACCATTTGAGCATGTTTACTATTTATATCCCATGCAGACCAATGATATAATTCATAACCAATGCTCCCATGAGAACTTCTGAAGGGTGAGGTAATTCTTTTGGGTGAGGACTGTGATGGAGGTGCTCAGAACTGCATTATACAATGTTGGAACAATGTACCACAAGTAGCATAACCTATATAAATTATAATAGATATCTTATTATTCAGTGAAGAGTAAGTCCTCAGAGACATTGTAGCCTGTTAGAGAAGGGTTTTATTCATTCTGTGATGGACTTATGTACCTGTGATTTTATAAAATGCCAAGTAAAGTTTGATTGTTTTCAAAAAAACATGCTGATAATGGCAGCCGGCTGGACCTACCCTCGTCGTCACTATCATCCACAGAGTCATCCCGCACTAAATAACACAACCTCAGGTCAAACACGGCTCACAAACTACACACCACACGGCGCAGAATACCACCGTCATATTACAGACTGCAGGAACTCATCTCTAGAAACCAGGTGGATGTCTTTATACACATTTTAAATTAGTTTTGTAATTTAAACAAAAAGTGTAGTACAATTACTGATGGATATCCTATTCAAGGATAGTTATTACAGATGAATATTTATCATTAGGTTTTTATTTAGCAAATCAATTGATATTTTATATTATATGCTGCATAAATCTGAATTATTGGAATAAGGAAAATAATTGCATTATTTGTAATGTCAAAGGATATGATGCTAGCATTTAAATATATGCTTGACTGAAAAGACATGACAACTAGAAAAATGTTAAATGAGTATTCCATGCACATCTCGCATGCGACTATTGCATAACATATTCCTATGAAACATACAGACATGAAAGTGACTGAAGAAAATACACATTTTCAACATTTGAGAATTAATATTTTGGAGCTTAACTTGATGAAAACTTAATTCTGTCTGCCAAGAAATGAAGAGGGACAGTGGGGAATATTTATCTGAAAGCACAGCTAGCATATTTATTTCCATGAAAAAAATGATGGTCATTGATTTGGAGCACCTCTACTAGAGAAGTGGGACACAAGCTGGTATATTTTTACACTATAGTAAACCAAAATAAAGGCAGAAACCAAAATACTGTTATTTCTTTGTGATCACTGTAGCGAGCTAGAAGTGATCACTTCTTGCTACTAGTCGCTACGATATGATAAGTCTGGGCGGCATTAGCGCGTTTAAGATTTGCGATGTGTTCCCAATGTAGCCCTGTTCATCTTAAACTCTCTAATGACACTCTTTACTCCTTTGTAGGCTATGTGTGTTTTTCCTGATTTAAGTCTGGTGGTTTAAAACTATGACTGGTGTTCTTGGTGTGGTACATTCCCTATACACTGTCTTCTGTAACTTACCGTTGCTCAGTATAAAACCTGCAGGTATTTCCCTTTTTGGCTTCACTACATGTGTATACAAAAAAGGCAAGACTGTATTCACTCCACTTTAAAAAGTGTGCAGTTTAAGTATGAAAGTTTTTGATCGATACCTATTCTGTTTACGACAATGAAGACAACATGAAATCAGGGTTCAAGAACGGAGACGAAAAAAATGATAGCACCACGAACAATATAGATGCAGCAGATACAACAACCATATCCACAAGCTGTCAAAGTGTGCTAAACATGCGTCAGTCACTGTGAATATACGTCCACAAAGTGGTGAAGGGTAGGGGGAACATACACATCAGTGTTCCTAAGGGATGAGCGGCATGTTTCTAGCAGTACAGGGAAAGTATGGAAATAGCCGGTATGTAGAGCTATCATTCAGAGAAGTACAATTCAAATCCATCCGACCGTGCGGTATGAGAGAGGAAGGAAGGGAAATGTTCAAGGTTGGAGCTACTTGGAGAACAAAGATAAATTCATTCAGATTCTGAAAGAAAATGAGAATTGAGAATTGGGAATGACGACAACCACATTAAGTTCACCTTTTGCTTTCCTTTTTGCTTGTTCAGGCTCAGCTTCTACACCACCGACTGACCAACAATGTGGGGGGAAAATGTCAAAATTAAGTCTGTTAATTAGAGAGTGTGTACAAAAGATGAAATAAAGCCTTTCAGCTTGTAAATAGAAATCTAATAGGGCAACCATGGGGTATTGGGGGGAGTTCTAGGGGATAAAGCACCATGTTGTTGAAGGAACTACTTCCATGAGGTGGTATTGGAACAGGATTTTAGGAGTGATGTCTGGGTTTTTAGTGCTGCCTGAAGCTATGGTACATGGGATGTGTACAGAGTTGGGTGTACTGGTGGGGGGGGGGGGGGGTGCAGGGACTGTAGACCACAGTAAGCTGTGTGACCTGCTGGTGACCCTCATGTGGACTGACAATGTTACAGTCTGTAGTACAGTCTGTGTTGTTACAACAGCTGAGTGTGTGACACATTGGTCTGAGTGTGACACACAATGCCTGACCTACTTACTGTCCATCCTTGCGCGACGTCTGGGTTTGGGTTTCTTTACATCGGCTTCTAAATACCCGACAGCCAGAAAACCAAACACGCGCATCATTGCACCATTGAAATACAGTCAGATAAAACTGTTTTTTTTTTAAATGAAGAAATCATGCGATCTATTTGTTAACTATGATTAACCATATTCTTGCATATTGAGATGTAATAATTTGGCAATGCCATGAAACCTTATGGTTAACCATTGTGAACTTTCAGCTAGAATAGTTCACCCAAGAGACATTCTTGTTGAGCAAAGTTCAAAGGAAAGGTGCAAATGTTAAAATATACTGATGTTGTAAAAAAACATGCTACCAGTATATATTTTATCAGTTTGCAAACAGAAAACAGAAAAGGGTCCTTCAACAGGACATATCTACATGACCACCTATAAAAATAAAATGACTGTTTTGTTCTTTACAAATACAACACTGAGGGATCTAGTCATGCAACTAGTAGAATATAAAAGAAAACAATATGAAAATGACCGAAAATGCTGGAAATTTAAAAGTTATAATTCGAAAGAAATTTGATAATGATACACTTTCAAATATTTCTTGAAAGAAAAGACAATGCTGAAATTCTAATTCAGTTTTAGATCAATCAAAGTAATTAGTATTGAACTACCATTCTAATCATCTGCTAGCTACTAAGGGGCAAGTTCTACCTATGCATTGCATTATTGTATACTGCTAATAGATATTGTTGAAAAAAAAGTTTTGTATTAATAATATACCCTAACATGGGTATTACAATTGTGAATATATATCTATTTTCTAATCTATAAACCGTGTTTACGTTGAGATGACCAACTTACCACCCACTTGGTGTTATAACATGTTTGATTAGACAATTCATATTAAAAACGTTACAATTTCAAAATCCATGTTATCCATTTACACAATAAAATTCAAGACTTTTACATTTAATATCACATTGACAGTGAGACCTCTCTTATAGGCAGTGTCTATGATTTCCTGTTATTTCAAAGTTATGTACAACAGGAATATTGAGGGACATATAATGTAGATATCTCAGGACATGTGCATCCATCAGCTTATAGTACATGTTACACTACTGCAAGCAGACAGAGGTCTCACTGCGGGGGTTACACCTCCCCCCGTGTCGTTAAGTACGCGCTCTCACCTGTCACTTCAGGTGCATCCCGAAGGAAGTCCACGAAGTAGGGTTCTTCTTCCATCTCGTTGGCTAGAGCTGAACCGCACTCCTCTTCTGCGGTCTAGACAACCACCAAGTTTTTATTTATATTTGTTATTATTTATCTTTATTCATTTGTTTTGTAGAGCACATTATTGCAGATGTGGAGCAATAGCAGAACATGTATTTATTGGTTTAAATAAAACTATCACAATAAAGTTTACCGCTCCTGTGAAGTACTTTTAAACAACTATGTATATCACCATGAATGAATGATATGCTTTGGTCTCAAAGGATGATACATATGTCGGAGTCAGAAATTCTTTCAGTCTTAGAGGCAGGGTACATTAGGCCTAGATTACATTTTACACCAATAAGTGAAGAGACATAGCTTACTTGTTTCAGAGATTTCTCAAACCAGTCCTTGTCGGCCTGTGTGGTGAAGCGGTCAGCGATGACACGCGTACACTCGTGTTTCCATAGCGACACGGCCATCTTGGTTGATGTCACAATCTCAGCGTTGGCAATCAACATACCCTGCAAACACGCATCATTTGACTCTTTTATATGAAGGTATTTGTTATAGATATTGAAATATTCATTCATATTCCATATGCAAAAGAAAGAAGGAAAAAAATTAATTCAAAAAATGTAAAAGCAAAAATACCTGTTATGACACTTTATTCATCATGGCATGAATATATGACCATGGAAAATACTGGGAATCTTATCACTGTATGGGAATTAAGAACAATTTCCCCCCAAGCGACCTCCACATGCAGAGTTCCGAGATTCGATACCGAACCCGAATCCCCGAGCCAATAATCAACCATCAGCCCGATAACTACTGAACCCCATGCACCTACCTGCCAGATACGCGAGAGATCTCTCAAGTTGAAGACGTAGTGGAACTTGGCGGGTGTGGGCAGCATCTTAATCTTGACGCGCTGCCACAGTTTACGTGTGGCTGGGACGAGCGACTCAATCACCTGGGCCACGTCCTCGGGGAAGCCGCGTTCCTGAGGGAGGGGAATACAAGTTATATGTCATGTTCTAATTCACTAACAAGACTTCACTGTGGCCTTAATAAAAATGAATGAAGATTTTGTCCAAGAACATTATTGTTGGACATTGTGTTCACTCATAAGAACGTGCTTGAAACTGTAAAATAGGACCTGTCGTTTGGTGACACAAGTTCTGCTACTTGTACAGTTGAAAAAAATAAGGAATATAAACTGTATTGAATTATCCCGTAAGCAGAGGTCATATGACAAATTAAAGTCTACCAATATCCACAGGTGGGTATATGAGACAGAGGGACTACGCTGGACTAGCACACATCTACCTGAGAAGCGAGAGACACTTTTTTGACATGGTAAGGAGTTTTTAAAACCAAGAAAACAGACTTACGGTGCAGAAGTAGCCACTGCCAATGGTCCTGAAAATCTTGTCGATGGAGGCATTGGAGGGCAAGGTGCAGTTGAAGATGTTGAACTGCCGCTTGAGTCGCTGGGGGATGTCGTTACGTCCGCCTCCAGGGTGGATCATGGCACCCATCATCTGGATGTCAGCGATCTGCGTGAACTCTCCGGGCTTCTCCAGGTTGTAGAAACCTTTCATCTCCATCATCTGACGGGTGATCTCGTTGGTCACCTGATCTCCCCACTCGTTGATGGTCGGCATGTTGATGTCGTCAACGAATACCGTCATCTTCTTACCGGCGGGGGGTCCGTACAGAGTACCCATACGCTTGTCGACGTACGACTCGATGGTGGTCTGGAACATGCCTGGCGTGGAGGCGCTGGAGAAGTTGAATGACTTGAACATGTGGGCCTCGGGGTCGTGCTTGCCGCAGTAGCCCTTGATGATGACGGTCTTGGCGGTTCCCTGCTCACCGATGAGCAGCAGCCCCTTGGCCTGCTTACTGATGGCGTTACACAGGAAGTCCATGCGCACGTTGTCCACGTTGGGGACCAGGATGGTCAGGTAGTCGGGGATCGAGTCGGTGGGGTAGATGAACTCGGGTACACGGGCGCTCCAGTGTTCCCACTCGCCGGTCGTCTCACTCACCACATACTCAAACATGGTGTCCTCCCCGGTCACGGGGGGCAGCGGCAGGTTAGACTCGTGCTCCTTCAGGAACTCCTCCATCTGAAGGCAAGCAGTCAAGGATTTTTGATTTTTTATTATCTTATTTTTTTCAACTTGGTCTCATCATTTTGATGATTTTACGCAACTCCTGAACCTTAATTTTAGAACATAAAAACTACAAAGCAATACTTCGGCAGGCGTTTCCAAATTAATACAATGGGTAGAAACATAGCTGTTCTCAGTGCCATCTGAGATAAAATACACATGACTTCCTGTTATTCCACTGTAAATCCTACCTACAATGTGTAGCTAGACGAGACCAATAAATACTAGGATTTTCAAGATTTCTAATGACTGCACGAAAAAACTATAAGGCGACCCTCACTTTAAGACAACGCTATAAGCCAAATAGGGCATGAAATCCCAAAAAGGTCAGCTTAGCTGGAGGTTTTACAGTAGTGTGCATACCTTTCTGCGGTCGTCCAGCTCGAGTAGAGCGCCCAGAGACCACATGATGGCGAAGACGATGATCTTACTGAGGTACTGTGGGGTGAGGTTCTTCTCGTCCTCCCCCCCGGGGATGAGTCCCTCCAGCAGGTTGATGGCCTGTTTGATGTACATACACTCCAGCAGGGGCATCTTGGGGTTCAGGGTCTGGGTGATGAAGTTGTACAGGTCCACCCAGATAGCCTCAAACGACGTGTAGATGGTCTCGTTCTGTAGGGGCGGGCGCTGCAGCAGCCAACCTGAGGGGGGAAAGGAGTGTTGGCATTGAGTGGAGTTCATTTGAAATTCTTTAATTTATACTGTATAAGGTAGGACCTGTCTACTAGGATACCATTTTGGAAATATACAAGTTATATGGTGCATTTTAATGTCTCTTGTGACATTCAGCAAACTTTGCTCAAAATATTTTTTCAACAGATATTTATTCAAAATCAAAATCTAGAAAATAAATGATAAAATATGACATTTCTTTTTAAAACTGATATTTAACTGACTTCTACAGTAAATAAATGATACCTGACTTTTAAGGGAGTAAGTTAGTGTGGGGGTCTCACCTTGTAGGATGGGGTCCCAGTCCATGATGGAGCTACTCATGAAGACCATGCCGTTACGTGACACGGTGGCCGGGGACGCGTTGTCAATGTTGTGCACCTCAAAGATAATCTTACAGTTGGGTGCCATGGTGATACGATCTCCGTTAGCCAGGGTCAGCGTCTTGTTGTCGTCAAGGACAGAGTTGAGGTTTTCAATCCAGATAGCGTCCACGGGTCCATCCAGCACCAGCCACACAAAGTCTCCCTGATTAGACACAAGACAACACGGGTTCACTACGCGGTACCAACATTGAATATTTGGTGGTAAACAGCAATAATAACGACTGGACAGAGCCCTACAAGGAAACTTATCTTACACATGAATATTTGACAATTATCATATTTTAGATATCATGGAACATCATATATTCATGTTTGATTATAATATTGAGATTTATGTTGAAGAGTGATTGCATTTTCATAGGTTCATATTCTTTCTATTTCTTTTACTACTCAATCACAATGTACTATATGTATAAAGTTGTGTGACATACCTTCTTAGTTTTGTGGGTACGTCTCCATAGAGTGGAGAAGATACCGTCAGTCCAGTCGTTGGTGGCCACGTCCAGACGACCGAACATCTGGGGGGCCGTGATAGCCTTGGGGTTCATGCGCTTCTCAAAGTGGGGCCGTCCACACTGGGTGAGGGCCTTCATCAACATGTGGATGCAGCAGGTCTTACCGGCACCGGAGGGTCCCAGCGTCATCATACCGTGACGCACGTTCTGCGTCTCAAACAGCTGAATCAGCTTCAGGATCCACGGCGGGTGGTTGATCAGACCGTTCTCACGCACCTGGATAAGACATAGTCATACCAATCAGAACAATCCAAGTAACGCCAAACCTCCCTTTTAAGCCGATCCCTCATTCTGAGAAAAATGTATAAGCCAACTTTGGAGCCATTTAAACAGGTTCAAATTCTAATATCTGCATCTTTACATACACCTAGCATGGTTATCTTGTGGTCATTACCAAAGCGAATATATTTTTCTAAATTGAAGAATTTTCTTTTGTGTGTATTCCCCCATAGACCCCATGTCAAGGGTGAGAACTATGTGATTTGTTAAAAACTTTAAAAACCTACCTGGTTCTCGATGGCAGCCTCGGTCTCTGGGTAGCCGGCTTTGTCAAGGGTCATGCCCGGGAACAGATCGTCAATGAGCGACATGAAGAGGGGCTCGTCTTCATCCACCAGTTTGGACAGGTTCATGTCACGCAGGACGCGCATGACGATGGTGTCCTCACTGTCGTTGGGGTTGGAGCGTTTGAAGGCTCCCAGGGTACGCAGCACAGACAGGATGTTACGCAGACCAAAGTCATAATGCACCTGGAGCAGCGAGAGTAGGGAGAGTATTCAGAATAGGTTATTTTTTGAATCTATAAAGCATTTTATTTCACCAAGTGATTTTCTATGAATGCATCTAAAGATATTAAACTACCAGGGTAGTCTGAAGTCATAATGCACCTACAGGTGGGGAGATATTAAACTGTAGTCATGGGAAGAGTAAGGAGATATTTAACTGTAGTATGCACTTTAAGATTATACATTAAGACTTTAAGATAAATACATGAATAACATATAATCTTATAGTCTTAATGTATAATCTTAAAGTTTTAAAGATTAAACATTCAGACTATAAGATTATCTATTGAAACTATATCAAAATTATATACTAAGACTAAAGAGTATACATTAAGACTATACACAGAACATTTATCGGCACACCCTGGAGAGCTCTCCTATATTAACTGTCTGTCTGCCTCACCTGTTTGCTGAGCTGCTCCTCACACAGCTTGTAGAGGGTGTAGAACTTCTTAGACAGCATCACGTTGCGTTGGAAACCGCACGAGGCCAGCTTGACGCGGATGATGATGGCGCGGTCAGGCACCATCATGGCCACTGTACGGAAGTTAATCTTCAAGTTTTCTGGCAGCTCTTGACGCCCGGCGTAACCAGGGTTCTGTCAAATAACAGGCAATAGTTATTATATATGTAGAAAAGAATATGTAGAAAAAAATATTTCTTTGAATTAAAAAAAAAAGTCAGCGCCGCAAATTGCAATATTATATTGAAACAGGTCAAATACATTTCCAGCATCCTGTATGTGTAAGAATGTTAAAGTAGATTTACGAGACTAAAGGTTTTTTCATCATAAAGCTTTTTGCAGAATGGCATTCCTCTCCAAAGAGTGAGCTCGATGCATGCCCCACTCGGTGTTTGGATACCATGGTAGGGGATCAGGCTTGGGAGAGTGAGGAATTTTCACCAAAAAGGGACACCCAATAAAGTGCTTGACTCACCATAGTCAAGAAGATACCAAACTCAGGGTCCATGTCGACGTTGTCGCCGTCCGTGAACACGAAGCAATTCTTACGTTCCTTCTTACACTGCAGCACGATGGCGATCTGCTGAGCCGCCACAGACAGCACAGGCAGCTCGATACGGTTAAACTCGTCAAAGCAACCCCAGGAGCCAGACTGAGCCAAACCTGACAAAACACAAGGGGGGAGTTTTATAAGGTTCAAAAAGTTCATATTTTCAGTTGTTAACGGCTTAATTATCTGGTTGAACTTAACAAATTGTTTGGATTCCACTCTGCAATATTTTTTGACTGTTTTAACATTCATTTTCAAAGATGTTTATATATAAATAGTGTCATACAAACTTGGGAGTTGCAAAATGATATCAGCACAATATCGGCCTCCCTCAGCCCAGTCTTTATAACCCCAAAGGGACAACTAGTAGTAATGGAGATGTAGACTAATGCTCACCTTTGTAAATACGGCCCAGACCACGGTAATCCATTTGATCAGAGCAGTTGAAGACGACGACATACTTGCCGAGACAACGGCCCATGTCCTTTGTCGTCTCTGTCTTTCCGGTTCCGGCGGGACCGGCGGGCGCACCGCCCAGCGCCATGTGGAGCGCCTGGGACAGGGTGATGTAACACCTGGTGGGGGAACGTGGAACTAGGTCAGTACCGGTTAGTGGACACTCTCCCAGCACATACCTCCACCTTACAGTGTACACTGGTAGGGGGGTTATGGCATATAGGCTGGGAGAGTGGAGGGTTTGTGGTACATGTTCATAGATAAAGCTATTAGTCGGACACCGAAGGCCACTGTCATGCATGCGCGTGAAGTCTTCTTTAATAGGTTACGAATATCAAAGCAATTGCTCCCAGATACATTAGTTTTCTTTTTTCATGAATTTAATTTTCATGAATTCAATTTTTAGAACAAATACCTGTCACATGCCATTTCATGCTATATAACATTTACCCACTAAGGATGGCATCATGCCCTTGGACGTCATGATGCATGAATGCAGCCCTGGCGAGTAACTCGCCAGTGCTGCATTCAAGCACCATACTGACCCTATGGGGTTGAGACACTCCCAAAGGGTTACTTGCTGGGGCTGCATTGGTACATAATGATTTTTTAGGGACATGCCGTCCTTTCAGTTATTTTCTTTCCAATACCACCATTTATTTAGTCAGGCGGTGAGCATGCAGCACGGTACGGACGGTGGTGAGGTAACAATACAATACAGGGTACAGCGTCCGCAGACTCGCGCGTCTACTCACTTGGACTTCCCAGTTTGCTAAGTCTTTTAGAAAAAAAAGCGCTGCTGCCATTTTTTATGGCAAGGAAAAGAAAGCTTCGCAAGCCATCAGAGCCATTCTCAAGCCATAACTTGAGGTCTATCTCAAGGAACCAATAACCATGTCGGCCAGGAAACCAATGCTAGAGAGATCACTGTGGCAATTAGTCGATAAATTAGTTCCCTAGCGGCACAGGGAGATAAGTCTTTAAAATCAGCTAGAGATAGGAATGGAACTCATCAATTCTTTATAAAAGAAATATAGGCAGCTCAAAAAAGAAAATGCCAGGGACATACGGGACAAGTCAGTAACTGTCTCCTCTGCATACCACCTTTGATCAGACCAAAATAAATCTGTAATGAGATTCGTAACAAAAGAAAAATCAATAAAACCAAACTGTTGTCATATAATGCACGTGTACCTGTCAGTGAGGGGTGTGATGACCAGACGGTCGGTACACCCCAGGAACTCGTTCTGGTAGTGGCAGTCCACGTCCGTGATGGACACCAGACACTTGTCCTCGTCCTCTTTGAAGTAGAAACGCGACTGTTTCAGCCACTCAAAGTCTCCTGGAGACTTGATGTGCAGGTGGACCTGGATAGGAGAAGGTGGACGTTCTTTAATGTAGTATACCAGATAACCTTTTACTGCCAAGTACCCCTCCATCAAGGAGTACATCCCTGGTCCCATAACTTGCTAAATTCATTTTTTCATATTTCATTTCATATTTTTTTCTACAGAACCTCTGAATGGTGATATAGTGATTTCATCATTTTCCTTATAATATTGTACCCATAAAAACAAAAAGAAAATCTATCATTGGATGATTTCTCTTTTTCTCCCTTCTTTTTCTTATTCAATCAAATCACTATTAAAAGTGCTACTGACCAGCTCACAATAATAGCAAAACCTTTCTAAACGCATCTAATAGTTATGGTGATTATTTAGTAAATTAGCTAAGACATAGATGAATAAAAAAGGCGGCTGACCAGTTCGTCGAAGATGTCCTTTTGATGTACGTGAATGGTGACGAGGGTCTCAAACTTGGTACGGTCCATCTTGGTCAGCTCCGTGGTGGTCACCTCAATCAACTCGTTCAGGAGGTCCAGGAACTTCTGGTTCATGTTGGCCATCACCTGAAGTCACACACAGACACCATTAGCTTCAGTTCTACACATACACTCAATATTCAAACACTTTATAGAATTGGATCCATAATAGAAGCTGCCCTTAGAAACACTAGAGGCTTCGGTGACGCTGCTAGCTACTTATTACTAAAATGTACATGCCATAACTAAACCTTTAAGGACAGCGTGTTCCTGAAAGTTGACATTTGTCCTCATCTGCAGCTCCGGAGAGTCACTCGCTGGTGCTACATAATAACATTGATATATCATGCTGACCCTTCAGGAGTGTCACAACCTCGTAGGGTAGGCATGATACTTCAATGCAGCACTAGTGAGCTAGTGCATTCATGCATCATGACGACCAGGGGCATAATGCATTCATGCATCATGGCGTCCATAAGGTCTAAATATCCATCTTTTAGACTTATTGATAATATCCACACCTTTTTGTCGGTACGGGCTTGTGTGAGGGCGATCTCGGAGTCGCGTGTCCAGATCATCTGGATGCCGAGCAGGCCGACTTGTGATGGGAACATGTTCTCAAACTCGAGTAGTTTGAAGGCCGGGTCTTGGATGGCGATGGAGGCTGTGCGGATAACACTGTGGATGGAGCTGAGCGTCAAACGCAGCAGGTCTCCCAGCCAGGTCTCTACGTTACCCTGCAAGGTGAAAGGTGGTACAGATGGTGATTAGAACTCAAATTTCACTCTTGAAATTAAAGTTGGTATATATCTTATGATTAGGACTCACAATTCAAACTTCTTGAAATTAATCCAGGATGTTGACCAAGACAATACTTCTCTTTTTACTTATTTTATTTATTCTCATTCCCTATAATTTAGTTCAAATTTGATGTTATTGGCTAAGATATAGTCAATTCTTATTTCTGGCATAAGAGAGTGCATAATTCTATTCTCCCTATCGAGACAACACAAGATTAACATAGTTAGATACATCTGCAGCCAAACACTGTGCATGGCTTAATAGGTTACCTGGAAGCAAGATACAAACTCATCGATATATTTATGAAAAAGGCAATATACTTTGTTGTCTAATTTACTCAAGAATAAAATTTTAGAATATAACCATATTTCACTTAATCTCAATTTGTACAAATCTGTTAATTTGTACAAAGGTTTGATTTCTAACAAATTGCATCGACATTCATTTCATAAAAGCCTATTCAGTAATTCACTTTGTAAAATAAGTGGGGTAAGTTATAAGTTCTAAGAAGCTACGCGTTATTTACATCGTGCAGCGGTTGCCTACCTGTGCCATGACGGCTTCCTCCAGGGACACTTGTTCTCCTTCCTGGGAGTTAATGGCCAGGATCTTGTCGTAGATCTTCTCATCGAAGGTCACAGCCTTGGTGTTGTCAAACACACTCAGCAAGTGGTTCTGGAAGCCGATAAACCAGACAGTTAACATGATATATTGTAGTTTAACTCTTTTTAGTGTACAATGTTATTATAGGAGGGTCTTGAATTTAAATTTCAAGGCTCGTAAATTTTGTATCGAGAAATATTCTTATTGAGATTATTTGACGATGCGGGAAAATATGTTACCGGGTAACCAGCGTTCAACTAACTTCCGGTAATAAAAGTGACGTCACTCCATGGCGCGGCTTCAGACAAACAACATGGCTTATGACTTTGTCCAGCTTTAAGCAACTTATTCTTCAATTCTAAAATGTATGAAATATTAAATTTGCAGTGACATCACATTTTCAAAAGTAGTCCAAATTTTTAAAGTAATGGGTCAAAAGCAAAATATAAACTCCCAGATCCCAATGGGACTAATAGGACCATAGAAACATGTGCTCACCTGAATAGTATGGGAGTCGCTGGCCTGACCCAGAATCTCGAGTAGAGCCGGGTCCGACACGAAGAAGAATCGGGGGAAGAGGAGTCGTTTTTTCTCCAGATATCCTGTGAGTGACTTCTGACAAATCTCGAGCTGCTCCAACAAGTGGGGCAGCAGCTGGCTCAGGGTGTCGTCGCCCACACAACACCTGGGGGGAGGGAGGCAGGGTTATATTGGGTCTCCATGTAGAGGACAGAGGGGGAGGGTAATATGTTGTCTCTGTATAGTGACAATTAATATGTAGACTCCATATACTAGTAGAGACAATTACCCTGCAAGCAGGGGGTGCAATTACCATATCTCGATACACAACACCTACAGAGGAAGGGGGGGGGGGCAAGGTAATATGTGGTCTCAATATTTGACTGATTGAAATTCTTTTATCTAGACTGAAAATGTATAGGAAAATCTGTTCCTGTATTTCATCTCCAGTTGATGTTTTATATATTTCACCTGTGCATGAACAGCTGGAACAATATTCAGTGGTTGGCATAAGGCCATTTCTTTAGATGATATAATAGGAAGGAAAATATATTAGGTTTTAGCATTAATTGTCATCGCCTGGATACAAGTGCATAATATAGTGACGATTACCCTGAATGCAGGCAATACAATTACCATATCATACCATGACCTAAATGGCAGAGCCGCTTTAAAATATACATTCCTAATACAATTGTAGTGGGTTATTTGTACCCTTAAAGCATAAATACTTTGGGTCATTTTTAGTCTGATATTTAGCCAAGAAGAGGATGGTCACTTATTTTTATTTGTGCATTAACTAAGCCCAGTATGCTCAATGTAAGGTTATGACATGATAAAAATTACCGCTGCATTAACATGAAACCCGGCCCCAGAATGGGCCTGTTAATAATCAATAATTACAAAAATCTGTGGGAACATGGAGGTGCACAAATCATTATTTCAAACAATTGAAAAAAACAATTTGAAATGAAATTGAAAATAAATAATTGAAAACTCACTGAACAACGTTCGGTATCTCGTGTGCACGCGCCATAATCTTGATCCAGGACTTGTCAATAGAAGAGAAGCGTTTTGCCTCCTGTGGCAACTGTTTTGCGATATCACCACCGACGAAGACTGCCTCAAGATAGATCCAGAGGTTCTGGACGATCAGCCAGTTCTCTATGATCTCTGTGGTACCTGTCAGTTTGGAGACCCATTCCTGGATCTTGGGCTTGAACGGGGCGTTGTATCTGTAGGGGGAGAAAATAGGGGTAACATTTTATTACTCCTCGCCAGCGACAGGAAGGACCCTACTTCCTGCTTCAAGAGCAATTTTATTACTTTTTGTTTTATCTAAACAAGTAATTGGAGACTTGGATGAACTTCATAGCATGTCATTTTCATAGAAATTTGCTGGGCTTCATCTCCCATCAACAAGTTAGGAGCAGCGTTATCTTCATCATGTTTTTTTTTTCTGAGAATAATATTACTATTTTTTTTCTATGAATAATATTAAGTGATTGTACAGCTGCAGGTGAAGATCATCTCAGCTAGGTGGCAAATAGCACTATTTTAAAGAGCCATTATTGAATGAATTATGATTATTCTGTCTCCATATTTCTCGGGATTAGCGGGAGGGGGGGGGGGTTACTTACCGGTTGCTGAGGAGAGATCCGAGCACCATCAAGCTGTCTTCCATCAAGGCCACAGTTTCTGCAGTCGTGTCACCTGCCGGGCAAACAAGGCATCCGTAGTCATAGGTTCTCAAACTTTCTCATATAAAACGAAAATGTTACAAAAAGGAGGGAAAATACAATTTCTTTTTGAAGGCATAAAAATCATTTGAACACTGATTCAGTCAATAACGCCTATCCTATAATGAATATTTCTTTATTAGACCAAAATGAAATAATCAAGTAGGAAAATTTAAATTTTGATTGACATTTTCTTGGCACATGATTAAATACAAAGACAATGAATTACAGACACAATTTCACCTTGGAGATTAGGTTTTACTAGTTGTCTTCACAAAACTCAACATTATGATTTAGTTATCTATACATAGTTTGATATGCAGCAGTACATTGTGGCGACTCAAGTCATCACAAACTGGTGAATGACGTATGTTTCATATCCTTGTTAACCTCTCGTGAACTCACAGTCTCCACTAGAAAAATATTTTTTCTATCTGTACAATAAAATATTTTTCCAGAAGCGAATATATCTAGATAACATGCGTAAAATGTCAACTGCATTCTATCATCTCAAAAATTGTGATATGATTATATTGTATTATTCATCATAGTCATATCTTTTGCCTCATGCACGCGGTGATCTATGCTACACCTGGTATACAACACACAGGCGGTGGTAAGCTAAAGATACTTAAGGAACTAAGAATCAAACACTTTTGGTAGTTTTTAATTCAAATCATCCTTTTCCAATTGATTAAAAAAACTCTCAGATAATGCACTCAATATCATGCAAAGATGTCAAATATGTGGTAGTGGTAAGATTGAATCTCAATACCTTTGGACATGCTTGGTAAAATGGGATCTCAATACCCTTGGACATGCTTGGTAAAATGGGATCTAAATGCCCTTTGGACATGCTTGGGAAAATGGGATCTCAATGCCCTTTGGACATGCTTGGTAAAATGGGATCTCAATGCCCTTTGGACATGCTTGGTAAAATGGGATCTCAGTACCCTTTGGACATGCTTGGTAAAATGGGATCTCAGTACCCTTTGGACATGCTTGGTAAAATGGGATCTCAATACCCTTAAGACATGCTTGGTAAAATGGGATCTCAATACCCTTTGGACATGCTTGGTAAAATGGGATCTCAATGCCCTTTGGACATGCTTGGTAAAATGGGATCTCAATACCCTTTGGACATGCTTGGTAAAATGGGATCTCAGTAGTACCTTTGGACATGCTTGGTAAAATAGGATCCCAATACCCTTTGGACATGCTTGGTAAAATGGGATCTCAATGCCCTTTGGACATGCTTGGTAAAATGGGATCTCAATACCCTTTAGACATGCTTGGTAAAATGGGATCTCAATGCCCTTTGGACATGCTTGGTAAAATGGGATCTCAATGCCCTTTGGACATGCTTGGTCACACATGGCTGTGTACAGCCTTGTATACATGCTTTCTATCAGTTATAAAAGACCCATGCATTAAGGCAGCAGCCTCCTGCGACTCTGCACACCTGGTCCTAGCGCGACCAGACAAACCTTTTCCCTGGACTACATGTTCGCGAGGTTAGCGGTGTTAGATCATTACAGGATATGAATACATAATCATAACGCGGTGGCATGCCCTCAGCATTCAGAAAAAATAATTTGCTTATTCGCCAATTTCTTAGTTATATCCTATATGAATGTCTTCATGCACATTTCATAAGTGATATTTTTATTTTTTTGGCAATATCTTCTGTATCTAACCTTCAAGTTCCCAACTTCTACTGTCCATTTACAAAGTATAATAATAGTTTTCATGCTTTGAGAACGATGCTATGACATGCTATGATAATAATAGTTTTCAGTTGAATAAGATTATCTCCAGAATAGTCCTGGGGGTATATACCTTGGGAAACTTACAAGTGTCTGGGTTAGTTAATCCCCTTCATTACAGCCTTCCCCTCTACTTCAGGTTTCTGCCTACTTTTACCCCTTGGGTCTGTGTTCAAGCATCACGCTGACCCTCTGGGGTGATGCACTCCCGAAGGGTCGTCATGATGCATGAATGCAACCCTGGCGAGTTACTCACCAGGGCTGAATTCATGTACCATATCGCACCAGAGATGCCACCCAGTCCTCAACAAAAAGTAGGAAATCTTACAATTGTGGTCAATTTTCTGTATGAAATTAACATAATTCAATACAGAAATTCCAGCGAAAAAACAGGAATTCCTACAAAAGTATGAAAAGTGGCATCTCTGTCGCACTCATATCATCAGTGGGGCCTAGTATATGAAAGCAAAATAAATGAATAATACTTAAAGCACTATGCGGCGCTTTGAGGGTTAAGGTATGGGTGTCTGAGTAACCTACCCTTGAGCAGGAGTTCGCCGCGGGTTTTGAAGGGAGAGAAGGAGAAGTTTTGGGTGCTCCAGTCAGTCACCACCTGCTTCAACTTAGCTTCTATGTCCTTCTCCTTCACCGCCGAGATACAGATATCCTGAAGACAACATGATGAGTTTTAGTTAGTTTGTAATTGTTTATTTATACTCTAAGTTTCGACTCTTCTGATATATGTAGGTAAATAAAAAAAATTCAATTTGTCACTTTTCAAGTGAAAAGGCAACTTTTATGCGCCATAGTTATTCTGTGATAAAAAAAATATTCTTGATTAAAACAAAACACATTTTGTTCTACATAGTAGAGTTACTTTTTTACTTTACTTTGAATTTAAAATATCCGTATCTATATTGTGATATTTTGATTTTAAAAAAAAGGACATGGAGATAGATATTTCCTGACTGCACAAGCCACTCACTTCTATATCCTCTTTGTTTGGTAGGAGGGGGGCTTCCATCAGGTTTCTAAGAAGGAAATTGTCAGAGTCTACGTCGAATGTGTGCCCGGTAAGGTTAGAGATCCTCTCCCAGTGCCGGCTCATCATCGCTTTGTTTGACATGCTCTCTAGTAGCGGACACGTCTCGTTAAAGTCATCGATTGTCTTACGCAGCTCCTCGTACGCTTGCCAGTCTTTAAGCGCCTTGGGCAGCTTACGACACCTGGGGAAGGAGACGGGGATATAGTACATGGGGGTCATCAACAGTGGGTGCGTCATTTTCAATTTCACTGGTTGAGGTAAAAAGCACTGATAGGCCATACCACAAAGGGTACCATAACCAGTGAAGTTCACGCTGATAACATGCTTTTATCTCTTTGTTCTAGTTTAATTTCTTAGTTCTAATATGCTAATTTCGAGAAATTTGTTGACTAATAAACAATTGGCTACCTTGTGTAACAACCAAATTGTGCTCTATGATTCAAGATAGGAACCACCATTCGACATCCATCCACAATAGCCTATGATTCTGTATGGTTATGATGACCAAATCTTTTTCAATTTTTAAAATGTTCAAAAATCCTTTGTGGAACAATCAGTTTCCGTTTTAAGATTTATGATCAGAACCTCATTCTACATGCATCTACATAACCCTCAACCAGTACTCACTTGTTCTGGAATTCAACGATCTCGCCGTTGATCTTCTCAATGTTAATCTCGACCCAAGGAATGTCGTAATAACCGTGGACTTTCTCGAGGACGTCATTATACAGTCCGTAGAGCTTCTGCAGCAGGTTTAATTCCTTACGTATACGCTGCAAGTCAGGATACTCGGTCACTTGGAGACCGAAGAGTTCCTCTCCTCCAGAGTACGTAGTGAACTTACGCCACAGCTCATCAAAGCGAGCCTGGTAGATAGCCAGGCGGTCAGAAGCCTCGCGTGGGGAGATACCCTCTGCCATGGGACCCCTGCAAGTCAAAACAGTCATTTAGTTTTAGATGATAGTGATGTTACTTAATGATAAAAACCATTCTTTGTAAGACAAAACTAAGAGTTGCCTTCCTCTGCCGCGATGCAATCTTGTAAATGTAATTTAAAAAAAATGTAAATATCTTTTTTTTTAAATAACTTAAAAACCAAGTTAAACAAGATGGGTCCTGGTCCCTGGGGTGAGAGGTTCCCTGCGGAAGTTCCCTAATACAATGAAAGAATTAGTACAGAACAGTTAGTTATTTGTTACAGTAATTAAATCTATTTTTACTTACATTTCGTTGTAGTCGCTGGTGAATTCCACATTGTCTACAATGAATTTCTCGACGCCAGCAAGGAGATTTGACTTGAACTCAGGTTGGATTTTGAGTAAGTGATTCTGGGAGGTAAGAACCTGCAAACATAACACAAACCAGCATTTAGTCACAAATTGATGTATAAATATATAATATTTATTTCAATGTAAAGAAAAAAACGACCATCCTGCATGCAAATGACCAAGCCGTTAAATTTCTAATCAATTTGGGGTTATACATGTATAACTAAGGCAACTGTTTGAGGCTATGGTTAAAGTGCTCTTTTTAAATTTAAGCCGGTAAGCCATAGGCGATATGATAGCCGGTATCATTGCTGGTTTCATGGCCGGTATGATAGGCTGTATGCCTTGTACGCACCTGCCCTTTCAGGAGCTTCCACTGGTATGAAAGTGAATCGACCCTCTCCGCGTTACCGTCGTTAAAGATGAGGTTGTACTTATTCAGCATGGCATATGCCTCTTCTATGGGCGTGATTGTCATGTCCGTCTTGATCTCAGACTCACGAATCTCTGCCAGCGCCGCCATCTGACCACGGACATCGTCCAGGTCTGCCAACAACAATACAACAATATAAGGTATTGTTTCAAAGATATTAAGAACTTATTTTTAAAAGGTTCTCAATTACCTACATAGAATATCTAGATTAACTTGCCAAATTCATTGAAACAGATTGGAGACTTTATCCTCTGAACTTCTATTACTGTAAATTCTTGGCCATAAATCAGCTCCCTACTCTGAGGAAAAATAACTACCCATAGACATTTTTTAAATATTCTTATTTTTATATAACCCTATGTATTAAAAACTTGCTTATATATAATTAAAACCTTGACTCAAAGCCGAGGTTTTTATGTATTGATCCACTTAAGATTGCCCCTGCACATCACTGCTAAGTGAAAGCAGTTACAGGAGATTTCCACAAACAAAGAAGACGTACCTTTAACTGGCCGCGTAAGGCGCTTCATCATGTTGTCAAAGAACTCGAGCATCTCGTCCATTTCACGAGCGCATTTGTCATTAAGGTTCTTGGCGTAGCATCGCTTCCACGACTTGATCTCAGCGAGCAGCGACTGTCTGAGAGCGTCAGTCAGGAAGAGGAGGGGCCCCACGTGGTGGGACGCCTGCATCTCCTCCACCTGCACCTCCAGGGCGTTGTAGTAACGCAGGATGGCGTCAAACTCAGACATCAGGGGGTTCGTCTCCATAAACTCCTTCACTTTCTCTTCTGGGACCTGCGCAAGGAATAAAGTTTTTTTTGTATTATTGTATGTGTTTTTTTGTGGTTTTTTTATTTGTTTTTTTTAGGTTTCTTGATATATATACTTTTTTTTTTTATTTAACCGTTCATAACATGCAATGCGACATTAAGATCTATTAAAATGGGAATCAACATAAATTGGTGTTTATGTTATTGTATGTGTTAATCAATGTGAATGGGACAGCTGACTAGGTCACTATACTTCCACACAACCTGGTATGACTCGTTAGTCTCAGCCAATGAGGGTAAGCCTACAAATAGACAAATGCCAGTGCCCATTGATACCTCCTATTGACATATTTCACTTGTGGGTGCTGGGGCCATAACCCTCGGCTTCGTGGGATGCGGCCCAGCTCCCATGAGTGAAATACACCAAAGGCGGTATCAACGTAGTTGGCATTTGCGTTAATTTTTTATTTGAAGGCAATTTTAGTGAAGGAAAGACAACTTTTTCTCAGCCCATTCCATACGGCCACATTGTATTCAATGGGGCGCATAGAATACAGAGCCTCCAGTACTTAAACAAAGCAAATCTTGTAAAACAAATTTAAAACCATTTTTTTTTACATCTTCAAAAAGTGAGAGGGCCTTACCATGTCCCAGAGCTCCTTGTACTTGGAGAATGTGTCAAGCAGCTCCTGCACCTCAGGTTTGATGGTCGACACGATGCTCTGCAGCTGGATCACGATCTTCACGATGTCCTTGTGTTCTCCCACCAGCTTGTGCAGCGGTTTGATCATCGTGGACGGGTTGATCTTAACCTCGTCTGGGTTCTCAGCAGCTGCTTGTTCGTTCTCCTACAAGTCGAAAAATAATCAACAAACTGTTATATTTTTACTTTTCAAGACTTTTCTTTTATATGGTATTATAACTGGAATTGTATTTATCAAGCCTGGAATTATATGAATACCTATATGAAGTAAGAAAAGGTATGGAAATATTAAAGGTGATATATTATAGGGAAATGTGCATTAATATATATGAATGTATAACAAATGGATGCAATAATTTACCATTACCTAATGACATTGAATAAAATGCTACCATAGAACCCTTGGCACAAAGAATTAAATCTGATATTTATTTTTCAGAGATGAATCTATAAGTGTGTATAACCTAAGAACACATGTTTCAGACACCTTAGCTATGTCCTTAAGTCTCAGTCAGTAAGTGGTAAACTGGTGGTTCACATTTAGTATACTTCAAAACACTTTTTGTCTAGTCACTCTTTTCATGAAAAATATGGGAAAAATATGCCATATTCTTCACATATGCTTTACACCAAAGTTTGTTCAATACGTGGATAACATGTTCCATTCCTCAGTTTCTAGATGTTCACAAACATGTACACTTCATTAAAAGAAAGTAAAAAATGAGCTGTCCACTATTGTGAAATTCCTAAGCGAGGTGGCTGGAATTGTTGGCCCCAAAGCTATATATATATATACAGGACATAGTTCACAAAACATGACAGAATTCCAACGAGTATAAACACACAATCACATATGCCCAGTTAAACTGAGTCATTTTCAATGGTTTGTAACATTAAGGCAATTATATAAGACTCCAGTTGGATCTCCCAATACTGTATATACCGAGAAGTGGGAAGCGGTCGACTGTCAACAATTTGAAATATATCCTATACAGCGCGCGTCTGATAGATTAACCATGAACCTGTTTATTATCTCCATGGTTTGGAAATCCCATAAGATATATATTGTATATATACATTGGTACATATAATATTGCTGACGGTCTGATGTATAATGCAGCGAGTACCAATCGCTTTAATTTTAACTATTGACAAATAATTATTTAAATGATGCTAATGGCAAATAGAAGTGCTGTGTGTCATGGAAATACAGAGCATTGTTTGCCAAATATCGAAGAGCAACTTTATCTCTGAGAAGAGAAGAGGTATAGAGATTCTAGAAGTACTTCAAATGCGTTCAAATCTCCATATAAATAGGTAATTCTATCCGCTGAAGGTTTATATGTAGATTGTATGAGGAAATCTTCATTTGAAGTATGAATATAGAGGAAGAGGAAAAATCTGATGTAAGAATCAGAATACCGATGTCATCATTATATCGATGACATCGGGCATGAAGCATGCGTTGTACTAGAGCGCCTTGAATGTATCAATTATTGAAAGGGCCTGCATGCCGGTACAATGCCCACTACTTTAAGTAAAACTTACACGTGGTGCTCTGAATCGGGCCTTTTGACCACCACGGCGTCTCTATACCGGTCATGTTAGCAAAGAGATGAACTCATACACTTATAGTTTAAAAGAGGTTGACAAGAAGAATTTCGCACAAGAACATCACAGAACAATTATCTACTACTGTAGAATATATATCAATGGAAATCTTTTCAGTTTTTCAAGATTTTCACTACTTCTATAGAGAATGAAATGATAGTCATTCTTTCACTGAGAGCACCACAGAATATGAAAAAGCCACAACTAATTACTATGGAATATGTCCTCGTCTATTTCTATAGCAAATAGCACATGACTATAGCTGACCATGACAATGACAAGTACTAGAGTTTACAAGTGTCTTAACTACCATATCGCTACACAAATGTAGTTCAACAAATATTGTAATTTAAGTAAGAATTGGTCACCTGTCTCCAAAATTTGACACGCTAAAGATGCAGTAATTGTTCATTACCAATCAACGTAAAATAATTTTTATATCCAGACATATTATGCAGTGTTATCTGATTCTAATACTGATATAATTCATCTCAATTAGATAGTTATCATATCACCTATTCTTTTAGACAATGTTCTAAACTCATCTGTATATCTAGTTACTTATGTCTTCATTCATCAGATTCAAACTATTGGGTCACAACTGGATTTCTGAAGTTAATCCAAGTTGTAGTCAAGACTTTGAATCACATGATTAAAGATGACTATGAATATTAGGTATTAGGTGCTTAATATTGGTGACATTATTCGGGTAGTGTCCCAACTTTAAACTAACATGCCGTGGTAATGTTAATGACTCGACTACACAAACAAATATTCTAACACGTTAAACGCATTCCAATTATCCAGTTTGAGATTTCCACTTTGAACGGCTTCCAAGTTCACATTTATTCCCCCAAATCAAATATGTACATTGTTAAGGGGGTTATGATTACTGATAGATTAACATGATGGCCTAATTGTAGGCTTCCCAATTGAAGTTTACAAAAAGAATATTTTCTCTGTGAAGTATTATTTCCAAGGTTTACTTTTCTGTTCCATCCTAATCCTTGCTTCAATATTGGTCTTAACATAGGTGTTTAAATCTTACACACAATAAAGTGTTATATGAGTGACATCTGTCATGAGAGTTTGTTTCAGTAGCTCCTATCATATTTTACTTAAAATCAAAGGCTAGTCCCCCCCCCCCCCCCCCGCAGCCCTCCTTTTCATTAAAATTTACTGCTCAGGAAAAATTTGGGATACTGAGCTGAAACAGCCTCATAATTTACATTGTTAAATCTCATGACAAATGTAACCCATTATAACACCTATTATGAGTGTGTCGGGATGGGGTACCGGGGTGGTGAAATTAAGGGCAGGGGTTGATGATGTGCATTACATGGGTCAATAGGAGACATGGTTATGCTTTAATTATAACACCTTCACTTTAATACTCAAATTAAAGCATTATTCACCACCACACCTTAAGACAGTGAGAGGTCAGTCTGGGGCGGCCGCCGCCGTAATGGCCGCCTCGGTGGTCAGGGGTTGGTAATAATAATAATTCACAGCATGGCCATATCATATTCACAGGAATGCCAAAAATTATAATTTAAAAAAATTAACACATCTAGGGACCGACAAACCTTCACGCGTGTGTTTTCTCTCGGCAGCTGCCAATGAATACATAGCAATTTCAGGTCCGTTTTTTATAGTTTCAATAAATCAAAGAATTTAAACTCACTTGGACATTTTAACTGACAAATTTGGACTTTATGATGGAAATTATCTTATTCCTTAGTACTGTAATAGATTTATAAGATTTAGGATTTTGATCAAATTTTAAAATTTCAGTTATAAGCTAATTCAATTTTCCCACATATCATGTCCTGAATAGCAGTCTGAAACATTCGTAAATCCTCTTTCTGCATCAAGCAAACAACCACATCTTGATCAGTCAGAACAAGTCAAACAAGCCAGAAACAGTCTTTAAGTAGAACTCAGCATCCATTCATATATTTCTTTCTTTTTCTTTCTAAATCTAGATGGTAAAAAAAATAAAACTTAAAATATGTCAAACAAGCATATATACTTGAGGGACCATGGGTATGACTGGTAGTCACAGGGTAGAGGTATAGTGTGCTGATATGTCTTAATGAAAGCATCTTAAAACAACAAAGTGGTACATATATATATATATATATAGTTGCTTAACATTGACACCTGTTTAGCTTAAAGCACCCCCTGCTGTTGTTTACACTGTTGATGTTTGTAGACATGGCAAGTATCATCCTTGATAACACTCACACTGGTCATGGTAGCACCTTGGGATTTATGTACAGTTTTTACAGCTGGCAATGCTTTTCTTTTTTTTTTTAGATTACATTTTTATTATTTTACATTTTAAATTTTAATCCATCCACCCAGTCTCAATCATCCACTCATCAGTTGAAAATGTCCAGTATTATCATTAATAACAATCCACAGTGCACATATAACAGTCATCACTCCAGACTCTGTGTCAGGCTTTGTACCCTTTATATCTGGGTGTACCAGCCCTAGCACTGCTGCCTTCCTTACCCCCACCAGGACAGTATGACATATTATTAGCACATATATCACACAGGTCTCATCACACGTAGCGTCACGCGTGATATAGTAGGTGTACTTGCCCTCACCTTCTGCTGCTGGCGCTGCTGGTTGGCCAGGTGCTCCCATTGAGGGATATTCTCAGACATCTTCAACATGACCTGCACGGCCCTGTTAAGGGCTGCCTGGATATCCTCCAACGAGGGCTTCATCACCACATTGGGAATCGCCAGCACCACATTTGCACGGAACAATGGCGGCTTCTTATCTGCCTCCTTGTCCTCCTTTTTGGCAAAGCGGTTAGAAATTTGGACTCGTCTTTTGATTGAGTCCAGCGACAAACGAGTGCCTGCAATGTAACAAAGTGTTTTTCATACTATACATATCTGAGATTTTCCATTCAATATAGTATAGAGTTAAGTATAAAGAATATATAGACCATCAAATAAGTCTAAATAACAAATTCCAGGTGCTTCAAAAGGCATGATCTCCATAGATTTATTTTAGGTTAAATTTTGGTAAATGTGTGGAAATAATGAAACACTACTCTTATTTTCAGTCAATTTCAGCAAGTTGCTGATCATATTTAGCCACACATATAAAGCTACTAATTTCTGGTAATAATTACATATGAATCAGTGCATGGATATTCCTGGTATTTCTAGTAGTTGTATAGTTAGATAACTGTACATACATTTCACCAGTGCTTCGGTGTTCTTCTGTGTGAAGGCGTTCAGCAGCATGGTGTATGCGTCTGGTTCCTGTTGGTTGTCCTCGGGCAACATTCGGTTCAGCTCGTCCTCACTCAGTGGGGACTTGAGCAGAGACATCAACTCATTGATTGCCTTCTCCACAAACTTGCTGGATCTGGTGATTTATAAAAATATCTATTCATTAGCACCTTTCAATTTCTGTATTTCTGCTGAAACTATGAAAAAGACTCAAGGCTTCATTTGTACCAAGATTACATCTGATAAGAAGGAATTCCCTGTCTTGAAAACAAGCATTAAGACATGAGCATAGCAAAAGTTATGAAGAAGAACATATGAGAGAATATAGGCAATTAACAATCAACATAACATTATAACATTATAAGATCCATTGATTGCCTATATTCCATTGGGGAAAAATATTAAAGTTTGAAAAAAAAAAAAATAAGGTAAGATATGAGATAAGTAAAAAGAAATATATTGAAAAAAGAAAATTTCAGATAAGTGTCGTATAAGTTCATTTACGACAGACTGTAGCATACTTCCAACCAACTTGTATTTTCAAGATAGAAACGGAAAACGTAGATAACAGTTTGCCTCTCATAGAGGAAAAAATAACCATCAACTGAAAGAGAACCCTTTCTTGGATTGATTGTTACTATTAGAATCTGAGAATATTAAGAAGTAGAGAGATAAGGGGTGGGTTAAGGCTTTTTTCCTTTCTGATTTTATATCAAATTCTAAAAATTACAAAAAATTAATCGATTGAAGTATACTAAAAACCATACCCAATTCAATCCTCTATTTCTTATATTCGGTTCATAGAAAGTTTGGAGTGAAATTAAGAGCAGCATTCCATATTGTTAAGAACTTACCCTAAACCACTATCGTCAGACCTTCATTGTGGATGTATTCAAGTTAATTTATCATTTAAAGATTGATAAGAAATGCAAGTTGAAACATATTGTGCTATAACCTCTATCACAAGTCTTTCCCATCAATACATGATTGATTTGTGCATCTATTGCTGTTTGTGATGCAGATTTAAGTGGCTACCAGAAGTTAGAGACCGCTTGAAATATAATTCTGTCATGGACAGAATTTGAGTGGCTATTCTACAAGATGAAAAAGGTTACTATTCTGCTCTTATTTATGACTAATGCATCTATCTTATAGAGATGATACTGTAAGTGTCACTACTACTGCAAGGCTCAAAATAGTTGTTATTTTGTGTTGTCCTACATACACACTTGTATGCTATATAGATAGAAAAAAATAGATCTTTAATGTCTAAATTTTATTCTGTGAATAAAACAGAGCCCTGTTCAGTTGTCCTTACCTGGCAAGACTTTGCGATGCGTCCAGACAGGTTTGCTCTGTGAGTTTCAGGAAGTCTTCTATGGTGACCGACTCCTCCTCGGGGAGGTCACACAGGGGGGTGAGGGACATGTCCTCCAGGATGGCCTCAATACGGCACTCCAGGATGTCCATGGCCTGTTTAGCCAGGTGCTCCATCTCTCCCATCGTCTTGTAGATACCCGCCACGTCTACAACAAGAGGCAGCATATTGTAACGCTGTGTGAAGTGGGGGGTGAATGGGGAAAATATCCTATACGTGAATGTGTTATTTATTTTGAAAACTCGTTTTATCATTATCCCAAGGAGCGCGAATGAGAAAAGCGCAGGACAGTCAATTTGAGGAAGGTAACCACATTTAAAAGATGTTTTGTATACATCCACAACATCTCATATGGAGATTGTTGATTGACCAGTGAACATAGCCAATGTTTTGTATGTATTGCCATACACAGAGAGACTACATGTTATGGCACTAGACCCTGTGTTACAGTGCTGTGCTTTACAGTTCTATAGTCACAGGCTGTGTCATCCGAAAAAAGTAGAATTTCGGTGTTTTGACAAACTTTTTCTACATCATTCATAGCACTGGGCCCAAAATGGAGCCCTGAGGCACTCCCCATGTGAATTTTACTTCAGTAGATAGTACATCATTGGCTAGTTTTTTGCATCCTATTCTAAAGGTCGTTTTCTGCCTAGAGTAGTGGTTTACCCCTAATTCCCAAAAGGCTCAACTTTTTTAACAATATACAGTATCGAAGGCTTTGTGGTTGTCTACTTACAGGCGTCAATGTTGAGTGAAGACCAGCTGAGGGAGGTGAGGCCGGGTTTGATGGCGTCCTCCACACGGTCGGAGTAGGGCTTCATCAGGGGCAGCAGCACTGGGGGAATCATCTTCAGGATGCGGTTGTACTCGTTCAGCATCTCTATTAACCTGGGATGGAGACGAGCAAATGGTCAATAGTCAGAATAAAGAGTCGGTGTTGGCCCTGATAAACCTGGAAATCAAGTATGCAGGAAATTTTGTTTTTGTCTACACTAGGACAAATAACTGCACGATGACATCCTCCAAGTATTTGACTGTTTTCTCTGATCATTATCACCAGATTTGATCCAGAACTGAAGTTACATCTATTGTATATAGTCCTAACAAGGAATTATAGTTCTGGCTGATTGGATACTCTTCATGGAACTATACTTGTCAAGTTGTGCAAAAGTGCAACTCATATTGGAAGAATTCTGCTCAATGATAAAAGTTGGGACTCAAAAGAATTCTGTGACCCTTTGGTGCTACATGATATTCTCGATGTCATGACTCACCTGACGCGGTACTCCTTGATCTGGTCCTCCTTCTTACACAGGATAATCGCTGAGTCCGGGATTTCCAGCGCGAACTTCTTGAGGTACTTTGCCTCCTGGATGAGCTCCAGGATGTGGGGGTCAAAGTTCACGAAGAGCTGGGTGGTGTCTGGGTGGCGCACCAGGAGGGTGGCTGTGAGGCCGGAACGGGCCGTCTCCACAGCACGGCACCAACCACGGTGGTACAACATCTACATGGGGGGAAATAGGGTAAGGGTTAGGTACAGCATCTATAGGGACATAAACAGGCATGGGTTAAATAAAGACAGGATAAGTACTATGCTGGTATTCTTCATCCATTAGTTGCATTATTTCTCTTATGGTATTCTGTTACTTCACTATTGAATCGTACTTATAACGTTAGGTCGTGTAATAATGAATAATACCTTCTACTCCCCCATGTTTAATACATTATACTCCCTAATGTATTTTTTTCTACCATATAAGGATGCTTTAAGTCTCATTTGATGTGACATCTAACACTACTAAAGAGAGAAATGTCTTTAATAGTTTCAGCAAAAACAATACTTTTGTACATCACAAGTTCCATTATAACCCCGGAACCGGAAGTGACGTATCTCCTGTATCCGACAGATATCTTTGTCTATTCCTCGAAGAACAGAAATTGATCTTCACATTTATATTTCATGGTAAGTGCTCGATAAATTTTATCTCTTCTGCTATATCAAGTCTTTGACTGAGGATTAGGATGTTGTACGTACCTCAAACTCCATGAGTACGGCGGCCATCTTGTTGTAGTTGCGGATGATCTTCTTGGCCTCCTCCGTCTTGAGGATGTCGGGTTTCTTCCTGAACACCTTCATGGGTGCCTCTATCTTCCTGTACAGCTGTCGCGCCCACGCGATCTTACCCGAGATGGGCGGCAGGTTACGCGGGATCAGGGGCTCGTTCTTCTGTTTCTGGTAGAGCTTACGGACAGTTTCGAGGTCCTTGCCGTACCCAGTGAGGACCTTCCCGTACTTGTCACGAAGGTCCAGGTTAGGTCCGGAAATGTTCTCGAATTTGACAAGCAGCTCCAGCCCCTTCTCAGTCTGTTATCAAAGAGATTATTGGAATTGTGTTATTATTTTGGATGGGGAATGTCTATCATATATTCTATAGCTAGCATATTATACACATGTAATGTTTCCCATCACATGCTGTTGCATGAGTTTGTATTGACTAAATATCCTTGTTTATATTTGATTTCTAAGATCTGTAGGTAATGCTATTCAAATTTGCTAAAAAGTAATTTTTATTCTGATGAGTTTTGCTTACATAAGGTGACTGTAAATTGTGATGTAAGGCATTTGTACAATTATTGTATCAGACTTACGGAGAGAGACCTCTCGAACCAGGAGTCAACAAAGTTCTGCATCTGCTGCCGCAGGTTGTCGAACTGACTCTTGAATTCTAAATAATCGGTGTCGAAGTCGGGCTTGCGGTGATCAAGGATGTCATAGCTTTTCTTCTTTGTGGCCTCCACTTGTGTCTTGTAGCGTACAACCAGGGTCTCGATCCCCTCAATGCGGACATCAGCCAGGCCGGCGTAGGCGTTCATGGTGTTAATCATATCGGCCACTTTCTCAAGGCGTTTGCAGAATGTATCAAACTTCCCAAAGATGTAGTTCTCGCTGTGAGTGAAGAAGGGATGGTTATAACAGTGTTTACTTAGATAAGGAAGTTTTTGAGAGGTTGCCTGTTTTTACAATCCCTATGGCAATTCCCTGTGACTTCATTGTATATGGTTGCAGGAGGCTTTGGGATATCATTGTGCATCTCATTATATTTACCGCATATTTTACTGTGTTAAGAAGTCAGATCTTTAACTTTATTTTACTAGCTAATTCATTTTCAATTTCTTTTAAACAATAAACTATTAACTCCTAAAATGCCACTAAAATTATTTCAGAAGCGCCCTGAGTGCTTAAATTGTTGAATTTTTTTCCAGTACAAGACTGAATATGGCTGTAGTGGAAATGGCAATAGCTGAACTGGCTCACCTGAACTCAAACTGTCTTTCGTTCGGGTTTTCCCTTAGCTTTTCCTTGGTGCGTTGGAAACACTTCTGGTACTCTGTGTTGAGGTTGAGACAGTCTTGCAATCGCTTAAGTAACTCAGCCCTGTTGGAGAGAAAATGGGGGAAGACGGTAAATGTGCGGTCACACTAAGTATGGGTTACATATAAACTACAATATCCATGTACTGCAGAGTTCAGGTTATATGATTCTGCTGAGTAGGGGGTGCAGGTTATGCAAGAGAAGCAGCTTATACACTGGAATGCAGAAATGTCCATTATGTTCTCTGGGTGGTTTTCTATTCTTTGTGCATGAATTAATTAGAAAAGAGAAGGGAAGGTAGATTATTTAGGAAAAGATAAAAGAGAAGGAAGCAGGCTTAAGTTTTTTTAGGAACAGAAAGATATATAATGTAGATGATGATATCAGGGAATAAGGTTGAAGATGTAATTGTAGAGCAGGATTTGTAGAAATCATGCTTCAATGAAAGGATGTATCGTATTTGAATGAATGTATCGGTAGTCTTAGAAATGACTCGTACAAGGTGCTTTGACACTGTCTCCTTCAAGATAAATAAGAAAGACATATGTATACCGCATACTGTAACAAAATCATGCGCGTCATTCCATATGCCACTTCATATGATGAACATAAGTATCATATATACAGATAGACTAAAGGTCATTACATCTGCTAGAATACAAAGTCAAAGTTAGGTGCATCAGTACTGTAAGTCAAGCTGTGATACATGGACACATCTTGAATCTTACAGTACATGGCACATAACAGAAACTTGGTACGTGCAGAATGCCGTTTAGCCATCTTTACCATTCTACGCGCAGCTCTGTTACATTCACGTTATCAGGGTTTATTTCCTCCTCTGGGTCGATTTCACTTGACGAGAGAAGGATAAGATCTTATTTAAGTATCACCAAATTTCCTGTGTTTGTCTCAATTTGTTCTATCTAGCAAAGATATTTAGGCACTGGGTTGTTCCTATTGGATTTCATTCTCTTGTACCATATCTGATTGACATGGCTTTTCATTCCCAAAATTACCTATTGAAAGAAATTCAACTTGGAACCTGAAAATGGCTTGACCTATATCAGAGAAACACACAATGAGGAATGGATTACAATATTGATAAAATATACATTGTGTTTGAAAGAAGGCCTGCAACAGAACCTCAGTTTTGTTTGTGGTAACTGATGTATCAATAATATTGGGACACTCGTAGACTTGATTTTGAGGCTAGTTGTTTGAGCACGCACCTTGGGATCTCCCAGATCTTGGAGACGCCCTGGTTGATGTAGTTCCGGCAGGTGGAGATCATCTGGTTGGTGACCTTCACAAACAGAGAGGTCATGCGCTCCGACGTGTTGTAGTAGGAGGAGATGCTGTAGATCATGCGGATAGCGTTCATCAGGCTGGGGATGTGTTCCAGCATGGTGGCCTGTAGGGGGGAGTTAAACACTACATTAAAAGTCTGTACAAGATGCCAAACAGCTGAGGATGGGGATGTTATACTAATAATAATATGTGGCGGGAAAAGACGCTCGGGTAACTTTCATTGTCACTTCCGGTAATAAAGGTGATGTCATTCCTTGGCACAGATTCAGACAAGAGACATGCCTTATGATTTTGTGCAGTATCAAGCAACTATTTTTTTCAGGGGATTTATCAATTGTATATATGTCCTTAAGAAATCTTTCCCCTTCTAGAAGATTCCCTACATGGGAGATGCGGGCTATACACAGCAATTTCCTCTCCTTATAGGGGTACATTTAGAGCCCAGATAGGGTATGACTGGTGTGTATACTTACGGGGGTACATTTGACGAGAGGCCCGAAGAACTTGTCGAGTGTGTAGAGGTACTTGACGTTGTCCTTAGCTTCGTTGGCGTAGTCTGTGATACGGCTGTCGAGCGCCCTCCAATGGCGGATAGATCGCGATTTGGCTGCGTTCAATACGCCCATCACAGCTTTACAACGAGGGCTCTTAATCTGTTCCAACAATCTGTAAGGAAATGCATCGAGAATTTAGATGAGAATGTAATGAAAGGGAGAAAATAGTTTTGATTCAAATTAAATGGTTTGCATTGGTTCATGTTAACACATGTTATCTTACCAACCTTTAAGGTGAAGTTGAGGTGTCCATCATCTATGATTATAATTGCAATTTGGACCCATGTTTGAATGGCATCAGCCTGAGAAGATAATAGTCGCTAGTAGCAGATAGAGTGATTACTGTGCTTTGTGGTGGGAGGTACTTACGTGTTGAACTTTGCCATGCGTGTTTTCCAATATGCCAATTCAGCGTTAGGCCCGATGTCATCGGCCTCGTGTCGGATCTGCTCGCTCTCTGCCAGAACCTGGAGGGAAAACAATGCGTGTTTAAATTGGGTAATAAAGTGGATAAACTGTATCTTGTCACATCGATGTATCTTTGAGCTGTTTCTTTAGTTAGCATAGGGCCTATAAAAGAGTGGTTGTGCCATGTTAAGGACTGCATGATGTTCATGTGTCGTTGTGATGCCCAAATGCAGTGCTGATCGGCAAGTAACTCACTGGCACTGCATTGCCTACTGAAGTTTTGTGAGTGTATCATTCAACCATGATGCATTCATGTTACTTGCTGCTGCTACAGAAAGTGCACTGATGCCCTAACTTCTTTCACTTGTAACACAAATTACATTGAATAGTGGCACAAATAGATGGAATCTCCAATGAGTGAGTACACTGCATTTATGCACTATGGGGCCCTTGAAGACGAGTTACTCGAACTTTGCGGCACTTGAAGGCGAGTTACTCACCTGTTCTATCTGTTTGGACCAGACAGCGAGTAGCTCCTCCAATGATTCTATGAGTTCGCTGTTGTTGGCATACGTCTGATACTCGTTGGCTGTCTTGATGTTGTCCAACATCTGTCCGTACTCCGTGTCGGCTAACACCACGTGACCCGTCATGTTGCCTCGTGCCGCGTTCAGGTTAGCGATGAACTTATCGAGTTGTTCCAGAAAGTCGACAACTCGGGAGCTTTGGTGGTCCAGCTCCTTACCCCAGTCCTAGAGGTAAAAGAAGGATCATTGGTTACTCTGTTTGTTTGAAATGTGGGAAGCAAATCAGGAGGGAAGTAGTATTTAGGATGAATACAATGTAGTGAAAGTAATAATCATTATAAGTTCCTGCTTAGTTACCAAAGGTGTAAGTTCTAGTGTATAGAAATTGAGCTGCCCATGCCTTAGGGGGCTTCCATAAAGTATGTCACAAATTTTCTCCAGAAATTGACCCCCCCCTAAAATTCCCACAAAATAGACCCCCCCCCCCCATCCCCCTTGGTGCGTACATACTTTATGGAAGCCCGCTTACATTTAACTGTCACCCTTCTTTTAAATGTGATATGGAAGAACAGTGTGTGGACTAAAGTTTAAAGAAGTATTTTTTCATTCAGTTTCTAAACATTCATTTGGTACCTCTTGTATCTTGAGTGCAGGCATCATGATCTTGTTCATGACCTGTTCCACGCCCTCTAGCAGCTTGCCACTAGAACAGTCCATCCAGCCAAAGTTGACTTCGGCCGCGATGTTGTTGACGGCCACGGGTTTGTCTGTCATGGTGCGTAGGAAGTAGAAGCACGTCCCGGTCACACTCTGAAACATCGTGTGACATACACCATGTTACATCATCTTTTGGACATGGTAAAAAAATACACTGCTGACTTTCTCAGAGGTCATGTCCTATCTGGGAATTCTAAAAAAATCTACTGGAACCCGTTCCCATTTATCATAATAAACTTTAATATTATTAAGTCATGGATGAGCCTTCATTGGTAGATTTTTAGATGGTGGAAGCTAAAATATTGGACATACTGTAAAAAAAGAAATACTACAATTTGAAGTAGATCACATAAATATTCAGAATTGGACATCTTGATTTCAGTGATATGACACAATAATCACTATAAAATAAAAAAATATTAAAAAATGCCAATTAAAAATGACAAAAGTATGCGTTACCTCGTCGTGTCCGGTTGTGATGAACAGCTTCTTCTGAGGGTCCTTGGCGGCCGTGCTGGCTGCATCCGTCCGCGAGTACATGTTGGCCCGCTGTCAGAGAAAAGACAAGAAGGAATTGCTTTTTATTTCATGAATAAATCACAGGACTATATCAGGTTGTGCTGGGACTTTGCAATTATACATTGACCAAATCAGATGTCACACCGTTAATACACATAATTAAAGGATGGGGCTGTCATCATTTGTTTATTTCATAAATTCTGATAAATCAGTATGGCTAGTTTTGAAGGCTTTTAACTAATTTGTATCATTGCCCTTTACACTGTGAAATTGTGGTGTCCAATATGAGAGATATTGAATATAGATGAATTAATATGATAGCATTTCATTTTATATCATGTATGTAGTAACAATTCTGTATACTTGGAGACGGTGCCATTGCATTATAATATAAAACATGATAGAACTACAGTCTGCCCTTCTGCACCCAGACCTACATCCACGTTACCTGCCCTGACTGCTGGACAGTAGTACGACATTTTGGGGCAATGCCTTGAGTCCACCTGCACCCAGACCTACACCCACGTTACCTGCCCTGACTGCTGGACAGTAGTACGACATTTTGGGGCCATGCCTTGAGTCCACCTGCACCCAGACCTACACCCACGTTACCTGCCCTGACTGCTGGACAGTAGTACGACATTTTGGGGCCATGCCTTGAATCCACCTGCACCCAGACCTACACCCACGTTACCTGCCCTGACTGCTGGACAGTAGTACGACATTTTGGGGCCATACCTTGCGCCACCCCCACCCCCACACCCCCCACACCCACACACCCCCAACCCCCACACACCCACGTGTGCCTGCCGGACAGGGGTGACGAGGTACAGCCCACTTGACCGCCGCCTGCCAGACATGCCTACTCAGCGTTCCGGCTCAACAACCCTGACTTTGCACAAACAGACTAGGCCCAAAGCAATGGTGATGAAAGGATCAAAATTCCTTATTAAAATAATTAAAATGTATATTTCATTTTAAAAGGAGGTGCTTCCGGTGGATCTCATCTACATGCTGTCTGAACAAATAGATCATATCTATTTGCAAAGTATGTATAAAATGCAAATCCCTAAAGTGTTAGTGCAGAAAAAGCTCCCCCATTCAATCCAATGCTATAAAAGAAAATTACCCCATTTTTTACCACAAAACACTGAATATCACCAAAAACGTAATTGAAATGTGAACTTTTGAAAACATGTCCAGATAGATATACATGTTGTGCACACAATGATCATACTGAAAATATCAAAATGAGTTTCTATCAATGTGCAATTTGACCATTTAGATGACCAAACCACCTAGATCCAGGATCAGACCTCAGTGACTAGTAAAGAAGGTGCCATTCTCTATAAAGATACAACACTATAAAGATCAATGGCACCGTCTAATAATAGCTCTGGTCTACCAGATTGGTCCCTATACTGTGACTCCTGGTAATATGACCCTGCCCCCTCTGCCCAATACTCAATATTAAACTGCTACCAGAGTGCATGTTTATGTGTTATACTGTTGTAGCTGTGCTACACAATATGTCCTTCTATATGTGACCGGCCGCGGGTTTTAGTACACCACAGGTCGGTAAACTGTCTGGGCGCTGACTGTTACACCAAAAGTAGCCTTAGGTAACACGTACTCTACCCACCGGACATGTAGACTTAAAACCATTAGGGAACTGGGAGTTGGTGTGTGTGGGGGAGGGGGGGGGGGGGGGGTATGAACATATTGGGTGAGTATAATGGGACCAGTTCAATATACCAGGCAAGGGGACTGCCTGTTTGAGTTTGTTCCAGAGCAGCTGACATAATTATGAAGCTAGAACACTGTGTGAGGTGTCCTATGTGTAATGGTGGAGATTAGGGAGTGGTCATTTTTTAACAACAGGGGGGGGTTGGTGGATTTGGGGGGGGGGGACCAAAAAAATTTGGACCCCTTGAAGGGGGGGGACCAAAAAAATTTGGACCCCTCTTGAGGGAGGGACCAAAAAAATTACACCCCTTTTTAGCGAAAAAGCCCGCGCGTTACTATAGCTCAAAGGTGCAGGGCGCGCCTGATCTAAACCAACATCACCCAGCACCTACACTGCTAAAGATATATTTACCCCCCCCCCTCTCACCCATACTGGTGTACACACTAGCACCCCCCTCCCCTCCCCCTAACTAGGGCTCACCTACACACACCGACACTCACCCACATACACTAACGAACCTAACAGCATATTGCAGAGCACATCAAACCATACCGACACCACTAGAGCCCCACTCTAACACACGTACACGTACACACAGGTACATCTCACGTATATACGATATCCTATTACTACTTCTTTACACTTACAATGTTCAGAGTGTTACTGGCTGCGGACAGTAGGGGGAGAGGCTTACTGGAGGCTATTAACCTAGCACTGGAGGAGAAAGGGACTGACTATATGGACTTGCATGAGCTCACCATCCCTGGAGCCACGATAGAGTCGCTGACTGTTGAACTAAAACAACATCTCCAGCATAATAATTATCACCTAATGATTGTAATGATAGGTGCTAATAACCTCACGACACTTCATAGGCTGGACCCACACTGGAAGGTGACACCTAAATGGCCGGAGGTCGGCTGTCTTGTTGAGCACCTTACGTCTCTATACACCCAGTTGAAAAAAACTGTGCAAGACGCAGGGCAAAGGATGGCCTATGCACCCCTCTTGGGTATGAAGATGCAGATGTATAACCATGAGACAACTGAGCAATATCCATTACAACAGAAGGTCATGAACGAGGGAGTCCTCCTCATCAATCAGGTCCTCATGGAAATGAACAGAGAAACGTTATACTATGGCCCTCAACTAGCAACCTCTATTCACTGTGGGAACAAGGGTAAATATACCCACAAATATAAGAAGTTTTCACCAGATGGACTACATCCGACCACTACCACTACTACTGAATGGGCCCTGCTATACGTTAAATGCCTTGAAAGGAATTATGGCATACTGCATAATGCTGGAGTCATATAGACCAACTAAAGTGCGTTCATGCCACACGGGTGAAAAGCTTCCTGAGTGCTAAAACTGTGAAGTTGCTCGGCGCACCCAGCGTTAGTGATCTCTTGGCATGAAACCTGGACTACGTTACTCTATCCTCCGCCTCTGCCAGCTCTCGAGGATGAGCAGTAGTAGTATGCCCCGCCGACCATGGGTTCAGGCCACACGGGTGAAAAGCCTCCTGTGTGCTAAATTTGTGAAGATGCTCGGCGCACCAGCGTTAGTTAGGAGGAAATATTACGCGTCCCACAGATGTCAGCCTGAAGACAATGATGGTGGTGATGATGATGATGGTGATGATGATGATGACGATGATGATGATGACGATGATGATGATGATGATGATGACCAGCGGCGATGATGATGATGATGACCAGCGATGAGATGGTCTTCCATACTACAAACTGCTCATTACCAACTCTAGAGGATAGGTAGTATGCACCGCCCACCCTCTAATTAACTCCTTAGTAAGAAATTATTCCTCAGATAATCCGAGGCATTTGTCTTGGCTCTACTAGGTCTCCCCCCCCCCCCCCCCCTACAATTAAAATTTACTTCAAAATTGTCCTACCCGGGATATGAGACTGGCAGTGCAGGGCGCGCCTATCAACTAGCCCAAACCGAATTGTCCATGTCCTTACCCCCCCCACTCAATCCCCTTTCTTTCCCCCCCCCCCCCCCCCCCAGCTGGTATCAACCTACAGTGCAGGGCGCGTTAGTCGTTAGCAGCCAATTTTGAAGCTAAAGTATCATATTTCGTATGACCCTAATTGCACGATACCTAGTAGACCACTTGCTTATCTGTGATTCATGTCCATGTACTAATGCAGTCCAAGTTTATAAATTAACCTGAATAGTATTTTGTGTCAGTTAAGTTATAAACATGATTATTTGTTATTTGTGGGTTTAATACCACCATTAATAGACCTTTGCACTTAGCTAGAATAATTTGGATTGTTTACATGTCAAATACAAACCAGCTTATTCCTACTATGTATGCCTATAATTCATATTGCTGGTACTGGACTTCCTATGTATGGACCGTATAGGATTATTTTGTTATGTTCGCTATTATGAACTGTGATGAACACTTACATAACTTGAAGTATGTCCTACACTAGGCACTGCTGGTATCGGGCCTTCTCTATATGGACCATATAGGATTACTACGTTATGTTCACTACTATGAACTGTGATGAACACTTACATGATTTGAAGTATGCCTTGCTCTAGGCTACAGCCTGTGTATGTATAGTACACATTGGACATACCTATCATTGTATATTTACATGTACCTTAACACACTAATAGACCAAAGGAATTACCTACGAACTGCTTCAATACTGGTCTCTACTGTGTAATCCCGAAGGGTTGCTGCTATGGTAACCTGGAGGGTGTAACACATTAATTACTAACCCTACTCTCTACTAATAACTTAACAACACGCCAGTACCACTATAAGCTTATTACTGGTATCATATACACAGAGTCACTAGGCTCATTTCACTCTACTCTAATGATATACTTAATGGAAATAGCTGCTTGGGTAGCATTTTATTGCACATGCCCTTGCAAAAGCGCTACACTTTACATCTTGGAAACAAATATGTATTTATATGAAGGTTTCTGGTCAAACATGTTCTTGAAACAGGGGGGTATGCTCTCTCTTAGGAATTTTAGACACACTTTTAATGTCCCATGACCTTAATTTTGATAGGCAGAGAGGTTTACATCTAGTTAACTATAATATACGTACATTACCAGGTAAAATCGATGATGCCAGAATAATGTTTGAAAATTCTCAGGCCGATTGCATAGGCCTCACTGAGAGTTGGTTAACTAACATGCATAAAGACGATACATTCGTACTAGAAGGGTATAACTTTTGCAGGCTGGATAGAGATCTTACTCTACCAGGAGCAAAGACATGTGGGGGTGGTGTAGTCACATATATAGCAAATGATGTCTCCTATGTTGAACAAAGAGATAAAAATATTTGCAATATTGATATGGAAGTTCAATATATAATCCTGAATAAGGGCAATGGCAAGACTATTCACTTGTTCAATATTTACAGGCCTCCTGATGGCAATATCGATATCTTTTTCACTAAACTAACCATATTACTAACAACCCTAACTAGAACCCCAGGCAAAGAGATCTTTATGCTAGGCGATTTTAACATTAATGTTAAGAAAAAATATGGAGATCATGATAGATTAAAAAACTTTATGACTACATTTGCACTAAACCAATTAATCAGACAATTTACACACAAAAACCCACAGGGAGAAAATACCTTAATTGACCTAATACTAACCAACTCGTCTCAAGTTACCTCTTCAGGAGTCTCACACATCACTGTTACAGACCACTATCCAATATTTGTAACAAGGAATTTCACCCCTGAGGTCAAAACACCTATCACATTCACAGGACGCTCCTATAAGAATTATATTCCTGATAATTACACAACTGGGCTTAAAAATATTAATTGGAATACATTCTGGGATGCGCCTGACCCTAATATTGCATGGAACATTTTATTGGACAAGATCCATTTTCTACTCGATTTCACCTGCCCCATCAAAACTTTTAAATGCACACAGAAAAAGAAAGAATGGGTTACTAATGATTTACTAACACTCTTTAGGGATAGGGATGATGCTATGAAGAAATATAGACGTACACAAAATGATGATGATCATAACATCGCGATATTTTTGAGAAATCTGGCCAATGAAGAAAAAAGACTTGCACGTAACAGATTTAATAAGCAACAATTTGTAAAATTTCATAATAAACCAAAAGAATATTGGAAATCTATTAATAACTTAATGAACCCACAGAATAGATCCCCAGTCTACTCCCTGCAAGACAAAAGCAATAATACACATATCAGATCTGAAGAAACTGCTAACTTCATAAATAAATATTTTGCAACAATAGGAGATCGCTTGGCACAAAATTTAACACTACCCTATCATAGTAATATTCCACCTCTTCCACCACAATTTAGCTTTCAGGAATGTGAAGTGGAACTAGCAATCAAATTAGTAAGGAAAATTAACGTACATAAATCTTCTGGTATTCCAAATATTTCTTCTCTTATTTTTAAAGACACTTTTATTACTCTACCATACCATCTCCTCCACCTAATAAACTTAGTCATAAGAACTTCAGTCTTCCCACATGCTTGGAAAGAAGCTATTGTGACCCCCCTACCTAAGGGTGGGGACAGGTCTGATGTTAATAACTTAAGGCCGATTTCCATATTGCCTCTGCCAGCTAAGATAATGGAAAAGGTTCTTCATAAACAATTACTAACATACCTAATAAATAACAATATCCTATATGAAAATCAGGATGGCTTCAGGCCACAAAGGTCAACATTTCACAGCATAGAAAAATTAACTAACAACATATTTGAATCACTTAACAGTCAACAATGCACCACAGCTATATTTCTCGATTTTTCCAAAGCCTTTGATACTTTAAACCACACCATTCTAAAATTAAAATTATCTAATTTAGGCCTTACTAACACTGCTACTTCACTAATTGAAAATTACCTAACAGATAGAAGACAACGCACTAAAGCTAACGGCATACTTTCAGACTACCATAATATTACCTGCGGGGTCCCCCAGGGCTCCGTATTAGGCCCATTACTATTTTTAACTTATATTAACGACATGCATTCATCTTTAACTAACCTCACATGTCAGCATTATGCTGACGACACAGTGTTATATCTAGCTCATACACCCGAGACTAATATAACTAATAAAATTAACAATGACCTTGCTAATATTGCCAATTGGTGTAATGCCAACAAGCTATCTTTAAACAGTAAAAAGACCAAATTTATGGTTTTTGCTAATAAAGCACTAAGGAGACGCCTAACTAAACCCCTACTAAAAATTGGACAGGATAATATTGCCTATGCTCCCTCATACAGGTATTTGGGTATTACTCTCGACCCCATGCTAAATTTTAATCACCACATACCCACATTAGTTCAAAGTGTTCGGCACAAAGTATTTATGTTCAATTATGTTAAATATGACTTACCCCAAAATGCAGCTGTTAAGGTAGCTAAAACCATGGTAGTACCTATTATAGATTACTGCGATGTATTTTATGATGTTGCCTCTAAGACTAGCCTTGAAAATGTACAGAAATTGGTTAACAGATGCCTCAGAATAGCCTACAGGAGAACAGGAATTTTAAACACTGCAGCTCTTCACAGAAAAGCCAAATTAAATAAACTTAAGGATAGAAGACGTATGCACATATTGGATCTAGCCTTTTCAAAATCATTAATTCCTGAAGAACTTCATATAATTAATGTGGCCACTAGAAGAAGGGATCAGAGGTTACTTCTCCAGAAAAGAGCAAAAAATCCTGCATATGTTCGATCTCTGAGGTATAGATTGGCAGGGGCATGGAATGCCCTTACTGTGGAAGAAAGATCTGTGAGAGAGAGCTCCAAATTTACCTCCTGGAACAAGAAAACCCATAGGGACTTGATTGACACTTATGTTTAGATTATATGTTTGATATAATCTGGACACTTGTGTGTTTATGTTTTCACCAGAAACCTTAATTGACCATATGACTACAGTTGAATGACTGACCATCATTTAACTCGGACATTACCATCTGTCCCAATAAATGGAAATAACATCCTCCATGTGGTAATAACATCACCACCTCCTCAATAATGCATATACTAACATCTAGCACTATTATACTAAGTCATGGCTCTAAGCCTATGCCTCCTATATATTTTTCTCTTTCTACATACCGATTGTCTTATTGTACTCAGTCTGATTCTGTTCAATCGACTGGATCTAGAAGAATACAGGTCTTTGACCTATCTTTATTCAGTATAAATAAAGGAAATTCAATCAATCAGTCATCCGTGCTCATTTTCAACCTGCCTAGGGGGGGACCGAAAAATTTGTGACCCCTTCCGCGGGGGGGACCAAAAAAATGTCGACCCGCTCGCGCGAAAATCCACCGACCCCCCCCCCCTGTTGTTAAAAAATGACCACTCCCTTACATGCTGTACACAAGTAGTGCATGTTGAGGCCTTATTGAACACTTCAATGGTGACTCTCAATGTTTTAAGGGGATATACCATTGGTTGACATTAATGGTCATCTTATTACTAAACAGAGTGTTTACACTCTATGAAATAAAAAATTAAAAAGAGGCTACTATAAGAACAGCTGCCTCAAGTATGGGCTGAAATCTCAACATGAAGGCTATAGTTTGTGCATTAGGCAAGGGAGTGGAGTGTTGGTTCAACTAATGCGCACATAATAAATGATCGGTACATAGCGGCAGAGATAAGGGCACTTGGGGGCCATACAATTAACCGTGCCTCTCAAGCACCTGGCTACCACGGTGTGGGGGGTCCTTGTAGCCTGATCCAGGTACGGGTTAATATACCTACAGCAAGTCCAGCTACAGAGAATGTACGGGAGTAATTCATGAGAATGGCTGTATATTCAGTTGGACAGCCATTAATATGGGGATGTTGCCAACAAGGCATTAGTAATGGGTTAAAGTTGGAAAGATGTTATGCCTGCTAGCTCTTTCAGTTATGATGAGAAGAATTTTATTTCAAAATAGCTATATTAGAGTTTAAGGGGAGTACATGAAGTTACTTATCATAATCAATAGACTCCAACCTGCCTTCTGAACCCTGTGAGGAAACCCATACTGATGTGTCATGTGTATTGTGTGGTTAAACTTTGGGAATTAGCGGTTCCCGAGTTGAGAAGTCAAATGGCAGTGCGCACAGAGTGACCAATCACAGCGCTGCATAGTACCATGTGTTACAAACAAGGGATCATCCACCCTAGGGCTATAGTCATGTGATAGAAGTGTACATTAATTATTCACGACACATTCAGAGAGCGTAAAACAACGAAAACACTGCCTCCTTACTCTCAACCTGGATCGACGCCAGTGAAAAACAATCCTAAACCCTTCTTCAAGGCCAGCAGCTAAATACTTTAGATTGTTTTCTTGGTTCTCCCAGCGTGGATCAATCATCGACTTAAGACTCCTGGTACGGGAGTGACAGCGAGGTAGGGTTGGGTGTATCAGAAGTCACGCTTCATTTACTACTTGTTGCTCAGGTTAGGTTTATACACAGCTGATGGGGTAAGGTGTAAACAGGTGTCAGTACTAAGCATCTGTTTGAAAACAGTCTACCACATTTATATATATCATGTGTTACACCCTCCAACCTTGGAATATCAAACATATTTGACTGAATATTAATCTGTACTGAATTCACTGCTCTGAATTGGACAGCTTTTATGCATATTTCATGTACAAATGAATGTATATATGCGCCTGGATTACAAATGAAATCTGAATCCACATACATTCCACTGTTACTAACCAACTACATGCTATTGGTGAAATGTAGCTATCTTCTTACCTAGATATTAGACCTATTATTTATTCATTAGGCTTTGGAGCAGAAGTAGAGTAGGGATTACCAATACCAGGTAGAAAAGTATATAGGCCTGTAACAGTGTATATGACCCTTTAATTATTTAGATGTTCAGGTATGAGCCTGCTCCCAGACAGTCCTGGGCAATGCTCCCAACACTACCTGTTGGTGGAGTAAGAGGTGGAAGGTACCAGGTGGGGGCTGCTCACCTTTATCAGGTGCAGGTAAATACAGCACCCACCCTGCTGCCACCTCAGTCATTACACCACTCACAGATTAACTACCGATAAGCCAGGAACCTCGTATAAAGCTTCATTCTAATCTGCTCATATGAAATGCAATTTGCAATATTTATTCTTTCTCGTAAGATAAGAGCAGGAAATTAAACTGAGCTCCAATTTCATAATAAGCAAAACTCTGAGATTTAGATAAATAGATATGTCTAGGCCTGCTAACTCTGTCAAAAAAAATTGAATTTTGCGCTTATATTCTATCACATAGACTAATTCAGGAAATGAAATCTACTAAGGAAAGTATAGAAAGCTTAAAAAGTGTGAAGTGCGTAGCGGGTGTAGGTGCCGTGACTAGTATATGCCTCCTCACACTCGCCGGCCGCTGCTAGCTGAGCATCATGGCGTGCAGGGGGCGTCAGGGGACACGGAGCAGCTGAATTATTCACCACACCTGATTCCAGGTAGGCCTGGGCAGGTAAGAGGATGGGTGGGGGCAGGGACTGAGCAGGGGAGGCTGACTTAAACCTGTAAGGGCAGTGTCGTGCTTTAATGCAGTATGACTGCATTCATTCATCATGTTAACTCACTCTGGTTGGAATGACCCAACAATGCCGTGCTGGCAAGGGCTGGATTCATGTTTCTTGCTTCTACTCCTACTACTAAGGTGCACTCCCACCTACAGGAGTCATCTACGGTCATCACTGTGTGCGCTCCCTTTCCCACTGCACATATTACATCATTTATTTACTATATACACCGGGTGAGTTGACTTGACACAGGCCGGTGGATGTCGCTGTGCGTCGATACAGCAGTATAAGTGAGGGTGCAGCCACCTAGTGTTAAATTACTTATATTGATGCGGAAGGTGAGACGACTCCTGCACTCTGTGTCCACAATGTACCGTAAGTTCTGCGTGTTTTGCTATAACGCACACTCAGGAAAATCCTATAACCCGCTTCTGGGTTCCAAGCTTTTGGGGGTTACAGTATTGGGTTTTGTCTTTTTTTAAACAAAGAGAGGAGCTTGACGCACATGGAATACTATCTGTCCTGAAAAGTTCAAACCACTTAAAAATTGTTCCCAGGAAATTTCATTCTCTAGAAATTGGTGATATATGGACAGAATCAATGTGTCTTATTACTGTAGGCTATACAGTTCCTATCAGTAAATGTATATGATATTACTTCTGTATTACTATAGCCCTGCTTATATTAAACTAGGACCAGCTTGCCATACGCTGGGTTAGCCTGTTGTTCTACCTGCAGGTTGGTGGGGGCATTGAGAGCTACATGGGGTGGAGTTAATCAAACGGTCATAATGGAAACTAAGAATAGCAGTCCCACGGGAGACATACGCCCAATCGGAATCCAACCGGCGACTTGTCCAGCGGTATGTCAGTGCCACTAAACTTTGCTGCACATGGAGTAGCATGTGTAAACTGTGTTACCTGCTACAAACTAACAAAGCCTCTCTGACTTAGAAGTTATAGCTTTGCTTGAATTCTCTTATTCAAAGCCTTTCCCACTTGGCCTACATTTAAATGGGGGGGCGGGGGGGTAACAATCCCCTCTTTCTTCTCTCTTCTTTCAATGAGTAGAGGCCCTCTCTAAACCTCAATAGTATTGACTACATTTATGACATCAGCTGATAAGAGGTCATTTATCATTATCTGTTGGGCAAGAATTGTAAATTTTTATTAAGTTTTCCCTTCTAAATGCCATTCAGCTGTTATCTATTAGGAGCCTTATTATTAATACTATTCATGAAGGACAAAAAAGAAGATTTATAATCTTCTTTTTAATGGTGCACACTCTACCATTAATCAATCCTTTCCTTCTAACATTAACTTTACATTTTACTGCCAGGTAATGAACGACTTTGTGAATGTCTAATGGTTCTCTACAGGTTCCTTCATTGCCACATAATCCCTCATTGCCTTTCTTGCAGCACTCTGCCCTGATCCACATTCGGCAAATTAACTACACATTGTGTGTACATAGAGATCTACCCGACCTGCCCCTGAGTGCACAGCAAACAGGCACCCTGAGTGGACGAGGGGAGGCGGGGGGGGGGGGGGGTATTTTCTCTAATCAATAGCCTATAGTGAGGTGAGTGGAGGTGAGGTATGGCTGGGAGTATGTGGTGGGGGGGGGGGGGGATCTCAGTAGTCAGGGCCATGTTGTACAGGCCATGAGTGACTGCGACATGGAGGTGTGTGTGTGTGTGGGGGGGGGGGGGTCCTCAGTAGTCAGGGCCATGTTGTACAGGCCATGAGTGACTGCGACATGGAGGTGTGTGTGTGGGGGGGGGGGGGGGTCTGTATAGGCACTGAGAGGTCTGCTACTGGGGGGGGCTGGTTAAGGAGGGGCCCGGGGGGTCCACTCCTTGACTTTTGGTTACTATGTGCGTACACAAACTGAAGGAAAAGGGGCCCTATTTGGGTGCCACCAACTGCGCATGCAGGCCCCCTCTAAGGGCTACCTTTTTTGATTATTTTGCACCAAAGGAGTACCTTTTAGAGCACATGTTTGGGAATTTCCATAACATTATATTTTAAGTGCATCTTTTTTTTTCAAGGCCATTTTTTCACATGGAAAGGGCTGCTTTTCTGATAATATCGCTTGAAAAAATGATAAATCTTTCTGGATTTCCCCCATGAAATTGAACTATATTTGGGTGTTTTAGGCAATCACCCGCGAAAGAGTTCTTTTTCCCACAAAAGATCTCTTTCTAAGGGGTACCTTTTTCATAATTTCCCGCAGTCACAAGGGTACTAAATTTGGGGTGATGTACGCACATAGTTACTATGGAAAAGATAGGGAGTGGACCCCCGGGGAGGAGGGGGGGGGGGCTCCATGTTGTAGGCCTACAACTCATTAAGGTGGCTGGTACATGGAGATGTGTGTGTGGTGCGGGGGGGGGGGGGGGGTCTGTATAGGCACTGAGAGGTCTGCTACTGGGGGCTGGTTAAGGAGGGGGGGGGGTCCATGTTGTAGGCCTACAACTCATTCAGGTGGCTGGTACATGGAGGCACCCAATACCCGGCTGTAACTGTATAAGCCACTCCTCTACATGCCTCAATCACTCTGGTATCCTGGGCCACCCCTAGCATAGTATGTATCAGGTAACCACAGATCCGAGAACACAAAGTCTACTGGGAGCCCCCCCCCCCCCCTCAACATCTATGCACATTTTTGTAACTGGTAGACACACTTTAATACAGATAAATCCACTCCTCTTTATAAGCCTTATAACCAATATTTTCTAAATAGACAATTGGGGGCATGGAAACATACTCCTTATAACAGGAACTTCCTTTACATTAGAGCTCCTTATAACGTGATGTTATTGTACAACAGCTACTGCCCAAAACATGATATCAGCAGGACAAGTGGCGTTATAACATGGAACTGGACTCGTATAGAATATCGAGCAGGGGCCTAGAATCAAGAGAAGGGTAGGGGGGGGGGGGGGTACTGAGGAGCCATTCTAAGTAAGTAAGCTGCTTCAAGGTGGGGGGGGGGGGGAGGGGGGATATACCAAAAAGTTGTAGAGAACAGTAGAGCTGCAGAGCCCGTTAATAAGTGGATCAGGTCGTGGATTAGGTCCATGTGGAGGATTAAGGCTCCTGTATGGGGGGGGGGGAGGTGTGTGTATGAGTGGGTAGGTGAGGGGGGGGGGGGGTGGTGGTAGCGCGACGACCATAGAGCCCAGCTATGGCAACGACAAACATGGAACCAGCCGCCCCCCCCCCTCACATACACACAGCATGTGGTTGAGGAGTGGGGAGTGGTGCAGCAGGTATAAAATATCAATATTAAATCCTGACAGCACCTAGCCAGGTACGGAACCCCCCCCCCCCCCACCTCCTCCCATGGCGGCCAAGGTGCAGCCTTTATTATCTTAGTTTTATTAGTTCTACCACCACTGGGTGCTAGGCTGAACACAGAGAGCCTAGACCTCTGCTATACTGCTTAAGGATAGCCTTACAACTCCTAGAATGATATCTGCTTCTTTATTATGTACAAATGGTTCTCTAGAATTACAGACCATGAATTGAATATGTTCATCTCATTATTTTTCCATTTCAGGAGTTAGGGTTGTCTTTGTCAGTCATAATTTGATAAGGCTATATTTTATAGTTTAACTGTTTTATATGACCTTCCAACCCCTTCTCATCCCTCTGACCTTGGGGTACAAAAAGTATTCACCTGTTTCTTTGTATCCTCTAGCTATAAGGAGTATTGGTGACTCACTTCCCCTTCACTCTATCATACATGTATCCCCAATACAAATAATTTACTGTTGGATCCCCATACTGTCCTTATTGCCCAGTAGTGATCAGAGTGTCAGTAGGTATATTGATAATGCCGTCTCCTGGCCCGGGTTGAGGTGCGCCCGGCCGCCCTAACGTAGAGAAGCGTCGACTTACCACGGGTTCTTGGTAGAAGAAGAGGAGTTTGCGGGAACCTTTAGCGGACAGGAAGTCATCGATTAAGTCAAAGCGGTCGTCTCCCAGGATGAAGTCTTCTACCACGGTTAGCTCGACACCCAGGGCATCGGCCAACTGCAACGGGAGATAACATGCCATCATAACATAGACGGAAGCTGTTTGTTATACTTTGATGTAATTTAGAGTTCCAGCAAATATATTAATTAATTCATTTTTATTAAATAGATACTTACACATTGTAGCATCCATGTGTGGCGGGAATCCATCTGGAAACGTAAAATGGTGGAATTTATTCACATGAACAAATACAAAGTATAAAAATAAATATAAAATAACTCATTTTCCCAGTTCATATTCAAGGGGATTTATTATTGTATGTTATTTCATTTATATCTAGATTAAGTCAGAATGTGTTAGGTATAACTGAGGACTATAACTGGGTTGTATTGTACACTGGTATTGTCTCTTATACAACTACCGACTTGTACAGCTTTCTGTCCCTTCACCCACTGGAACCATTACCATCACCTATGTTGTACTTTACACATGTATAACCCTGTAAGGGTGGCATGATGCCTTCAGGCTATCTCATGATACAGTAATTCACCAGCACTGCATTAAAGCATCATGCCAGCCTTTCACGAGGCGAGCGTATCAATGCTGTAGGGTCGACATGATGCACAATTACCGCACTGGTGAGTTACTCGCCAGGGCTGCATTCATGCATCATAACCACAGATAATACACCCAGCTGCCCTTAAAGGGTTATCGCCCAGATATGACTTTGAAAAGAAGTAAAGTTGATGAATGCTCACACAGACAGAGGGGGAGACTATATCTACAGGACTAGACTACCGCAGTCAACTCTCCACCACCAGAATGTCTCTGAGACATCCAAACCACAGGGGATGGGCAGACAGAGGAAATCAAAGGTAACCAGAACTAAAAACAACCCTGTTCCTCACAATTTTAATTTCAAGTAGAGCTCTAATATGGGATTTTTGACAATCAGACCCTTGTTTTGATAATACATATTAAGTATGGGATTTTTGAAGTTTAAGCCCTTATTTTGATAATATGTATTATAAACAGTGGTTTTTTGACAATCAAGCCCTTATTTTGATAATACATATTACAAAGTATGGGATTTTTGGAGGTCAAACCCTCATTTTGATGATACATGTTACAAAGTTCTACATGGGATGCCTAATATACCCACTTCCTAGCACAGATCCTGTGCTCACCATCACCTGTTTTAGACTACCTATTAATAAACCCTCCCCAATAACAAGGCCTGGGTGGCACGGACTCGCTAGAGTACACATCAATCGAACAAGTCATGACCTCCCGGAAGAGACTCAGACTCTTCCGGACATTTTATCGAAATATATCCACTGTGATATTCAGTGGACATCGATAAAGATGTGTCGATTTCCTTTCGGGCTGACACAGGTTGGCGGGGGTTATTTCACAGTGGTTAGTGGCGGGTGGCAGGAGGCAGGGTCAGGGTGGCGGGGGGATCAATAGGTGGGGGGGAGTTGGCGCAGTACCAGCCTCCTGTTGGTCTGTGTACGGGGCGGGGAGAGGGGCGCGGGCGGCAAAGGGCGCCCAGTTTACGGCCCCATCCCGGTCTGTACACGATACGTTGGCAGTTTGTCAAGGAAACAGTTTCATGTGAACAAACTTTAAACCGTGTTTCATCAATTGAAATTAGCCCTGTATTACTGATTAAATATAGCAGCTTTCCACCTTCACAGGCTGGGATACAGGTGGTGTAGAATGGAGGTCTCATCCCATGCACATATTAGTCAGTCTATTATTACATCCCAGTTCTGAAAGAGGGCTAATAATCTTGTTCTCTATCTTAATTTCAACCTAAGAATTTCAACCAAAAGTCATCCATTTTGGTGGCTTATAAAACTATTTAAATATTAACCAGATCTCCCATTAGAAGGAAGGGTTCTTTCTTTTGATGTAGAAGTTGCTAGAAAGCTGCACAGGATGTGTTTCTCGGGGTGCGTAGAGGAGTGTTTGGCTGCCTGCCCACCCGGCCTTGGTACACCCATACCCCCGGGCACCGAGACGGGCGCATGGGGACCACTACTTTTTATATGCACCTTTTGTATACCCGCACCTCGCCTTCTTTTATAGTCCCTTTTTAATGAGATGCAGGAAACATACGATGAAGACTGCTGGACTAGCGGTCATTCTTCCTGGATATTTAAAGTATGTATAAAGAGAAGTAGTAGCAGGAAACATGGCAGAACTTGCAATTTGATGAAGTTGGAGAAGAAGAAGAAATTCTTGCAAATTCATCCCAAGAGGAAACTTCAAACCGAAAAGCCAATGAATGTGGCCAACATGAACTATGTACATGTCCAATAAAAAATAAACAGAAATCAAAAGGAGTAAACATCATTATCAAAGGGGGGAAATCAAATTAAATCAAGATACCCCAGTGCTACTTGTGACTCTTGATCTGTCCTTTTTTCAACCTTCTTAATTAATGTTCTCTTCGATTTCCTTAATATGTCTTCACTACTGGTATTCTTAAGAATTCATATTAGTTTCAGAAAAATACCCAAAATCTAATTTATTTCGGTTGGCGAGAAAACGACACCAAGGAGCCATCAAGTAAGCACTACCAGAGGAGGGTCAACTGTAATACCGCAAACACATAAAACACCCGTAAAGTCGCAGTCCAGAATAATAAAATAGAATTTGTCTAATATCACAACTGCCTCAATAGTGGCTTTACCTGGGTTTTATTCTGCATCAGTGGAAAATGTGAAGATTCAATTATGAGAAAATGAAGCGTCAAATATTTCACATCTACATTAACAGCTATTCTTTGATAGTAGAAAAGCATTCTTATGTATGTCTATGACTTAAATTATAAGATTCTTTATTGCTAGAAATGCAAAGAGGTTAGATTTAGTTCCACCTTAAATATCAGTAGATAGGGGAAGATATTGCATAAGTTCAGTAACAAAGGTCCGAAAAAAAAGTTGCAACTATTGGAAAATTTGTATGAAAAAAAGAGATATATTACAAAATAGTCATGAAATGCATATGGTTTTCAAAATTACTTAAAAAGTCCAGGGGAAAACTATTACACATTCGAAATTCGTAAATAGGCAACTTTATCCTCCATTATATACCCTGCTCCTCTTTTATATAGGGTGGCATACTTATATAATATATAACTTTAATAGAGTATACTGGAGCTTGATATATGAATTTCACATGAGTGCCATTTAGTAGCACAGCACAATTCAATGTTTATGTTGAGCAGGGTACATAGGGAGCAGTTCTTATTAACGTTAGTCTTAATGAAGCGTCTAGCGCAGGATACTGTTAGCATGTTATGCGGCCTCATGGTATAAGGTAATGCGGCCTCATGGTACAGGGTAACACTCACCTGTAGGCGGCGCTCGTCACGGTTGGCCTTGGCCTGTTTCTGCATCTCCTTCATAGCCTCCCCGGACAGGATGACATTCTTCTTCGGCTGACCCTGAATGGAGAAAATATACACATCAGTCATTACACAGGTCACATTGGGTAAAGCATTCAAGCACTATGCTATCGTTATAGAGTTAAATGTATGGGCGAGTTAATACTTAAGTTTATGAATAGACATCAGTCTGAAGAGCCTGATTGCAGATGGAAATATACTTATCGCAACTACGCAATAGCATATTGGAATTCAAGTATGTGTTTGGGAACATTGATAAATGTTGGTAGCCTCAGATATCATGCACACTTTATCTGATGTAATCTATCATGCATTCAGACTTTGTAGGAAAGGTATGGCATATATTATTTTATTCTGTGTTGAATTGATTTGTTTGGCTAAATTTCATCAGCACTATACAATAACATATTGTAGTGCATGAAATGTATATACAAGCCAATTCAATACTTGCCATTATTTGTGAAGAGGCAAAAATGGATCTAAGTTAAGAAAGCAATGTTCATTTAAAGACATGAACATGCATTTCTTATTTGATCACATGTAAAGTATACCTTGTAGTTGAATAATCATGAGATAAAAATGATGATCATTTCTATGAATCATAAGTGCTTCCTCAAAAAGGTATATAAAAGTAATATTTTGAGAACATGCTCGTATATGGGGCAGGCTTTAAGACGTTGCTACAATCCTTACCCAGTTTACCCTAGCTGTAGAATCAGGCATCCTTACCCTTTGTCACAGCTGTTCACACACAACAGACAGAGCTGCCTCTAAAAGTCAGTAAACATGTCAAAAGTAGCAATATTCCCATAAAACCCCAGCAAGCTTCATAAAGGGTAAGTTTAAAGCTGTAAGCTCATACCTTGTATGGGTGCCATGATGGCTAGGCACCGTGCAGCCACGAGCAGGGCCGAGCGACTGGCCCGCTGCTCAGCTACCCTACCCTTATATCTACCTACATGGGGCTACCTTAATGTCCCAAGACCCATCATAACTCCTTCTAGATCTGTCCCTACTGACTCCTTTTTACATGAGTTCATAAGACGGCGGCCGCATGAATCTGCGGGGATTAATGACTCGGGGGTCGGGTGTTGAATTATTGAGGTGTTATTATGAAGCCTGGAGGTAATCAGGATATAAGGAATACAGGATAATACCCTCAGAAGACTGCAGTCTGAAGGGAGTCTGATTAACCCCTTAGGATGCCGGTATAATGCTTTAATCCATCATACTCTTGGCTGTCATGATGCATGAATGCAGCCCTGGTGAGTAACCCACCAGTGCTGCATTCAAGACTCATGCCCTGCAGGGTCAGCATAATGCACCAATGCAGCACCAGCGAGTCACTCGCCGGGGCTGCATAGGTGCATTATGCCGACAAATGTCATGTTTTAGTGACATGCCATCCTTAAATGGTTAAGGTATAATGAAACTAAGGCACCATGCAGTTCTCCAATGGACTATGCAATCACATGAGATCCAAACATCCTACAGGAATGTCCCACAGTATTGGCCATAAAATGACCAACACTTGAATAGCCAACACTGCAGATTTCTACAGTTATTGATGTGTAGGCACCCCCCAAATTAAACATTAATAGAACTCAACCAAAACAGTCTTTTTAACTCCTTACCAAGATGCTTTAATGGAAATGAGGCCATGCATTGGTATGAGAGTAAACTGAGAGGAGTAAAATCTGGTTTAGACAAGACTGTATACAGATTTATAGCCCATGGATGAAAGGAAACCAATCTAAAAATATGAGATGTTAAAATTGAGGCCCCTGAGTGAAGGTCCTCTATAGTTAAAGACCAGACTTTGCAACATAAAAAGCTTGAAATCAGGGGGAAAACTCAAGACTTTCATCCCTACAGCCGCTGCATTCCCTCTGCTGGCTTGGCCTGAGCTTGGCCTGAGACCAGGAGGTAGCATGGAGGCAGCAGGAGGAGAGCTGGCCTCGTGAACCCTGCGTGCTGCTTCCCATGTAGGGTGTGAATAATGTAGCGCTACATGCAGCGCCCGGGGCGGCCATACTCACTACCAGGATCACAGGCGTCTGCCGCACACACAAACTTACACACTTACTTTATGATGAATGAGCAGATTTTATGGTTTGATTAATCATAGTTTGATCATTAAAAGTTTAATGTGTGCTTAATTTGAGTAATACTAATGATGAGTATTATTACATATTTAGGACAATTGTACGTTATTTATAATTACTGTTAGTTTATGAAAGAATACCAACTTATTATGATTTATAATTTAAGCATAACATCATTATAGTTTTGCAGTTATAATGGTACAGTATGTGACTAATTTTAAATGGACTGCTGGTCATTAGTAGATTGATTAATGATTAAGGTGGGTGATTATGTAACACTCTAGGACTACAACACTCAAGGGGGATACAAGTCATGCACTGCTAGCCCTGGATCTAGGTTACTCTGTAGACTGACTCTATTTGGATATGTCCAGACATGTTGGACCACTATAAACTGTGACTCCTGGACTTCTACTGTTTGTTTAATACAGCTATAAATGCTGAGGTGTAACTACATTCATTACTTGTTGAATGAAGATACAAAGTGTAGGGATGTTGCAGATAATTACCCAATACTTGTCTGTATTTAGAGTGATCTAGTCTCAGTAACTTTACCCTCAGCTCTCATTATGCTGTAGGAGGTCATGTAGATCAAGTTACTGTAGACTACACATACCACAGTAGTCTGGTATAGCCACATCACCTGCTCACCCCAGCTAGTGGTCGCCATGTAGGCTCCATGTTTAATGTATGTGAGATATCTAAACTACCTGGACACAAACACCATATACCAGAACTTTACAACATAATATGTTTTCCTATGGGTACATGGATTAAATTGTACACAATTTGGAATAAATACACACCTTGCTCTAGGTATGAATAACATGCCATATACATATCCCTAGCTAATATAGCCCCTCTAACTGTTTATGTAAAACACACAGACCCATATAACCACCCCCCCCCCCCCCACCCGCCACACCAGACTTGACCTGTCTATGACACCTAACTCTGTTGGCAATAAGAAGCTTTTGACAAGTCGCCTTAATATTTCTCCCATGTAGGTGAGAACAACTCAGGGCAGATAGACAGCTGCTTAAACTACTGTTGTCCTATGTACTTAATGACCAATGCCCCCCCCCCCTCCTCCTGTACTAACCCACTCCCTGGTCAGAGCGCTGTGCACACACCGCACCTTATTGGGCTACTAGTGACACAACCAGCAAATATTGATTATTAGCCCGACTCAGGTTAGGCCCTTAACGAGGGTTAAAGGCGAGACGATGAGTAAACTTATGAGACCCCCCTGGCGTGGTATCACAGTGGTAGCTCTCACTCAGACTATGTAGCTATCTGTAGTGTAGGCGGTCTAAGTACTGCTGTGTGCTAGAGTCATGTATGATGGGATCATTGACATGTGATAGGCCTCAGAGTGATTGGGGCTTGGGTGTAACTTAGACTGGATTATCCACTTTTTGTCAAGGTACACCACGTGTATGGGGAGCTGATAGTGGTGGTCTATGTTAGATATGGAGGGGAACAAGGGGAGGGGACTTTGAGTTAGTCCTGTTACTACATAATGAAGAGGATAGCACTTATTCCATAAGCTGATAGCCTACTGTTTTAGCCACAATCAGTAGACCCTACTTAAACCTTTATTTGTTATGATGCACAAATCATGGGTCGGCATTATACATGAATGCAGCACCGGCGTGTTACTCGCAGCACCGGTGTGTGGCATTAATGCATTATGACGACAAAAAGGCATAGTGTACTGGAGCACTATCGTTCCTCAACTAAAATCCACCTACCAGTACAGTACTACATGTACTTTCCTAATCTATAACTTTTTTTTAAAGTGTTTTATCAGGTAATTCATTACAAAGTGTAATTGCATGGATTCAACTGTTATCAATTTTCAATTATTTGGTATTGGAAAAAATGAATAATTCTTTCCCTTCGTCATTATCTGCATACCATATGAATGATGGAAACCAGAGCCCAAAAAAGAGGGATTTTAACAGAGTTAGTACATGTTAGTATAAGACTTAACGTCTGGCAGTGCACTCACCGGGCGGGGAGCGACTGGAGCGCGCCTCTCCGGCTTCTTGGTCTCCTTTATCTCTTTGGTATCCTTGGCCGGCTCATCTTTTGTATCCTTCTGGTCTGTGAGGGAAAGAAAAGGGATCTAATTAAAACAAATATCTAAATCAAAGAAGATAAAACAAGAGGTAATTAGATGCAGAGTGGTGGTCCCTTTAGTTGTCTCTATAGAGTATGACCACTGACTTATTGTACAAAGCAGACAGTGTAGATTAGATTAGCTATATGCTGAATTATTCACCACTATTGATGTTGGCACATATCTAGGTGTGGGAGAGATTCCTGCAAGGATTCTACCTTTTAGAGAACCCGAGATTGGCCTCCAAAAGAGGTTTTCTTAGTCCCAAATTCATGAGGCCTACTAATTACAAGCTGCTCCTATTTAGATGTCTAAATGTATTTAATATTTAGAGCATTAATGAGGCCCAAACAACAAACAGTTTTAAAATCTAGGTAGGATAGGCCGTTTTTTGTTTTTTTTTACTTTGGCCTGAAAAGTAGCCAAAAATTCAATCGCAAACTTTAGTGCCAACTCACCGACAACACCGTCGATTCATGGACTATTAAATTGACTCTGAAATAGCCCAAAAATTACTTGAAATATAATTTTCTTTTTCAAAATTGGATAACACTTGCTAGACTAGGGTCGGCCCTCTTTTGCTGGGTAGGGTCAGGTAACCTGAAACATACCTCTTTTTTTGGCCCCATATGAAGTTACCCTAACTACATCAGTTATCATTTTTATTAATTTTCCCCTATTTTCTCGTTTTATATGTATAATTATTTTGATATATATTAATGGTGAGTGAGTTGTGAATATGAGCGGCAGCTTTCAAGCTCTACCCCTAAACAGCTTACTACAGAGCTAGATGGGGTAAGTAATCCTCCTGTTAGGGATTAGGCCTGCCCTGTACTGGGTCCTGTACTACTGGTGATTAAGCCCCAGTTGGTGGTACAGGGGATTAGCGGATTAACCTGCTGCATTAAACAGCTACTGTGGTTACCCCATACACGGGCACTGGTATGGGAGCTGCTCCTGACGAGGGAATTATTGACTAGTCTTTGATTTATTTGATCACTTTGAATTAAAGTCTCGAATTGATAATGAACTTTACTTATGGAATTATTAAATAAAATAGAACTGTTCACAATAAAGATAGCAATAATCTCTCCAAGATCCAAATGACCAAGAAATGAAAAAGTATTGTTTTTTCTTGGACAACTGATGCAAAATTATGCGGCCTGCAATATGTTGGGAATTGCCTAGCTATTATGTACTTGGAAACGATGTTTGAGTTGTAAAAGTGGCCAGTGTGATTGGTCTGGTAGGTGATCTAGTTGGGAGTGTACGGTTTCACTCTCATGCAATTTGAGGAGTGAGGGGTCAACATTAGACTTTAGACCTGAATTACATGTAGAGACTAGAGTAGCCACCCCCACCCTACAATCAACTTGAGCAGTAGTTGAAATCAGAGACAAAGCCTACCAGCCAGTTAATCTACTGACACTACACTGCACTAGATCGGATATTGAATAGTTAGATGTAGGCCTAATATATAGACAAAGGTTCACAAGTATAGTTCCCCACTCAGGGTTATTTCACGAAATAACCCTCAGTGGGGAACTATATGATATGAGTGTTCCTTTGGGTTCATTTCATGTTATTAGATTTAGGAACTATATTCCTCAAAATTCCACTCAATTGATCTGAAAAAGCTATTTTACAGTGTTTAAATCATCAATTTTAATTATTTAAAGGCGCACTGAGCTCAGGACCTAGCCCTGCCGAGTTTTGTACGCAAATGACGTCGTGGGTTCAGTGCGCCTTTAAAAGGCCGTGAAATACGGGAGAGGGTTATTTAAGAGGGGGTGTGAAATACGGGCTTCCTAGGTAAAGTCAATGGGAGGGCCGTATTTACCATGAAATAAATCATATTGTTATCAATATGAGTGTACATTAGTATGAGGGTGTGTGTAATATCCAATCCCATGTCAATTCTCTAGAGATCTATAAATTCGATGATCAAAATTTATGTAAACCATAAATCCTATCAAAAGACGACAAGACTGTACAAGACTTTCTATGTTGTAGATTCCCCCTCTGTTGTAAAACTTCTAGAAATTGTAGATCTATGTGTGAATGGGGTGTTCATTATATACTGTACATAACATACAGCCACTGTTGCAACAACAACAACAACAATTTGGAGCCGTGGTAAAAACTCGTCTATTACTCGGGTAAGCTACTCCACTCTATGATCTCGTCGAAAACTTTTCCAGTGACCACTTGTTGGTCAGTTTTGTGTATGCACTTGATAAACACTTTAATTTTGTTGAACTCCATGGCAGGCACCACTATTAGACTTTGGTCCATCTAGGACACACATTGCAGTATGTAAACAAGAGTTTGTCAACTTTGAAGTTTGATCGTGATAAAGTAAAACCCACCTTTGCTGACAGAAATGAGTGGAGGTGCGACATCTGTGTCGGGCTTGGGACTCGGCGTCTTGTTGGCCTCCTTCTCTCCAGGGACATCCCCCGGTGTCTCCTGGGGCGGCGCAGTCTCGGTATCCGCCATTATGTCGTTCTGAAGCCGACACCGGCGAACTCCACTGTCTGAAAAGTCTTGTAGGAACTTCCTAAGTTGCTATGTTCCGATGTAAGGCCGACCCTTACCCGGTTATACCTGTGGGAGAACTGACTGGACCTCGAGTTTATCCAACTAGTAGGTCCTCTGGGAGGAAGTAGTCCTAGCAGAAGCAACAATATAGTCCCTCTATGTAAGTGCTGCAAACTCACTTCACGTACTTCAATATTTTAAAAGATTTTCAGATATAACACATACTATTTCTGTGGACATGATATATTAGTTTTGGTAGTGTTTATTGTTGTTTTATTGATTATGTTCTCGATGAGCGGAGTGATATGCTCGGACGCGCACGGTGCGCGGCGCGGCTCACCATGGTAACGTGTACACAGTGCGCGTCTCGGTGCCCGTTTCCCGCCGCCACTTGACGTAAGGCCGCAAATCTTGGCATCGATCGACGGCCGAATCAAAGCGGCCGACGATTCCCTGTGGGGGATTGCTGGCCTAACACGCCCATGGCAGACTCCCAGATGGCCAGCCCTCACTGCTGCGTCTTCACAATGCGCCAAAAATCTAGAGTTGTTAATAGACTGTGTAGGGCAGAGACCGGGCCAGGGTCGAAGTTTGGCCGGGGCTCCCTTGAGGGAGTCCCGTCAGCCAGACTGCTCCTTGGCCGGCCTCACTCATCAATGTTATTGTCTTCTCTTTTTTTCATAAATCTGGACATAGGGTTAGGCCTATGGTGGATCATGGTGTAGGTCCCTACTGCTTCATCAACACTGCCCAGTGTAGGTCTGTCATTTTATATTTTGTAGCCCCTTTTAGTCTTCGTCATGGGCCAGAGTCAGCATTATGGGTATTATGCCTAGAGGGGGAATAACGACAGGATATTACAATTACTAGTTTACCAATCATCTGAATGGCATTACATGGTTTATTAAGACACCGATATCTACCCTGTGTCTGTATCTATAGGTGTTTTATCACAAAAACAAACTAATAAATTAAATTATTTGGAGCAGGTTTGGAGTCATGCATATGAATTATGATACTCTCCATTTTACATAGCATAGGCTATTTTCCTATTATATGTCTCCCCTATACTTATCCTATCAAAATTATTTGGACATTATTATTGATACCACCCCCCCCCCCCACCCCCGTACCCCTGCTACAGGTAGGTCTACCTGGGTACAGGTAGACGGGGGTAGACCCCTAAAATCGACAGGGCGACATGGGGCTTAGTGACAAACGACAGGAGAAATAAAAAGATAGTGACAGGGGACATGAGCATTTCTTAAAATCGACAGGGGACATGGACATTTCTTAAAATCGACAGGAGGAATAGAAAGATAATGACAAGGGACATGGGAATTTCTTAAAATCGACAGTCGACATGGGGGACCCCCATCTAGACCCCCAGGTAGGAGTTGATTAAACGTCCAGCGGCCATTAGAGGGCCTGGTACCGCCTAACGGGGGCTTACCGCCTTATATAACACACCCGTTACAGCACGGTAGAGCTGTGTACAGTTAGACCGCTACCAGCTATAACTGCCTCCCGACATGAACCCAGTCCTAGGGAGTAGACTCATTTCACAGTTTAGGATTTATGTGAAATAAATATGCAGTCTAATTGAAATTATCTTAATTTCCTGCTATGGCCCGGGGTGGAGTGTTACAGGGATCCAGATCCCCGGCCTACTCAAGGCCCTTGGGGGAAAATAGGCTATTTTAAAATCAAGGAACAACAACGCATTCCGTTCTTCATACATAACTGTTGATATCTCATACCTTGGTAGTATTTTAACAATTTATTGAATTTACCAGCTGGCTTTGAATCCAGTACATGTATATATGTATCTACCTGAACAGATCTTGCATAGCTGGTACATTGTATAGGGCACCACGGGGGGGGGGGGGGGGGGGGGTGAGAACTACATACTATATTAATGAGTCTTATGCAGTCAAGAGGAAGGGCTCACCAGTGCTAGCTTTGGCAGATTTTGGTCCTTAATTCTTTTCTGTTGCTAAAAAATAACATTTTTCATCATAATGCAGCCACGTAAAGTAACATTGTTACAAGTAACTCAACCATGCTACATCAGTGCATCATGCCAACCCTTCAGGGGGGTCTGAACCCCATAGGGTGGGAATTATGCATGAATGCAGCACGGGTGAGTTACTCGCCAGGGCTGCATTCATGCATCGTGACGACCAAGGGTATGGTGCATTACTAATGCATTATGCCGTCCTTAAAGGGTTAACTGCTTAACTGTAATATACTACATGTAGTTGGCTGCCTGCATGGTGTGCTGTGTGTGTGGGGAGGGGGGGGGGGGGCTACCGCTATATGACCTACAGTAACACTGAGTCATCTACAGGCCGCATACAGCTACATGTATATGTGCACATGACGCATGGAGGGATTATTAGTTAAAATCCTGCATTGTATGGACTTAGTGATTGAGTATAGATATGACAGAACAAAATACTGTTGTAAAAAGTCTATGTGTTCACTTAGAATCTATCACTATTTAGACCCTTATTTGCTAGTAAAGTCATATTGCCCTGCAGGCAGGACATGCACATTGACGGCTAATTACGGGAGATATCGTATATGAATATATATATATATATATATGTATATATATATATATATATATATATATATATATATATATATACATATATATATATATATATATATATATATATATATATATATATATACATATATATATATATATATATATATATATATATATATATATATATAATCCTAGGGCTAAGTCCCTTTCTAACCAATGTAATAAATGAACCATGAGAAGACAATGACTTGGGTACAGCGGATTGGGCCAAAAACAACCCTCTCCATTTATTAACAATAACAATAAATCCATATAAAAAAAAAACAAGTTTCAGCGCTGACGATCATACCACGGTGAAGGGCCGATCCACAATGGCCGGCTAAACCTGAGCAGGGCGGAAGTGAGCCCCGCGCATGCGCATACTAATGTTACCCGGTCGGGTTCCCGCCGCTACCGTACGAATTATACACAAGAAATCCATGTAATATTTCCTGTTACATAATCCTAGGGCTAAGTCCCTTTCTAACCAATGTAATAAATGAACCATGAGAAGACAATGACTTGGGTACAGCGGATTGGGCCAAAAACAACCCTCCAAACCTCCAACCACAACACAATAACAACCATCACCAATTATAACACAAAATCCAGAATCTTTTTACACCACACACTCTCCTCCTTTACCATATTAATTAGCGGCCTGTTTAAATATCTCAAAACACAAATGCTTCGCCAATCTCCTTTCTTCGAAATATCTGATAAATCCATACCAACCATGGATAGTGTTGTAGCACCGCCATGCCTGAAGCTGTGGGTACCATACTTTCCCACCAAATTCAATCTCCCACACACAACATTCAATTTTTTCATAAACCAACTATATTTCGCCACACAGAATACACCCCGCTCAGACCACCCCAACAGAGGTTTACCTGAACCCGTACCACTATAATTATAAACCAGACGCAGCCAATAAATCAAACACAATGGATGCTTAGCTACCTCAGCTACCGGTATTTCTAGCACACGCTGTTTAAATTGAATAGTTTTAGTTTTACGTACTTTAAATAAGACACCCCAATCCTTGAATTCCACATCATCATACAACATGACCATCTCAGAGTCCAACACATTTGAACCTCTTAACAACGTTCTAAACATAATTAAACACGCCACCCAGAACACAATATCTTCCATCTTCCTCATATCTAACACATCACAAAACTTCAACAAATGTTCTGGAAATAAACAACTAGATGATTGAACATAATCACCCTTCCAACGTTTAACCCCACCTAATATCCAACAAAGATTCAAACTTTGTCTAGTCACTTCAGGATAACCAAGCCTACGTGCATGCACAAACACTGCAGACACATACTGTTGTATCGAGGAATATGATAAATCTTTACTTAGAAATGCAATATATCTCCTCATAACCAACGAGCTTAAAGGATAACACATATGACCTTGACCTTCACAAAATCTTTCATAACGCCTAATTTGTACATTTCGCGTTCTTTTAGTATTCTCAGAATAAAATAAAGCCTCTAGACGTTGGACTTCATAAAACAGCTCGTCACCTACAAAACAAAGAAAACTCAGTTAATTCTCAACACTCATTAACTTCCTCTCAATCCCTATGCAATCCATATTCATTTTACTCAAACAACAAAAACTCCTACTACCAGCATAGTCTAGCGCCATATTTCTAGCTTTAACACCCGTCACACGAGACAAAGCATCACAGAACACATTCTCTTCACTACTAATTCTATGTGGAAACAATTCAAAATTATACACAAAACTACTCCAAAATATCTCCCGGAGCCATTGCATACACAACACATTCCTAGACCTACCCGTCTTTAACATAATTTCAACAGCCGTGTTATCAGTAAATACATGTACTGCCTTATCTTTCCACAAGGAACCCCATCTCATACATGCCACCAAAATCGGCCACAACTCTCTTTCCGCGGAGCTATACAAAGTATCACTTGGACCTTTCTCAAAATGCCTCACATAATCAAATTCCTTGAGTTTCTCATTATTCCACACACCATAGAACCAATCGTTACCAAAGTATGCACCAAAACCTAACATGGATGCATCTGAATAGAACGTCAAACACTTGTCAAATTCAAGATTAATAATGGCTGCCTTGCCATTAAACATTCTAGCAAAAGCTCTCCACCAGCACAAATCACTTCTCATCATTTCATCTAGACAAATCATATCTGATTGTTTTTCTACCGTATTAATCAAATTAATGGCTCGTCGAGAAAAAGTTCGGCCACCTCTAATTATTGTACTACAATGCGACAGCACCCCCACTAATTGCTGTAATTCCTTTTTGGTACAAAAGCGCTTGCCCTCAAATTCATTAATCAAAACAGACAGGTTATATAATTTATCATTTGGCAAATATAATTTCATGTCCTCCGACGACAATTCAATACCCAAATATTTCACTCGACATGCTGGCGAAATCACCTTTTTATAATTTATATAAAAACCCATACTACGTAACATCATTATAAGAATATTTAAAGCCATCCAACAATCAGCTACAGAATCCTCCATTATCAAAAAATCGTCCAAATAACCAAAAGTCCGAGTAAAACCTCTACGTCTCATACAGGACACAATAAACTCGGTAAATTGAGTAAACAAAAAGGGCGCTGACTTTAAGCCAAACGCTAAACTATTATTTACCAAAAATTCATTTTTCCCATCAATCTTCCACCTAAAACCTTGAAGCTGTCTCTGTTCACTACACACTGGGATTGAACGATAGGCACCTTTAACATCTAATACTGCCATCACACAATTCAAAGTTAAATGCTTAGCCACATCCTTAACTGCGATATAACTAAATTTATCCACCACATATTCCATATAATTATTAATACTGTTGTGCTTTGGACGGCTTGCATCTGTGATACAACGAATAGACGCACCCTCATCTTTCCATATAGCGCCGAGAGAATGTATACATTTAGGCTTATCATCCACAATACTCACAATGCCCTCTAGTAACTCGGCATGGACAATATCATTCATACATTTTTTAGCTTGTTCTTTTTCAATCGACAAATAATTTCTACAGTCATATTTAGTATCAATATCCAAATCCGCAATAACACAACCTATTAAAGCACTTTCAAATATGAAACCCATATTCTCATACCAATCACCACTCGACACAGATTCTAACAACATTTGGCATGGCTTCAAAAGAATTTTAACACCATCAATGTAATGCACACAATTCACCTTACATAGCTGAAAATCGCCCCATCTGTTCAAGAATTCACTCATACCGGTATCTTCATTGATAATATTGCTACACACACACTCATACACAGAGCCACCTTGCAAGCGATACTTCGATACATCACGCCTAGTACCGGTAATATCTACATCTGATACATGAATGCCACTACCGGTAATATCTACGTCAGATACATGATTGCTAATACCGGTAATCATAGAACTGTCTCGATCTGCAATATTTAATAGTTTCACTTTACTAAACAAAATTATATCAAATATTCTGCTATCTTTAGACACTTCACAGTAAAGATGCCGACATAGTTTACACATGATATTCAAGCTCAATGTCAACAAGGCTTCAACAGAAAACTCCCTATCCTCCAGGACTAAATGTCCCAATATTATCCACAACATTTCAGCAAACAAAATACCAGACAATATCCGTATACATAATTCCAATGCTGATAACCACATATCACATACCCACACACACACACACTTCTCCATGCATACAAAAGTCAGCTCTCCCCCCTACCTTGGTAACATAACTCCCCTCCCCCTACCCACCCCCACCCCACATTTGGATGCCACATGATCTCCCCCACACTCAGCACATACATGCCTGCGGAAGCACCCCTCCCCCCACATACACCTGCCATCATTCCATTGAAAGCAGGCTTGCTGTCTAATATCCACCCCCCTCCCCCCCCTCCCTCTCCCCCGACCTCTACCCCCAAACCTGCCTCTGTCACTCTTGGGCAATACAGCATCACTGCCCAAATTTTCATGTACCAAATCACTGTTTCTCCTACCGAAGGCTTTCAAACCATCATCTGCAGCTTGCTCACGCACCACCGCGTCGTATTGTACAATATTTTCATATTTATATTGCTTTAAATCCTTCCCCGCCATAAAGCGCAGATGCCCCACATATGGGCCCACCGGTTCCCCTTTTTCTAACAACGATTCTACATCCCTCAAAGAGTAGTACAACAATTCTTTATAATTCAAAGATTTTTTACGATCCTTTTTTGGCAACAACCTCATTAGGTCAAAGTCACACTCACATTCATCACTCTCGGTAGAATCACTAGAAGAGTCCTCAGAAGACTCTTTCGACTTCTTGGACTTCTTTTTCTTGGTTTTCTTGCTTGGATCTTTTTTCTTGTCCTTCTTCTTCGCAGTCTTGGCCTTCTTCTTCTTCCCCTTCCCTGGCGGATCTTGATTCTCAGGCTCACTCTGCCCACCTAACAAAAGATCGTCCTCAGACTCTTCAGACTCCTCGGTAGACTCCACAACACCCGGTTTCTCTTTCTTGACCGCATCACGAGTCTTTGAAGCCTGTTTCTCCTGCCTTCTCACTTCCGCCTGTCTTTCAGCATCACGTTTAATAGACAGTTCAATCAAATTGCGCCTCTCCAGATCATGACCATCAGCCTTATGGGCACATTGCTCACTATACTCATCGTATTTCAACTTCTTCAACTCCAACTTCATTGTTTTACGTCGCATCTCAGCTACTTCAGCTTTCAACCTTGACACTTCTTCACTCTCTTCCAACGCCCTTAGTCTATCCTTCTCATATAGCAACTCAGATCTCAATGAGTCTAAGATAGCCTTGTCAGACCCCCTCTCTAATTCATCCTCCGTTCGAACCATCGCTCCTGCACCACTCGACGATGAGCCCCCACCATTAGGGACATCTCCTCCTGCAATTCTTCCATCTGTGGGTCCAGATTCACCCTGGTGAGAGGGGCTTTTTCTACCCAATAAACTCTCTGTCGTGTAATTTCCTCCTCCTCCCGAGTAGTCACCGTGAACACTATGCGGACCTTCATCTCCACCCGGTCCGGCATCACTCGTTCCCCCAGAATGGCTATCCTTATTCTCACCGGGAGACCTTGAGCACGACCTGCAAGTGTCATGTCCTGAATTTGTACGTCCATCGTATTCAATACCACAATTTACACACTTTTTAGGCATTTACGATGATTGACTTGACGAACAGGCGACACCGGCACCCTCTTTCGGATATTGAATAGTACCGGCCGTACTCCCAAGATGGCGACACGACAATTCACCGACTCACCCTCACCGCTCCAAACAAACGTTCCTGCTAGTGTTTAGAATCCTCGACGTTACTTCAATTGCCTCTCAACACTTAGCAACTGCAGTTAGCCACGTCCTATCCCTCTTACAGCGCTCAATAACTTCTATTCTTCAAGTTAAAAACAAGTTTCAGCGCTGACGATCATACCACGGTGAAGGGCCGATCCACAATGGCCGGCTAAACCTGAGCAGGGCGGAAGTGAGCCCCGCGCATGCGCATACTAATGTTACCCGGTCGGGTTCCCGCCGCTACCGTACGAATTATACACAAGAAATCCATGTAATATTTCCTGTTACATATATATATATATATATTTATTTAAATTTTTTTTTTTTTACTCGGGGCAATTTACATAGGGAAATTTGGACATTTCGCGATCAATTTTCACATTTTAGTAATTTGGAGTTAATTGATCAGCAAAAGTTGTAACAATGCAAGTTACACCTAGCTGATTGCATTGCTGACAGCACAAGCTTTTATTTGATACCAAATTTGCCAATATTTTGGCAATTTTAGCATATTTTTCATCAAAAATGTAAAAAAAAATAAAAAAAGTTTCCCCAAATCATGATTTCTATGATGCGCGTGGTGATGAGAAACAACTTTTTTTTTTGAGTGGCCTTAAGCCGACAGAAGTATCTACACTGAAAAACTCTGGACAGCTCTGGAGTCTGTAAGGTCGTCTTACAGGACGACCCTAGGGTCTTCTAAGTGAACAGCATAGAATCAACTAGCTTCAACTCGTCAAATTGACAACCTGCCAGGTTACCATCCCAAAAGACGAGCCCTAGACTTGTCAAGGTCGTCAAACTAAGATAGTTGATGCAGGCCTAGAATAGCCACAGCTGGGGCTCATCATTGCATAATGGTGGCAGGTCTAGGGTTTCAAATGTATGAGTTTGGTCTGGTTCCAGATGACAAGATTATTTTATCAATTTGTTTAAATACATAACCACATATGGAAGTGATATTTAATGCACTAGTGCCACCAAGGATTCACATAATGTATCACCAAGTCTTTACTGAGAATAGGCTACTCTCCAGCAATGGACTGTAGGCTTGTGTGTGTATAATACCAATATAAGGTGCATGCACCTACTTGTGCCCTGGTGAAAGACACAAAAGAGGTGTCTTCCTTCTACACATGTACTCTATGTTTTAAATGTTGTCAAAAGTATGCATTCTTTACATTATCTTACCTTTTCCCTAGATACTTCACATAATCCTCCATATTAACAAATATGTATTGTAATACTCAGTATTATATCAGCATAGGAATTAATCAATTTCTTCCCAAGGGTACATATGTATGCTAGGTAATGGCCACCTGCAGGGAGAATGGTGAATCACTTCTAGACAAGTTTAGGGCTGGCATATGCCAGGTAGCTCTAGATGAGTCTTCTTACTGAAGAGTTTTGCTTGCCAGCCCCTCTCCTTGTCAAATTGACAAGGCAGTGCCAGGTTTGCCGACTCTGGATTTTTTCTGTGTAGAGTGGGTCCTGTGGGTCCAAGACTGACCCCTTACTGGTATAAACTCAATAACATACACTGAAAACCCAATGGGGCTCAAAGGTGATCACTGGTGACGACTTTAGGGTGATCACTGTGCCGGTGTCGAGAGCGCTTACCCCATCATCACTAAGGTGACCATAAATGATCACCAGGGGAATTTCTGGCCTGGAATTATTCTGTGGATTCCTGAGTTTTTCTGAGTAAAGAGATATTATTTTGAAATGATTTCATAATTCCCCCCTCCCCCCATCATCAACCTGCATCTGAGAGCACATTTCAGCCATCATCCCTCATCATAGACGTAATAAGGTGTATGCATGTGTGTGTAACTAATAACAGTCACTCCTCAGACTTGAAGTTATGATTCCATAGACAAATGAGGTGTCTATGTTTACACATACCAATGCTTTTTATAATTATAGCATGATTTCTTTTTAATTACTTGAGTCTCTAATGTTCCATATAGTCTTACTATCCACTATTTTATAAACACTTATGATCAAGATCAGTATAGTTATTAATCAGTAGATCACCTGGAGTATATTCTGTATATTGCATTGTTGTATAGTAGGGCTCCCTAGTGGCAAAATCATGTGCTCAAAATGATTATGTTAGGTGATCACAGTGATCACCTTAGGTCATCAACAAGGCGTGATCACCTTAAGTCATCAGCACTGATCACCTGTCTAACAGACTTAGGTTTTCAGTGTATGGTCCATTTGCGTTGTGGGTATTGACGGGCTGCTAATGGTACTGCAGTGGGGCTGGGGGTAACACATTAGAGGAAGCACTGAGGTTCAATGGCTAGACTTGGAACATGGAACAGGTCATGCTTTCCATCACCTGCTTAATTGCATATAAATATAGACGTACGTTTAAACGTATTGCCATCCAATGTCATTCCCCAACATGCTGTGATGTAAAATATAACAGGGCAAGAAAATAATTAGTTACGTAAAATAAGGGTGTAGGGTCGGCCCTGTTTCCATAGGGTCGTTCGGGTGACTTGAAACAAACCTTATTTTGGCCTATTAAAGCCTATTCTATTTTTTTCCAAATACAGGCTGTATGTGTGCTCACTGAGCGTCGCACACTTCAAGTCGCACACTACAAGTCCCTATAAGTGTATAATGTATCAATACAGATACTTAGTACTGTGTGCATGCATGACTGGTGACATGATTCTAGAGCCTACTGAGGCACTCATTACATGTTGATGTAGGCTGTAGAGTTCTAGAGCTCCTATGTGCCATGTTATACATCATCAGTACTGCCGTCTAATGCCAAAAAAAAGTTTGTTTCAGGTAACATGGGCAGAAAATGTAGGGTCGGTAGGTCGAATTTTTTTTTTCACTTTTTTTATAAACATGAAAGTACTAGCCGGCTGGTTCGAAGACCCTAAAATCGACCAAAAAATGGTTAAAATGGGAGTGTTTTTTTCAAAATTGCATAAAAAAACGTAGGGTCGGCCCCGTTTTGTTAGGGTTGGTCGGGTGACCTGAAACAAACTTTTTTTTTGGCCTAACCCGTTAAGGACTGCATCGGGCCTTAACCCTTTAAGGACGGCAAGTCGCTAAAAGATGGCATTTGTCATCATGATGTACCAATGCAACCCTGGCGAGTGACTCGCCGGTGCTGCATTGGTGCATCATGCAGACCCTTCAGGAGTATCTCGATGCCATAGGGTTGGCATGATGCTTGAATGCCGAGTAACTTACCAGGGCTGCATTCATGCATCATTACGACCAAGGCTCGGATTCCCTCATACATTATGCCGTCCTTAAAGGCGCACTGAGTTGAGGACCTAGCCCTGCCGAGTTTTGTACGCAAACGACGTCGTGGGTTCAGTGCGCCTTTAAAGGGTTAACTGATTTAACTAGCTTTAGGCGAAACTCTTTCTAACCGCTGGTAGCCTAACCGGCGAGTGGAGCGGGGATCGGCAGACCCTGTTAAATATTCCCAATCTTTTTTTAAGGCCGAAAGGCCCCGGAGGGGCCCTGGTGGTGAGCTTGCGAACTACCAGGTTGAGGCATTATATTGTTTTCATTTGACAGGAAGTCAGTACGGGTGCCGCCATTTTGTTTTAAGGGGTGCCGCCATTTTGTTTTAAGGTGTCACAACACAAATGTATACATATAATGATAAAATTAATATTAATGAACCTTCTATCCTGAGGATGATCATAATCATAACTATACCCCCTAACATGGACCCAAGGAATTCAATGGTTCTATTGGTTTGTTGCTAAGACAGATGGTTGCCTAGCAACAGCTATTCTAATTGTTTATCTGCCTAGCAACACCCATTTTCATGCTCCTGAGGTTGATTATAATTGTACCTACCCCCCCTAACATGGACCCAAGAAATTCAATGGTTCTATTGGTTTGTTGCTAAAACGGCCGGTTGCTAGCAACAGCTATTCTAATTGTTTATCTGCCTAGCAACGCACATTTCAATGCTCCTGAGGTAAATAATAATTGTACCTACCCCCCTAACATGGACCCAAGGAATTCAATGGTTCTATCATTTTGTTGCTAAGACAGATGGTTGCCTAGCAACAGCTATTCTAATTGTTTATCTGCCTAGCAACACCCATTTCCATGCTCCTGAGGTTGATTATAATCCTACCTACCCCCCCTAACATGGACCCGAGGAATTCAATGGTTCTATTGGTTTGTTGCTAAGACGGCCGGTTGCCTAGCAACAGCTATTCTAATTGTTTATCTGCCTAGCAACGCACATTTCCATGCTCCTGAGGTTGATTATAATTGTACCTACCCCCCCTAACATGGACCCAAGGAATTCAATGGTTCTATCATTTTGTTGCTAAGACAGCTGGTTGCCTAGCAGCAGCTATTCTAATTGTTTATCTGCCTAGCAACACCCATTTCCATGCTCCTGAGGTTGATTATAATCCTACCTACCCCCCCTAACATGGACCCTAGGAATTCAATGGTTCTATTGGTTTGTTGCTAAGACGGCCGGTTGCCTAGCAACAGCTATTCTAATTGTTTATCTGCCTAGCAATGTACATTTCCATGCTCCTGAGGTTGATTATAATTGTACCTACCCCCCCCCTAACATGGACCCAAGGAATTCAATGGTCCTATTATTTTGTTGCTAAGACAGCTGGTTGCCTAGCAACAGCTATTCTAATTGTTTATCTGCCTAGCAACACCCATTTCAATGCTCCTGAGGTTGATTATAATCCTACCTACCCCCCCTAACATGGACCCGAGGAATTCAATGGTTCTATTGGTTTGTTGCTAAGACAGCTGGTTGCCTAGCAACAGCTATTCTAATTGTTTATCTGCCTAGCAACACCCACTTCAATGCTCCTGAGGTTGATTATAATCCTACCTACCCCCCCTAACATGGACCAAAGGAATTCAATGGTTCTATTAGTGCTGCTGCACTGGTGGCCACCTAGTGGCTGTATATTACACTAAATCCCTGTAATGGCATGTTTTCCCCTGTTGTGTCACATCCGTCAGTTATATCATCCTCCCGCCCTGTTTATATGGTGTCTTGAATGGGTTCCCTACAAATATACCAACCATGTAGACATTATGTTCCTTCAAATGCAAGAATTGCGGTTGTTGCCGCGTATAAAAATGCCTGAGGCATTTTTTTACGCGGCAACAACCGCAATTCTTGTTTACTGACTCTCGAGAGACAGTAAGTGATTACAGCAGAATCTAGACTGTAAACTCAGCCCCATTAGTAGTATAGTATGTATCGGAACGGGACTATAGTTAAGTACTGTTTATTACTCAATCGACATGCAGCCAATCAGAGGCCTCCATTTGGTCACGTGACCGGAAGTGACCTACTTAGGGGATTAGTGGTGACGTCACGTGACCTAGTTAGCCAATCAGAGGCCTCCATTTGGTCACGTGACCGGAAGTGACCTACTTAGGGGATTAGCGGTGCATTCTGGGTAACCCTGCAGCCAATCAGAGGCCTCCATTGGGTGACCGGAAGTGACCTACTTAGGGGATGGTGCATTCTGGGTAACCTACTGACCTACTTAGGGGACCGGAAGTGACGTCATATGACCTAATTTAGGATCACGTGATCGGAAGTGACCTGATGAGTCACGTGACCGGAAGTGACGTCACACGACTTAATGGCCAATCGGAAGCGACCTGATTGATCACGTGACCGGAAGAAGAAGAAGTTTTTTTTTGTTTAGGATCCCGTGACTGGAAGCGACGTCGTCACATGAGTGACGCTTTAAGAGACTGCGCGACTTACTAGTAAAAGAAGCCGTATGATAATAAAAACACAACAATATTTTCTTTTAATTTTTTTTTATTTTTTTTTTCAATCTTGATAAACACTCTATTTTTGAAAAGATGCACACGCTTATTTTTTTTTTTTTTTTTTCATATCTCTAAAGGACTCGTTGTCACACCGTCAGAATGCACGCGACGCTTATAATACAAGTAGCGCACGCCGTCTTTCTCTATGGTGTAGGTGACCATTTTGTTTCGCACCACTTTGAAATTTCTATTTACAGCAATGAGAGTTTTTCGTTGGCGAAGAACATCCAAGAAGGCGTCTGGTTCCTGGGGGTTTTGTTTCTTCTGTACGCCTTTTGCACTCCATTTTTTGGATTTTCTTTCACCGGTGTCGCTGACTCGATCGTAGCAAATGTAAGTCTTAGGGTTGAGACTTAGGATCCCGTCACCTTCCCACTCTGCTTTCATGAGCCCCGAAGTTCTCAGATCGTGAAGGTACCGTCTCTCACAACATCCGCCGGGCGGCGCACACCATTCTCGCACTCTTTCCGTTTTTGTCTTCACGAAAAGCTCTAAGTGCTCGTCGCACACCGCTGTCGGAAGCCACTTTCGTTTCTCTCTGAAGTACGTCTCTCTCAGGCGAGGTTTCACTAGGTCATCCAACGTGGCACCGCTGAGAGCCATGTAAAGACTGTCGGTGTCCATTTGACAAAGGGCATAATCGCGCCGATCGACGAATCTATCCAAGAAGTCGTATGTGAACTCTAACATTTTCAACTTCGCGTACTGGTATACCATGAACCCTATCTGAATAGGGAGGTTGTTCTTGACCGTTTTCGGTTGTAGTTCGACTTCAAACAGATCGGAAGTCAACTCGGACGCCTTTTTGAAGCGCCACGAATTGGCCAATAGTTCGAACTTCCGACTGTCAGTGTATCTCACCGCCGTGTGTTTTTCTTTGTTGCAGATTGTTTTACCGTACGTAGCGTTTCCCATTAACTTGTAACAGTCTGACAGAATTTTCTCGTTCTCGTTCACGTCGCCACGTCTTCGCGCCGCCGTCACTTCGTCCGCGAAACCGGCAAAGGAGCGTTTAGGTAGGTATTCTACCACCAGCTGCACTTTGGTGACTATCAAACCGTGCTCTAAATACCACTTGAGAAGCGGCGTTCCCAAGAGAATATTTTTTCCGTGGTAACTCCCTATCAGACATCTCTGAGGCGTGCTCAACAGCTTTTCTTCCTGCGCAAAGTCTGACATGTGAGGGCCTATGTCCGATTTTGAAACGGTCGCGTTCTTGAAAACGGGGGTCATTTCTTCGAAGTACTCTCGTAGGTGAGGCGGCGTAGTGATGTCCACTTGAACTAAACCGAACATTTTCTCCTCTTTCACAGCGGAAAGGATGTCGCTCTCGCTCATCGCGTTTCGAGACACTTTCAAAGCGTCAACCTTCCAGCGTTGTTGGGAGGCCTTGACCCGCTCATCTCGACGCTTCATCTCTCGCCATTCGCACTCCCACACGACGACCAGCTTGTAACCTAACGCTTTCAAGTAAGCGCTTACTCTGGTCGTTCTGTCGCGTCTCTCCTCTCTCAGTGAAGCGCACTGATATCGGTGCGACGGTATGCACTCGTGAGCGTGGAACCAACACCCGTGAAACTGGAAAACCGTATTAGAGGCCGCGTGAAATCCGTCCACGCGAATTCTCCGACAGCCTACCGCCATCTCGCCGCCGTTCAGAGCGTGGCGCAGTTTCACGTCGCGGTCGTGCTCTACGAAGCGTAACCACTCCAAAGCGCTGTGAGAGTTTCTTTGCCTGATTTCGGGCTTGAACTCGGTCTCGGGCCGTCTCACCGCGTAATAGCCCGTGCAGTGCGCTTCGCTCATGCAGCGCAAGTACAGAGAGTTAGCGTCTAGTCCTAGGATGTGTTGGCACGGTCTCGCTTCTTCGCCGTACTTGTGCTCCCTTATCCGCGTGGTGCCCTTCTCGTGAAATCTATGGAAGATGATGGAAGGACCGCCGACTAGATTCTCTTTGATCAGAGCGTGGAGGACGGCGTCGAACTGGGGAAACGTTGTGAACGCGTCTTCTAGGTTTTGGAAGAGGAAGCGTAAAGTCAAACCGGCGAGAGAAACTCCGTCTTTCAACATGTCGATGCCGCGATCTTGGAAAAATTTAGCGTGATTTTTCAGAGCTTCTATGAAAGGTTTCACGTCTTTGTTGTTGTAGTGGATCAAGTAGTCTTCCATAGTTTGCATCTTCTCGTCGGACCAAACTTTCTGACATGCGGCGTAGTCGGATTCGGACATTTTGACGCCCGTCAGCTCGCTGTCGAAAGCCGATCTCGGCGGCAGCGTTCTGTTTGCCAGTTTCCTGGTAGACGTCATCCATTCGTAAGGAAAGTGACCTTTCTCTTCGTTCCTGGTGAAAGCTCGCAAATAGGTCGCGTAGTTGTAACCGGGTGCCAAATAGTTGACTACGTCCAAGAAAACCGTGTGCTGTGTGTAAACCGCCAAGTATTGATTGCTTCTCTTTATGACGCTGAATTCTTGGTTTCTTCGGTCTCCGGAGGCGAAGAACGAGTGAAGGCGTATTTTGATCAGGTTCAAGTCGTAACGCCCCGAGTTGAAGCCCACCACTGGAGCTTGACGGATGTATCTCAGAAGACGCTTCTTCAGTTGAACTAACGGGTGTCTGGTCTGAGCCGCAGCGAAGCCGCCTGGAGAAGGGGTGGTGAACGTCGCCTCCTCCAGCAGGAGAGCTTCACCTATCGCCGCATCTAACTTCGCTAACGTCGGTCGGTAAAGTTCTAGCACAGCTTCCCCGATCGCTTTGGCGTTCTCGTTTATGTGATTTAAAACTCGGTCCAACAAGGGGTCGGAATCTGCGTCGGACGCTCTGACGAAGCAGACGGGCCCCTCCCACCCCGGAAAGTCGGATGCGACGCTAGCCGACAAAGGGACGTGATCCCACAGCAGGGACACGTGCTCCGTCGACGGTTCTTTGCACGGTCTGAAGAAAGCCTCGAAATCGAAGGCGATCTTGTAAGGGTAGATTCCGGAATGTCCGTCGGGGGGAAAAATGGAGAAGTCTGCTAGCGCTTCGAAAATCGTTCTCGAATTTTGGTAGATGCCACCTACGTAGCGCAACTTGACTTGTCGGCAAGAGGAAAGCTGGTTCCTGTGTCTCTTCAGCAAGAACTCGGTGGTGAACGCCGCCTTACACTTGCAACATTCGTATATGCCCGCGTACGCGTTGAAGTCCGTGACGAGAGAGACGTGCAAACCGCCTTTCGCCGTCAGGTGTAGGTTGACTTTACCTCGGGCGGCCACAGTTCTGGAAGGTGGTCTGATCAGAGTAACGCGTCTTCTCAACTTCCGCCCCGGCACTTGACGCGACGCGGTGTAAACCGCTATTTGTACGTCAAACAAGTTCTCTAACGCGGGTAAGTCGCGGATGTTCAGACCCGGAAAGGATTCAGGTGTGGCAGCGGGACAGAACTGACGTAACAAATCTGAAGCGCGCTTGCTGGTGTTGTATAAGTGAAAGGAAATGCAGCGGAAGATGCAGAGGTTGTCCTTGTTGGGAAAATCTAACACGCCGCTTCTCTTTCCAACTCGACCGGCCTGAGTGATCCTACCGCCTATGGGGAATTCCCCCGGTCCCATGTAAACGCAGATGTTCAAATTGGTAGGAAAAAGAACGTGCCACTTGGTGTCAGCGTCGCAAAGTTTCCGTACCTCCTCGCAAGCGACGGTGTTTTGCATCTTTGAGAGGAGCTCTTCCAAAGTTTCTGAATTAGTTACAGTAGGGAGCGGTTGTATGAGAGTTGCGTTGTTCTGGGAGGCGTGGAAGTAGCGCAGTTTGCTCTTGTCTTCTCTGTGTTGTAACAGTAAGCCTACCGAGAAACCCACTTTGTATCTGAATCTTTGTGTCAAGTGAATGCGACGCATAGTATCTACAGCGTCACTCAACTCGCCGGTTGGTAGCCTGAAGTTTGTTACACTCACGCGAGTCCCGTGCATCCTGACGCCCGTTTGTATCGCAGGCCAATTCGCCGTGAACGTTTCCTCCCCGTTCGGTACAGCACATATGCGCGGAGGGACGGTCACCCCGTCCAGAGATTCGCGTCGACAAGCGCTCTTTCGGCAATCCCCTTCGCCGCATAGAGGGCAAAACTTAGCTACTACTCTACAATTTTCTACGTGTCTCTCGTGGTTGTACGCTCTTTTAAACATTTTGAAACACTTTTCGCATACGTACTGTGTCATGTTTTTTTTTCACTCGGTTACCAACTACTTAGCCGTCTAACTATCTATCTATCTATCTAGCCATCTATCAATCTGTCGTCTATGTAACTATCTTTCTGTCTGCTGTCTGTGTATCCGTCTGTCTGTCTGTCTGTCTGTCTGTCTGTCTGTCTCATACAGCGTACGTCAAACGCTGTGTGTGTGTGTGTGCGCGCGTGAGCGTTGAGCGTCTCTCATTCCGAATCTATGCCGAGATATTTCAGAATGATCTCTGTTTTGTCATCCAACTCTTTGAGCGCTCTGGCGGACAGCGTCACCCCCTGCTGTGTGGGTTTTTTGTCAGGACCTTCGTACTTGCGCACGTGGACGAGGTTCTTACCGCTGTAGTAGCTCACAGCTGCGTACACTTCGCCCGCCTCATCCAGCACTGCGAACCAGGGGGTGTGATTAGGTTTTCCTTGCGCGGCCGCTGTGTCGCGTATGCGCACCACTGCGCGGATATCGGCGATGCGTGCTATGAGCTCGCGCAGCGCGTCGGCCGTGAAGTGCACTCGCTTGCTTCTGGTCAGAGACGCCTCTTTCACCTGGCCGTCTTTTGTGTAGCGCGGCCTCCTAGACAGTCTAGCCACGTCCTCCCAGATCTCCAGCGTCAAAGCTCCGTCTAAGCAGAACTCTAACCCGAGTGTTTTCTCTGCTTCTTCTCGTCCATCTCCTTCTTTTTCTTGTATTTTTCTCTTCTTAGTGGGCCTTGTTGTTCTGGAACTCACCTTAGAACGTTTCACACCCGCAGGATGAGTAACACCATCAGCGTGAGCTGAATCAGCAGCAGAACCGATAGCAGGAGCAGCGTCAGCGCTGGTGGTATCGGAGGTCTCGTTGTTGGAACAGCGCAGCCACACGCCGTCCGTGCTGTGTGTAGCGGTAGAAGATGAAGCGCCGCCGCCGCCCTCGTAAGGTGGCGGTGAGGGCAGTCGCCACGGACCGGACGGGGGGGCGCTAGCAGTGGAGGAAGTGAGGTCGAAAGGTCGAAGAGGGAAGCCGAAAAACGTACCGCTCACCCCTTGCCCTTCGGGTTCTTCGTACGCCTCGTCGTCAGCGTCGTTCTCTGTCTCACCCTGTTGCTGCTCCTCCTCCTCCTCTTCTTCTCGGTTCAGGGGCTGAGTGTCCGAATAGCTGTAACTCTCAGCGCGAGCGGCGTCGAGGGCGTCCGTCGATGTAGTGGTGGAGGAGAGGGGCTGTGCAACGTGCGGCAGGTCATCAAAGTCATCAACAGTAGTGGGGAGGTAAAAACCCGGTTGCCAGTACTGCGCTGTGCCAGGAGCGTTGTCGTCAGTAGTAGTAGCAGTAGCAGCAAGTGCAGCAGAAGCAGCCGCAGCAGGCGCAGCCGCAGCAGACGCAACAGTAGCAGGCGCAGCAGCAGCCTCAGCAGGCGCAGCCGTAGCAAGCGCAGCAGTAGCAGGCGCAGCAGCAGCAGCAGCAGCAGCAGCAGCGGCAGGCGGGACGGCGGTAGCAGCGGCAGCGCGCTTAGCAGCAACGTGTACCGTCGCGAGTGTAACAACGTCGCTAGCACGACGACTGCTACCAGTAGTACTACTAGTACTACTACCACTACTACTACTACTGCTACTACTAGTGCTACTGCTACTACTACTACTACTACTACTGCCGCGAGCGCTCGCTACAGCAGGAGGGTGATAAGACCAACCGGCTGCGGCGGTAGTCTCATGTTCAGTAGCAAGAGCAGGCACTGACGCTAAACGAACGCTGTTCCGCGTAGTCTTCTTGTTCTTGAACGCCGCTAGCTGTTGTCTTTTGCTCATGGTGGTGACTGTAGAGAGCAGCAAAAAAGAATGAGTGAGTGAATGGAGGTTTCCAAGCCCCTTATATACGCCTTCTCGCTTCTAGAGCTAAGCTACTTACCGACCCTGTTCAGCTGCCGCCGGCTGGCCGGCGGCCATTCACAAAGAGAAACAAAAAGACATAAGGCATGACGTTTTCAGCTGGATCCCTTTCCCCCCCCCTCTTTTGAGAGATCGACTGTGATGATGAGCTAAGCCGCTTACCACCCTGTTCAGCAATTCAACGCGCATTAGCTGTATAAAGGGTTAAGCGGTTGCTGCCTGCCGTCGACTGACCGGCGGCGGCCATTCACAAAGACATAAGGTATGACGTTTTCAGCTGGATCCCTTTTTGAGGGATCCACTGTGGTGAGCTAAGCCGCTTACCACCCTGTTCAGCCATTCAGCGCGCGTTAGCTGTATAAAGGATTAACGGTAACGGTGATGAGCTTACAGTGTGTATACAAAAAAAAAACTACAGGAGGCGTGTGGCGTGAAGCAGGACCCCCCTAAGACGAACGTGCCTGTCTGTGAGTAGAGGCGTGTGCATGTGGTGAGCGACTTAAGTGTAAGACAAAAATCGCCACCTCCTGCCGTGGTGAGTAGACCGGGCCGGCTAGGCGGGCGGGCGGCCGGCTAGTTCAATAGGGAGGGGTGACAGCTGCCTAAGGCTGTGCATGAAAAAAAATCCGATTTTCACCTGACCTCTGACGTTTGTTACAATGAATGTCAGAGGGAGGGAGACGTCCTCGGGTAGGGGGTAGGAGGTATTAAGGCTATGAGTGAGGAAAAAACACCGTTTTCAGCTGGTCTCCACGGATAGCGATGCCACACCCCCTCGTCATCTAAGCTCTTAAGGAGCGGAGCGGCTGAAAAAGCGTCATGCGGACAGGGTGCTAGACAGCTGGAGCGCTGTTGGAAATGGGATTAAACTCCCTCTGTATAAAAAGCTCTCATTTCTGTTGGAAAAAAAACATATCACCTCTGACCCCAGTAACGGCTACTACCACCACCACCGCCACCACCACCACCGCCGCCACCGCCGCCGCCGCCGCCGCCGCCGCTACCGCCGCCGCCAAGACGAGACGAGATGGCTCAAGCTATTCCACTTTCAAGCTCGCCTTCACCGCCCGGTGCGCCTGAAAAAAAGTTAATGCGGCTTGACGACGTGAGACGCGGCGCGAGGCAGCAGACCGATGATGGGGAGACCCGACAGGTAGGACAGCGGCGGTTAGCCTATAGCGACGCCTTGCTTCGTCAACTAGGTAAAGAGTTGAGCGGCTGTTGGAGAGAGTTGGGCAGTAGCTTAAAAGTCAGCGCCGCCCGTATGGATGCTCTAGTAGAGCGCAGTGTCAAGACACCGGAGGAGCTGTGTACGGCGATGTTCCGAGTGTGGTGGGGTGAAACCCCGCATCGTCATAGATGGGGCGAGCTCGGTCGCGTCTTCACCCGCATAAGACGCATGGAACTGTTGGCTCAGTGGATGGCCCTTCTCCACAGACAGGGGTTGGATTTCGAAAACCCCGACTCGCGCGCGATGCACAAGCACTTGGGCACCCTCGGCAGACGTCTGGGTAGCAGGTGGAAAGAGGTGGGGGACCATTTAAAATTGTCGCCTGAGAGGTTAGATAAGATCGCTGAAGAATGCGAATACGGAGGAAGTCCCGCTGAGTGGGCCTTCCGAGTGTTGAAAATGTGGCAAGATGAAGCTGACGGCGCCGGCGGTACGCCTTTTGAACTCCTTCGAGTGTTGACTGAGGACATGGGAAAGTTTGGCCTCGGCATCGCGATATTACTTGACTTTATCAAGCAAGAAACAACGAGAACGACGGACATGTGAATTGTTGTGTTTTATTTTCATACGTCTTCTTTATTAGTAAGTAAAAAAAAAAATATCATAACAATTAAGACGCGCGATCTCTTAAAGTGTCACTTCCTCCAGTCGCAGCTGATCGCCTCATCGCAGCACGTGATAAACAAAAAAAAAACGAAGAGACACGCTTCTTCCTCTCGAGAGGAAGAAGCGTGTCTCTCGATTGAAATCTTTTTCTTTTCTTTTTTTCTTAAAAGAGACAAACGCCCCTTAGAGTGCTCCCCCACCCCCCTAGAGTGCCCCCCTCCCCCCTCCCCCCCCCTCCCCCCCACCACCCGCCCCATGCATCCTAAAAGCGCCCCCCTCCCCATGCATCTTAAAGGGGCCCCCCTCCCCCCCTCCCCTCCCCTCCCCCCCCTTATACACTCTAAAGAACGCTTCTACCTAGTTCAATAAGTCACTTCCAGTCGCTCGTAAAACAATAAAAAATGAAAAAAAAAGAAAAAAAAACTTATATCGTAGTGTTTTTTATTAGTTTACCGAAAAAAAATAAGAGACTCGCCTCCTCCTCCAAAAAAAAAGATATCACATTTTAAAGCCCGTGACCCCTTAAAGACGCTCATCTCTTCATTAAGTCGCGTGACGTCACTTCTTCTTCTTCTTCTTCTTCTTCTTCTTCTTCTTCTTCTTCTTCTTCTTCTTCTTCCGGTCACGTGATCAATCAGGTCACTTCCGGTCACGTGATCCTCAATGAGGTCACTTCCGGTTGGCCATTAGGTCATGTGACGTCACTTCCGGTCCCCTAAGTAGGTCAGTAGGTTACCCAGAATGCACCATCCCCTAAGTAGGTCACTTCCGGTCACCCAATGGAGGCCTCTGATTGGCTTCAGGGTTACCCAGAATGCACCGCTAATCCCCTAAGTAGGTCACTTCCGGTCACGTGACCAAATGGAGGCCTCTGATTGGCTAACTAGGTCACGTGACGTCACCACTAATCCCCTAAGTAGGTCACTTCCGGTCACGTGACCAAATGGAGGCCTCTGATTGGCTGCATGTCGATTGAGTAATAAACAGTACTTAACTATAGTCCCGTTCCGATACATACTATACTACTCCCATTCACCAATTTTTTTCTTTTTTTTAAACATTTGTGGTGTCTATATATTTATTATTTCCCATACATTTAGGGTCCACAGTAAAAAGATGCCCCAGTGTGTTGGGTTAGTCCTCGTAGGTGTGTCATTGTACTTGGCACAGGTAGACGGTTAAATATGCCACACTTAGGTACTAGTCATTTATTACTAGATGGGGGGGGGGGGGGGCGCTTGGTGGATTTTATACGGCACTTTTTCCCACTGTCCCCTCCCCCCACCAAGTAGCCGAAAGTAATTTTGACCGCCCGCCTCACTACGTTCGGATTTTGAGAATAAATGGCCCGTTTTCAATTTTGACCCCCCCCCCCCTCCCAGCATGGAGGCTTTTCCAGTTTTGCACCGCCACTCCCCCCACCGAGGGCGTGTTTGTCATTATGACAACCCTCCCCCCCCCCCATATCCACCAAGCCCCCCCCCCCCCCCAAGCTGGCAGTATGACTCGGCCCTTATATGTATGTATGATCATATAGCCAAGCCATTAAGCAGTTTGATATACATGTATGGGAAGGGTGTGTTTGGGGGTGGGGGTGATTGACACATTTTCGCATAACATTTTGTCTGACCCCCCATCCCCGGTGATGGCTATAGGTTTTATATCCCCCTCTCCCTTAACTTCTGCTTTTGAAAAATAGGACCACATTTAACATTGACGTTTGATAAGTCCCCCTCCCTCTTACTACATGTATTTGCCTCTGTATTTTTATCCTCTCCCCCCCATAATTCCTCCCAGATGGTGATAACATGACTCAGCTGTAATATAAACCTTACACACGTTGAAGCTCTCCTGGTACTACTGACTGGGTGTATCAATATTATACCGGTCTGATGGTAAATTCATAATTAAAAACAAAATCAATAATTGATTCTATAGCATGGTTATAAACCCAACATTGACGCTTTGCTGCGTGCCCGGGGCTGCGTGGGACTCTAAATCATTTGTATGGGCAAAAGAGGGGCCAGGATTTCAATGAATATTGATTCATTAGGTTCTGCTATGTGTGTAGTTATTAACATCTTGGTTTAATATCAACCCGATGTCATTATATATGGACCAACGATATGAATGTTCATAGCATAATATGTATGCCTAAGGCTGTGTCTCACGACCTTGGGCCAATGTTTTTGTCTCTGACCGGGTGCCAGCTCTGACCGGGTGCCAGCTCTGACCTGGGGCCAGCTCTGACCGGCCTGAATAAAAACGGGTTATTTAGAGCAGATGTAGATAGAATTTGGCTGAAAAGGTTAATGGATGTTACAACTCTTTAAACTAGTCATTAGTTGCCAATTTTTATCATCATCTGCCCTAAATAACCCGTTTTTATTCAGGCCGGTCAGAGCTGGAACCCGGTCAGAGCTGGCACCCGGTCAGAGCTGGCACCCGGTCAGAGACAAAAACATTGGCACAAGGTCGTGAGACACAGCCCTATGCTTATTGCAGGTCATAAATTGACATTTCTTTGGCAAGCCATTTTATCAATAGCTATGTCACCTCAAATCAAAAGAATCATTTTAATGCCATTGAGGCGTTGGTGATTATCATTACCAACCCTGACCCCACCTGGTGGGATTTCCGAAAACTGACTGCGCTGCATAGTTTACCACATACAAACACCGAGGAAGGTTAGATCATGGAGTGATGAGTAGTTAAGTGGTGAGTGGTTGTGGGTCATGTGATGTATGGTTGGGTGATGAGTGGCTATGTGATGAGCGGTTGTGTGATGAGTGGTTGAGCGATATGTAGTTGACTGATTGTGGTATATGTGATGAGTGGTTGAGTGATGAGTGGTTGTGTGATGAGTGGTTGTGTGATGAGTGGTTGTGTGATGAGTGGTAGTGTGGTGAGTGGTTGTGTGATGAGTGGTTGTGTGATAAGTGGTAGTGTGATGAGTGGTTGAGTGATGAGTGGTTGTATGCTGAGTGGTTGTGCGATGAGTGGTTGTGTGATAAGTGGTTGTGTGATAAGTGGTTGTGTGATGAGTGGCTGGGTGATGAGTGTTTGAGTGATGAGTGGTTGTGGGATGAGTGGTTGTGTGATGAGTGGTTGAGTGATGAGTGGTTGTATGCTGAGTGGTTGTGCGATGAGTGGTTGTGTGATGAGTGGTTGTGTGATAAGTGGTTGTGTGATGAGTGGCTGGGTGATGAGTGTTTGAGTGATGAGTGGTTGTGGGATGAGTGGTTGTGTCATGGGTGGTTGTATGCTGAGTGGTTGTGTAATGGGTGGTTGTGTGATGAGTGTTTGTGTGATGAGTAATTTTGTGTGATGAGTAATTTTGTGTGATGAGTGGTTGTGTGATGAGTGGTTGTGTGATAAGTGGTTGTATACTGAGTGGTTGTGTGATGAGTGGTTGTGTGATGAGTGGTTGTGTGATGAGTGGTTGTGTGATGAGTGGTTGTGTGATAAGTGGTTGTGTGATGAGTGGTTGTGTGATGAGTGGTTGTGTGATGTGTGGTGAGTGGTTGTGTGATGAGTGGTTGAGTGATGAGTGGTTGCGTGATGAGTGGTTGCGTGATGAGTGGTTGTGTGATGAGTGGTTGTGTGATGTGTGGTGAGTGGTTGTGTGATGAGTGGTTGTGTGGTTGTGTGGTGAGTGGTTGTGTGATGAGTGATGAGTGGTTGCGTGATGAGTGGTTGCGTGATGAGTGGTTGTGTGATGTGTGGTTGTGTGATGTGTGGTGAGTGGTTGTGTGATGAGTGGTTGTGTGGTTGTGTGGTGAGTGGTTGTGTGATGAGTGATGAGTGGTTGTGTGATGAGTGGTTGAGTGATGAGTGGTTGTGTGATGAGTGGTTTGATGATGAGTGGTTGAGTGGTGAGTGGTTGCATAATGAGTGGTTGTGTGATGAGTGGTTGTGTGATGAGTGGTTGTGTGATGAGTGTTTGGGTGATAAGTGTTTTGGTGATAAGTGTTTGAGTGAAGAGTGGTTGAGGATGAGTGTTTGAGTGATGAGTGGTTGAGTGATGAGTGGTTGGAGGATGAGTGGTTGTGGGATGAGTGGTTGTGTGATGAGTGGCTGGGTGATGAGTGATGAGTGGTTGTGTGATGAGTGGTTGTGTGATGAGTGGTTGTGTGATGAGTGTTTGGGTGATAAGTGTTTTGGTGATAAGTGTTTGAGTGAAGAGTGGTTGAGGATGAGTGTTTGAGTGATGAGTGGTTGGAGGATGAGTGGTTGAGTGGATGGCGATGAGTGGTTGAAATTTGAGTGGTTGAGTGCAGGTTTTTTACTTAATCATCAGCAGTTGAGTGGCAGGTAATTGAATGATGAGTGGTATAGTGATGACTGAGGCCAAAAAAAAAGAAAGTTTGTTTCAGGTAACCCGACCGACTCTATCAAAACAGGGCAGACCCTACATTTTTTTGTGCAATTTGAAGAAATTTCTGTATTTTTACCCTTTTTCGGTCAATTTTCGGGTTTTCGGACCTGCTGACTGGCATTTTCATGTTAAAAAAAAAAATCCGACCTACCGACCCTACATTTTCTGCTCATGTTACCTGAAACAAACCTCTTTTTTTTGGCCTAAGTTCTGAGTAATTCTGAGCAATCTAGTGAGTAGTAGAGGCATAAAACGAAAATACTCATCTGTCTCTCCAACTTACCATGGCTGAGAAAATGTTATAATACTCTAATACTACAACATGTGACATCTAACCAATGACACAGTCATATAAAAAGGACTTTCCCCTTTGTGCCTGCTGCATGTTAGAGACATGGAATGTTTGAGAATAGAGAAATCTATGCTAGATCACCTGACATTGGCTGTCCATGAAGCCAAAGCTTAGACAGTTACTGAGATATTTGAATCTAAAAAAGGAAAAAAAAGGGCGGGTAAGTGGCCTCACAGATGACTCAGGGTAATCTGTCAATTCTGGCATCAGAAATGAATTCAAATGAGTGATCTAATTTGAGTACAATACGTTATTTCTCATTTCTGACGGAATCGTAATCGCCAGAAAAAGCTACCCTAATTTCATATATTGGAAGTCATATATAATCGAATTCCAGGTGGTGGCTGTAGGTGAGCAGGTGGCTGTGGGAAAGCAGGTGGCTGGGGGCAAGCAGGTGGCTGTGGGCGTCAGCGCCCAGCAGCGCGTAACCGCTGTTTTACGTCTCGACCGAAAAGCGAGTCGATCCATCGCCGTTTCCGTTTCGCCATGTCGGTCGGCTGCGGGGCGGCGTGTGCTACACGTCCATGCCTTTGCCGTCCATCCCCTGTTCCCCTGCCCCTGGTGTACAACCGCTATCTGTATCATAACCGCTATCTGTTAACATATAGATATAGAGTGGATGTGACTTGTTGCATAGGTCCTTGCGGTAGAATGTGCCCAGTTTTTGCCCGCTTTGGGGGTAGAAAGAGAGAAATTTCTATCTTCTGCTGAAAACGCTTATGCCTTGAAGTCTATGGGTGTCTGAAGCGGGTGGTAGCTTTTTTTTTAGTACATTTCCATGATAGCGAAAGAGAGAAATAACTTCGTGAAGATCGCAGTTCAATATCTTTAAGAAAAATTGAGATTTTTAGAATTTTTTTTGAGGAAAATGCTGTCCCCCGATCTTGCCTATCTCATGTTTTTTTCCGCATTTCTCTATCTTTAATGATAACCGAAATACAACGATTCTCCTATGTCACAAAATTGTCTTAAAATGCAAAATTGGTATGTGTATATTACTCAGGGTTAATTAAACCCTGAGTCAATAAATAGAATGATATGCCCTGTATAAACTTGCATATATGAAGTTCTGAGGGAGCTTCAGTGCTTGTGGTTGAAATACATTTTTTAAATTGTCTCTATTTAGCACCATAGACTAAATATTTGAGTGTTTGGAGTATGAGTGACTGAAGGAAGTCTTTATGACTGAAGTAAGCCAACAATAAATCATCTGTTCATATGTGTTTTTATTACAAATGTAATCACAACCACCCTTAATATTGATAATCCACGAAATAAAGTGATGAAATTCAGGCAAATGGCACCATTCTATAATCTCTACTAAACAATACAATTCCTCCTTGATATGATTATTTCAGACCATTTTCCATAAGTGCACACTACTCATCCAGATGTCTCTGTACAGTGTTAACATATTGGTCTATAAAAGCTAGTAATTACATGCCCAAATGGCGAATTTCTTGCTGTCATATTCCATATTTCCCAAGCACACATATATAGCAGGAGAGGTATTCCCTTAATGTACAGCATAATACTGTTCTCTGCTTGTTTGCTCTCTCATCTAATATGGAAGCACTTGATATAAAGTGTCAACACTCGCTTTAATTACTCCCAAATATCTGCACAATGTATATAACTACATTTGGACACATCAGAAGCCTCCTGTGCAGTAATAGAGGGTTGTCTTTACATCCAGTACCTAGGAACCATAAGAGGACTTGTCAAATTAGGAATTGGTTTATAGTAGTTTTGGTATGCAACAAAAACTATCAGTATATTTATAACACCCCTGGTAGCGACTAGAGCAAGAAAGCTAGAATACTGTTGGTCATAGGTTCAGCCAGGGCCCAGAAAACATCACTGTCTCCTTGAAGCACACAGGTTTTTATAATGTCAATAAAGATGCTGTATCAATTCCCCTAACACCGGTTTATTATATCACCAATTTATACATGTTTATCTCATTCCTCGGTATATCATATAGTATGCCACAGTGGGTACTCTTTATCCCTCAGTATGTATACTCTAATTCTTCACATAGATCATGATTAAAGAACAGAATAGTACTAACTATATATGTCATATGGGACATGCAGCTGTGTAAGAACATCTACCAGGAAATAACATTATGTTTGGATCATCCAACATATAATATATTACTATCTTCAACAGATCGGGGAGACCGGGCGAGGAGCACACCACTGACTAGTGACTTTTGTGGTAGCATCTGCAACAAGCAACTGAATGCACAAAGTGAATTAAATTATTTTGATCATCTCTTGTGTTATGCTTATCAACACAGATGTTGAATTAAAAGTCATGGCAGAGCAAATGATTAAAGTCATGGCAAGTTAGGTACTGGCAAGGGCAAGATATGCCCTTTAGTACTAAGAGTTAGAACATCAACTGCTGGTTTAATAATTTTCAATTACTTCAGCCTTTGATTGAGATGTCACTTAGACAAAACTTATCTAAATGTGAAAAAAGACAATAGTAACCATTTTAATATCAAGTTAACAAAGCTATGACAAGGGCAAAGCACACAATACATGAAATAAACTGATATTAAGCGTATCTGAATGCATGCGTTAAGCGTCACAAGGCATTGCAGGAAAGCATCTCTTCAAGCTTTGCACCTTCTTAACAAGCAAGACAAAAAACACTAAAAACAAAACAAAAACTAAATGGGGAAAACAGAAACATAACAAAGTGCCATTATGTGCAATAAGCATAGGACACTCACAAACTCATATATGGTCAATACTGAATTAATAGTATACATAAATGTACAATGCTGGGCCACTTCAACTCAAAATGCTGAATCACATGTCTTCTATGTGGTTATTGAAATACTGATATTTGTCATATCTGTACATGGTCAAGTTACAGTAATGTCATTCATATGTTTTTAATACAGCTTTGGCAACACCTTTCCTTATTTTGGGTTTCAAAGTTTTGGCCCCTGTGGAGACTTTATAATTTTAGAGACCAAAGCAGTGTTGAGTATCAATCATTAAGTCACCATTTCAATTTCACATCTGAAACAGGTCAATATTTTCGAATATTATTTAAAAGCAGTAGCAGTACTGCCCGGTATTCTCTGGGACGGACCATGGGAATATTTTCAGCTGCCCAATTGAAACCTGGTGTCGAATAATCAAAGCATCAATACCAATCCACTTTTTGGTGCTATGATTTAAGGGATTGTTCATTTATTAGTTACAGAGGGGGGGGGGTGGTGGGTTTGGTGGGGGCGTAAAAATTTCCGACCACTCCCGAGGGGGGGGCGTAAAAAATTCTGACCCCTCTTGAGGGGGGGGCGTAAAAAATTAAGCCCCTTTTTAGCAAAAAAGCCGCAAATTTCGCCGCCTCCAGCGAGGGGGGGGCACGAAACGTTACACGCGCTCTCGACGGGGGGGCGTAAAAAAAATTCCGCCCCTCCGCGCGAAATCTCACCACCCCCCCCCTGTAAATAATAAATGAACACTCCTTAACCTTTGATTTACAGATTTGTAATATAATGCAAGGGAAAAGTTCCCAGTATCCAGGAAAACTGTGATGGTGATGTTTCTGCAGATGACCAACGATGTCGCTGCGTATCCTTGGTCTGTCACTCATCTGTACGTCATGCCGATTTATGTAGTTCAGAACATCCATCAGTCAGCTCTTAATGTCATACTTCTTTTCTTGTGATGAAGAATGCTCATCTTTAGCAAAGCTGGAAAAGATGAGTCAGTCAGTTCACTCATTTATGATGTTAATTTACCCAGACCCAGTTTACTTCAAAACTATGGACCATCAGTCTGTGGGCCCTTTGTAAGTGTCAATCATTAATTCACTGTATTTGACAAAATTGATTTTAGTAGAATCTGCTCACCTCATCAGAAAGTATTCCTACAAAATGAATTAAATGATTATTTGTTGCCTAACTAATGGTAGGTACCTGGTGTGGAACCTAGGGTGCTACCATACTTATGTTCTTGATACGCAAAGGTAAACGTACCGTAAAGTCATGTTCAGTTTTTCCGTAACTTCTTCTTTGGTGATTCCCCTTCAGCGGCATTCTCCACGCTGGACGAGCTGAAATAAGCCACAAAGTTTACAATCTGATAATAAGAAAACATCAATAAAACTAGAGGTTTTGTTCCTCGAACTTTGCTCCAACCTCACTTTTATATCATTTATCAAAGGTGTTGCTGATATTATACTCAACAAAAAAAGACATTCCTAACTTAAGCAAAACATCTACTAGTAGTTGCTACAGATAAATCATGCCCTTACACTTATAGTTTCTAACAGCAGCCTAAGTACTTCATCTGGCCACAATAGTGTAGAAAGTGCTGAGCATGCAGTAGGTGCAACTTATTATAATGCAAACTTATCCCTCTTTTATAGAGGTACATTAGATATAGTAGGTGAATACATACAATCCAAATCCAAATTATCTAGTAAGTAGTTAGTTATGAAGAGATGGAACTTAAAATGCTCTCTTGATCCAAATGCAAGCTTACATGTATAGTAGGTGGTAAATGGGGATGTAAAATGCTCTATAAGTTTAATACTATAGAACTTCTATCTATGTCATCTGGACCACAAGTAAGTGTCATTCATCGGGACCCGTAGTGAATCATGCACGTCCCCACGCCTTCAGATCAAAGTACCAGTATTTCCAATTTGCATTCTTGTTGACCATTACAAAGCTTCCCATAATTTTAGCCTATATATGCTTATAGGGCCAAGTTTAAATAGATATCTTATAGTGGGTTCTATTCCGTGGAGGCCAAGTCTATGTAAAACTTTGTTGTGGTGGTCTGTGAACTTGCTATATACCTTGCTGACATCACATGGTGAGAGTACAGATGAGAAATTTTGAAAATTAATTTGGATGCGAATGAATATTTTCTCTCAACGAAATATTCATTGTCAAGCAATACAGGTTATGTGCATAATGATTTATTAAAAAATATTTAGTAGTGATATGAGTTAAGTAATCATTCTGAATAGATGCTATTCTGATCAATGTATTATGATTATCTGGCCACTAGCAATTTAGGCAGTCTGAGAGTCCCTTTGTCAGTCCAAATTTTACTTATACTAAGTTACAGTACTATACTATTGTAAGCTGAGTCTACATAACAACTATTTCTATATATACAGGGCAGCGATGTCAAATGCAGTTTCCCCTGCACATATACGCCTCTATGAAGCATTACTAATTCTTTTCATTAAAAAGGAATCAAACATAAGGTTGTTTGTGCTCTTAGAAACAACCCTTTATTCCAATTACATATCTTAAATTAGATGATTTTAAAAATCTGTGACACTACAAAAATATTACCCTCATAAATAGCATTTTGTTCACTCAGTGAATTCAGATGACACACAGGAATGGTTCTGTGGGACACAAAAACGTGGAATCCCACAGATCCGAGGAGATTTCCCACCCCTGACAGGAGTAACATTAGTACTACACCCTAGTCAGGAGAGACTGAGTGATCACTATTTTTATATCTGTAAAGGTAATGGTAGCGTTACAACATTGTGTCCTATGGAGATTCCCTACCTTGGTTTCCATTTGGGGTTGAAGTGCTTTTTGAGTGGGGCCCAACACTTGAAGTACTCCCCATCTACCTTCTCACACGTCTTGTTGCCCCACGTCGTCACCCGCAGACTCAGACACGACTCAAACATAAACGCCTGAATAAGGCAAGAATGTAAGTATTACTTAAACATGAATAAGGCAAGAACATAGGCACTAATTAGGGAGTGCTCATTTGTTAATAATAGGGGTGGGGGCTGGACTTCAAGATGGGAGGGACCAAAATAATTTAGACCCTTTGAGATAGGAAGGGGGTGGTGGTCTTTAAGGCCCTCATCATTCAATAGGTTCATTTATTAAGTGTTTTTAGGGATACATTCCAGAGGTCAGGTGGTTTCATAACTAGGACCGTTTCTCTCTGCCCGCTGTCTACTTTCACACAAGACTCTACTCCCCCAAGGGTAATGAGTATCAAGGCTAGTAAGTCTGGTTAGCTTCAGAGCTAGATGATCAATATATAAATGAACAGAACATGCTTGTATGTGGACGTGGCGGTGTTAACCTCCCAACACTACATACCATACTGACCAAGGGGGGTGCGAATTTGCCACACTATGGCTGACTGCTGGTCATGTGATCTAATCTAGGCATCTCATTGGCTGTCTGGGGGCTGGTCTTGCTCTCCAGGCACACATTTAGTGTATTCTATCACCAGTTTATTTAATCATACTAGAAAAAGGGGTTGAGTTTTCAGTGAAACTCTTATATAAATAAAGCTAGTTTAATTATTTTCTAGAAATTTGGAAGAAATTGGTGCTCAATCTGTGATTGGCCCAAGGTGATATGTTGTCATGCCAATGACTGTGGTTCATTAATTTTTTTCCCACGCCAAATCGGAATCAAAAATTTTCTTTTGAATTAAGAAAATTTCCTGGTAAAAATAAATTGGTACAGAAAAATCCTCACTAAATGAACAGAACATTCTACAAAACAAAGCAGATATCAAAGATATCCTCAGATATTTGATACTGATATACTCAAAAAACAGTTTATTTTAAAATCAATGAGACTAACTGTGCCTCTATTACACTTTAACATTATATGACTACCAGTTGTAACTAATTAAAGGCCCATAGAGCCCAGAGAGTTAACATTATATGACTACATGTATGACAATCTGCCCACCTGTGTACCGTCGGCCACGCGCTGTGGCTTCAGCTCCCCGTTGGACGCCTTCTCAAAGCAGTCAGCGTCCGGCCCGTGAGGCGTCATCATACTGTGTAGACTCCCACCCCCCGGCACAAAGCCTCCCTCCTGAAATATGGGCATCCATATTACTAACAATTCTGTTTATACTTCTTTTTTATTTTATATTATGAGGTATTTTTATCTTAAATACAGTAAGCCTATTAATGTTTACTGTCTTCTTTTTATGTAGGAAAGCACTTTTAAAAATAGATTTATTGATGCTGTATCCTTTGTTGAACAAAGTCCTTTTTTGTCTGTAATGACATCTCTTTTACATACATTTTAAAACTTAACAGGAATTGATATATAACTATGCAAGAATCGAACACAAAGTTCATCTATAGTATTTATCATCCTGTGGATTTTCCAACAGATGTTTACATAATCATACAAAGTTGATTATAGACTAGAATAAAACCATATTATCTAGATCCATTTAATTATCAACTAAATAGATATTAATAGAGTAGGGAGTCTCTTACCTTTGCTTCATACCTTCCTAGAATTAGTCCCATAAACTCACTCATGCAGTTTCCTGTGGAAGAAAAATAAGATATATCTGCAATGTAGCTAAAGACACATATATACTAATTGAAATCAAGAATTTATCGGTAATTTCAAAGCCAAACAAAATATTCAAGCAAACAAGTAATTGAGTTGTTATAATCAACCTCTCAATTTTATTGCTATCTAAATATGTTTCACAATCTTGTGACTTCATAATAACAGTTAGAGGTTCATGAGTTAGCTGTAAAGTCATGTTACTCACTGTGGTAGTAGGGGGGTCTGAAGGTGTGGTCAGTCGCTGCCCACCGCGGGGGGAAGATGACAAAGTCAGCGATGGCCGTCCCCGGCCGTAATGACTGACACGTCAACACCGTGAATATAGATGGGTCCTGTAAGAGTATATGTGTCAGGATGAAGTAATTCTTCTTTTTTATATACCATAAAACCTCGCGTATAAGTCTAACTCACGTATAAGCCGCACCCCGACTTTGGGCCGATCCTATAAGCCGCACCAGCGATCTGGTTATGGTGACTTTAGTACTGTACTACAGTAGCAAAAACTCGCGTATAAGCCGCACCTGGACTCTGTGCCGATCCTATAAGCCGCACCAGCGATCTGATTCGCGTACTAGCCGCGGCTTATACGCGAGGTTTTACGGTAGGTGAATTTAAAGATGGATTGTGTGATATACATCACAAGTGACCCAGGGTGTGTAAGTGGCCGGTAATCAGTTATACACCTTTATATATATATTTAACAGCACGTTTTAGTATATGTCTGGCTATTCAAACATCCAGTAACCCAGCACCCGACCAGGTTATAAAACCCGACCATGTGCCTACCAAACACCCGACCATGTGCCTACCAAACACCCGATCATGTGCCTACAAAACACCCGACCATGTGCCTACCAAACACCCGACCATGTGCCTACAAAACACCCGACCATGTGCCTATCAAACACCCGACTATGTGACTACCAAACACCCGACCATGATCGGAGAAAGAGAGAAATTTGTACCCAAAGATCGCAGCTCAATATCATATTGAAAAAAAGAGATATTTAAATTCTTTTCGAAGGAAACATTTGTGCCCCGATCTTGCCCATCCATCCCTTTGGTCATGTGATGTGTACCTATTACACAGGGCCCATGACAGACATTCCCCTATGTAACAAAAACGTCTTAAAACATGGTTCAGTCGTCGAATTTTAGTCAGTTACCCTGAGTCTACCACTAAGGTGCACACAGACACACAAAGTTGTTAAAAGCGTCTCACTTTTTGATCTCACCTCCTCTTAATCATTGCAGGTATAGGAAGTCTGTGTGAACGCTCATCTTTTAAAGGCTGGATTCAAGGTCACTCTCCTATTCTTTAGCATTAGTTCACAGAGACTTGCTTTTAGGGTTGTTTTTTACTTTTTTGGGGGGGCTTTTTTTATGGGGAAATATTTTTTTTGGGACATTTTGAAAAGAAGAGGGAGACACAGATTGTTCCACAGTACAAGTTGAGCTTTGTTTTGAACAGGAAAACCAAAGAACAAAGGCAGGGCGATACTTCAAAGTCAGCTGACCAATCTATGCTTTTTGCAGGAAAACCGTCTCACAGAGACCCAGGGTACCCTGGGTCAATTATTCTTAGGTGAACCTAAATATTTCTATTCACCATTAATACACTTGTTATTATCTAAGATGAAAAATGTTTTATGAAAAGTTAACAATTTTTAAATACTGATGAAGAAAAACCCAAGAGAATTGCTTTTTGATGTGAAAACTCTTCTCCTTATACTATTGCATACTGCCAATGTACTATCAAAATTGGAATATCATTTCCAAAGAAACAAGGCTCGTTAAAGTATACAAAAGAATACAACATTCAGATTACATTTTTAATTAAAAGTTACTTACAGCGTGGTCGAAGGCGACAGAGTTGATGACCATGAAGTTTTTAAGGTCATACTTGTATGGTGCGTAGTTACCATGCCATGCTACAACATCAAAGGGTGAGTGGCCCTGAAATGGAAGCAAGTATACTTAATACCAGGGATGGTAGTGACTTCTCCAGAAAATCAAGAAATATCTTGCTAAACACAGGTCCTTTCTGGGTATTTCTCCAACTCTAGGAACAATCAACTATGGCTACACATCTGGGTACAGAATAAGTGGAGTTCTCATTACTCCTGACTGGCTGTTTCTTTTCATGGGATAGACATTCTCTGACCCAACTAAACTGCTTTATCCTTTATTTGATTCATGTTGATTGATTGATTGATTTGCTTAACGTCCAGACGTCCAGTACCTCACGGGACATCTCAAGTTGGCAAGGAGACATCCACAAATAGTGGTAGTCTGCCTTGCAGTAGTAGGACAGATATTTATATGCTGCTTGCCCAATACAGCAATGACCGCATCTATGAGGTGAGGGAGAAAACCGCTACCGGAGCACGTCCCCTACTCTTTTCAAAGGGTAGCAAATGTTCTTTTTATTTGCCTGGTCCTAGCTACCTGGGCTAGTACCATAGTAGGCAGGGCCAGACAAACCACGGCCTTTGATATCTCAGACGTGGTTCACTGAGGAGGGATCCCAAGCCAAACCACCAGCAAGAAGGCCCGGGCCCGCGCATATGGGCAGCGGTTGTCAAACAGCTTACGTGACTGATCACAGCAGTAAGGCACGGGACCCCTCAAGTTTTGTCGCCTTTTACGAATCCGGTATGCCCATTGATATTATGGAAGGCTCTCGATGAAGTTATTCTACTCCTTCATGCCCCCATCATGAAGGTCCCCACTAACACAGGGGGAATTAGATTCATGTGTATTTTGGATCATTATATATGTATTTGCTCCACCTTTACCTGCTGTGCCATGAAGAGGTGTCCCTGGTACTTGCTGATGACCTGGAAGTCTGCCACCTCTCTGTCCTCGTACCAGGCGGTCGGGGTCAGGAAGTCACGTGGGTTAGCCAGACCGTTAGCACCTGCAGCACATCAGATCACATTTAGTCAGCATGACAAGGTGTTGATTTGAATTGTTGGGCCAAAAAAAAGGAGTTACCAATTATGTGTCAGTATCGTAAACGACCCTATTTTTAATGCCCGACCCGATAAATTCTCTTTTTTTCTTAGACAACATTTTGGTATTCTTTTTTTACTAAAAACATTTTTAGTTTGCTGAATTGATATGAAAAGGCCCTCCTAACCCTAAAAAGATTTGTAACACAACTTATTTTTACTTTAAGCATTATCACTTTCTTTAGAGAAAGCTGCACCTTTCATGGGCAACTGCACCTTCAAATAAATTTGATTTTGATGCCTTTATTAGGGTACAGGCAGACAGAGATGAGTGTCAATTCTCTCCTAGAAGGATCACAATGATATAACTGACTACATTTAGAGCCTATAAATTTAGATTTCATGTGCAGAACTGTCCTAGAGATGTACTACTATCTGTACTAGGGAAGATGTCCATGGAGGAAGTTGTCATACTCCAGTATAATAATTATGTCTAAAAAAGGTTAGTTTAATTTACCGATAGGTCCGAGGTTGGGGAGTTCAAAGTGTCCGTCGAACACCTCGAGGATGTAGCCTCTGGTCTCTCCCTGCACCGCCACGCTGAACCGGATACCCTCCTGCAATAGGAACAGCCCATTACATTAAAGACATTCTTTATGCCTGAAAGGCCACATATATTCTGACATAATGGAAAATACCAGTACTTTCCTGTCTAAAGCTAAACATGTGCGGCCTCAAATTGTATGATTATACAGTGGTCACAGTCCTGCAGATTATAACTGCATAATATTTAGGTAGTGGTTCTGGTAACTATATCACTATCATTATTACATTTTATGACAAAGATTTTAAGTTCAGAACTGCCTCATGTCCTTACCTGTATGACACAAATCTCGTTTGGGTTGACCACCATTTTTCCAAACTCTGTCGTTATGTACAGCGAGCCCTGCTGCGGTACTGGAACAGACAAACAGTAGCGATAGATATCTAACTAAATATAGAGTTCAGTCGAAAAGGTAGTATTTGGGTTCACTTCTACTAAGCCAGAGTCAAAATAGGGAGCAAAAGAAAATGGGACAGCTACTAACATTATTCAGTAAGACAGCACTATGAAATTAGCTGCATCCATGCTGCACTAAAATGCCTGAATGGTAATTTGAGAATGCTGTTCTCACCAATAAGGAAGTCTCCATCTGAGTTGTAGAAAGCCCTGAAAGGAAAGTAAACCTTAATTGTACATAGAATACATGTAGCAGTCATTTGTACTTTTGAATATCAATTGCTTATTGATTATTTTCCCTATGAAGCGGACAATTAGTTAAACTTACCCTTTATTTTACCTATACACTTAAGACATCATGTACATGTGTCTAACTAATCTGTAGGAACAAGACCTAAATAAGAAATGCTCTAAACCACTCTACTATTTGTAATAGTACCAGTGGCTAATCCTGCCGGACAGTGGCAATGTCCGCCTAGAATGGCTCTGGTCTGGGAGAATGACTGGTGTAGCCGGACCAGATGTCCTGCAGATTCTAGGCTTTTCAGAACTGAAAGAATTTTCCAAATATTCCAAGTATAACTGAAGTCAGAGAGTACACCCAATATTCTAGGCAGTGTAAAGCCATTTTCTTTTAGCATTACCGTAAAACCTCGCCTATAGGTCGACCTCACTTATAGGTCGAATTGGAATTTTGAGGGAAAAAATCGACCTATAGCAAAATACATTGAACTTTAGGAAAACCCCACTTATAGGTCGAATTGGAGTTTGAGATTTTTGGGGGGGGCAAACCCCACCCTAAACCCCCCTAGAGAAGCTTTTCCCGAGGCCAAAATGACTATTATTTCTGGTATCTTACCCTTTAGACAGCCCCCTACTTCTTGCACAAAGAGATTAAGGTTTACAGGGATAATAATCTCAGAAAAAAGGTATGTTTTCCAGTATTAAGAATGAAGGTTTTTTTGGCTCTTTAAATGGTTTACCATTTTTCAAAACCCCGCCTATAGGTCGAATTGGAGTTTTGGCAAGAAAAATCGACCTATAGCAAAAATTAATTCCAAATAAAAATCGACCTATAAGCGAGGTTTTACGGTAACTGTAATAAGATAATAAATTATCCTAAATTGTATGCAAGACTTTGATTTTGGTGTCCGGTCCTGCAGAAGTCTATCCGGTCCTGCAAAATTGGCAAACTGCAGGACCTAGTGTCCAGCATGGTGAAAAAGTTCTCGCAAAGACTGCAGTGCACCCCCTGGTGTTACTGAGCTCTAACTACAGTGATTATCGTAAAAACTTGTGTATAAGCTGCGGCTAGTACGCGAGTCAAATCGGCGCGGCTTATAGGATTGGCCCAGAGTCTGGGTTTGGCTTAGATGAGAGTTTTTGCTACTATGGTACAGTACTAAAGGCACCATAATCAGATCGCCAGTGCGGCTTATAGGATCAGCCCAAAGTCTATGTGTGACTAATGCGGGAGTTACGCCCATACGTGAGGTTTTACTGTAGGGAGTATACTTACTTGTCCTTCATGCTAGTGTTGCACATAAAGACGTGGATGTAACAGCCGTGACGCGCACACGGCTCTCCAGCACCCGCCACCGTGTGCAGCCCCTGCAGGATACAACAACATTATGTATGGACTGCCTAGCCACTTCAGAATTCCCTTCTCTGTAAAATTATTGGCCAATATTCACCCCATTCTGAGGACATTTTCTTTTTCTTCTTTAACTATGCTAACACAGCATCCTCACCGAGGGTCACTTCCATATTAAGGTTTCAGTCAACTAACGATGTCATTGTTAGTGATCGAAATACTACTTTAAAAGATTTCATACAGAAATATGATCAATTAGAGAGTTCTTACCTCAACAAAGTCCACATCCTTTCCACCTTTCTTGGGGATGTCAAACGGATGCCACCGTAACTGTAGTACAAATGTACAATGTACAGATTCATTAACACTCAATGTACTTTCCACGTACCGGTACTTTATATTTTAGATTTTACAGAAGCTTTCCTGTTGGACTAGTAAACTCCCATTCTGAATTCTGAAATCTAAGTGTGTTGGTTTTAGTAACTTTTCATTTCAGGTTTTGCTACAATAACTTTCTTTTTTAGGTTCTCCATTCAAGGTGTCTTATTTTAATAGGTACCTGTGCGGGGTTGGGTTCCACATCCCCGATGTCGTGTGTCAAAAAGCCGCGGTCGATCTTCTTCCACGGCTGGTGTTTGGCCGAGGGCAGGATCCGGTACAGCCAGCTACAGGAGGAAACATACAAGAGATAAATACACAGGAACCTACAACTAATGTGATAATCTCACCAACTACAGTGTCTGTATATTATGTGAGAGTACTGCTTCAAGATACATCTCTCTAATATATGTGCTGATCCCTTATCCTGGTCTCTTAATGTCTTCTTTATGCCATTCAAGAAAAAAGGGACCTGCAAATGTTGTGAAAAGGCAAGTTATTTCTAGCCCTATGTAATGCTGACACTATGACCTTTAATCAATTGAGACCTATATCAATATGTCCATATTTGTCTGTTTTTACTCATCATGTTTAAAGGCTAAGCTAACATGCTGCTGTAGTATATATGCGTATTATCACCATGCTGTAGGAACTGGGAGCAATTCATCACCTCTACCACAGATGTTTGCAGTACTGTGTCTATTACTTTCAGCAGGTACATGTATATATACTGTGTGTGATTGATGAGTCCCAGAGCACACAGTGAGTATAGTACAGGAGGTGGCCACCAGGGGGCAGTAATTAAGTCAGACAGGAGGAGCTCCTAATGTACAATGTGCCTGGGGCTGTCCCAGCTGCCTCTGGTAGTCTGTTAACCCTGTAGGGGCCGCGTGCTGCTTTAATGTTGGTCTACATGAATGGTTCCCACAGCTGTAACTGACATTTCATAACAGACTTTTAAAGAAAATAAAACATAGACAAATGCCAACGCCCATTGATACCATCTCTGACGTGGTACGGGTATGAGCTGCTTACCTGCGCTGGTTCTCCGTGCGGGGGGCAGTGAAGGCGGTCCCAGACAGCTGCTCCGAGTACAGGCCATACGGGCACTGCTGGGGGTTGTTCTGAACAGTGAGACAAGTATCAACAGTTAAATTCGTCTATAAAGTCATTGAAATCAGTATCAACCGTTAATTCTGTCTATAGGCTTGATGCATTGCTTCTTTGGTACTCGGTACCATCGTAGACATTAGGCTTTGGAGGAATTTTCACCAAAAAATGATACCCTTTGTCTATAGAAAAGATATGATTTACGATAATATTGCCTTGGCCCCAAGCAGGATGATAATGCCATTAACTGTTGTCACAACTATGACAATATTATAAATGCATTGCCAACTAGAGAAGCCGCCCCTTGGGCCAGACTTTGCACACCTTATTTTCGGAAATGGAATTGGCTTGCTCCATTTTTTTGAAAAATTGACATTTTATATATTTTTTACTTCTTTTTTTCTATAGATTCCCCCAGATCAACTATTAAATTATTATTATTTTTTGTGCTGGGTTCATTAAGAACTTTTGTCAGAGGCCAGGTAAAGAAAAGAAGAAAAAGTCACTCGCTCCACTTTCCCATCTACAGAATCCATCGATATAAAAAATAAAGAAAATTGGCTCGCTCACACCACTTTTTTGAAAGGTGGAATCCATTAACCAATTTTCTTTTTTGGTGTGGCCTTACAACGCCAGTATATGTAGTACTATACTCAGTGACAGTCTGGTCATACATAAATCCTCCTGCATAGTGTCTTTTATGTTGTACCATACTTAGTATTTGATGTATTGGTAGAAATGACACTGAGTCTGATGGTGTAGATATATATAAAGGAATTCTGGTCTAGTGTCGCGTACACACACCAGATACTACACAGCCGATACACGGCGTGTGGGTAGTTTTTACGTGTGTTATATGTCCGTCATGGTTTATGTACATAGCGCGTGTGTCAGACAGACGAGAGCCGAGTCCTACCTGACCCTCGGGCAGCGAGCCCGGACACCGACCGTCCTCACTCGCAAACTCATTGCAGAATCCAGACTGGTACTGCAAGTAAAGGGCACAAGTGTTAGGAGTCTAGATACATTGTATACAATGGAACATGTTCAGAAAGCAGACTGGTGTGAGGGGCACAAGTGGGGGCCTTACAGGTATATACAACATACATGTAGGCCTATAGATAGACAAAATATCTAGAGAGAAGTATATAAGTACAAATACAGTAGCCCTTTAAGGACGCCACAGAGTGTTACAGTGACATCTGTCACCTTGATGCACTGACATGGCACCGACCAGTAACCTGCCAGCACTGCATTGGTACATCATGCCGACGCTTGAATCGACCCTCTCTCCATAGGATCATCAGCATAACGCATGCAATGAGTACATCACTGCATTCATGCATTATAACAACATAGGCATACTGCATTAAAGCACTATGTTGACCTTAAAGTGTAAAGCTGATAGTAAAGCAGAAAAAGAGAGCTGTGCATCATATGTCAGAATATCAAGGTGTTGTTTTTTGGGCACCAAGACATGACCTGACTGGGGTTTCTGACAATGTGAGGGACAAAGACCAAGTTTTGTTATATACAGTGACCTCAGCATGAACTATACGGGGGAAACGGGAAGAAATTTTACAAAACCATAACGCTTTTTACAAAATGGACGTTCAGTGCATGCAGTACATGACACTGTTTTCAGTCTTCTGACATCCTCGACTTTCTGAATACAAATACAAATACATGGGAAAATACTGGTTGGTGAAATATCACTTGTATCTGAGAGAACATCAAACTGTGAGAAGTGCAATTTCTCTGTGGCCAATTCTGTCCAGGTATGACTGGCCCGGGGCACAGTGTGTTCAATGTATACTGGCGGCTGCCTTTAACCCCATAAAGTCAGCATAGTGCATCAATATGTACATCATGCCATGGTCGTCATGGTGCATGATTGCAGCCCTAGCGAGTAACTCACTAGTGCTGCATTCAAGCATCATGCCGACCCCACGGGCATAATACACCCCCGAAGGGTCGGTATGATGCACCAATGCAGCACTGGCCAGTTTCTCACAGGGGTTGCATCGGTGCATCATGATGACACATGTCACCCTTTAGGGATGTACCATCCGTACAGGGTTAAAGCCCTTTTAGACAGAACCCCCTGGGGCTGTAAACTCCACCATCAAAGGGCATTCTTCTCTCTGTGATCAGGGCCACTTCATGTTTGTATTAAAATGTAGGCCACTTCCTGATCAAGTCTAGGAAAAGTACCATATTAATGGAGTGATCATTTTTTAACATGGGGGGGGGGGGGGTGAGTTTGGGGGGGGGGTCAACAAATTTTGGACCCCTTGACCGGGGGGTGGTGTAAAAAATGTAGACCCCTCTTGGGGGTGGGGGGTAAAAATAATATAACCTGTTTTGAAACAAAAAGCCCACGCGTTACTCTGCTGCAAAGGGCCTGCGCGCGCCGATTTTCGACCCATGGGGGGGGGGGTGGGGGCTAAAAAATTTGACCCTGCGACTGGGGGGGGGGGGTGTAAAAAAGTTCGACCCCCCCCCATTGTTAAAAAATGATCATTCCCTAAACACTAGAGAATGGTTAAGTTGGTTGTGGTTGTCTAATGAATTTCCTGCTTACACAAATGAGGAACAAGCCCTCTTTTAAACAAATTTGTTTCCCAAACATCACAAAGAGGATGCAACTAGGAAGTGAGGCTCGTAAAATCCATGGGCAACATCTTCACGTTTGATAATTTGAAAGATTGAGCGTGTGAGTGACCTCACAGATGACTCAGGGTAAGCTGCATTTGTAGTTTATCATGTACTTAGATATAGTACTCCCTTATAATCATTCATTTGTCAATTCTGGCATCAGAAATGAATTCCTTGTTAAAAAGTACCCTCAAGTCATGTGTCATACATGTATGTTATTCCATGTCAGGCCAGCAGGTGGGTGTGGGAGAGCAGGTGGGTGTGGGTGTGCAGGTGGATGTGGGCGACAGTTGCAGGCTGCGGGCGTGTACCACCTTCTGTCCCTATCAATAAGTGAGTCGATCGGACAATAAACGGCGAAGATATGGGTGGTACAATTTCGCTCTGCACACATTGATAACATGCACATGTCCACACATTAATATAGTTCAAGATAATTCAAGATACTTGGAAGAGAAATATTCAAAATGGTCTTACAAAAAACGTCTCACCCTGTAATCCAAGATATCTCCCATTGACTTAGCACTAAAATTGTGTGGACTGTAATGTAGACGAAAATGGACCCCAGTACTTAAGAGGTTAATTGTGCAAGTGAACTTTTTGTGTTATTTTGTGACTTTTTTGATTTTCAATTTCTCACATGGTTAAAGTAGGATTTCGGTAATGTTTGTCATTGTTATAAGTAGATGGGTGTCCAATCTATCTATTGTTACATTTTTGGATTGATTGAAGTAGTACTTCATGTTATAATGGACATGTGAAATTGAACTTTCACTATCTTGATGCAACCCCTCATGAGGCGTTGCATAAGACTCTGGGTGGTAACCCTGAGTCAATTACAAGTTGTACGCGTGTCCTTGTACAGTTATGCAGATGTTCTCATGACGGACAGCCTTCGTGGACCGTGGGTCGTAAAATGTGCATGGGAATTAATTCAATGACCTCGGAAAAAGATTTAGTACACATTATTACCCGACTCCTGTATAAACATGAGCTCTTTATCCTGAATGCATCTTCGTTAACCATAACAAGTATTACCGATATCCCTTTATTGATGGCATGATGCATCAAGGCTTCATGTAACTTATAAATAATGATGCATGTACCAGTGTCCCAGTAAACACACCTGTACCGGGCCAGTACCGTCATTGTACTGGCAAGTACCGGCACTACCGGGCCAGTACTGCCAGTACAGAGCCATTATAATGCCATTTAAGCTTGGTTGTACTGGCACTGTGCCGGCATAGTATCGACATATCAGTAAGGGTATGCCGGTACTGGCCCAGTACCGGCAATCCACTACCAACATGCCGGTACCGGCACAGTAGTTTTCAAAGAATCCACCAGATGTCACCGGTGCATGTTTTATGATATTGAGGGTTTAGTTGCATATGATATCTCTATAATTATGACCCTCAGAGTCTTCAAAATAGTTTCAAATAGTTTAGCCTGAAACAAATTTCCTGTGAAATCTTATGGAATACAAACTTTTACATTAAATGTTATAAACAATGGGGGAACAAAGGGCATGTCCTTGCAAACACCTTCTGCTTGGTTATTACACAACTATAAGACCTGCAAGGTGTGTTATCTCTGTCAAAAACTGGTATGCTATACTTCTGGCTATAAACTGTAGCTGGTTGTTGCACCATGATGATTGATTGCCTAAGTCTTCAGGCCCTGAAGCACAATAGGTACAATATAATGTTAATTTTGCAACAGATCACTTATGCTTTTGATTCTACGTAATACTGTAAACAGTGCTCAGTAACCGGCCCAGTACCGGCCCAGTACCGAAATGCCAGCATTGGTCCAGTACTGGTCCGATGCTGGCCCTGTACCATGCCAGTACTGGCATACTCTACTGGCCCGGTACTGGTGCCATTTGCACCCCAGTACTGGTCCAGTACCGATTGCCTGTACTGGCCCAGTACCGTTGCCAGGTGTGGGCCAGTACAGGACCGGTAAAGGCGTGTTTGCTGGGGTAGCGCGAACTTGGCGCATCATGCTGTCCCCTCTGACACTAGGAGTGTAGGTACTGCCTTCATGCATCATGACAACAGGGCCATATGTCTGTGAAGTACTACACTGCCTTTACAGGGTTAACTCAGTCACGTGACATGCTGTATGGCAGTCACACAGTACACGGTCTACATACACTGGTTATAGTTTATCACGGCGTCAACTGTGTTTTGTTAATGATGTTGAACACTTTTAGGGCCACATACCGGGAGTGTGTTGATGTGCTATATCTTTTATTGTCACGATGCATAAATACAGCCTTGGTGGTTATTTCACAAGGGCTGCATTCATGCATCATGACAATATCATAAAAGCGCAAAGTGTTTTAAACTCAAAGGGTTAAGTGTCTGCTAACACAAGGTAAAAATGGAACATGAACGTTAAACATGACATTATGTACGACTCGGCATGTGGGCATATTCTCTTACTCCAGCTTTGTGTTAACCCTTTAAGGGCAGCATTATGTCTCACAACACCTTCCCTCTGCTTCCATGCCTCATGCAGACCTCATGAGATGGATATCACAGGGATGAAAGTCACAGAGCACGAATACTGGTGAAGAAAGTTACTCGCCGGTGCTGCATTTGCGCGACATGATGACAACTGAGCATGATGCGTTGTTAAGGCATCATGCCGTCTTAAAAGGGCTAGAACCTGACATTGATGTATCTGTGTGTTTAGATGCGGATAGTGGTAGGAGGGGTGGGGGGGGGGTGTCCTGCCACTGAAATGGAGCTAGGATTATCATGAGCTAATGTTTAAGATAACTTTTACTTTTGAAATCCAAATATGGGGATTATGGGGGGAAAATAGCGCATAAGCCACACCACCAGGGATGCCAAGTTACCACATCCCAAAATCGTTTCTTTTACGATTTTCGGACCCCAAAATCTTAACAATTTTTGGCTGAAATCGTAATGAAAATCTTAATAGAATAACATTTCTAATGGGTCAGCATAATGCAAGAATGGATTCTAATGATTCATTGAAATTGTAATCTGGCCCGTCATACCAATCATCATTTGCTTGTTCCTAAATGTGTAATGTTTTGTTTCTAGATGGATTTGCTCAATGACCAACCAAATCTAGTTTTAGTCTAGTTTTGTGTTTTCGTATTAAGCTATTTATCCAAATATCTCAGTATGTTATATTTACTTTAAAAAATACCAGAGTTGACTGAAAATCGTAATTTAATATCCAAAATCGTAATGGGCGTAATATGGGGTCAAAAATCGTAAAATTCCGAAAAAAAATCGTAACACTTGGCATCCCTGCACCACGATTATGGACCGATCCCAATCAGCCCCACTGGTTCGCACTGACTCCCGTACCAGCCGCAGCTTCTGTAGGATTTATGGGGGTGCAGAGGGGTCCCGCTGAGGTCGGAAAGTCGCCGAAATTAAGGGGTCCAGGTCGAAAAGTCGCTGTTTTAGACCTTTGACTTATTGTAAATTGTTTAAAAGTCGCCAGGCTACTTATATTATTGCCTTAGGTCGAAAGTCGTCTTTAAAACGGCCCAGGACGCCAGGTCACTTTTGACCGTTCTGCACCCACATTTACAGGACTGATGCTACACTCTGGGAGATGGTACTGATGGTCTGGGTCATCCATTATGGTATAAAGCAGCACAGACATGTGGGAGTATTGAGGCACCGTGCTGAGGTTGTCAAGGTGCGGGTTATGGAGGTATGCAGACCTGTGTACACAATACTGGTAGGTATTAAATCTGCTGATGCGGCTATTTGTGAAGTGTCTATATGATTGATGGCACATACCGGTAGGCTGAATGTCAAGGACTCTATTCCATGCACAACTGTGAATATGTAAGTGGCAAAAAAATGTCCCAATGGATCGTGTTAGACAGTGCATTTGCCTTTTATGGCAGAGTTCAAAGACCGTTCAAAGACTCTTTCACAATAATGGCCTACCAGGTATACAACATTTCTATATAGAAAATGTCTATACCTGGTAGGCCATTATTGTGAAACAGTCTTTGAACGGCCTTTGAACTCTGCCATAAAAGGCATCATTCATGCCATCAATAAAGGGGTACCGTAAAACCTTGCAGCCATGGCTAGTACGCGAGTCAGATCAGCACTGCGCCTTATAGGAGCGGCCCATGGTCCGGGTGCGGCTTATACCTGAGTTTTTGCTACCATGATACAGTACTAAAAGTCACCATAATCAGACCTCTGGTGTGGCTTATAGGATCGGCCCAAACTCGGGGTGCAGCTTATACGCGAGTTTGGCTTATACGCGAGGTTTTACGGTAATACTTGTTATGGTTAGACATGATGCATTCAGGAAAAGAGCTTGTGATTATACAGGAGTCGGATAATAATTTGTAATAGGTGCCTACATCTTTCTACTGGGTCTTTGATTTAATGATCTTTAATAGTTTGCCTTTAGTTTACACTAAACTGCAACATACAAATGTCCAATCTTGAATTATCAGATGTGTATTGCATCACAACGCCCCTCCCCTCCCCCTTTTTTTAAAAAAATCATCTAATGTTTATCATTTTAATTTCTAAAGCCTGTCATTTCATTTTCTACTTTCATTACTGCTTTTAAATATGTTTTTATATGGAGGAGCCATTTAATTAACAACTGCATTTGTACCGGTAGGCCTACATTATTTCATGGGAATTACTCCATTTATATTTCCAATGCAATGAATTATAAATTAATTTGTCAATGTAAACTTGAGGCCAATCCTGTTGTCAGTAACCTTGGGAGTTGACTTGTGGTTCAGAGGTCAGTTTGTTGAAGAGGAGGAGTCCTGTTTGTCAAACATACCTTCAGCTGTTGACCAAGTAAACGAGCTCTCGTCCAATCAGAAGGCCGGGATCCGACACACCTCCGACAGGCCACACGCCCTGCACGCACACCCCCCTCACACAACAATGGGCATCTCGGTGTTTGTTTGATGTTTGACCCATCCCTGACACCCTCAACCCATCTAAAGACTTGCTACTTCCTCAAAGAACAGGACTAGAATACTCGACCCAATGTGCACGGCAGTAGGCCAAACAGATATCGAACATGTATTGCCTACGTGATGAAAACTGACACTTGAAGTTGAATTGAAAGCCGGTTCCAGAATGGATCATGTCAAAATGTCGATGATCTGGGGGTGAAAGAATCATAGATGATGGTTTGGGGCTGCCCACAGAGCTCAGAACATCCCCTGAGCGTTGTCTCCCTATTTGACAACAAGGATTAAGTAAAATGTCACCAATAGGAGCATTTGACCTTACCTCTAACTTGTCGAATCCCTCCATGTTGGGTGAATGACGTCGAATGATGTGGGTTTGGTCTTTGCAAAAAGTAAATTCGGAAAACGCGAACCTGGTGTGAAACTGTGGCCATTTTTAGGTGGTGTCGTCCTCTGGCGGGAAACAAGGGAGACGCAGCGCGCACTCTCCGGACGTAGATGCAGAGAGTGAACTCCACTTTGAAGCAGTCAACAACACCGAGACCGCGGCAGGAGAGTGTGGGAGCTTTGCACACGCACTTGCACGCTCGCGGACAAGTGCAGCCATTTAGAAACTAAGCCATTTTTGCCGATTTATTCCATCAAACTACCAAGGTAAGCCATTGAAAATTAGTCATTAATGATCCTCTAGATGTTGTGAACAACTAGGAATAGTCTTTTTTGAGGGTACATGTGTAAATAACAGGTTAAATCGAAGAAAAGCGGCCTGATTTTAAAACTCTCTAATATCGCTCACGCCGGCTTCTTGACCAGCCTTTGTTCGTTCACAATCAGGGAGAATTCGGAATTTATCACTCCATTCCCAACCTAAATAGTCATATTTCACTTTAACTCTATGGCAAAGGAATGATAATAGTGTAGGATCAGAGTTGATCATAAGTGAAATTTGGTTAAAACGAGGAGGATTGACCCTGCCAGTTCAGGTCGTGAAAGTAGGTCACAGCGACCTGAGCCTCATGAGGCCGAGGCGGCGGTTTGTGGCATTTAAATCTGGGCTGTTGTTGGGGACAGTCACACCACTGCAGCACACACGGAACTGAGGGACTTGTTACAGGATTTAGCCGTACGATCTGGTGTTCTTCAGTTCGGTATACTGACCAGTTTCATAATCCAACTGTTTTAAGGAAATAATAATTTATTAAATGTTTCACTTGGTTCATTTAAATAATAAGTGATCGACTCGCGGCCCTGAGTTTGATATTTATGCTATGAACAAAGACTTTTCCCCGAACTTGGCCTAAGCCTGAAGCTAAGAAACTGCTTGGTTTACAGTTAATACTCCTCTTGTACTAGAAAACTGCTGTAGATTAGTGTAAGGTATTTTGCGACCATCATTGTAAATATGTTATTTCTATTAGAAGCCAAGCCATGAAATGAATACACATCCAAATAGATGTGTTATGTAACTCAAATGTGTATTTTGACACAGCGCTTCCTCACCGCCCCCCCCCTCAATCACAAAATATAGTAATAGCCGATTGTCTTTAACATGTATGGTAACTTGTATATAATCCCCCTCCCCCCTGTGTACCTGCGTTTGCCGTGCAGGCTCCTTTTCCGACACTAACCCGTATACTGTATGTGGCAGCATGTACCGTGACCGTGGAGGCTCCTGTTCTCACACTAACCCGTATACTGTATGTTGCAGCATGTACCGTGACCGTGGAGGCTCCTGTTCTGACACTAACCCTTATACTGTATGTTGCAGCATGTACGGTGACAGCCGTGACCGTGGAGGCTCCTGTTCTGACCCGTATACTGTATGTTGCAGCATGTACCGTGACCGTGGAGGCTCCTGTTCTCACACTAACCCGTATGTTGCAGCATGTACCGTGACCGTGGAGGCTCCTGTTCTGACACTAACCCTGTATACTGTATGTTGCAGCATGTACCGTGACCGTGGAGGCTCCTGTTCTGACACTAACCCTTATACTGTATGTTGCAGCATGTACCGTGACAGCCGTGACCGTGGAGGCTCCTGTTCCGACACTAACCCGTATACTGTATGTTGCAGCATGTACGGTGACAGCCGTGACCGTGGAGGCTCCTGTTCCGACACTAACCCTGTATGTTGCATGTACCGTGACCGTGGAGGCTCCTGTTCTCACACTAACCCGTATACTGTATGTTGCAGCATGTACCGTGACAGCCGTGACCGTGGAGGCTCCTGTTCCGACACTAACCCTGTATGTTGCATGTACCGTGACCGTGGGGGCTCCTGTTCTCACACTAACCCGTATACTGTATGTTGCAGCATGTACCGTGACCGTGGAGGCTCCTGTTCTGACACTAACCTGTATACTGTATGTTGCAGCATGTACCGTGACCGTGGAGGCTCCTGTCCTGACACTAACCCGTATACTGTATGTTGCAGCATGTACGGTGACAGCCGTGACCGTGGAGGCTCCTGTTCCGACACTAACCCTGTATGTTGCATGTACCGTGACCGTGGAGGCTCCTGTTCTCACACTAACCCGTATACTGTATGTTGCAGCATGTACCGTGACAGCCGTGACCGTGGAGGCTCCTGTTCCGACACTAACCCTGTATGTTGCATGTACCGTGACCGTGGGGGCTCCTGTTCTCACACTAACCCGTATACTGTATGTTGCAGCATGTACCGTGACAGCCGTGACCGTGGAGGCTCGTCCTACAACAGCCGCAGTACCGGCGGGGGCGGCGGTGGCCGTGTGGGAGGCTCCAGCTCCCTGAGTTCCTCCATCAGCCTGGCCACCCCCTCCTTCTCCTCCATCACCATGCTCAACAAGGGCCGCTCCAGCGGAGGTGGCGGCTCCGGCTGGAACGACTCTGGGTTTGGCAGCGCCGGGCAGCAGCCGTGGGGCAGCTCAGGGAATGACCGCGGCAACATGGGACGAGGGCAGCAGCAGCAAGTGGTGAGTGACGCATGATTGCTACACTCTACTTCTAATGTTCAAGCTAAGAATGAGAATGTTCTGAAGGAAGGTTCTAAAGAGTTTAAGACCAATACTGTGAAATTAGAGTGTAAATTTTCGCGGAAGAGTGAACATCTGCAATTTCGTGGGTATTTTTTCCATACTTAAGCATAGAACAATTTTGCGGATTTTTCATTTCCATGAAAACTCCATGAACATATATACCCGGCGAAAAAAAAGTACTTTCACAGTATTGTATGCAAATGCAACTAAACTCACAATGAGTGCTCATAACACGCTATGAAAACATAGCTATTGGTTGACATATTTTGAGTCATTTTTAAGTGTATCCTAAAATTTTTCCGAACAAAACAATCTGAGCAAAGAACAGTGTAGGTATGCTCTCATGCGTCTAGATAACTAGTATGTCAACACCTTGTTTACAGCAGGAGAACGTGAACGCCTCCGTGTACCTGGACATGGACTCTGCACCTACAGAGTTTGACGCCGTCACCAGAGTCATCGGCGAGAATGTAAGTACCCCAGACACATTTAAGTAACCGTCCACAGAATTAACCTTACTTTAAATTTGAAAAACGTCTGACCATCTCATGATTAATAACCGACATAAATCATTGCTCACAATCACTACGTCTCTTATTCATAGGAAATGCATTAGAACTGAACGCGTTTACAGATATCCTATACTTGTAAGAGCTTTAACCCCTCAAAGACTACATGCCCCTAAAATACAACTTTTGTCATCATGATGCAGCACTGGCGAGTTACTTGCCGTTGCTGCATCAGTGCATCATGCCGACCATTCAGGGGTGGCTTAAACCCAGAGTCAGTATAATGCATTAGTGCATTATGCCATACTTAGGGTCAATAGAGTTGACATAAGATGTAAAGCTGACTATGTTTACTGACATGAACTTTCCCCCCTACAGGGAGAGAACCTGGAGTACATTCGTAAGACGACGGGAGCCCAGATCCAGCTGCAGGGTCGGGGTACCGGCATCTTCAACCAGAAGGCGCTGCACATCTACATCGAGCACAACCAGACCCGCGGCATGGAGCGCGCCGAGAAGCTGGCCGGGGACCTGGTCAAGGTGGTGCAGGAGGAATACATCACCTGGCAGGAGACTAACCGCATGGGTGAGTGACTGGTACTGTGTTAGTGGGACCTGGGTGAGTGACTGATACTGTGTTAGTGGGGGGGGGGGGGGGGGGGCTGGTCAAGGTGGTGCAGGAGGAATACATCACCTGGCAGGAGACCAACCGCATGGGTGAGTGACTGGTACTGTGTTAGTGGGGCCTGGGTGAGTGACTGGTACTGTGTGAGTGGGACCTGGCATGGGTGAGTGACTGTGTTAGTGGGGGCCTGGCATGGGTGAGTGACTGATACTGTGTTAGTGGGACCTGGGTGAGTGACTGGTACTGTGTTAGTGGGACCTGGGTGAGTGACTGGTACTGTGTTAGTGGGACCTGGCATGGGTGAGTGACTGTGTTAGTGGGGGCCTGGCATGGGTGAGTGACTGATACTGTGTTAGTGGGACCTGGCATGGGTGAGTGACTGGTACTGTGTTAGTGGGACCTGGCATGGGTGAGTGACTGGTACTGTGTTAGTGGGACCTGGCATGGGTGAGTGACTGGTACTGTGTTAGTGGGACCTGGCATGGGTGAGTGACTGTGTTAGTGGGACCTGGCATGGGTGAGTGACTGGTACTGTGTTAGTGGGACCTGGCATGGGTGAGTGACTGGTACTGTGTTAGTGGGACCTGGCATGGGTGAGTGACTGGTACTGTGTTAGTGGGACCTGGCATGGGTGAGTGACTGGTACTGTGTTAGTGGGACCTGGCATGGGTGAGTGACTGGTACTGTGTTAGTGGGACCTGGCATGGGTGAGTGACTGGTACTGTGTTAGTGGGTCCTGGTATGGGTGAGTGACTAGTACTGTGTTAGTGGGACCTGGCATGGGTGAGTGACTGGTACTGTGTTAGTGGGACCTGGCATGGGTGAGTGACTGTTACTGTGTTAGTGGGACCTGGCATGGGTGAGTGACTGGTACTGTGTTAGTGGGGTCTGGCATGGGTGAGTGACTGGTACTGTGTTAGTGGGGGGGGGGGGGGGGGGGCTGGTCAAGGTGGTGCAGGAGGAATACATCACCTGACAGGAGACCAACCGCATGGGTGAGTGACTGGTACTGTGTTAGTTGGACCTGGGTGAGTGACTGGTACTGTGTTAGTGGGACCTGGCATGGGTGGGTGACTGGTACTGTGTTAGTGGGGGGGGGGCTGGTCAAGGTGGTGCAGGAGGAATACATCACCTGACAGGAGACCAACCGCATGGGTGAGTGACTGGTACTGTGTTAGTGGGACCTGGGTGAGTGACTGGTACTGTGTTAGTGGGACCTGGCATGGGTGGGTGACTGGCACTGTGTTAGTGGGGGGGGGGGGCTGGTCAAGGTGGTGCAGGAGGAATACATCACCTGACAGGAGACTAACCGCATGGGTGAGTGACCACACGGTACTTTGTACAAGGACATAGACTGTAAAACTTCACAGATAAGCCTAACTGCCATACTAGCTGAAAAATCTATAAGGCTCACAGGGGGTCTGATTACGGTGACTTGAGTACTGCAGTATACATCTCACGTATAGTCTCACCTTGACTTTGTTCTAAGCCTGTATTAAGCTGCACTGGTGACAGTTTAATGTAGGATTTCCATCACCAGTTATAAGACCCTTGGTGTTGAGGTCAGGTGTAAATTTGCCAATACAATTATAAATGTGACTGCCTCAGAACCACCCCTTGCTGACTTGTCCTGTATCCTCTTTGTTACAGGCTCCAGTGGTGGCGGTGGTGGTGGTGGTGGTAACTATGGTAACAGTAACCAGGGTAACAACCAGATGTACGGTAACCAGAACCGCGGGGGGCGCGGGGCTGATAACTACAACACGTCCAACACGTCACAGAGCTACAGCAGTAACCGTGGTAACACAAGCTACCAGGACAACCAGAGGGGTGCAGGTAATGGACTGTTAAATTACCCTTCAAAGTGCAGGTGTCTTATAAGCTCAGCGCAGATAAGGATATTGGAATCAATAATTAAAGACAATTTTACATTCTATGAATTAAAAGCATCTTTTATAACGACTCTCTAAAAGTCTTAACTTGTAACCCCCTACAACAAGAGCTTTAACATTTGATGGTAGAATAATGTCCTAGACTTCTTGACAATATGAAGACCATGCTAAGTAAACTTCTTTGTGCCCACAGCAGTAGACAACTACTCGGGAGGCAATCAGCGCAGTGACAACTACTCCGCTAGCAGCAGTCGGTTCAACGACGGCGGCCGCGACTCCGGCAACAACCGTGACTCCGGCAACAACCGCAACATGGGAGGCAGCGGATACAACAGGTATAGAACAGGACATGGCTTTGATGTTGAAGTCATGAAATTTGAGAGATTTAGAAGAACCCTTGCCATTGTAGATCTATAGATCAACTCCATGGTTCATGTGTTCATGTCACTTTGTATGCTGTAGACCCTTGTTAATGAAATGTATAAAACAATAGAAATGAAATCATCTTGCATGAATTTTAGCATTCTGTGATTGAAGAAATTTTCACCGAGTACAATTTTGGAAGATGGTAGTTGTAATTATACTGGAAAGATATTTACGCTGCATATTTTGACGGACTTTTATTTCCTTAAAATTCACAAGAATATGTAAAGCGAGAAATAAAATACGCTAACAGTTCATGTACCAACACTATGTATGTGTGTGTTTCAGGGACGCTGTGGGGTCTACGGGAGGTAACCAGGACCGTAGTGCGGGCCGTGGTAACACGTGGGCCGACAACAACCAGGACAACAACAACTACAACAACAGGGGAGGGGGAGGGGGCTCCAACTACAACGACCAGCGCAGCACCGACCGGGCCCCAGCCAACACCCGGGGTGGTAACGACCGTGCCCCCGCACCCCGCTCCAACACCATAGCACGTCTAGACGCGGCCGGCAACTGGCACCAGCAGGACTCGCAGCAGGACAACAAGCGAGGAGGAGGCGGTGGGTTTGTGGACAACAGCCGGTCTGGGAACAGCAACCAGGGCCGTGATTCTGGCATGAACCGAGGAGGGTACGACCAGCGGGATAACGACCGCAACATGGGCCGGAACCAGGATAGAGGCATGGACAGAAACCAGGACAGGAACCAGGACAGGGGTATGGACAGAGGCATGGATAGGAACCAAGACCGCGGAAATGATAGGAACATGGATCGTGGAAATGATAGGAACATGGATCGTGGCAACGATAGAAATATGGACCGTGGAAACGATAGAAACATGGATCGTGGCATGGACAGAAATATGGATCGTGGCATGGACAGGAACATGGATAGAGGAATGGATAGAAATATGGATCGTGGCATGGACAGAAACCAGGACAGAGGGATGGACCGCTCCTTTGACCGTGGAAACAACGACCGAGGCATGGATAGAGGTATGGACAGATCCATGGATCGCGGCAACGACAGAGGAATGGACAGATCCATGGATAGAGGCAATGACAGGAATATGGATCGTGGCAACGATCGGGGAATGGACAGAGACCGTGGGAACATGGATCGCGGGAACTCCCGGAACATGGACAGGGATATGGACAGAGGCCGCAACATGGACCCTCCTCCTGCCCCCAAACAACCCAAGTACTGCGACATCTGCGACGACACCTTCCCCAACGACGATGTGAGTAGAAACTTCAGTCATGTCTTGTGAACATTTTGATAAATTACTCTGATTGTATTTATATTCACTGGTACACATTTTCAGGGGACAGTGAAACGAGCAATTTCGCAGGTATTTAATGCATACTGTAGCATTCAAAAATTTCCATGAAAGTCGCGCAAGTATATACAAAATGAAATGAATTAGGACCACCGTATTTAAACCGATATAAACATACATAGGAGGTAGATAAGCGGTTTAGCAATATATCAACCCGATGGTCTGTAGCTTTGTGAACGTTTTGCCTTCCATCTTTATTCTCCATCTATAAAGTAAGATAACCGTGTGTCCCTTACTCTACAGGCGTACAAGACCCACTGTAATGGCGTATACCATGCAGAGATGGTGCTGGAGATAAAGGCCCGTAACCAGCGGGCACGTATCAGTGCCAGCGCTGCCCAAGGTGGTAGTAGTGTACCCCAGCAGGCCCCTCAACCCGCAGGCAAACCTCAGAGACAGACCAACCTGGAGATGTGGAGTAAGTAGAGCTACTACTGGTACCCGGGGTAGGGGTGGGGGTTAAATATACGTTGTTATGAACCTGTCACTAATGGCGACCAATGGCTACCTGGGCAAGGGGGGGGGTTAAAGTACTTTGTTATCATGTGAGAATTTACAGCAATATCAGTGTTCTGTTAACCGTCTTAACTTGCAGCATTTAAGGGGAGAAGAACCCCATACTAAATAAGGTGCATATCAATACTCATGATCAATTGAAACCCTAGATTAATCTCGTGTTCCACGACCTCAAGTCATATGTTAGTCTCAAGAGCCTCATGCCACAACTCTGCTGTTGAACTGAGAGCCCAGACTAAACCAGTCTCAGGTTCAACTCAGACCCCCAGACTAAACCAGTCTTAGGTTCAACTCAGACCCCCAGACTAACGGCGTCCCATGTTAACCTTTCAGCCCCAGACCGTGAGGGCATGGCGGAGCAGCGCTGGGTGTACAACCAGGTGGCGCCACTGTTTGAGCGTCAGCTGGAGCAGGACATCCTGAAGAAGCTGCAGGAGTACTGCCGCAGTGTGGTCAGCAACGACGACATCCTGCCCGACCGCAGCCAGCAGCACATGAACAACTACTGCAAGGTATGTGTTAAATATAATCCCACCCACCCACACCTGAATCACACAGATACACACAGACACACACACAGACACGCACATGAACAGCTACTGCAAGGTAAATATAAACCCACCCACCCACACCTTCATCACCCATACACCCATACACACACAGACCCTGCCCGACCGCAGCCAGCAGCACATGAACAACTACTGCAAGGTATGTGTTAAATAATCCCACCCACCCACACCTTAATACACCCACACCCATACACACACAGACCCTGCCCGACTGCAGCCAGCAGCACATGAACAACTACTGCAAGGTAAATACAAACCCGCCCACCCACACCTTAACACATAAACACACATACACATCCTGCCTGACCGCAGCCAGCAGCACATGAACAACTACTGCAAGGTATGTGTTAAATAATCCCACCCACCCACACCCATACACACTCACCCATACACACTCATATCCTGCCCGACCGCAGCCAGCAGCACATGAACAACTTCTGCAAGGTAAATACAAACCCGCCCACCCACACCATAACACATGAACACACATACACATCCTGCCTGACCGCAGCCAGCAGCACATGAACAACTACTGCAAGGTATGTGTTAAATAATCCCACCCACCCACACCTTAATCACCCATACACACAGACACACACAGACCCTGCCCGACCGCAGCCAGCAGCACATGAACAACTACTGCAAGGTACGTGTTAAATATAATCCCACCCACCCACACCTTAGTCCTAACACTCCTACCCACACACACACACATTTACACACAGACACTGCCCGACTGTCTCCTGCTTCTGGATTGTATCAACTGCCAGAAGACATGTTGCCTCTCCTCCAAAATGCATGTCATGTTGTACGCCAATGCACATTTAAATGACTTGTTGTGTAGGATTTGTGTTTGTATCTTCTCGGTTATCTTCTGATCTTCGACATATCAATAATCAGATTATTCTTGTCCTTCCAGCTGTGTAAGATCACGTACAATGACCTGAGACTCCACATCGGCAGCAACATGCACATCACAGTAAGTTCAACAATTACCTCCCACTGTAGAATTGCAGAGCGCTTTAGTACAAATCTTCAATAAACAGATCCCTCACTATAATAATCCAGGATATCCTGGCTAAATTGAATTTCGATTCGTTTCATAGAAATATTATTTTGAGTGGCTTCTCTCTTCAGATCGTATTTTATAGGAAAGTTTTTCCCAATAATCAATATTGTGGAAATTAATTACTTAATTTGTGCCTAAATCTTATCTCCCGGTGTGTTTGCTTGCAGTACTACATCCTGCGTCAGATCCAGATGGGCGTGGACACCTTCTGTAACTACTATGGTGACGTGCCAATCGCCAACGTCGACACAGACGGTATGTCGTCTAAATGTGTATCCCCACCAGTCACTCCAATCTCCACCTCCCTATCCTTGTCTCTCCCGTCTCCCTCTCAATCCTCTTAACTCTTACCCCTCCTCCAACCCCAACTCTTGTCTCTCACCCAGACTCTTTCCCCCTCCTTGTCCTTGTGTCCCAGCCCAACCCTTTCCCCTCGTCATCTCAAAACTCGTCATCTTTTGTGTGTCACCCCAACCCATGCACTCACTCCATCCACTGGCTATGACTTCAACCCTTTTGGCAATATTCATAGTGACAACCATTTGGCAATTAGTGCTTCGCATCAACGTGGTAAATATTTGATAAATAATGAACCATAATGCAACAAACTCACCCCCACCCACCACACTGCTGGTACTGAAACATTATTCCCCCCATAGGACAATTTTCAATTTCAATGTTGGATGTTTTTCCAGGCGGCCGGGTGCTGGCACTAGAGGCACTTAATTGGGGACCAGCCCTGCCCTCATCCGCCATGGGAAAACCACAGATGGTAAGTTAGCTTTCTGCCTATAATATGCCAATAACCTTTTAGCTCTTTGTGTCACTGCTGTGTTTTGGGCTAGCAGCATATAAATATCTCTTCTACTACTGCAAGGCAGACTACCACTATTTGTGGATGACTCCTTGCCAACTTGAGATGTCCCGTGAGGTACTTGATGTACGTCTGGACGTTAAACAAATCAATCAATCAATCAATCAATCAAAACCATTGTTAGAACTTCAAACAGATGGAATATCAAACAGTCCTTCTGTATCATCTACATATACATGTCCATTGTGCAGCAACAAGAATATCTCAGCGACAGACTAGCGCTCACTCTTAGCACTGTATCAATACCCTTGAATGACACTTAGACATGCCTAAGTCGAGTACTAAAACCCGTTTTTGTGCTTGTGCAGGTCGAGCGATACAAGAAGTTGGTTGTTCTGAGTGGACCCCGTAATGGCTACAAATGTGACGTAAGTATTTGCATTTTTTCGTATCATTTGAGCATTAATGCGTGATAATTACTTCAGGTTGACTTCACAATTTGTAAATTAATCATGTATAATACTTAAATAAGATAAAGTTAAAAACTGCATGAATTCATTATATCAGTTTCCCAGGAGTCTCTGCATTCAATTATGTTGATATGCTGAAAATAGTTTCCTGCAACAAAGGAGTGACAGTCCTAAAAGCTCAAGGTGGATATATTGTACATCAATATAACATGTGTTTGTTTGTGTTATAGCTGTGCCGTGCGCGCTGTGCCAACATGAACTTCTGGGTGGACCACTGCACCAGCGTCAAACATCTCAAGGTACGTAGTACTGCTACATATGGGTACTTTCTGTTATAGGCACGGTAAGACCTGACTGATAAACAGGCCTGCCTATAAGCCAGAAATGAGTTACAACCAAAAACTGCCATCTATTATTAGCGACCATACATACCTTTGGCTTAAATGGGTAAAAGCGCATGTGAAAGTTAATGCTGCATACAATGAACTAAGAATCAATGTTAATGGAGCGTGAAATTTGCAATTTTATAATGGCTAATAATTTCTTAGGTATAATTGTGCAAGAATATCAAAAAAAAACTTTCCCTTTTACAGAAAATGGTGTCAGCGATGTGTGCGTTGACGCGTGAAGGCTTTGTGCGCGAGTTCCCACACACTCCAGTCTCACCCCCCTACTACGCCGCAGGTAAGGACAGGCCGAGACAGGGCTGCTTCTGTTATATACAAATTACAATACATGGATAGGTCCTGACAGCACAGTCACTTAACAGGCAAAACGCTTTGAAGAGGTGGTTGATTTCTGGTTGGTCTGTAGCAACCTTCAATACTATAGATCACTTGACTAAAATTATCTCCAAAATTGCGTCCTTTTGACCATGCATTACTAACACCATGTGGACATTCAGGTAATTTATTAATGCAGACCCTGTTTTACTGAAACAGACATACTACTAGTGAAATACAGGTGTGCTCCCAGTCCCCTGCCTCTGCCCTCCTACAGTGTCAGTGTTATAGCTGTATGTTACAGTGTCAGTATAAGAGCTGTGTCTAACCCCTTCCTCCCTCCTGTTACAGCGTGCGTGGCTAAGCTGAAGGACCTGCAGTGGCATGCAGACATCCAGGTGTCCAACGTACAGCGAGTGTCCCAGGCCTACAACACTCAGGGCGAGTGGTTCGACTTCCGCGGACCCCGAGGAGGCAACATGGGCGGTGGGCCCGGACCCCGTGCCGGTCCTGGCGGGCCGCGCCCCCAGCGTAACGCTGGTCCTGGTGGTAACCGCCCACCCCCACTTATGGGTGCAGACGCCCCCAGACCCAGGGGTGGTATGGAGGGATCCAACCAGGTAAGAGTTAGAGTCATGCCAAGCCTTCAGATCATGTCGTGCCGCAGCTTATGGACCAGGTGGGTCAAGCATTTGAAAATACAATTCACACCAAGTCAACATTTTCAACCCTGTAAGAAAAAATGTTTTAAATCTCATACAGTTCAGTCCATTATGAAAAATAATCGTAATTCTCAGTTACGTATGAAATTCTTGATTCAGTTTCTAAAAAAAAATATTGCAACACAATTAACAAAAATTCCTACTTCAACAAAACAATAGAACATTTCCCAAAAGAAATGTAAAGATTGTCTGGTGACTCTAAGGTAAGTTCTACATGCTCTTCAATATCTATAAGAGCAATATTAACAAAATTGGGAATATGGAAAGAAATCCTGTAGTATAACATGATTTGAATTAGAGGAGGGGTGGATCAGCTCGTTCCAGAAAACAGGTAAGATTATAACGGGTACATTGTTTGCTGGATCCTCAACATGTGCATGTGCATATATAGACTATTTAGCCCCAGGAGATATGAGGATACTTATTGTACATGGACTTCTGTATATGAGAGGGTTCAAACTGTGTAAGGGGAGCAATAGAGAAAAGGTTCGGCAACTTGCAAATTCTGCCTGTATATGGTCGTTAAACGGTGCAATGTGTTCAATGCTAAGCGAGCTATCGCTGCCTATAAAGGGGCCTCAAGATACCCAAGCAGATTCTAAGTCCTAGTACTTATGAACGACCCAAGGTCATGTCCAAATTGCCATATTGCAATTCCTGCACTAAAGGAGGGCTGTGTTCAGTGGAGAACCTCTGAAACTGCCTTGTCTGGTGTGCCATTGTGCAAGACACAGTTGCCACACAGCACAATAACCATGGTAACAAGCTTGTGTTAGTGATGATACCTGATCTGTTCCATTGAGTCAGAATTATGAATGTCATTTTTCTCATGCACAAGCTTTCTTGGATACATCCTGTGGTACTCAATGAACTGCGCAAACAGAAATCTCTATTTCATTTAGCGCACAGACAGTATAAGCGTCCTAAGTTAATTGCCCAAGCTTGCTTAAACTGCAAGAAATACTGGATACCCTGTACTGGACTAACCGGATATTCCAACTTCCCAAACATGCAAAATATACAATGCCTGGATAATTTTGCAGATGTGAGAAGTGAATCTCAGAACTGCACAGTTTATGCACTGCTGGAGACCCAAAGGCTGAGAATATCAGAATATATTCTTACCTTTGAGGCAAAAAACATGCTACAAAATTGGATGTACGCACTGGATAAGCAGTATTCTAAATGCCTGTCCAAAAGAAGCGAAAAGCTTGAACCTTGTAAAAGTCTGGTTTGCCTAGAAAGGCCCCACTGGACGTTAAACTTATTGAACAACCAATGAAATTCTGATATTACATAAGGTTTCTGGAAAGCATCAACAAATCATTACCCTCTGTCAAGTTGAGAAAAAGCAACTGTATGAGGATGAAATATATTACCACCTGAAGTCTGCTTAAGAATACCAAGGATCAACAGGACCGAAGCCATGGAAAATATCTAGTGGTGGTCAATCCTAAAATAGGCTACGGAAAAGCCATTGTAAGCCAAGATACCCAGTCTGAATGAAAGAACCTCGGCCTACCTTCTTACTTGTGAAAAACTGAAACTTGAGTAAGTCTCACCTGCATAGTCAGTGGGACGTTAAACTACACAAACAAACAAACAAACTAAGTACAGGCAAGAATAGATGTGGTAGACAATAGAGAAACCTGTTGTGATTCCATACATGCTGTACATAGACAACATATCAACTGCATTCCCTATCATGGGTCAATAGGACATTAAATAATCAATAAAGTGTCATGGAACTCAACCACTGTGGAAACCCAGTAACTAATGAATAGAACAAGAAAACAGATAGCCAATATTGATGTGCCAAGTGACCCACCTAGTCATCTAAGTTTCTGTGAGCTAGAATGGGATTTCAGCCCCGCCTAGTGCTGGGGCCACATCAGACCCTTACAAAGGGTCTGCACTGATGACCATGATATAGTGCCATCACATTCTTCTCACAGAAGCTTTGCTTATTCTCATGCGCTTCTCACCAGAGGCCAAAAAAAGACTTGTCAATCCTTTGTGAACGATTTAAGAATTGAAGACTTTCGATAGATGATCAATATCGCTTTTGGTCTTACAATTATGGATTGCCAGAAAGGCCTGTATGATTATCCAAATTACTTCATATCACTGATCGGACAACAGATGTTTTTGATAGCATAAGCACACAACGGAGAATGTACATATGCTTATGAATTTCTTTACCATGCATCGGTATGCACCAAAAAGGACCTGAGCTTTAGAAAAGAATAGCTGGAAAAAACCCTGCTACTTTCCTTTGGGGATTATGGCTGTTCCGCTGCAGATCTTGACATGAAAAACACTGTTCACTTTGTCGAAACAGCCCATTTAAAATGTTTTTCTCAAGCAAATGCAAGCTGGCAAATAAAGGTCGACTGTGCTCGATACCCTGCTGATCGAGAAACAATTGCCAGAAGGCAGCTAGAGGGTATTAGCTGAAAGCTATGTATCAAATCTTTCAAATCACTGAAGAACACCATCAAGATTGCTAGCACAAGTTGCAGCAAGGAGAACTACTCAAGCAAATCATACCTTGTAAAAGGAAATATACACATGGCATCAGACATAAATTTGATTTCGCAATTGCCTATTCTTGCAAAGATTGTCACAAGCATTGATGACTGAAAAGGCAAAGTTGTCTTTGTCGGGTCCAACATGTTACCCGGATATCTTTGCACTTGAAATCATTGGCAGGCGAGGACATAAGCATTGAACACACAAAGGCAGAAAGGTTAATTGGAAGATTGCATTGTCGCTCCTTTAAGTACGCTGTAAGTAAATTGCTCTCTGAAACACACAAATAACCCTTTATGTAAAAGTATGTCGACATTGATTATCATTTATCTTGTTCTCACTATTATTTGACAACCATCACTAATGATATCTCACTCATACTCCAGGACATTGCTCCACAACCATCTTACAGGTTATTATTACCAGATGAAAATACCCACAAAAATGGGATTTTCAGCTGGAATCAACATTTGGATCTTACTTGTCCCCCAACCAATTTCCCTCTAGATAGATAGAATCATCCAAAAAAGCTCAAGAACAGGGCTAATGTCACCCTCTCCACCACCCACCAATAGGTTTAGGAAAGGCTGTAGAAACAAGGTGTCAGAACACTAAATGCAAACTAGAACTGTAATAAATGTATGCTGTAGTTTGTAGTTCGCAGGTCCCAAGAAAGGGTAAAAAGTCGGCCGGCAAATGCGACTTACAATCCCAGTGAAACTCAATAAAGCATAGAATTCCCAAATCTGTAACAGGCAATTGAGACTGTTACTCCAGGGTTTTAGTTTCCCCTTGTAATAAAATCACATAAATGTTAAAGTGACAAGAGTTAGTCCAGTATGTAAAAGTCACCCCACAATCTAATACATTTACCTTTTTTACCCACAAACATATCCTTTAACCACACACACACTGAACTAAATGCTCAGGGGCACTCCACATTTGTGATTGCATTTATGTTTGCCATGAAAGCAACTATGAACTTGCCCACATAATGTCAAACTCTTCCTTGTCCCTTCCAAACCAAAGTTTGATGCATAATGTTCACAGCATTTACTGCTCTGAATGCTTAACACAGTGAAACCGAAATGGTTCTAATTGATGCGCCTATTTCATATAGATATCCTGCAAATGTGGATATCCTACAAGAAACTTGTCGGGAAATAAATAGATCATAAGATCTGTCAGGTCTTTGAAGAGGTAGTTTCTACATTGAAAGTTACCTCTTCTTTATGATGGCTATGATTCCCGCCAGCAATTGAAAAGTAGTTTTGGCACCATTGCCGAAAGCTCGCGATATCAGTGATAAATGTCATACATAGGGGCCAGCCTGATGGTCTGTTACTAGATATGGGCTTACTGTAAACAAAAAAATATAATAACAATCCTGAAAAGCACTGGGCTTGTTGGATGTAGAGCTATCAGGTACTTCATGTGCTGGGACCTTAAATTTAATCAATCTATGGTGTTGTTAAACTCCACAAACCAAAAATCTATGTCAGTCCTACAATTGCTCCATCCCCCTGCCAACTATGCCAAGTGGGAAATCATGCAAATTTGTGTATTGGTTCTATGTATATTTTGGTGCACTACCTTGCTGACTTGAATCAACTCCTAAAGTAACAAGTGCAATAGAGGAGTTGATGTTTAGTAGATGGGGGAAGTCTGAACTAGAGGTGACCCCATGACAGCAATGACATCTCATGCACTCAAGTGTTAGATTCTACTAGATTCTGTAAATATTGCTTGTGTGATGGGCAACCATTTGGTGATAGACTACCATCGAATGGGATATCTAATCTGGCTAGAAATGGCGTTGGAAAAATAGTTGTGACATGTTCTGAGAAAGAGGAGACTTTGGTGTACCCTGCACTACTGTCCCTTTTCACAGATCACTTCTATAAGAAAGGCGTTTGGGATTGCATGTACCCAAACATATTATGGGTATAAAAACCGCAAGTAGCCGTAATAAATAATGTCCGAACAAAACTCAGGGATAGAGCAAACTCAGCAAATCATGTGTCTACCATAACCTGAATTCTGTGACAGTTGCCACCAACTATTGGCTCCCTTGTCACCTGAGAAGGTTGTGTATATTCAGCAATCAATGGTCAGAATTCTGTGGTGCTCTTTTTGAACCGCCGTATTAATATAATATGTAGCTGCATAGTATCATCTGAGAAAGCCAATGGCCTATCGCATGACATTTGATTAAAAGCATATGGAGATGGGAAGGGAAAGCCTTCCTTGTATAGGACAGGTACCATACATTCACATGAATGAAGACTCCCTAAACAGTTATGGTCAGAACTAGGGTATTGTGTTTGCTATATAGGACTCTTTGAGCTCTCCCCAGGACCAGTCCCTACACATTGTGACTGAGGTCTCCCTTGTGGCCCAGCCCCTTCCCCATTTTATCATCACACCCATCACCAACTTGCGACCCCTGGTACTGATCGCACCGTTTGTTTGTTACCTTCCTCTTTAGGGCCAGATGCGACCCCGACCCGGTCCCGGACAACCACGACCACTCATGGAGGCGCCGGTCGTGCCAAGTATGGACACCTTGTCCCCCGCAGACAGAGACCTGGTCATGCAGGTGGCTCAGATAACAGGACTTCAGGACAGGACCCTGGTCATGTCAGCTCTAGAAGCTCTGCGAGCCCTGGACCCCAACATGATCGGTGCCCTAGGTAGCCTCAGCACCCAGGCTATGGCCGATGTAGACCCCGCCATGATCGAGACCCTCCTGGGTGCCATTGGTGGCGGCGATGCCGTTGCTGCCCTTGCCGGTGGTCCTCCCGGCAGGAGCCCACAAGGCCCCATGCGCGGTGGTCCCCCTAAGCGCCGCATGCCCATGGGCCGTGGAGCTGGCCCCGTCCCTATCAAGAAGGGTCGCTTTTGAACAAACTAAAGACAAATTCTCATTTTAAGTCGTCAGTCATCATAACACCTTCTTTCAGGAAAAATGAATCGCTGATAGATTGATTTTAACACCTTGTAATGAAGTCCCTGGAAACTTCAAAAACAGTGGGAACTTTCACACAGATCAGATTTAGCTTAAGTTGTATGATCCACCGACAGTTTGACGTGATCAAAGAATCAAGAAGGAATCTCTGCAGGCAGAAAAAAGAAAATGTGTAAGTATGCCAACCAGTTGAGACGCGGATTCAGAAAAGGTATCTATGAGGGTTATATGAAGAATATAACCAGGGATTTCAGAGATATAAAGATTCATATACCCCTGGTATTTTTGAGGATTCGACAGTCGACTGTATTGCTGTAAACATTGACACCCACAGACATCAGGAACAAACTAGCGATGAATATAAAGCGTGCTCTTTAGCATATATGCCACAACCAAGATAACTTAGCATATTTAATATGTCCATACTCTCCTATCTAGATGTCGTCGTTAGATGTACAATAGCGGGAACCCCAGAACACAAATGAATGCATCAGATGTTAGATTGCCAGGAGATAATAACATAGCTCTCCAGAGCTGAGTGCATTGTTGCATTTTGTCCCATAGATTGATCAAAGAGCACTATTGCATTCCACAGTTCCCCACATCTTGCCCATGTGTAGCCGGCAAATTTTAGCAGCTCAGACGCTCTGCCTGTCACAAGAGTGTAAGCACTGACTTGGCTCCGTAGTATGATGTTTGTCCTAGCTAGATGTATCCGCTTTACATAGGGGCCCTGTTAGCACTGAGTCATGCCCATTGATTCCCTCATGTGAATTAGAAGCAAGACACACTGTGCCCAAATTGATGTCTTGCAACCATGGTAACAGTATAAATCCTACACTATGTAGGCTTCGGTGTACCTATAATCTGGCCTACTAGACAAACTAAAAGTTAATCATCTTGTCCAGATTGCTGCTTGTAGCTGAATCTGAAGGTTTTATACCACCACAGGGCAGTTATAGTTACCAAGGGCAGGGGGACTTGACAGTGGGCTCCCTTTACCCCTGATTGTAGGATCCCCATACTTTGAGGCCGTCAAGTTTAACTTGCCTCTGTCATATGATAATTTACCCTGTTGACTTTGGTGTGCTCTGTTTGGAGACTTAAATCTCCCAACAAATATTCCCTCTCCTCAGGATCCCCCTATCCAAGAAGAGAAGCACTGCTCAACTATGTGGGAGGGTCCCCAATTGTTGGAAGAATCCTTTGAAAAGGTCTTTAAACCTGTGCACTCAGATTCCATGAAGGTATATGAATGCTGACCATGCTTTACATAGCATTTTGACAATGTGCACCATCCTCCTACTGTTAGTTACTCTCCTGACATGAGCAGGATTGGAGACCCAACTTCATGGAAGCAGCTAAATTCCTCCCACCCAGCTCATATTGAAAGAGGCTAAATACCCAAGTATTTAAGTCCCAAACTAGACAAAGGCCTTCAAGACCTATTTGATGGGGATTTTGGAAATCTGATCAGGATCGTAGTTCATGGTCAATTTCTTCCTAAGTAGGCTTAAGGGGGGGGGACCCTTTTGGATTCGACAATAGTTGTCTCTGAGACTTTGGCTCTGTAAATCTATGTATTCATACAATACGGTACCACGTACGGAAACTTCAAGGTAGTTAGCTCGTGGGGTGGAACTCTCCAGATTGGTATTTATCAGTAATCTACTACGACAGATATGCTTAACTATTGTGTGATGAGTTGATGTCCTCTGTCTGCATTAGGTCTACTGCCGACTGCCTCACGATGCGACACCATGAGGACTCATTTATCCTGGTGACACTCACTAGTTGTGGGAAATATTTCAGTTTATAAAAACTTTCAAAACAATGTCTGTTGGAAATATTCAGGTTTTGAGTTTTTAAGGAGCAAAATTAAAATTGATCACTTTACATTCTTTGTGCGGGTTGTAAGGGAGGGGGGTAATTCATAGTGATTTATGTGCATTTATTTCATTGATACATTGTATTTAAGCTGTAAAGACGTATTACATTGAGATATTAGATACTTTTATCATAAACATGTGTTACCCAGGAAATTGTCAATGTAAGCCTTTATGAATGCCAAAGTCACATCTAGGATGTACACGTGTAAAACATTGTAAAATGTACCATGGAAATTAAATTGGCGAAGGTACAGTTTTGGTTTACTTGGGATATGTGTTATCCTTTTACTTGTCACACATAGATGCATATTTTATTACTAAAGAAAAAGAAATCATGACTGTTTGGTTTAAACCTGACAATATATTTGTCATCACTATTGTTAATAAAAGTGTAAGAACCTATATATATATCTTGTGTTGTGTGCGTTTAATTACTATAGAATTCTCTCATAATATAAAGTTTTTCTCTTAATTATGTAGTCAGTGCTTCTTGTGCTGTACATCCCCAAGTAAATTTGATATTGAAAGAAGCTAGAAGTTCATTGTGTGGTAATATATGCGGTTTTATTAGTGGACAGTGCAATGTTTCTTGACTAAAATGGGGTTCAGAATCAGTGGGGTCCACACCAAATTTAACCTGTATCTATAAGGTACATTAATCAAAGTATTCGCCTGAAGTATCTTCTGCTCTAATAATATGGAAAATGGTACCACTTACGATCTACAATAATAGTAATATATTCATCTTGACATACGACATTTCGGGATTCAGATTATCGCATCCACAAAAGCAATATATCGATACACCCTGTTACCCATGGATTCTCCAGGTTCTTTTACCATTCTAAACCTAAAAGAATTATGTAATCATTCCAAGTAGAACTAGCTTATTTATTAGGCTGTAAATGCTGCACTTAAAAAGACATAGTATTTTCGGAATGTGAACCAAAAGTGTGCAGAAGTTCTGAATAAAGCCCATATGTGTCCGCACTTTATATAATATGAACTACACTGAATACATTTATTTTCATTGATTCTTTAACCATTGATCTCAGATCAAAATGAATCTATATAATCGGAAAATCAAGACTGAAATAGCGATAATCAGAATCAAAATAAATTGAATACCAATGACAGTCCTATCTTGATGTCCAAAGAGCATTGGACACTGTCAAGTATGGTTGCCACATAGATTAAAGAGTGTTGGGAGGACAAAGACCCTCTAAGGGTGGTGGGGTGATTCGCACAATGTCTGGACATTTCACCACACCTTTCCCCTAAAAAATTAGGTTCTTTTTGTGTGGTGTTCCGCAAGGATGTAACTTTGGACCTGGACGTTTTACTAAAAAAAAGGTTACTGTGTGCAGGAAGTGCAAGAACCTGCAGAACCGCAGTCTCTTTAGTCTGGAAGCTTACTACAGTGAAATCTCTCTTATAAGAAGGGCCTTTTGGCAAAGCAAATTTTATAAATTTTATAAACAGTGTTCCTTGTAACCATTATACTAAATATAGAGATGGGGCAATTCTGCTAGTTGTCCCCATAAGAGAAAGTTCCTTATATCAGTCCTCTTTGTAACAAGATTTCACTAATAGCTTGGTTATTTTTTGGAGTTGTGAATAAATTAATAATAATGTAAATTTAAACAAACGTGAGTCTTGCAGAGGAAGTGGCATTGAGAACCTGCACAGTTGCATATAACCATTCAATGAAGACAACGATTTTGAGGTGAATGGATGCTTTTATTGAGAAGACTACGACTGGAATCTCACATGGAACGATGTCCCTGAGGAACCTCTTTCATTCATCTTTATGTTGATAGAAAACTGAATCCATTTAGATTCAAGATGGACATTTCCTAATTTACCTTATAGTACATGATCAAACAGCCATCACGGCATTTATGCGTGCACTCATTTAACCACATTTTCTTAAAGGGGGGCTAGCATGGCTAAGACTACCCGCCTTAGCAAGTCACGTGACCTTGATAGCGGCGACCTGATCGGTCAATTGGTGCCGCTGGTTCCTCTGTGTTTTGTAAGAACTCAGTTGGCAGGTACCCGTCTTTGCTAGGAACGGTGCTAGTCCCCCTTTAACTTTCGCTTATAACCATTCATTAATTAACAAATGACAGAAAACGTAGTCTAGCTTGCACAAATATGTGCCCTGCCCCTGTTGCATCACACATTGGTGAAATCCTAGCGAGAAATTAATTACTTGCGATAATAATGTGGACGGTACATTAATTATGTCACATGAATATGAGATATCCCATTCACAGTTATGCACTTCAGTGAACTGGATAGTCGACTGATGCTGTCCATGAATAAGTTCCTACACATTATTTACTTCGGAATTCTGATGAAACTATAAGTTCACTTAAAAATCTCTACAACAGTGACAACACTGAGTTTGTAATATATGTTAACATACTTTGGTCCCATTTCTTGTATATCAACATCTCTTGAGTAAACATTTCATCCACCGGTGGCAGCTAAACATGTATAGGCTTATAATGCAAAGATGCAGCCCTTCATTGGTAATTGTGGTAATTGATAATGGTACAATTAGACTGAATCCATTTAGCATAGATATGTAGTCCCATCATGGACGATCATGCAAGCCATAAAAGTAGGAATAACAGTGTTTGGTCCCTCATCCGGAATAAAATATTTCATAGAAGTGCCGCTTTAGATATATTCTGTGCGGTCACCATGTGGTCCCTTGAGGAAGAAATGCAACCTAGTGCATTGGGATGTACAGTCAATGTGTAATCTACACCTTTTGGTCTTCTAGTTGGACACTTAAAACCTGAAGTATATTGCATCTATAGTATGGCAGTATAGTTTAAGTGGGCTTATCAACAACACCGGAAGTGCAATCTTCAATTGGTTAAAGTCTCCAAAGGTCACTCAGCAAATCATTGAACCAATGTAGAACAATATATTCAGAGCCTATTTGTGGTTCATTGGAATTATGAGGTCATGACATGAACGTGAATACTTATTTAGATACATGGTAGCTCTAAAGGTTTGTCACTTAGTTGTATACATGGTGCCCTCTCAAGCATACATATTATAATCGATAGAAATATTACATCAACATCAGTAAATGGTCCGTAGATATTACATAATGTGTAGACCAATATATCAAATATTTGGTCCCTAGTTCGCGTGGTAAAAATACTCGATCCTTATGGTCATTATTAGTAGTCAACCATGAACATATACTTGGTGGAGATTCGTTGCTTGGTCCCTGCAGGGTAAAATACTGCACAATGGTTTGGTCCGTGGTGGCATGCCATGAACATGCCACATCAATTTATATACAAGGTTAATATAAATGTCCAGTTTCTACAATGCAATGTGTAAATAGATAGCGTTCAGAAATTGGTCCCTCTGGTGTAAATGACACAATAACATTAATGCAGCACTAGCAAGTTACTCGTCTTCCCTACATGCGTACGCCCCTCCCCCCTATTTTCCTGTATATTTTAATGTAAATTTTTTCAATACCCCCAGTACATTGCCCATTTCACCCCCCCCCCCCCTTTTCAAAATTCCTGGATCCGCCCCTGCATCATGCTGACGTGCAAACATTTGATATGGCATTAATAAAAACTACTTTGGTGAAGCCTCTAATAAATTGGTCCGCATGAATTGTTATGGTACATGTCAATCAGCAATTCATTGTATATCACTCACTTGACTAACTGAAATGCCAATTTAAAAAAAAACCTCACAGTTCCTGGAAAATCCCCTGATACTTTAAAATGGCATGATCACCGAGCGTAGCCCACTCACAATTATAGTACTGTTCTAGTCTACTATGTGGTTAAGTGTGAGTGGTGTGAATGCCCCTTTAACTATAACCATTACTTAGGTGATGCCTGGGGTGAGGTGGCCCCACACAGCCCCAGGTGTCCGTGGTACATACTGGTATAGGTGTGTGTGAACTGCCCCGACATGTCGCTCTGACTGAAGGACAGGCTTGTCTTGACCCGCTTGTCCCTCTGTCTGCGGTTACAGAACCAGACGCGCACCACCTCCTTGTCCAGTCTCATGGCGGCTGCTACACGACAGATGTCGTGGCTGCTGGGTTTGGGTTGTCGCAGGAAGTGTTGTTCTAAGGCCTCCTTAGCTAGTGCGCTAATGGTGGTGCGACGCTTACGGCGACGGTCTGAAGCACCTGGAATGGGGAGTTCAGGGGTTAGTTTGTGTATAGTGCACCCCTAACTTTCATAAATCCTACAAGCAACACAGAGGGTCTGATAATTGGTAATTTCTTTTTTTTATGAAGCTTTTTTTTCTTAAACAGTAAAACAATCTTATACCCTATAATGCTATATGTCATGTGTGATGACTACGGTGTGAATTCATGGCCTGTGAAAACTGACTGAATCTCATAAAAGTCATGTTTGGTTCAAAATTGAAAACTTCCATAATGTTTATCAATTAAGAAAATCTCTAGTATTCAAAGATATCAAAAGGCAATACAAAATAAATTCACTTGGAGAGATTCCCAGGGTACAGAACATAAAACCTGCATGTAACTTGGTAAAAAAATAAGGAGGCTTCACATGACACAATCCTACACCACCTTAGAGTGGTTTGCCGTACCTGACTTGTCCTCTGCACACGTGGTCTCTGCCTCCTCCAGCCACTGCTCCAGGATGGGCCGCAGCTTACAGGCGTTCTTGTAGGACAACTGGAGGTTCTCAAAGCGGCAGATGGTCGTCTGGCTGAACACCGACCCATGAACCTTAGCCAGCGAGTTACCTGGGGGAGCAGAGGATGGTAACTAGGGTAAGGTAGGTGTAAACAACATGGTAACTAAGGTAAGGTGGGTGTAAACATGGTAACTAAGGGTTGTAGGGTGTAAACAACATGGTAACTATGGGAAGGTAGGTGTAAACATGGTAACTAAGGTAAGGTGGGTGTAAACAACATGGTAACTAAGGTAAGGTGGGCGTAAACAACATGGTAACTAAGGAAAGGTGGGTGTAAACAACATGGTAACTAAGGTAAGGTGGGCGTAAACAACATGGTAAGGGAGGGTTGAGCGTTTGGCAAATCGAATACGTCAAATATAATTGGCCCCCCCCCTCGGAATAGGTTGAAAAAAAAAGGCCCCCCCCCTCACCCTGGATCGTTTTCAACATTATTACAAAAACGATGTTGGTGTCTACTAATTGTATGCATTTAATCCTGGTCACTTTTTTACCTACAATTTACTACCTTGCAACAAATACATCCATTCGTAAGGTGTAGTGTAAACGTCTCATGAAACTCGCTGGTGAGTGATAATAGTCAAACCTCAGACACACATACCGTTGAGTTTAAGGGCCCCAGTGCTTATAAATTGGAAGCTCCCTTACCCTCAGTGCTTACATGAGGCCGGCACTTTTTTGAAGACTGACAAAACGGTGGGCTATTCTGAGTGTCAAAAGTGATGCAGTGAGAAATTTGCTAGGAATTTGAGGAAAATTTTAGAAAATTTTGAAAATATTGACATAATTTGGTGAAATATAACACAGGCTGTTACCAGAATTCGCGACATTTCAACGTACTAAATTCGTGACATTTTTAGGAATACCCCTAAAAAAAAAGGCCCCCCCCCCTAAGAATAGGGTAAAAAAAAAAGCCCCCCCCCCTCTCTCCCGGCAGATTTTGTATTATGCGAGCATAGAAGTAGGCCTCAATGTCAGGCCAGTGTTGGGCTTTGTAAGCAGTATGTGTACACATGTAACCGTATTGGCCTGGCCAATGCTTCGGTATGCCAGAAATTAGGCCACACACAAATTTACGGTATATGGAAATGGGTCTCTTTGCCAGTGATGAACTTTGTAAGTAGTATATGGAAATGGGTCTCTTTGCCAGTGTTGAACTTTGTAAGTAGAACCGTAAATTCTTGCGTATAAGCCTAACTCGCGTATAAGCCGCACCCCTAACTTTGACAAATTATATAAGCCGCAGAGGGGGTCTGAATATTGCTATTTTGGTTCTGTAGTATACTAATAAAAACTCTCGTATAAGCCGCACCCTATATAGGCATGTTTGGTATCAAAAGAAAGCTGAGTCTGACTTGCGTACAAGCCGCGGCTTCTATGCGAGAATTTACGGTATATGGAAATGGGTCTCTTTGCCAGTGTTGAACGTTGTAAGTAGTATATGGAAATGGGTCTCTTTGCCAGTGTTGAACGTTGTAAGTAGTATATGGAAATGGGTCTCTTTGCCAGTGTTGAACGTTATAAGTAGTATATGGAAATGGGTCTCTTTGCCAGTGTTGAACGTTGTAAGTAGTATATGGAAATGGGTCTCTTTGCCAGTGATGAACTTTGTAAGTAGTATATGGAAATGGGTCTCTTTGCCAGTGTTGAGCTCTGTAAGTAGTATATGGAAATGGGTCTCTTTGGCAGTGTTGAACGTTGTAAGTAGTATATGGAAATGGGTCTCTGTGCCAGTGTTGAACGTTATAAGTAGTATATGGAAATGGGTCTCTTTGGCAGTGTTGAACGTTGTAAGTAGTATATGGAAATGGGTCTCTTTGCCAGTGTTGAACGTTATAAGTAGTATATGGAAATGGGTCTCTTTGCCAGTGTTGAACGTTGTAAGTAGTATATGGAAATGGGTCTCTTTGCCAGTGTTGAATGTTGTAAGTAGTATATGGAAATGGGTCTCTTTGGCAGTGTTGAACGTTGTAAGTAGTATATGGAAATGGGTCTCTTTGGCAGTGTTGAACGTTGTAAGTAGTATATGGAAATGGGTCTCTTTGCCAGTGTTGAACGTTATAAGTAGTATATGGAAATGGGTCTCTTTGGCAGTGTTGAACGTTGTAAGTAGTATATGGAAATGGGTCTCTTTGCTAGTGTTGAATGTTGGAAGTATAGCTCCAGTCATGAAGTATAGGTAAAAAGTTTTAAAGTTCATTTATATCTTTTAGTTAAATGGCATGGTCAAACGTACCAAAAACATGGAAATTTACTTACACAAAATATTAAATGCTGATAGTAATGATGAAAACGGTACAGATTGGGGTCCCTCTAAGAAAATATGTGTCTATTGTAATAATAAGAGGTCTATATGTGATAAAAGTCAGCTGTTCTATGTGAAATGTATGACAAAATCATGCTTTTTGGGGCCGGGCTTCTCAAAATCCCGATCTAAAGTATATTTCTCGATTCAAAATGGCCGACATTTGGAGGATTTATCCCGCATTATCAAGCATAATGGATCTATAACCAACAATTGATGGTTTCTAGTACAGTATGTCTACAAAATATTACTATATTGCAAGACTGACAACAATAGTAACCACAATTAGCCCTTGGGAAGTATTGTTGAGTGTTCAATTCTCCCAGATTTGATGGTATTTATGGGTATAAATGCCCAAAAAGGACACTTTCCCACCAATTATCAATGAGAAAAACATAAATTGCTCAACAATTATAGATATTTTACTTTATATTTATGGTATATATGCATGTATCAATTTCCTGGAACAAAAGAAAACCCTTCACAGCCTAATTCATGTGGGCATACTAGAGACGCAAAGTAGGTGTATTCACTGGCCGTTTCTTGGTGACTGGAGCTATAGTATATGGAAATAGGTCCCTATAGCAAGGCCGGGGTTGAACTGTGTATGTAGTACATGGAAATGGGTCTCTTTGCCAGGACATAATTGAATCATGGAAGTAGTACATGGAACTAAATCTCTCCCGGCAGATTTTGAATTAATATGCGAGCATAGAAGTAGGCCTCAATGTCAGGCCAGTGTTGGGCTTTGTACGCAGTATGTGTACACATATAACCGTATTGGCCTGGCCAATGCTTAGTTATGTCAGAAATTAGGCCACACAAAAAGCACTAACGAGCAACGTTGTGGGGAATTAGCTATAAACTGCTAGGTAGCGTACTCCTGATGACCATGCCTTAGGGAAGTTACTCCATGCAGTAGGCTTAACCAACTTAGTAGGAAGTTCCCAGACACCACAATGTGCTGAGACAGACCAGTAATGTCAGCTTAACCCTTTAATGATGGCATAATGCCTTTATGCCCTTGGTCGTCATGATGCTTGAATACAGTCCTGGCAGGTAACTCGCTAGGACTGCATTCAAGCATCATGACGACCCTGCGGGGTTGAGACACTCCCGAGAGGTTGGCATAATGCACCAATTTACTTGTGAATTACTCGTTTGGGTTGCTTTGGTAGGGATGCATTATGACGACAAATGTCATCTTTTATAACATGCCGTCGTTAAAGGGTTAACCACCACTTACATGGGCGTGCATGCTGGGAGCTGCATGAAGACAAGGACGCAGCAGGGACGCTATAGGGACGCAGGGGGGTGTGAAGTCTGAGATAGCTGCCCCATGTCTGCCCCATGTATATGTAAAGTAGACCGAGTCAATAGGCAATAAACCCCGCCCAATCACCGCCTCTACACCTCACCGGGCACGGGGAGGACTCAGCGGGTTTATATATTCATTACAATGTCTTTAACTCTGTAAGGGCCGCATAGTGCAATAACCCCCACCCCATCACCACGTGTACACCTCACCGGGCACAAGACGGCCGCAGCCCGCGGCCCGCAGGGTTATATAGTCATCATTACAATGTCTTTAACTCTCTACAGGCCGCATAGTTCTTTCGGGAGCTATGGCCTTTGTCGTCATGATGGTGACAGTATGACCCATGAAGGCATTACAACCCTATCAAATCGGCCCTTAAAATGGCCATTGAATTGCAATAAGACCAAAGAGCAATGTATTCTTTGCATTTTGATGGCAGCCTGTCTCTCCAGCTGTCTGCCACCATCTAGCTCCTTGCTTACCTCTCCCCTCTTGTTTTCTCTTACTCTTTTTTGAACAAAATTTAAACTTTATTGACCAGATTTAGTTGATGTGTACAATGTATGACATACATGTGATCGCACTTTTCTTCAATGTTTAACAGTCTGAATGATAAATATTACACAATGTAATAACCAATTAATACCAATATTCGGTCTTTGTCTCTTTGTCTCACTCCCTCTTTACCTCCGCATCTGTCTCGTTCTGTCTCAATCCCTCCCTCCCTCCCTCCCTCATGTTAAAATGTGAGACAAACCATCAGTAATATTCTGGCGGGAAAACAACCCCCTGGTGGATAAACGACAAACCACCTGTATGTTACTTCCGGTATTAAATAGACCATGTGGACCATCTCGTGATGGCGGCCGATTTCAAGCAGTCCAGCCTCTTGTCCTTTATTTAGCCAATAGGTTATGGGCCTCAGTAGCGTATTCCACTGCGCTGGGAAGCATTATAAAGGATCAGAGTAGAGGCTGGACGAGTTTGGAAGTCGGATGGGCCTTGGAAGTAAGAGTTATTGCTGCGTGAAAAGTAGGCGAGTTGGACGGTGCGGGGAGCGCCTCGCCTCGGCAGCTGAGGCCGGGATAGGCCACAGGAGGTGCCGGTCAACACGGGACTAAGTGCCGGGCGACGTGAGCGATATTAGAAGGTGTTCGTCGGTCTGTCCAAGCGTGGTGCCGAGAAGGGAGGCGGCCTGAGGTCGGACAAGGAGCCGTGTAGGATGTGCCGAGGATGTGCTGCTGTTTGTGTGTTGGTTATGGACGCTGGGAAGACGTCAATACACACGGATAGACGTTGTGGAGTCATCGTGAGGTCGGCAAGAAAAGTGGCTGGTGAGTGGAGTGATTGTGAATTAGATCAGAATTCGCCAGAAGTGTGTTGGAATCGCCGAAAAGACGACGTGGAAAGTGGCGGCAGGCCCGAGGACAGGGGAGCGCCCATCTCGGGAGAAGCAGCAGGATGGCGATGTGCTGCTGAGGGGCGATGTCTGCAGGCCGATAAAAGTATGTGTTGGAGATGCTGTGGATTTTGCAGTAAGTGGTCAGCAAAGGGAACACGTTTATGTGTGGATGCTAATGTCGACTAGAGAAGACTGTATTTGTGGTAGATGTAAAGTCGACAAGGAAGTATAGGAGGTACGTGTGTGTATTGACCAGAGCAGAGGATGCACGTGTCAGTGATGTAGATGACGTGTCAGTGATGTAGATGACGTGTCAGTGATGTAGATGACGTGTCAGTGATGTAAATGACGTGTCAGTGATGTAGATGACGTGTCAGTGATGTAGATGACGTGTCAGTGATGTAGATGACGTGTCAGTGATGTAAATGACGTGTCAGTGATGTAGATGACGTGTCAGTGATGTAAATGACGTGTCAGTGATGTAGATGACGTGTCAGTGATGTAGATGACGTGTCAGTGAAGGAGATGACGTGTCAGTGATGTAGATGACGTGTCAGTGATGTAGATGACGTGTCAGTGATGTAGATGACGTGTCAGTGATGTAAATGACGTGTCAGTGATGTAGATGACGTGTCAGTGATGTAGATGACGTGTCAGTGAAGGAGATGACGTGTCAGTGATGTAGATGACGTGTCAGTGATGCAGATGACGTGTCAGTGATGTAGATGACGTGTCAGTGAAGGAGATGACGTGTCAGTGAAGGAGATGATGTGACTATGTGCTTGGAGTTATTGGCACTGAAGATGTTGTGTGCTACAGGAAGAACAATCTGTTGTGTCAAGTCAAGGAGGGTTGAAATTATAAAGTCCAGAAGGAGGAAGGCCAGCTAGTAAATGTGTTGAGGTTTCAGTAAAGAGTGTATTAATAAGAAAGGACTCATTTCTGTGTAGCTTGAGACAAATAATGATCTTTTGTGCATCTTTAGTGATAATGGACTGTTAGTAATACACTGTAAGGCTGAACTGTGGAGGAATATTTTTAGTGGTAAATTCTGGTGAATTGTCAACAAGGTGGCAGAGGCACAAGGAAGAGATTGAGTGGTGGTAGCTGCAACAGTGTGATGTCAGGTGTCTGCAGTGTGACGTCAGTGTGTCTGCGGTGGGAAGTGATGTGTGGTACCGAAGACCAGGTACCGGTGGATGACGCAAAGACTTTAAGGGTTCTGCGATGACTAAGCAGGAGGAGCTCGGAGATGGATAGTGGTCGTGGAAGGGGTAATATGTGCTACATGAAGCATTCCGAAGGGCGGTAGGTGGACCGCCATGGGTGAGGACAGTTCGCTACTGTGTACGACTAAACCAAAACCACATGCGGTATAGTGGACCGCAACGATGATGACAGTCGCGGTACTGTGGACATGAAACCAAAACCACTGGTCCGGTTGATGGACCGGATTGAGTTGATAGGACGGTGGTGAGAACTGGGGTATCAAAAACAAAACCATTATTCGGGGTGATGGCCCGTGACATGAGGACAGTGTAGGCCTAGCCTATAGCAGGGGTTCCTGCATGTCTAAAATTCATCTGGTGTGAATGGACCAGAAGGAAGGTAGCATATATATTTTGGTAGTCAGGTGGATCCATGCGCTCGGTGTGAAGTGTCAGGTGCAGAACCGGAGAAGTTCTTTTAGTGTAGGGAGGTGAGGGCTGAAGCCTCACATGGAAATGATGTGCTAGCAACCGCTCTTTCCAAGTATAGGTTTTATGTTTTAATTAAATGGTAATAGCCTGTGGTAGCTATTTGGAAGTGTTTAATTTGTAAAACATATGGAAGACCTAAGTTTATGATTGCCTTTTAATAGCTAAGGTATATGCTGTTGAGTATGTTATGTATGACAATATAAGGAGTTATTGTTGTAGAAATACTAAAACTAATGAGATCTAGTTTATGTAATACATGTATACTAGTTTGTGAGAACTGTGTAAAGACATGTTAAAAACAGTAATATTTGACTACCAAGTCAAGTTAAAGACATTGCCAGTTTACTGGAGGAAACTAAGAACTGAAGACCCGTTTACTGGAGAACATTATTTTAAGTAAGCAAGGACACTACTAATACTTGTTTAAAGACTTTAACATCCAGGAGGAGTGTTTATTTTAATGTAACACATTATAGAAGTTCATTGTGTATTCTAAAAGTTTATGTTCATATTATGTATGGTATCAAACAAAGAATATTATTAATGTTTGAGGAGGAGTGTTAAAATGTGAGACAAACCATCAGTAATATTCTGGCGGGAAAACAACCCCCTGGTGGATAAACGACAAACCACCTGTATGTTACTTCCGGTATTAAATAGACCATGTGGACCATCTCGTGATGGCGGCCGATTTCAAGCAGTCCAGCCTCTTGTCCTTTATTTAGCCAATACCTCACTCCCTTACTTTCTTCTGTTTTCCTCTCTGTTTCTCTATTTATCTCTATTTTCTTTTCCTGCTCTCCCTTCCCCAACTACGCCCCTCCTGTAGACAATGGCACCCCTTTCAGCCCCCAGAGGCGGTATAACCGCCCCGTCCACAAGTCGCTATATCATTACACCGGCGGCTGAAGGCGTCATGCTGCCTCAAGATGAGGGATGGGGGGATGTCGGACAGTAAGTGAGTTATGCTTATCTGCTCCCAGATAAGAACACTCATATGAAGAGGGCCCCCTTATAAATACACAAACAGTGAGCCCCTCTTTAACATAAGATGCTCTCACCCCTCAGTCTTCTCCCCTCTCCCCCAAACACACCACCACACCCTGTAGACCCAAGCACTAAGAAGGGGAGAATTCTGCAAGAAATGTCCACCCTTTTTCTTTTCTATTCTCGGTAATGGGACATGAACATCATCATTAAAAGTTAGTTTTCCAAGCATTGGGGTTCTGGAGAGAGCACAGTAGGTATACTGTACACCAAATTTCAAAAGTTGAAAGTTGTTGTTTTTTCCCCAACTGAATGTATAGGATGATATATTCTTTTCGTTTATCTATGTTTTTAAAGTGGGGACACTTTTTTCCCCTCTCACAACCTAATTTCTATGACGTGCGCATTGATGAAACCCCAGTTTTTTGAGTTTCCAGAGTTTCTTACCATAATGCACAAATCACTAGGCCTACTTGTTCCCTTAAAGTGGCCCCTTGTTGTCTCAGGGCTCTGTAGGAGTCATCCATGCGTGAACCTGTCAGCCATGATGGAGTCAGTGACCCGTGACCACGTGTCCCTTGACCCGCTCACAGTCCCACAACACCTCCTCCTTAACCATGATTTATGTATTGTGGCAAAATCAGCTTTTCAGGGACACCAATGGGCGGAAGGCTAAAGAAAAAGGCGACCGTGTGAGGAGAATGCACGCCCCGTCCTGCCATCCGGGGGTGGGGCGGGGGTATACATGCATACAGAGATGGGGAGGTGGGGGGGGGGGGGGGCAGATGGGGGCAATGGCCCTCAAACGGGGAAATAAACATGTGATGAGTTGAGAATAAGTAGGCCAGTATAAGGGGGGTGGGTTGATGAAATAATGGTGTGACAGTATGTAGCCACTCTCCAGTTGGGGAGAACTACCGAAGCCTACACCGCCATTTAGCTCTATAAATAAAGGACAAAATATGACACATGTTATTGGGTATTCATTTTCTCTTATGGGACTTGAATCACTCACCATATTTTGTGAAAACATGGTTATTCAACAGAGGTTTCGGCATCCCTTTATGCTTCCGCTTTTTCCCCTCACTTTCATTTCACCCCACCTAACATTTTTCCAGTGTAATTATATCAATATGGATGATTTCTTACACGAAAAGTATTGTAAATAAACAAAAGGTTTTGTATCATTTGATACTTCAGTCAATTAATTCTTCTCTCCCATTTCCCAAGTAGGTCATGATGATAGGGTGTCATTTATTCCTTCCGGTCTATGCCCCTGGTTCTTAGAAGGACATCAATACGCAATGTTTGGTATTACTTAACCCTGAGGAAATGCGGTGTGCTCTTTGATGTCATGGTGTATGAATGCAGCCCTGCCGACTCCTCTCTACACGACTATACGACACGTATACATGTTCCCGACCATACGGGCACTTACCGGGGCTGCATTCATGCCCTATGCAGACCGAAAGCGGGCCAAAAGCATAGTACATTAAAGAGAATTGCGGTCCTTAAAGGGCTAATGCCCATTTTTCTTACCCTCATTTCTTATCACAACTTGCCTCCTTCAGGGCGACCACTTAAAACTGATACCACGTGGTTAATAAACAAAGGGTTTAATATGGTTTAATGCCCATTACATCCGGCCGCTACGTCTTATCAGTGCCCCCCTCCAGGTCTTTAAAAGGACATTAATAAACAGAGGCACTGTGGGTAATCTGCGTCACGCCTCATTAGCCGCGACACCTCAGAACGAGGCGGCCACATCCAGAACGAGGCTCACTAATTGACCCCATTATTATGTGGGGCCACCCACCGTCCTAACGGTCGCTACAGTCTGTTAAGTGGTCACTCACCAAAGGCTATCCACTATATTAAGCCTACCCCAAATAACGTTTTCAACTTTTTTCAAACGTTTGGAGGAATTATTTTTCATACAAACCTATCTATGGATGAACGTTATTGTCCAGACGTTTTTAAAATACTTGCAAACGTTTTGAGAACGTTTTCTTCATCTGAGAGTGGGACAGTCTGTTAAAGCAGTACTCTCATCTAGCCCCCCCCCCCCCCCCCCCCCACAGTCTGTTAAAGCAGCGCCCTCATCTAGGGGCCACCCACAGTGTGTTATTAAAAGAAGTGCTCTCATCTAGGGGCCGCACACAGTCTCACAGCTACAGTCAGTGTTAACACCATGTGGCTATGATGCATGGATGTAGCTATGTCAAGAAACTCTCCAGGGCTACAAATAAGCATCATGCCGACCTTTGATACAGGGGGTCAATGCACTCCTGAAAGTTTGGCAGGATGCTTGACTGTAGCCACATTCATTCATCATGTCGACAATGGATATTAAGGTGGCCGGCGGCCATAGGGTAAAAGTAACTACGATCTCACCATATTCCTATCACATAACCCTAAGGGTATATACTCTCCGAAAATACCAAAAAAATAGGGGGGTCCCGAGCTTGTTTCTGAGATAATTAACTACTAAGTCTGAGAGACCTGTAATAGAAATACATAGTGTTCTGTTATATATTTCCACAAAATGCATTCGAAAAGTAACTACACATAATAAATACTCTATCAAAATATAGATCGAAATATTATCTAACCAGAAAACGTGTTTTCAACATAGGGTCCTGGGCATATTTGTATGTTTTTTGCTAATTGAAATAATTAAGTTAGGAAAATGGTTATGTCTATCAGACAGGTATTATGTATAGCTTCCAATGGGTGCCGGACAACAGAATTCGTGGCCTAGTTGTCTAATGGGCTAGTACTGTAATCCGTAGGTTGAAAGCTCGAGTCCCTACCAAACCTGTTCCAAAAACGTAATCTGGTCAAATGAAGGCATTATACCACATCTTCAATGTGCATTTTATACCATCTATCGCTGTGGCCTCTCCAGCTTATTCACATAGGAACTCACATTGTAAATGTTTTAAAAAAACATGAGTGAGATTCGAACCCACTTCCCTCTGATCATGAGACATGCATGGAACACTAAGGCCAGCAAGACCCTGTCTCACATAAAGGCAAGACAATGTTCCACATAGGTCAATATCTATCCTAAAGTGTGCAAAAAGCTGCGCAATTGTCACGCCACAAAACCCCTTATTATACCTTCATCAATTGTATTACGTCATATTACGTCATATTACGTCATAATTATGATTTATGATTATTAATATTCATATTTATTATTATTTGTAATACGCACAATACTTTATACATATTTTCAATCCATATGTCCATCAAAGTACACCTAGACGTCAGACATACCTATTTCTCACTAAGCCAAGCCAAACTAACCCCCATGCATAACTAATCCATAGATCACAAGCAGACCCTTATCCCAGGGACAATAGGTAACGGTCGGCCTGTCCAGACGACAAGGCACCGACCGGTCACCTATACACAAAACAAATGAACTATATGTTGACCCCAAGGATTAACTGTCAACACATAAAACAATGCTATAAAGCTGGACACCCTTAATCAGTGTGGCACCGCCAAAGCCACTTGAGCCGGCTGGAGCCCACCTGGAGGCAGGCGACAAAGCCCCCACGTGTGCATGCTACTTATTATGTAATCCATTACCCATAATGCACTGGACCCAGGCTCCCCACCCGCGGTCCAGCGCACGCCACATGTTAAAGCCATGAATATATAATTATCCAATCAAATGTCAAATGTATATTATCCAATGGAAACCACTGTTACATCTACTTCCGGTCACATGGGCACCCCCTCCACCTGCCGGGCACCTGTACTTATACCCCGGTCAGATGGAGGAGGAAATCACTTATCATCTTGCAACCATCAGTAACTTATATACTGAGCCCTAGTGACTGGTACTCTGATATTAATATTATTATTAATAAAAGATACCAAGTATTGAAACTGACGTCTCACCTCATCTTTACGCCCTCATTGATGTGGAAGGGTTTTCCCTAGCCACAGAGTGGTAGAGAACCGGGCAACTTTCAGCTACCTGCGACCATGAAGAAATTTTTTAATGCAGAGACACCAGTCCCTCAGTGACCTATCATCACGGAGGCACACTAGGAGCCAGGGACCAGCACCAACATCAGGTCTACAACCCACCAGGAGGAAAGGACCAAGCAACAACAAGCACATCACCAAGTCCACCTCCTGCATCTACAAGGACATAGTAAGACATTCTAAAACAACACTTATAGACACTGTACCTATTATACCTATAGACATAGCTACCCCACCCACCTCTCCCATTCGTGTTGAACCCACTGTCAACATGGCCGGAGACGATCAGGTAGAAATACAAAGACAACGAGAACTAGACGATAGGATATCAAGAAAATTAGACGAACAACTAGCGGCCCACAAGGCAGAGCTAGAAAGACTTAAAGCCGATCTCGCAGACTATAGAAATGTCAAGTCGATTAGCGACCTGGCTAGCGCCATTTCAAAAGCTAACAAGTACACCATCCGTGAACCAACCAAGTTCTCAAAACCAGACATTAAAATGAGCACCAGCAAGTGGTTCACGGACCTAGAACGATTTGTTAGACTTAAATATCCCCAAGAAGATCACCCCATCCACGTCACTTGCGCAGTCTATTTAACTGGACCAGCATACGAGTGGTACAGTATGCAGCCCACTAGTACACAGGACGATTATGACCTTATAAAGAAGGGACTCATTCACCACTTCAAGGATGTCGAGAACGACATCAAACTATTGACACTGTCCCAGTTTGACCCCACCCTACAAACCATGGAAGAATGGCTAAAGGACGCCAACACCCACTTCCAAAACAAGGGGGTGGACATAGAAGCTGCCATTATCCAGGTAGCCACTGTACTAAATGAGGACTACCGAGAGGCGATCAGAGCGGAAAGTCCTACTACTTGGGCCTCCCTCTGTAGAGCACTCAGGTGTGCATACCTCTACAAGAAGACCTCCACACACAAGGTATCATCCCTGTCCAACAACACCCTAGATCCAGTCATAGCTGCTCAATTAAGGGAGAAGGACAGGGAGAATGAGAAACTAAGAGACCTTCTTCAGAAACAACAGGAAGTAATGGAGACTGAACATACCGTAGCTGCTATGGGAGGTGGCAAACCAAAACCCACCTACCACAAACAAGCAGCTGCACCTACACATCAGTCTCCACCAACTGACTTCGCGTTACCACCCAACTATAGGGGGAGGAGAGAAGACTTCGACATCAACTACGTCGACAACATCAGGAAGGCACGCTCAATGGGCCTCATCCCTCCCACCCACCGATTCAAAGGGGGACCCAAAGACATTATAACCCTTCTTCAAACGGGTTCCCTACCCCCACATCACTTCAAACTCATCCAGAATCAACAACAACAACAACAAAGGTGGCAGCCACAACAGCAATCATGGCAGCCACCACAACAACAACAATGGCCACAACAACAACAACAACAATGGCCACAACAACAACAACAACAACTACAACTTCAACCAACGCCACAAAACCCCACTCCACAGTACACCATGGCACAGCTCGTCAGCATGATGAACGACATCACCAAGACGACGGGAAACTAGATTGTCATCCTATGGATAGGCCTCATCAGGATGACAAAACTGTCCCCAACACAGAAGACACAGCATCGCCCATCGACATCACGCCACATGACCCACAGACAATCCACAACGCTGCACCAGTGCGCGGGAAACCTGCCGACGTCCAAGCTACTCTGGAAGTCGTCCCCCCACCACTCCCCGACCTACACATGGAAGAAGGTGAGCAGAGTGTTTTGTTTATCAACATGGTCAATGGCAATATAGATCTACAATTTAAAGATACCAACATCCCCAGTCTAGTAGACACAGGAGCCACCGTCTCTTGCATGAGAGAGGGTCTAGCCTCCACTCTATCGAAACTAGTTCCTCATGAGTTTTCACGAATCAGGTCCAAAGTTTATCTTGCCGATGGAGCATTGTGTCACATCAAAAGAGCTATCAAAATCAAATTCAAAATTCAAGGCAAAACATTCAGCCATCAATTTGCAATTCTTCCAAATTGTTCCTCACCAATCATATTGGGAACAGATTTTCTATCAAAGACTAAAAGCAAAATCAATTACTCCACTGACCCAACTCCAAAATCTCAACCAATCAGGGCAGTGAGAGCCATTTCGATACCTCCATTTTCCGAAATGGCCATAACAGGCCAAGTCACATGCTACCACTCAGTCAGTCAAATCAATGGTATAACAGACAATTTTGACAGATCAGACAAACTTCCAAATTACATTGTACAACGTTCAGTCGTGACACCTGACCAAAGAGACAGACACCCACTGATATTATTGAATATCACATCTAGAATCTGTAAAATCCAGAAGGGTGAAATCGTAGCCTTATATACTAAAACAGACATAGACAAAGAAAATCATATATTATCGACAGGCTACGACGACACACAACCCGAGGAGACAGACATTGACATAGACATAGACAACAACTCTACTATCAGTGACAGTGCATCATCAACAGGGTCAGACAAAACATTCTATGTACCGACACCAACATACTCAGAATATTCTGACTCTGACATGGATCAATCCATGTCAGACGACGAAGATTATATAAATATGGTACAAGAGACGACAGGTCACGACAAACAAGACATAGACAAAGACATGTACATAGGGAAGGACATAGACATAGAACCAGAAAAAGAAAAATCACACGTCTTCCAAAAACCAGACTGCCTCACAGAAGATCAATTCACAACATTTTGCCAATTAATTGAAGAATACGACGACATATTCGTGGGAAAAGACAACATGATTGGAAGAACCCATCTGTACACCCATAAAATCAACCTAATCCCAGACGCCAAACCCTTACAGTTCTACCCATTCAGAATGGCCCCGCACAAAGCTGAACGACTTGAAATTGAATGTCAGAAGCTGGTAAAGCAGGACATTCTGGAGGAAACCAAAACGGGTCCCTGGTCATCCAGAAGTTTTCTTGTAGAGAAAAAGAACGGGCAGGGTTACAGACTAGTGACAGATCTAAGATATGTGAATTCCCAATCAATCAACCAAGCACTTACATCACCACGAGCAGACGACAGCCTAGAAATGATTGGTGAGATGCGACCTGCCGTGTTCTCTAAAATGGATGCCCAACAAGGGTACTTCCAGATACCAATTAGAGAGGACGACAGAGACATCACAGCCTTTCTCACTAGGACCAAAAAGTATAGATACAAGACCATGCCCATGGGACTTGCCAGCAGTGCTCAGGCTTTCCAAGCTGTAGTCAACTTGATCCTACAGAACCTGCAGTACAAATGCGCAATTCCATACTTAGACGACATCTTGTGTTTATCACCTACCATAGACCAACACTTCATCGATTTAAGAAACATATTCGAAGCACTAAGAAATGGCAAACTAAAGTTGAAGAAAACCAAGTGCGAATTCTTCCTAGAGGAACTAGACTTCCTAGGAATGAAAGTCACCACTAACGGTATCAAACCATCCCCAGACAAAGTCCACAAGATCCAGACATTCCCCACACCGAAGACCACAAAAGAGGTGCGGTCATTCACTGGACTCGCCCAATTCTATAGAAAATTCATCAAAGGGTTCAGTGAAATTGGTCGACCTCTATTCAACCTACTCAAAAATGGGAACAAATTTGTTTGGACAAAAGAATGTGAGACTGCATTCCAGACCCTGAAGGACTCTATATGCAATGACGTCATCCTGCTGTACCCAGACTACAACAAACAGTTCCATCTTACAACAGATGCATCTGGTACAGCCCTGGGAGCTACTCTTTCCCAGGAGAAAGACGGCGTTCTACGACCAGTATCCTTTGCGGGCAGAGCACTCCATGACCACGAGAGGAATTATGGTGCCACCCAAAGAGAACTATTGGGAGTAGTATTTGCAATAGAGTACTTCAGACACTACCTAGAAGGAAGACCATTCGAGTTATATACTGACCACCAAGCCCTCATCCACATGTTGACAAAATCAGATAACAAAAACATGTGGGCAAGGTGGGCACTCAAAATTCAACAATTTCAATTTAATATCAGACACATAAGAGGCAAATTAAATATACCATCAGACGTTATGTCAAGACGAGACTACCCACTAGACAACACACCAATGACAGATCCTCCACCAAAACCCAAAGCCATAAGAGTACAACATAGAATTATGTTTGAGGATGACATACACACACAGAAATTCAAAAAAGACGAACCACCATTGACGCTACCAAAACGACTACCCAAATCAATCCTGAAGAGAAGCTCCACCCATCACTTCTATTGTGAATGTATGGAGGAAAACACAGAAGACATAGAAGAAGTAAAACGATTAACCCCCAACCTCAGAGCAAATCCTGACATCCCAAGTACCAAATTACATCATTTTGGGCTTCCACAAACAGAATACAAGGGACTGTTAGCAGCCATAGTGGCCTCAGTACAACAGGAAGTGGATTCAGCTGCACGACCGGTCCCAGGCCACGCCCCACAGCAGCTGACGGTACCCTCTACATCCCTAGAAGCCCTATCATCATTCATAGAAGAAACTCAAACAGAACAAATAGAGCAGGTTGCGGCGACCCGACCGGTCCCAGGCCACACCCCGGCACCGCAACCTAAGAAAACCACAGATAAACCAAAACCAAAGAAGAAAAATGAGAAGCCTAGAAGAGACGCCACAGACATGGCAAAACACTTGGCCAATCAGACTAATCATCTGATTGAAATGATAGAAAGCCTCTCCGACCCACAGATCTCCATACTCAACCTCAAAAGAGAGCAGAGATATAATTTACATACGAAAGCTATCATCACGTATTTAGAGAACGGACAGGTACCCAACGACAAAAACAAGAAGGAAACGGAGCAATTTATAAAAATAGCTGATGATCACATCATGCTGAATGATATTTTGGTCCATATCAACACGGTACTATGGAAGAAACACAAGGAATTCTCATTCCAACCCGTCATCCCAGATGACATGAGACTTCCCATCTTGAAGCTTTTTCACGACCTACCAATGGCAGGCCACGCTGGCGCACAAAGAATGCTGTCGACCATGCTTCCCAAAGTATATTGGAAGAGCATGGCGGCCGACGTCCAGAAATTCACAGCGACCTGCCACGTCTGTTTGAAAGCCAAGAAGATGAACCTAACCAACAACCTGCCAATGACGGCCCATAGTACCCCTTCTTACCCATTCCAGTTTGTCCACATAGATGCCATAGGCCCACTACCACCAACACCAGGAAAGAACGTATACATCCAGGTAGTGGTCGACAGGTTCTCTAAATTTTGCATAGCTTACCCTACTACATCATTGGACGCGGAAACAACTACCGCAGAATTCATAGAGAAGGTTGTTCTGGCCGAGGGTATACCAACATACCTCCAGTCAGACAATGGAACGTCATATAAAAACTCAAAATTCAGAAACATGACATCTTCCCTCAACATAAAACATGTCTTCAGCTCGGCCTATAGACCAAAATCGAACGGCCAGGTTGAAAGATATGTGAAGACGCTGTCTGAAGGCATACGGGCCTACTGTGAGGAACACCAGGACACATGGGATGTATTCCTACCACACCTCGTGTTCTCCATCAACAACACAGAGTCCGCCACCACTGCCTTCACACCGTTCTTCATTATGAAGGGAAGGAATCCAAACACCATTATAGACAACAAACTCAATCAGGAAGAAGAGAAAAGTCTAAATCTCCACATCATTGACAAATTAAAGAAAATAGACTACACATACAATCAGGTCACTGAAAACATCGAAAAGAGGACAGAACAAATGAGACAACAACACGACAAAAAGGCAAAACCTACAAAGGTGCAGAAAGAATCACTAGTGTATGTCAAGGTACCCCGACTGATGGACAGAACAAAATGTTTGAAACTTCAGAAGGTGTACTCTGGTCCATACATAGTGTGCAAATTCGTCTCAAAAACATCTGTCCTCCTCAAATCTGTCATCACAATGAAAACAATGAAAAGCCCAGTCCATGTAGATAGACTGAAACTCGTACGTCACGTGAGAAACAATGATTTCATTCACAGACTCATTGACCCGAACGACGACCTCATAGCCAAACTATGGAAGAAAGACGGAGATTCATACAAAGCGAGACCAGCGCTTCTACAAACCAAAAATATATATAAAGCAAAGCCGGCCCACTCCAAGGTCAAGAGGAGGACACCGGTAGGACTAAAACCATAATATAAACTATAGAATATATAAGAGGAAAAGAGTTATCACCTATATTACATAAACAACAAAAAGCTCACTATATAATCGCTATCAGAGACATCAACTGTCATATATTATCAACTTTAATATCAAAAGGAACAACACTGACTACTACAACTACTATTATCACTACTACTATTATAATGATTCACAAAGAATCACGACTTACACACCGATCATCAAAAGAAATACTGGAAATACAGTATTTATCACCATAAAGCGCACAAGCTTCATCAATTATTACTATTATTATTATTATCCATCTATACCCATTTCACCACACAAGTAAGTGGCAGGGCGACTCCATATTATTGCTGCTCCTTTAACAAACTGACACTTCAAATAGAACTATTATCAACATGTCAAAATCCGACATGAAAGGACAGTTTGCGCACTCTTATTAACCCCCCCCCCCCATAGACCAGTGGAAAACCGGTGTATGCAGGCGGCCGCCCGCATGCATCGCAGGTGTCAACAACACCAGGAGGATGACCGCAATCTGAGCCCTGGATGGCGCCACCACTGGAGCGCGCAAACAAAAGCTCCACTTATGGGAGTGTGATAACGACCAACATGGCAGGGTGACATAGCCACCACCCTGTACCCAGACCAAAGGGTATAAGTTCCCACACATCCCCCCATCTTTCCACAGTCACCCAGTGACCACACCCCTACACACATCAATTCAGTCAGGAGCAGCCCACAGTTAATTTGGTAGATCCCCGCCAGTACTGCGCACTTACACTCATCCTTCACCAACTATCGACTATCAACTATTACTACTACAAACGATCGACTACTACTATTATTACTATCAAATCCCAACAACTCGGGAATCATGAGGTATACACTCTACCTCCTATTAATCATCACACACATCATTTACACGGCAGCACAACCAATAGTGAGGCAAAATATCGGCCTCATCTATGAACAGCTGCCGGGACAAATCATCACCGGTCATGACCTACACGAGGTCATACTGGCCATCCCCTACAACATCCCAATGGCTCCTCGTCCGAAGCCACTCATTTACAACACCATCAGGACTCTTCAACTGACTTCACTAGGACCCCATGACAGCCATGACGCCAAGATGTTACAACAAGCTGCTGACCTCGACCGACTACTACAAAACGTAGATATTAACATTATTAAGACCTTAAAGAACATTGCACACTTCCTCTCGGATCCTATTACTAACAGGCCAAAGAGAGCTATCCTAGGATTCTTAGGGGAGCTCTTTAAATCAATCTTTGGCCTGGCAACCACTAGAGACATGGATTCTATTATCAACGTCATACATCACCTAGATGCTAGAATTGGTACACTGGCTGACGTCAATGTTAAAACTGCACAAGGATTACATGACGTCACCCAGCAACACCAGCAGTTTCTAGACACCTATATAAAACAACAGGACGTTGTACAGGAATCCCTACTTAATATTACCGAATCCATAGACTCGTGGTCTGATGATTTCTCCACAACCCTAACCTCCATCCAAGCCGACCAGGATCGTAGGATTACCCAGTCAGCCATCATATCGGCTCAGGTAATTGTCCTAATGACCAGGATCGCCTACCAACAAGGGTTATACAAGGTGGAAAATTCTCTCAGATTACTGTCCACTGGAATATTAGCACCGGATATGATCCAACCCACAGAACTGGCACTGAAGCTAGCCACCTTAGACACACAACTCAAAATTAGGAACCCAGGATCCGAGGTAACCATTATTGACACCGCATATTACTACTCACAACCAGTTGCACTATACACCTATTCCAAAACTCACCTATACATTCATATTAATGTTATCATTTCTGCCACAGACGCAGCATTTAACTTATATCAAGTAATTACAACTCATGTCCCCATTAACACCGAAAATACGACAAGTTCTGGATCTACCCTATTACACACTGACAAAACTTTCCTCGCTGTCAACGAGGCAGAGACATTGTACTTAGAGATGACAAACGCAGATCTGCTTACGTACCAAGGCTCGATACTGAAAGTATGCGCTAGGACCATGCCTAGAATACGCAGTGACCAGCCAACCTGCCTCATGGCGGCATTTAAAGGTAACCAGGCAGACATAGCCAGACTCTGCACATTTCAAGTACACCCTCTGAGACCCATACAAACCCGTGCTATAGCTATTGGTAAAGACAAATATTTAGTAACTACTAACAGGGAGTACTACCACGTCATCTGCCAGCACATGACACCAACTACTAAGAAAGCTTCGGCCTACGCAGTTATTGGTGTCCCATGTATGTGCCACTTACAGTTTGACTCATTGTACCTCCCAAACACCAAAATTCCTTGTAACGAATCTTCTTCAACACATTTTTTAATGCACGCGGCCAATACACCCATACTACTCGCACTCACAAACAATCTGAACATCACAGCATCATCACTACACCACGATCCAATACACATACCACATCTACATACACAAGCTATCATCAAATCTATGACAAATATCAGCAAGTTGTCATCAGACATTACATTGGACCTGGAACCCTTCACCAGGAATATCCTAATAGAAGCCACCAACGCAGCAGACATCTTAGACCGACCCATCCAGGACACACCCATACGAGAGAACATAGCTAGCTTCTTCGCTAGCCCTGTATGGAACTATATAGTACCAGTCACTTGCATTCTAAACGCCGTAGGATTCTTCTACTTATTATATGTATCCAAAGGAAAAGCACTATTTGCGACCATCCCAACTGTTAGTGCTCGACCCAACAACATTTCTTGGAAATTTATTAACCCCATCCCCCAGAGTGAAACCAAAGAAAATCACACTATCAATCTAGATCAATACGTTGATGCCCATAACATTTTTACCCTGATATTTGTAGCTTTAATCGTATACGCTATTATCAAAACCATCTTCAAGTGTAAAAACAAAATTACACGCCACTTTGGAATGACAAACTCTGGACATAAGACCAATCCTACTATTACTCTCAAAATTTACCAAGGACACGTCAATCACACCATCCCACTGCTATCCCTACCCTACGAACGTGACTCTATTGTTAATGATTTCATACCAACCCTGACGGCCATCTCAGCCCTGTCATGCCCATACCCACGCATAAACATGACATGGAACGGCCCCATATCATTCAACATCAACGGAAAACAGAAGTCATACTATCTACCCAACCACGTCATACTACCCCTAGCGGCACGGTTTTCTATCATACCGGCCCTGAAAGACGACACCACCACCACAGGATTAACCCTTAAGACTATGGAAATGACTACATCCCTACATCCGACTGAAACCCAAGACAACATTAACATTGACCCCGACAGTGACAACACTACGTCACTTATCAAAAACCCAAAAGACATGACCACTACCGAACTATTGACAGCCATTGTTATGAAAAAGAGTGAGACAGGAAACGAAACATAAAACTTTAATATAGAAGGTGATAACTCAGAACGAACTTCCTCCATTGCCCCTCGACATTGAGAATGAATATCAAAGATCAAGTATTGCCAAAGATCATTGCATAAACAAAATACACTGCTCGAAACCTATTGTTATACATGTACTATCATACCATACTAAGTATTACACATGGCCTATGTAAACGCTTAGTACATTTATACTATTATCGAAATGAATTTCTTACAGCTTCCTATCGTATGAATTGATTGTATTAGAAACTAGGACGGAAGCGCGACATATAGAAACAGTACGTCACACTACTATTACCACTGTACCATGTATTTTGTAAATAACTGGTATGGTTAGAAGCTTCCAAAAATGTATAATCATAAAAATAGAACGGAAGCGAGACATATAGCACCAGTACGTTACCATTGAAATATTATTATTACCACTGCATAACATGTATGTACAAAACACCGTATAAACTTAGAAAATGTGATTAAGAACCTAGTCATAGTCATAGCATAAGATAGATATATCAGAAATCATAAAATACAAAAAAAAATGTTCATACAAAATACTTTTGAAGCGTGACATAACTCTTCCTCTACTACTTCTCAGCCTGCACGAGGGCGTGCAGGAGTTGTATTGGGGGGTGCTGTCACGCCACAAAACCCCTTATTATACCTTCATCAATTGTATTACGTCATATTACGTCATATTACGTCATAATTATGATTTATGATTATTAATATTCATATTTATTATTATTTGTAATACGCACAATACTTTATACATATTTTCAATCCATATGTCCATCAAAGTACACCTAGACGTCAGACATACCTATTTCTCACTAAGCCAAGCCAAACTAACCCCCATGCATAACTAATCCATAGATCACAAGCAGACCCTTATCCCAGGGACAATAGGTAACGGTCGGCCTGTCCAGACGACAAGGCACCGACCGGTCACCTATACACAAAACAAATGAACTATATGTTGACCCCAAGGATTAACTGTCAACACATAAAACAATGCTATAAAGCTGGACACCCTTAATCAGTGTGGCACCGCCAAAGCCACTTGAGCCGGCTGGAGCCCACCTGGAGGCAGGCGACAAAGCCCCCACGTGTGCATGCTACTTATTATGTAATCCATTACCCATAATGCACTGGACCCAGGCTCCCCACCCGCGGTCCAGCGCACGCCACATGTTAAAGCCATGAATATATAATTATCCAATCAAATGTCAAATGTATATTATCCAATGGAAACCACTGTTACATCTACTTCCGGTCACATGGGCACCCCCTCCACCTGCCGGGCACCTGTACTTATACCCCGGTCAGATGGAGGAGGAAATCACTTATCATCTTGCAACCATCAGTAACTTATATACTGAGCCCTAGTGACTGGTACTCTGATATTAATATTATTATTAATAAAAGATACCAAGTATTGAAACTGACGTCTCACCTCATCTTTACGCCCTCATTGATGTGGAAGGGTTTTCCCTAGCCACACAATGAACACGTTTTCAATCCCCGCCGGCCACCTTAAAGTACTATGCAGTCCTCAAAGGGTAAACGCAGCTCAGCTGAGTGCAAATCGGTTGTTACCGACCTTCAAAGAATCAATGCCTCTGGGGACTATACTATACCTCCCATATACAATGTAATACTCATGATATGCTTCCTTATTATACAATTTCGTCTTTCATCGTGCTTTTTCTTGGATATGCCCGTGCTGATATTCCTGCATATCCCAGGTGGAAATCGTGCTGATATTCTGGATATCAGAACGATTTCATGGATATCAGAACGATTCTGGTGGAACTCTCGAGAGCCATAAAATCTGAGGTTTCATGGTGATTCGAACATGGGACCCCAAGACTTGTAGTCCGACGCTCTACGCACTACGCCGTGGAGGCGCTAGTAGAAGGAGGTGGCGAAACAAGGAGTCTATAGGCGGATTTTCAGCCCTGGAAGACCATTATTTACCGAGTTACAGAAGAAAAGACATTTTTTGGTACAATTTGTTTGAAATTGAAAAAAAATTTATAATTTTTTTTTACTATAAAGGTAGAAGTTGGACTTTACTTACCTATCCGTTAAAATAGTTCTAGGGAATTTTTTCACATACATATAGGCATTTTAAAAATGGTACGTTTCCACCCAGATTCGATCTGGGGACCTCTGGTGTGTGAGGCGAACACGCTAGCGCCCATTCATTTCTGGCCATGGTACAATGGTAGGGAAACGCTGGTTATAACTTAGGCTGGCAGCGATGCACCGCGCCCCAAGCTGGCCCCCTTACAAATTCTATGTTGGACTCAGTGTTGGAGATTGAAAACATGACGTTGGCAAGCTCCACCAATGAGGGACCAGGGTTGGTAGGATGTCAAAATCAACATGGCGCTGCCCGTGTACGATATAGTCTTTGTAAATATCCTTCAAAATGGCGAAATTAGGACGGTTTTAAGGTAGATAATTGCATTTGAGTCGAAATATCGTATATGATAAACCTAATATTGAATGGATATGGGGTCCCTCGGGCTGTGTATTGATCAATAATACCCTCGTCGCTATGCGACTCGGGCGTTATTGATCAATACACAACCCTCGGGCCCCCATATCCATTCATTATTGGTTAAGTATACTACTAAGCTATACTTTCATATACTACTCATGAATAGTTATACTTCCTCTATACTATTCATGATAAGTTATACCTCTAATTTACTTCTCACGAAAAGCTTTCTTATACTACAACTGTATAATCTTGCCTTATACAAGGATCAGAACTGAAGAGCGGCTTATCCAACAGTTCGGGTGCAAGCTACAATGAGTTTTGACATATTACTCATAATAAGTCGAAACACTACTCAAAGAAGCTATGCCTTTCATACACTATCTATAAGAAGCTATGCTTTCCATATACTTCTCATGATAAGCATCAACTTCCTTAGACTATTTATGAGAAGTCATAGACTTTACTACTCGTGAAAAGCTTTACTTTGCATAAACTACTCAAAATAAACGTTGTTTTCAATTAGGTGCCTAGGATAAGCTATGCTTTCCATATGCCACTCATCATAAGCTTTACTTTCCATATACTACTGCATACTTTACTTTCATATGGTACGTTTAAGATTCAGCTTTAGGCTATACTTTGCAGGCCCGTAACTAGGGGGGGTTCGTCGTTTCGAACGAACCACCCCAGCTCCCTGAAGGAGGAAAAGTGTTCCACCCTAACTCACTGTAAAGAAGATATTATTATCTACATCTCAGTTTTTACGACTTGTCGATCGGACAATTATTAAGGATTCTAGAGAGAAAACCATGAAAGATTGATTAGATACACTAAACTCAGGATCTTCTCTTAAAATATATCCGAAAAGTTTCACCTCACATCAGAAAAGTCCAGTTCCACCATTGAAATAATTGTGTCAATTTCCACCATACCCAAAAACGAACCACCCCGTGAAGAGGGCTAGTTACCGGCCTGCTTTGCATATACTGGGGGGGGGGGGGGGGGGGTAGATGGGGGGGTCCCCATGTCGCATGTCGATTTTAAGAAATGGCCATGTCACATGTCACTAAGGAAAAAGCCATGTCGCTTGTGTCACTAAGAGTAGAAATGTAGAGGCACTGTAATTTAAAAAGAGTTATGAATGGGACTCTTTGGGCCGCAGGCCCCAGGAAATTTTTGGAATTTGACTACTCAAAAGGACGAAATTTGAAGAAAGAGTTAGGTATTTGATGTGTACACTAAATGACAATTTTTTGTTCATGTCACTAAGCCCCATATCGCATGTCGATTTTAAGAAATGCCCATGTCATATGTCACTTAACTGGCCATGTCCCATGTCGATTTTAAGAAATGGCCATGTCGCCATGCCGATTTTAGGGGTCGATACCCATTATACTGCTTACACCAAGCTATACTTCCATAAACAACTCATTAGAACCTAAACTTTCATACGCTACTATAGGAAGCTATATTTTCATATTGTATTTGTGGCAGATAGGGGTGTGGCAACTGTGAGGAAGGGAGCATGCCCCCCCCCTCATTTTGGCCAACCCCCATAAAGGTCAAACCTAAGAGGTCAAGAGAAAGGGGACCAGAAAACCCCTTCCATCTACTTTAAAATTGCTTGCCATCCCCCTTGAGGCAGCATACTTTCCATATACTACTCACGAGAAGCTACACTTTCCGTATATGACTCATAAAAGCTCTACTTTCCATATGCTACTCATAAAAGCTCTACTTTCATCTACAATTCATAAAAGTTCTAATTTCATATACTACTCATAAAAGGTCTACTTTCATATACTACTCATGATAAGCTCTACCTTCCATATATTATCCCTGGGCAGTTCTACTCTTCATGTGCTACTCAAAATACTTTCCATATACTGTTCGCATGAGGCAAATTTTACACATACTCCTGATTAGCAGTCATACTTTCCATATACTACTCATGATAAGCTATAACACTTTCCATATACTACTCATGAGAACCCTTATTTTCCATACACTACTCACGAGAAGTTTACTTTCCATATACTGTAAACGTATTAATTTTCGCTCAGTACATATTTTCGCGTACATACCTATGTGCGCGGAAATATGATGTGCGCGAAAATTTTGCACAAAAAATTAGCTTTCTCATGATGTCTGACACTCTATATTGCACTGCAGTAGACTCAATTGCCAGATCCTAAGCTTAAATCTAAAAGTCAACACTTGTTCTAATCCAATATAATCGAATATAGAGCAACTTGCCCTGGTTCCTACCAGGGACAGTTGTACAATTTGCACACATTTTCTCCATTAAGGAATAGTGTGACCCATAACATCGGATATTTCAGATTGCATTGGCTGTATGTAGCAAACAGGCCCTGGGCTTACCTTATACAGTGTAAATAAAAGAAATTTCACTTCACTTTACTTCTTCACTTCAAATCTAACATGCTGGAGAAATCACACCATGACAACCTGTATACTAAAAAAAAAATCAATATGACAATAGAGGGCATTGTATATTTCCGCAATAGAGGAATTTTAGATCACACCCTCCCCTCCCACCACCACGCAGAGTTGGAAGGAGCTTGGGGGGTAAAATATTTGAACAATAATTTTGGGCTGTAAAACCCTTAATAATTGTCCGATTGAAAAAACGAATGTAAAAACTGACATGTAGCTAAAGATCACCTGATTGCAGCTGCGCGAAAATATGATTACGCGAAAATGCCTTTATGTGCTAGGTGCGCGAAAATTTAGCTGCGCGAAAATATCTATGTTTACAGTACTACTTACGAGAAGCTACACTTTCCATATACTACGCAAGAGAAGCTACACTTTCCATATACTACTCACGATAAGTTACACTTTCCATATACTACTCACGATAAGCTACACTTTCCATATACTACTCACGATAAGCTACACTTTCCATATACTACTCACGAGAAGCTACACTTTCCATATACTACTCACGATAAGTTACACTCTCCATATACTACTCACGAGAAGCAACACTTTCCATATACTACTCACGGGGAGTTCTAATATAAGGAGCTAGTTTCTCCCACAGGTGTTCATACGTTAGAAAGTCCCCAATAACCAGCTTATGAGGTATACTATAAGTTTAAAGCTGCACTCACCTACGTTGGTCTGCGTGTAGCCCAGCTTGATACGCCGACTTTTGAAGTTGGCAGCAAATTGCTCCAACTCCCTCAGCTTGCCCTCATCAGCCTTCCACTCCTCCTGCCCCCCTGCTCCCCCGTCCTCCTCCCCTCCTGTACCCCCCAGGGCGGCGACCAGCATGCCCCCGGTGCCGTCAGGGGGCCGCACGAGGCCTCCTCCAGGGGCGGGGTACGGGGGGTGGTGCAGCAGGTGGCGCAGTTCGGGGGAGGACGAGTCTGACCGCGGGGTGAGCGGGGAGGTGTCGGACGGCGCGCCCCCCAGTAGCCCCCCTGTACTACCCCCTGTACCCCCTCCTACCCCTCCTCCAGGGTGCGGGGTGCCGCAGGGCAGCCCTCCCGGCCCCCAGGGGGACAGCAGGGACAGCGGCAGGTAGGTGGGGAGGCTGAGACTCATGGAGAGCCGCCCACACGGGGTGCTACTGGTAGTACTGGAGGAGGGGGAGAGGGGGTGGGGGAGGGGCGGGGAGGGAGCGCCTCCAGGGGCTGCTACAGGGGAGGTCAGCTGGGGGTGGAGGTGCAGCCTGTCTGCCGGCCGCAGACCGTGGAGGGCCGGGGGGACGGCCGGCACCCCGCCCCCATACCGCAGCCCCAGGTGGGGAGCAGCGTCCACCGGGGAGGACGGGTTCCCCAGGGTGTCTATGTTGATGTTACCGTGTAGGAAGGGGTGGTGGGGGTAGTGGGCGCCCACGTGGTGGTGGTGGTGGGGGAGGTGGTGGTGGTCAGGGCACCACCACAGGCCACCACTCCCCCTGCTGCTGGCACCACCTGGGGACGTCACCTGGAGCAGCCTGGACTCCCCTCCTCCAGTACCCAGCCCCATGTCCGTCCTCCAGGGTGCCCCCGGGGGGTGCCGCCCCTCCCCCTGCAGGGTGAGTCCCAGGCCGTACGGGGGCCGCAGGAAGGGGGAGTGTGGCGGGGGGAGGTGCAGGTGGGGGGAGGACGGGGGGTGGGTAGGGGGGCTCAGGGTGAGGTTACAGTGGGGCCTGAACAGGGCCAGACTCTTAAAGTTATAACTGTGGTGGGTGGTGCTGATGAAAGTGTCAGTGTTATTAGTGCTGTATGGCAGGGGGCTGATGCCGTGACCGTTAGCCTTAGCTGCCTGTAGTGTATGTGGGAGGGGGTCCTGTAGTGTTGGTGGGAGGGGGTCCTGTAGTGTGGGTGGGTCCTCCTCCAGGGTCTCCTTACCACTGCGGCACCGCGGGCTGGGGGGCTGGAAGGCGGCGGGAGGAGGCTCGGCCTCTGCCACCTCCCCCTCCCCCTCCCGGTCCTGTCCCTCCCCGGTCAGCTCCTCACCCCCCACGTCCACCACCTCCCCCTCCTCCCGCCCCTCCCCCCTCACCTCCCCCTCCATGCTGCAGCAGTCAATGACTGCCTCCAGGGTGGGGCAGGTGTTAACAGGTGGTCGGTAAGAGGGTACTGTAGTGGGGTAGGACTCCAAGAGGGGTACAGGTAGGTAGGAGTCCGATCTTCAGCAGGAGATGGAGTGGTCGTATTGGTAGCAGGAATTATAGTAGAAGTTGTACTATTGGTAGTAGTAGGTGTAGTAGTAATAACTGGATATGGCAGTAAGGATGAAGTGGTCCTATTGGTAGCAGCAGTAATGCCAATCACAATAGAAGTTATTGATAGTAATGGTAACTGGCAATGGCAGTAATAGCAGTAAAGGGTTGTCTATAAGTGTAACTGTCTCAGCACTATTCACTACACTTGTTCAGTAGTTCCTGCAGCAGTGGTTGAAAATGTAGTAAATTGTAGTAAAAGCAGTAATGGCAAAAAGGAGTCTTGTCCGTCCATTATCTCCATCATGACAACAGCAGGTGTGGAAGAAGAAGTTGTAGTAACAGTCCTAATGTTGTTGTAGATTAATTGGTGTTAGAGGCAGCTTAGTTATGATGGTGCAGAAGTGACATATGTAGCAGTCCGAGCAGCTGGGTAGGAGCACTAGTAGAGGCAGTAGGAGTATTGGTAGAGAAGTAGTGTAGAAGCACTGCAGAAGTAGTATAGAAGTAGGCCCAGCAGGAGAAGAGGCAGAAGCAGCTGTAGAATGCAGCTACATACTTGGTCTCATTGTGTCTTGTACCTGACACCCAATATGTGCTACCAGTAGAGGCAACATCAAAGGTAGAGGTGTTGTGGTAGACTTTGGTGCAGGGAGAGCAGTAGAGTATCAGTAGTGGTGGAAGGAGCTATAGTAGAAGTACATCTTGTGGAGCAGTAGAGGATCAGTAGTAGTGGAAGGAGCTATAGTAGAAGTACATCTTGTGTCGTGTTACTGGAGGCAGAAGTAGTTCCTGTTTGTAGAGGTAGCCGTAGTGGTGTCTAGATGTAGCAGCAGAAACTTTCCTGCACCTCTCACATTCCTCCTGGGGGCCGAGTGTCCCTCCTGTCCCTGCTGCGTCCCTCCCGGAAGTAGCCGTCACATGACCAGCTCCTGTCATGTGACCATGTCTCAGACCACGTGACTGGAGGCGGGCCCTGGAGGAGGTGTGGGGTAAGACGGGGGAGGGGGGGGGGGGGTAAGGAGGAGGGGAGGGGCCTGGCGTCTCAACAACCACCCACCCACATCCCAACATGCATTGCGTCTCGCGGTGCCTTATGGGTAGGTGTCGGGAGGCGGGAAGTGGGGTAGAAAGATAAGGGGTGGGTGTACGCGTGTTTTCTGATGTCATCCACCAGGGGGCGCCTCTCACACCTCATCAACAGCCAATCACACGGCCTCATTTAGTGCCGGGCCTAATGAGGATACAAACAATTACCCATGATCCCCCGCGCCACACCCACCGTCACTCCCCCCAGACCCCACCCCATCTACATAATCACACCCGCCGACACTTCTTACCGTTTTATCCCCCTTTTTGATAAACGCTAATTTAATGACCATTGCCGTCCAGATGTTGAATAAAGATTCACGGAGCGGCAATATTTAATAAACACGGTTGTGTTTTATGGTGGGTGATACATCCCCGTGTGTGGGTGTGGGGGTGGGGCTGGATGCACGCCGTGCGGACAGTATTCATTACAGCCGCCGCAGGTCTCTCTACGCACCCCCGGGGGTTGGGGGGCACTTTCTATACATTGTGACATAGATATAAGCAATATACTGTATACATCTATGATTGTCGCGAGGGTACTTTTGGGCCAAAAATCCACATCACCAAGAGTAGTAACGTTGCACCAAAATTCCTCTCTCCAATGCTCACTTTTTAGCAAAATCCCTCCGATCGAGGCTTACTTCCTTTTAAAAAAACAAAATCTAACCAACTTTTATTTTTACCAAAATCACTTTGACCGAGGGGTTTTCACCAAAATCACTTTGACCAAGAGTCACTCCTCTGAGGTGTCACCAAAACTCCCTAAAACAAGGGTCACCTTCCTCAGTTTCACCAAAATACTTTTCCTAAAAATATTTTGACCAAAATCTCTCACACAGAGGGTATAGGGTTGTCGGAGGTCGAGCCGTACACATGTGTCAATATAACATTGAGTGACCCCCCCCCCCCTTCCCCCCGACCCAAGTCTCTTTCTCCGGACGCTGTGCTCTATGCGGTGGTCGATCCGATATACAGGCCGCTCCTCGATTGACGATGAATTTATTCGTGGCCGTGCCGCCTTTACGACTTCCGGTCGCGCTCGGGTGCATGCGCATCACGTGATCCCCATACGCATGCGCGGGGGCCGTGCGCTGGTACCCGCTGATGTAGGGGGAGGTGGGGAACAAGCAAAACCGGAAGTTTGATACCTCTGTATAATGGACAGGAAGAAGTTGGGGGAAATTAGAGGAATATGGATGTGGGGGATGTTCTCATGTGTGTTAGATATACACGTCTTATTACGCCTTTAATGACGGCCTACTGCTTTAAGGTCAAGGTACTAAATGTGTGCTCGTCTTATACTCGTCTTATAGAGGAATATGGATGTGGGGGATGTTCTCATGTGTGTTAGATATACACAGCTTATTACGCCTTTAATGACGGCATACTGCTTTAAGGTCAAGGTACTAAATGTGTGCTCGTCTTATACTCGTCTTATAGAGGAATATGGATGTGGGGGTTGTACTCACGTGTGCTAGATATACACTTCTTATAATTGAGGAATATGGATGTGGAGGTCGTATACTAATGTGTGTTTAAATAGATATACATATTGTATAGACCCTTTGGGGACGACCTGCTGCTTTAATGTGCTATCTTAAGGGAGTGGTCATTGTTTAACAACAGGGGGGGGGGTTGGTGGATTTGGGGGGGGGGGACCAAAAAAATTTGGACCCCTTGAAGGGGGGGGACCAAAAAAATTTGGACCCCTCTTGAGGGGGGGACCAAAAAAATTACACCCCCTTTTAGCGGAAAAGCCCGTGCATTACTAGAGCTCAAAGGGTTCGGCCGCGCTCAATTTCAACCTGCTGGAGGGGGGGACCAAAAAAATTTCGACCCCTCTCGTTGGGGGGACCAAAAAAATTTCGACCCGCTCGCGCGGAAATCCACCGACCCCCCCCTGTTGTTAAAAAATGACCACTCCCTAATGTACTAAATATACACGTCATATAAACCCTTTAAGGACGGCTTACTGCTTTGATGCACTATTTTAATGTACCAACTAAACACGTTGTATAAACCCTTCAAGGGTGGCCTAGTGCTGTAATGCGCTATACCCTTTAATAGCTCACAGACATGTTATCTGAATGTGAGTTGCTCGCCAGGGCTGCATTAATGGATCATGGAGACGTTATTGGTTCCCTTAACGTTTAGCATGATGCACTGCATTGCTGCATCAGGGCGACACGTGGAATCCATGAGGCATCATGTCGTCCTTAATGAGGTAACAAAGGGGAAGTCATCCCCATTTCACCCTCTTACTCTCCTTTCCACTTATACGTACTTATACATCATCATCTGTTAATCCTGCTTCTCAGCTTATTTTGATAACCCCACTTTGGTTTCTTCAACAAGCCTATAGTTGGACATAACATAATTATACGTCTATATACCAGTACCATACTTGCATTTAATATATATATATATATATATATATATATATATATATATATATATATTATTTTTTACTTTTTGATCACTGCCAAAAAAACTTGCTACGTTTGAAGTCCGTTTCATTTCAAACCACCATTGAAGTCCTGTAAAGTCCTCTTTTCTGCAGAGTCTGTATAGTCCCAAGGTTGTAAAACACCCCCAAGGTGACTGCTCATTTAGCCCCGATGACGTCATCAGCGGCAGTTATGGCGCCTTATACTATACAGGAATATGCGGCCCCGCCATATGGAGATGTTCATGCACGAGCCTGGGGAGCCGCTCACTCTGCATGCAGCAGGGGCATGAAAGATGGAGGCAGGGGTAGTATATAACAAGTGGTGTTTTCTGAAGGCCCCACTACCATACACATCCATGTCCCCCATATATTATATACCACTGTCATGGGCAGCCCTGTGGAGGCGGCCATCTTGGATGTGGTCTCATCACCAAGGACACATGCCGCACTTTGTATAGGCCACAAGGGCAATACATTTTAGACCAATGGAATAATTCTCTCGTCTCACTGCAGAAGTGCATTATGTAACAGCTTGTACCCATGTGACGGCTGATACCAGTGCTCATGTCGTGAGTACATGATTAAGAAATCACACCACTAACACTGCATAATTATGCTTTTTGTCGGCATGAAGCTTGAATGCAGCCCTGATGAGTTGCTCGCCTTTAGGTACACTGCTGTCCTTAAAGGGTCAGAGAGGCACTTTATCCTTTCGGTAAACAATTATCTTTATTACCGTGTAGTCAATTAAGAACCTATTGAAGTAATTGTATCAAGACAGAAGGATTACAACTATTTATATTTTGCACTCCCATAATTGAGACTTAAAGACCCAATACCCCAAAAAACTACTCGGCGATGGAAAAGTCTCCCTCTCCCCAATTGTTCAGTGTGTGATGGATTGTCTTAGGACCCTATACCATGCCGATTGAGAAGGCTCACCAGGGCTGCAGTCACCCTAAACGCCCCTATAGGGGTAATTCTGTCAGGGAGGGGGGGGGGGGTCGCTGGTGCCTGACCATACAGCCTACACCTCCAGTAACCAGCTAAAGCAACAGGCTCTTTGGTTTGAGGCTAATGTCTTTGGTTGGAGGCTAATGCGGGTGGGCAGCCTCGTTGTGATTTACCGCGGCGTCCGTGCGGCGTCCGTGAAGGTGCAGTAACATGATAGTAGCTAAAACAAAGTTGACTGACACGTGACTGGGGCCGGCCGACCCCCCACCCCCCGCCCCATTTATAATGTATATAGAGCCACTCCAGCACAGACACCCGCGCCGCTTTTATGGCCGGGTAATTGATCGTCGCGGAAAACCACAGCAAAGGGGTGCGGTGATTCTTTATGGCAGACTTATTCAGAATCTTTATGTATTCTCGCGATAACCGGCGGACGGGCAAAGTCCCACAGTCAATACGCTGAGAATTAATGGGCGTTAGGGCCGGGGGCTTAGGGCCCCGAGTGGAGGGTGTGAGGATGGACGCTGGGGGGGGTGGGGGGGGGGGGCAGGTTATCGTAAGGGATGGGGTGATGATGGGAAGGGGAAGGGGGAGGGAGATTTTCCACTGTTCTGAATTATTCAAATGGGATTTTATCTATAAACATGAAAGGTCGGGGTGGGCGGGAAGGCTGATAGATACGGCCGTGTTTGGGGCGTGCGGGGTGGGGCAGCTTATGGGGACCCGGCCCCAGGCATTTGTCGCCGAATTTGTCGCCTCCCCCTACACTGGGTTATCACCCCACAGAACACCCCCTGAGTTTAGGTAAGACCTAAACACAACCACCACACCCGTAACGGTAAACCACCCAGGACTATTAACCAGGACCTAGAACTGACGCAAAGGTCCCTATACTATATGTTCTATTGTCTTTGTTTGTGAAAAAGAGAAGGGAAAAGATACACAAAGACATAGAGCCCACGGGATAACTTTCTGTAGTACATGTAAACATGTGTGACCAATTAACATGTATATGTAGGTGATTTGGTACTCTGTCAAAGTATCCTACACATGCCACATGGGATTTGGAGAAGATGATACGCTCCTCACTTCACAGTGAGAGACATCCATATCTTTACCCTCAGCGTTGAGAGGAATCTACCTGTACCCTAAACACTGCAGAGAAATTGGATATCTCGAAGTCCATGCTACGTTTTTGGTAGACGTTAACCAGGCCTTAGCAGTCATGGAGGTCTAGGTGGCCCAAAGGTCTACCCAACGCTATTGATATATACCAATTAGACACAAAGAGAGGGATTATAGACAGCTATGTAGAAACCGAGAGATTTACAAAAAAAATTGTTTCTTAATCAAAAAAAGAATAATTGCATTGAATCCCATTCTTGTCCCTTTTTTTTAAAGAAAATAGAAAGTAAAATCAGATGTATGCTGATTATCAATGGTACCCTTCCCTAGGCCCCTTCCCACACTCCTCCCACTGTTGGCCCCTTTAAGTGCATTGATGCATCATGCCTTGGTCATCATGATGCATGAATGCAACCCTGGCGAATAACTCACCGGTGCTGCATTCATGCATCATGCGGACCCTATCGGGTCAAGACACATCCGACGGGTCGGCATAATGCACCTATGCTACAACGGCGAGTTACTCACTTGCGCTGCATTGGTGCATAATGACGACAAATATAATCTTTTAACGACATGTCGTCCATAAAGGGTTAACGCCGTACGTCTACCACACCCTCCCTACTACTTATAATAAACATGGGCGCTAAGTAGTATTCTATTAATGCCATATTTCTACCACATACTTGTCACTATTTATGCACATTTTATGCAGATGCTGCAGCACATCGCTGAGTGCAGTGCATGGACGCTTAACGGGGGAGCTCCCTATATCTATACTGTGTTTCTGACACACTGGCTGCTATATAGTGACTAGCACAGGGACCACTGGAAGAGAGAGATCCCTAAAATGAGCAAGGTGACAAGACCCTGTTTTATTCTAATGGACAAGGGAAGGGGGAGTACTAAGAGCGACAAAGGACTTCAAAATGGAGGAAGGGACATGGACATTTCTTGAATCGAAAAAATGACATGTATGTCCATTTCTTAAAATCACCAAAAGGACATGGGTATTTGTTAAAATCTGCTTGAATATATAATAGATCAAATGAATGATGAATCATACAAAAATAAACACAACTACAACATCAGAAATCTTTTTAAGAAGACATACCAAGAAGTGGTACATGGTTAAAATCGCAACGTTTTTATCAGAGGGGATATTCTTCAGGTAATATCTCTTAAAATCACGGGACATGAATATTTCTTAAAATCGACATGGTCATTTGACATGGGCAGTTTTTAAAATCGACCAGGGGACATGATCATTTAAAAAGATTGACAAGGGGATATGGGCATTTATTAAAATCGCCAAAGGGAAATAGGCATTTCTTAAAATTGTCCAAGGAACATAGGCATTTCTTGAAATTGCCGAGGGACATAGGCATTTATTTATATCATCGAAGGGACATTTATCAAAATCACCAAAGGGACATAGGCATAAAAATATCAAAATCAACAAGGGAACAAAGGCGTTTATCAAAATTGACAAGGGCACATGGGCATTTAGCAAATTGACTAGTGGAGATGGGCATTTATTAAAATCACCCGAGGGGCATAGGCATTTATCGACACGGGGAGAAGGGCTTTTTAAAGATCAACACGGGTACATGGGCGGTTCTTAAGATCAACTAAGGGATATGGGCATTTATTGCTATCAACCCCGTGTGCCCTAGAGGATGGATCAGGTACTAACAGTTGGCGGGACCCCGACTCTACCTCCGCCATTGCCGCTCAGCATGCTCCATATGTAAGCAGACGACGCCAAACAAAACATCAAACAAACGCTGTCCATGGCCTGTCGGCCCGTGTAATTTATTCCCGCCAAAAGTCCGCTGCGGTAAAAAACCCGCATCCCACCCCTGAAATCCCGACGTTTCAACGGGGCGGGATTTGCCGAGATGAATGGCGCGGTCGCCTCGCACAGCTCTCGGCCGGCGTGAGATTAGGCGAGATGTAATAAATCACAGCGTCTCAAATCGCCTTCTGATGGAAATGGCCGCCGATTGTTTTTCCCCTTCTCTGTGGGAGAGTTCCACATGTATTTTCATGCGCTCCACTTGGGAAGTCCCGGGCTCGCCGCAAATTGGTTCCGCAGTCAACAGGCGAGGCTAAACATAAGACTGTCTGCCTTTGAAAAAGAACTTCACAGAAGACACCGTCCATCTTTTTGACCTCTACTTCCGCTGACTGCCAATGAGGGCGCTGTGATCGGGCAGACAGGGGGCGCTGCATACAATCCTCATTAGTGGGAGGAGGGGGTAAACCTCTGACCACCCCTAACCCTGTAAGGCAGCAGAGTGCTTTAATGCACCATACCCCTTGTTGTCATGATGCATGAATGCAGCTCTGGCCTTCAAGGTTAGTATACTCCGAAGCAGTCAGCATGATGCTTGACTGCGGCCCTGGCAAGTAGAGCCATGACGCATGGATAAATGTAATATACAGTCTTTAAAGAGCTGAAAGGTTGTTCATGTTTCCACTTTCTGAATGTTCAGACCTGCAAATAGAGTGATTAGTAACGGTTTAATGCCGGAACACAGGTAGGGTTGTATATCAAAACCTACAAATCAATCCTGTCGGCCGCACGTTGGGCGACAGCCCAGTGGTCACAGAACATTGAATCAACATTGCTAAACAGTTGTCAATGTTGATTCAATGTTGATTCAACATTGGTTCAACGTTGAACAGTATTTTGTGCCCACTGGGAGTGCCTCATCATAAACATTTTATTATTTCACCAATCTCACTTCAATCTAATGGAAGTGGCTGAGAGTGAGGAAAATAACTTAGGATGAGGGGAGTAGCTAAGGGTGAGGGGAGCAGCTCAGGGTGAGGGGAGCAGCTCAGGTTAGGGGGCAGCTCATGGTGAGGGGAGCAGCTCAGGGTGAGGGCAGCAGCTCAGGGTGAGGGCAGCAGCTCAGGATGAGGGGGGCAGCTCATGGTGAGGGGAGCAGCTCAGGGTAAGGGGAGCAGCTCAGGATGAGGGGGGCAGCTCATGGTGAGGGGAGCAGCTCAGGGTGAGGGGAGCAGCTCATGGTGAGGGGAGCAGCTCATGGTGAGGGGAGCAGCTCAGGGTGAGGGGAGCAGCTCATGGTGAGGGGAGCAGCTCATGGTGAGGGGAGTAGCTAAGGGTGAGGGGAGCAGCTCAGGGTGAGGGGAGCAGCTCAGGTTAGGGGGCAGCTCATGGTGAGGGGAGCAGCTCAGGGTGAGGGCAGCAGCTCAGGGTGAGGGCAGCAGCTCAGGATGAGGGGGGCAGCTCATGGTGAGGGGAGCAGCTCAGGGTAAGGGGAGCAGCTCAGGATGAGGGGGGCAGCTCATGGTGAGGGGAGCAGCTCAGGGTGAGGGGAGCAGCTCATGGTGAGGGGAGCAGCTCATGGTGAGGGGAGCAGCTCAGGGTGAGGGGAGCAGCTCATGGTGAGGGGAGCAGCTCAGGGTGAGGGGAGCAGCTCATGGTGAGGGGAGCAGCTCAGGGTGAGGGGAGCAGCTCAGGGTGAGGGAGCAGCTCATGGTGAGGGGAGCGGCTCAGGGTGAGGGGAGCAGCTCATGGTGAGGAAAGCAGCTCAGGGTGAGGGGACCAGCTCAGGGTGAGCGGAGCAGCTCAGGGTGAGGGGGAGCGGCTCAGGGTGAGGGAGAACTAAATCCATGTACTATACATTATTTTCACTCTGTTTTCTATATCATTTTTGGAAATGTTGAAACAACAATTGTAAACTTGTCAATCGACTAGATATGGCTTAACCCCAGGTCTTTGAGCTTGTCATTTTCAGTCTAAATAATACAATTTGCAATACAATTAGATACCGCAGCTCAGTGTAAAGGGAACATAAAGGTGCTAAATTAATGGACACTAAGGTTCTTACTCAAAGTCACCGATGACTAAACCTACAACAAAAAGATTTTTTTGTCGTTTCTCTGAGAGATGCAACAACGGCCATAACAATTGGCTGAGGCTATCACATCTATAGATTAAAGCATTTTATTGTAAGTATCAATCTAAATTGAAATTAAAGAGAAATACGTTTATCATGTAGCTCAGAAAATATTCATGAAGTCAAAGCAAATGAAAAGTATATCTCTGCTCAGGTAATATAGGTAAATATAATGATTTCCCGTATCTTTTTGAATATCAAAATAAAAAACAAAAACAGATAGAAAATTATTTAGAAACCTACTAAATGGACCGACATGACATTGTATAGCAAGTTACATACTTAGATCCCCTCTCCATGTCATGTCTCACAGCGCTGTCTCCACCTCACACCAAAACCACCAGTCGGCAATTAATAAGAAGTTACTGACAGCAATAAGACAAATGTGAATACTTGTTGGATGTCTCGGAGACGACCACCGCCCGATCCCCAGATTTGTTATAATTAACGTTTATCAGGGCGGCCACTCGGCGAGGGATTAAGGATCCCCGCCGCGCGCCGCTCCCTCCAGTCCCCCGCAGCCCCCGATTATCACTCACAGCGAGGGTCTACGAGTCGAGCAAGCCGCACAACTAATGAAAAGCATATTAAACACATTAACGAATACTCGATGAAAAAGCAACCCGCTGCCCACTTCCTGCTTTGTGAGGGAAATATATCAATCATGGCCGCCCGGCGCTGACTCTAATCCGTACCCGCGGCCGCGTTATGAAATTTTTATGCATACGGGCATTGGGTTTCATAATGTAACGCCTGTGTGGGGATAAGTCCAGGACAAACAAACGCTCGCCGCCTGGATATTAATTTCTACCTCTGGGTGCCCGCGCGGGCTTATCGCGGTTCTCCATAATGCATAATTGGGGGGATAATCTCTCTGTCAACAGCGGGCCCGTCCCCACTGCAGCCCTCTGGTGGGAGAGTTGTGCACTGCCCACTAGAGGGCGTGACATGCAGGGAGTATATCATCGTTAATGTATGCAGACCTGGGCAGGCTCCCGGATGAAGGACCCTACCAGGATGGGGGCCAGCTCCTGGCCACTGGTCTAAAACAGGGAAGGGTCCTGTCATATACCAGCGCCATCTTGTGTCATATACCAGTGCCATCTTGTGTCCTGTCGGTACCAGCGCCATCTTGTGTCCAGTCAGTACCAGCGCCATCTTGTGTCCAGTACCAGCGCCATCTTGTGTCCTGTACCAGCGTCATCTGGTGTCGTGTCAGTACCAGCGCCATCTTGTGTCCTGTACCAGCGCCATCTTGTGTCCTGTCGGTACCAGCGCCATCTTGTGTCCTGTACCAGCGCCATCTTGTGTCCTGTACCAGCGCCATCTTGTGTCCAGTACCAGCGCCATCTTGTGTCCTGTCGGTACCAGCACCATCTTGTGTCCTGTACCAGCGCCATCTTGTGTCCTGTACCAGCGCCATCTTGTGTCCTGTACCAGCGCCATCTTGTGTCCAGTACCAGCGCCATCTTGTGTCCTGTCGGTACCAGCACCATCTTGTGTCCTGTACCAGCGCCATCTTGTGTCCTTTACCAGCGTCATCTTGTGTCCTGTACCAGCGCCATCTTGTGTCCTGTACCAGCGTCATCTGGTGTCGTGTCAGTACCAGCGCCATCTTGTGTCCTGTACCAGCGCCATCTTGTGTCCTGTCGGTACCAGCGCCATCTTGTGTCCTGTACCAGCGCCATCTTGTGTCCTGTACCAGCGCCATCTTGTGTCCAGTACCAGCGCCATCTTGTGTCCTGTCGGTACCAGCACCATCTTGTGTCCTGTACCAGCGCCATCTTGTGTCCTGTACCAGCGCCATCTTGTGTCCTGTACCAGCGCCATCTTGTGTCCAGTACCAGCGCCATCTTGTGTCCTGTCGGTACCAGCACCATCTTGTGTCCTGTACCAGCGCCATCTTGTGTCCTGTACCAGCGCCATCTTGTGTCCTGTACCAGCGCCATCTTGTGTCCAGTACCAGCGCCATCTTGTGTCCTGTCGGTACCAGCGCCATCTTGTGTCCTGTACCTGCGCCATCTTGTGTCCAGTACCAGCGCCATCTTGTGTCCAGTACCTGCGCCATCTTGTGTCCAGTACCAGCGCCATCTTGTATCCAGTACCAGCGCCATCTTGTGTCCAGTACCAGTGCCATCTTGTGTCCAGTACCAGCGCTATCTTGTATCCAGTACCAGCGCCATCTTGTGTCCTGTACCAGCGCCATCTTGTGTCCAGTACCAGCGCCATCTTGTGTCCAGTACCAGCGCCATCTTGTGTCCTGTACCAGTGCCATCTTTTATCCAGTACCAGCGCCATCTTGTGTCAAGTACCAGTGCCATCTTTGTGTCCTGTACCAGCGCCATCTTGTGTCCAGTACCAGCGCCATCTTGTGTCCTGTACCAGCGCCATCTTGTGTCCAGTACCAGCGCCATCTTGTGTCCAGTACCAGCGCCATCTTGTGTCCAGTACCAGCGCCATCTTGTGTCCTGTACCAGCGCCATCTTGTGTCCTGTACCAGCGCCATCTTGTGTCCTGTACCAGCGCCATCTTGTGTCCTGTACCAGCGCCATCTTGTGTCCTGTCAGTACCAGCGCCATCTTGTGTCCATTACCAGCGCCATCTTGTGTCCTGTACCAGCGCCATCTTGTGTCCTGTACCAGCGTCATCTGGTGTCGTGTCAGTACCAGCGCCATCTTGTGTCCTGTCAGTACCAGCGCCATCTTGTGTCCAGTCAGTACCAGCGCCATCTTGTGTCCAGTACCAGCGCCATCTTGTGTCCTGTACCAGCGCCATCTTGTGTCCAGTACCAGCGCCATCTTGTGTCCTGTAGCAGCGCCATCTTGTGTCCTGTACCAGCGTCATCTGGTGTCGTGTCAGTACCAGCGCCATTTTGGGTCGGCGGCGCTCAATTTCAACTTGCCTGAGTGGGGGACCAAAAAGATTTCGACACCTCCCGCGTAGGGGGGGGGGACCAAAAAATTGCAACCCACATGCAAGGAAATCCACCAACCCCCCCCTGTTATTAAACTATGACCACTCCCCAAGTAGGAGACACTTTTTTGCTCCCACCCTTATCCCCTACTTCAATCGTATTCAAATAGTCATCACTATAATGATCTCTGCATTATATACTGTATGTAGCACACAGGCCCTGGGCCTATCGTATACAGTCTAAATAAAAGAATTTCAACTCAACTCAACTCAACTCAACTCAACTCTCTGAGGGCAATTCCTGCAAAAATGGCTAGACCCTACACCCCAGCAGCACCCCCTGGTGGACGCACGGCGCACCACAATACCACCAGGACGCTGCAGGATGAAGTCCCAGCCCCAAGCTGGCCCCCTCTCTGCCTGAACCCACCGTCTTACCTTATAAACCAATGTAGACTGCAGGGGGAACTTTGTACATACCTAAATCCCCATTACGAAACTTTCTGTTAGAGGTGAAAATACAAAGTGTGTTACTGAAGCTGTTAATTTAGATTTTGCATGAATTTGGAACAATTGATCAAACAAAATTATTTATATAATGGCATCCTCTACTCAGTCAATCATGGACATTACTAACCTAAAATTAGAATACATTGATAACATTGCCATATATAGTTTATGTATACTACTCGGACACACACAGAGCCTCCACTTCCTGTACTACTTCAAGGGAAGGTTTAAGGCCGTGTCTCACCAAATCGATACAAGTTGAAAGTCTATGACTGGATGCAATCTATGACTGGGTGCACTCTATGACTGGGTGCACTCTATGACTGGGTACAATCTATGACTGGGTGCAATCTATGACTGGGTACAATCTACGACCGGGTGCACTCTATGACTGGCAGGAAAGAAAACCACATATTTAGGGCTGATGTACATGTATAGAAATGGCTGGAAAAGTTGAATGGATGTTTAAAGACTTTATGATACTAATTTCATTTCAAATGCATGCTTGTTGGTTATAGAAAGCACCCGGTCATAGATTGCACCCAGTCAACGATTGCACCCGGCCTAGACTTTCAAGGTGTATCAATTAGGTGATACACGACCTTAAGTACAAAGCCCTATCAGTTTGTTTGACGCCATCTATTGCTATTATTCTTTTATGTTCCTCTGACTTGTATGTTCCATGATATAATTACAACAAATCTAATTCTAACATTAAAGAAACCCGAGGAGATATGTTTCCTGTCTATACCACATTTATAGGCGACTTATATACATATAGGTATGTGTGTATCTCATGTACAGGAAGGTCTATGTTTCAGTATACTGCTTATATTGAATTGACAATCTTTCTTAAACCACAGATTACAAAAAATAACTAACTTTTTGCCTTCACAACCTCAGGTATTTCTCCTTCCGCCCTTTCATTGTTTCTCAATTTGCTCTCTTCCAGCTGTCCTGCTCGTCTCTCCTCCTATGCCTTTGTTTGTCCCAATGATTCTCTGCCTCTGTGGATATCTATCTTTTTGTCTCGCTGTCTATGTCTCAGTCTCCTCTGGCTTTCTCTTCCTCCCTCTGTCAATCTCTCATTTCCCATCTCTGTCTTTCTGTCTGTCACTGTTTGTCTATATTTCTGTCTGTCTGTCGGTCTGTCTGTTTATATCTGTCTCTCTGTCCTCATCACCTCCCTATACCCATCCGCTGTTAAGAGGACTGTTTATTGATGAAACTCACAGTCATGTTTGGTAATATGTATGACAGTGCACGTGAATATAAAGTCACTTAAATTGTAAATTAGAGTAGCACAGGACAGATACCAGGCCGCTTTTATAAATGCCCGATTAACTCAGGATTTAAACCGGCTTTTCTATTAAACAGAATATGCAGTTCATTTTTATTGATTAACATTAGGCCGAGTTTCTTTATTGGAAAATCCCCAGTTCTTATTCAAGTATGCAGTTCATTTTATTAATTAACATCAGTCTATTTTTCATTACAATCCCCGAGTCTAATGCCTGAACAACTCCGGCGGCCCATGTGCTAACCCCTTAAGGATAACATGATGCCTTCCTACATCATGCCCATGGTCGTCATGATGCACGAATGCCCCTCTGGCGAGTAACTCGCCAGTGCTGCATTCAAGCATCATGCCGACCTAATGAGGTTGAGACACCCCCGAAGGGTCGTCATAATGCACCAATTCAACACCGGCAAGTTACTTGCAGGGGCTGCATTGGTGCATCATGATGACAAATCTCATCTTTAAGTGACATGCATCCTTAAAGGGTTAACCATAGGGTGGTGGTGGGGGGGGGGGTGCTAGTTTGTCTTTGTCGTGCCTCTATCAGCATACTATCCCACACAGCGATGAGAACCATTATTGAGTTCACAGAATGCCGACTCCAGCCCTCCCAGGAGGCCTCCACACCTCAATCCAAGCATACATAGATAGCAGATATCTGTCCCCGGGGTATTCCACAACCATAGGCCAACCTCAACACGTCGTATATAGCCCGCTAGCTAAACCTTTAGCCCTTTAAGGATGGCATGTCGCTAAAAGGCAACATTTGTTGTCATGATGCACCTATGCAGCACTGGCCAGTAACTCGCTGGTGCTACATTGGTGCATCATGCCGACCTTACCAAGTAGGGTCGGTATGATGCTTGAATGCACGGGTTATTCATCAGGGCTACATTCATGCATCATGACGACCAAGGATATGATGTATTAAGGCATCATGCTGTCCTTAAAGGGTTAAGGGCAGTATGACGCTTTAATGCAATATACCGCCTTTCTGTCAGCTTGGTGCATGAATGCAGCTGTTGTGAGCAACTCACGAGTATCATGCCAACCCGCTGTAGCTAACCCACTCCCACAGTGTCAGCATGATGCATCAAATGCAGCAGTGGTGAGTTACTGCCCAGTGCTGCATTCATGCATCATGACGTGGCGTGTGGTGGCATGATGCGCTCCTTACAGGGTTAGAGGCAGGACCCCATCAGGATCCAGGCTCCTTACGATGCCCCAAAGTTTGACAAGTTAGCGCCAAACTTCTGATGTAAACTGTGAGTGATGACTAGCAAGAACCTTCACAGTCACAGAGTAATAATTCATCTACGGATTAGTCAAACATGATCAGCTACGTTAGCGCTTTGAGGACAGAATGATGAATTAATGTATAATACCCTTAGTCGTCATGATGCATGAATGCAGCCCTGGCAAGTAACTTGCCAGGGCTGCATTTAAGCATCATGCTGAACTAATGGGGTTGATACACTCCCAAAGGGTTGTTATGATGCACCAATACAGCCCGAGTTACTTGATGGTGCTGCATTGGTATATCATGACGACAAATGTCATCTTTTAGGGACATGTCATCCTTAAAGAGATAATGTGGGTAATGAAGAGCCGGAAGAGGGATGTGAAGAGAGGAAGGGGAGGAGAGGAGGGAGGTCAAAATGAATGGCAAGGGGATGATGGAGAGAAAGAAAACTAGGGGGGCGAGGAAAGGACATGGCATAGCATGGGAAGAGACAGAGGGAAAAGGGAGGGAGGAGAGAGGGAGAGAGAAAGGAGAGAGAAAGGAACAAACGAAAGAACAACGCAGGATGGGGAGAGGAACGAGGATAAGTTCGGGAAAAGGTGGAGAGATATAAGGAGGGAGAGGGGAGAGGGAAGGAGAGAGAGGGAAAAGAAGGCAAACGGTAAGATGAAATAAAGAAGGGAGGAAAGACAGAGAAGGCGTGACAGAAATATAGATATAAGTAAAGCCAGAAGGAATAATAAGAGATAAAGGCAGCTGAGGCCCCAGAGACAGTGATTTACTGAATGAATGACAATACAACAAAAACACCACCCCATCTTATAAACATTACCGCCACAATTGTCCTACACGATAATCTCCGCGGCTGAATTAGTTCCCGCTCTGGTTTTGTTTCCCCAGATCCCTGTGTTGTTTCATTAAGTACCCGTTAAGAGGCGAGTAGCACTTTAATGTCTGGTACCCTTTGTCACCATGATGTATGAATATAGCCCTGGTGAGTAACTCGCCAGAGCTGTATTTAAGCACTATGCTAATCCTATGGGGTGGATGGGCCTCTGTAGGTTCATGACTATGTATGAATCCAGCCTTGGCGAGTTACTCACAAAGCCTGTAATTATAACAAAGGGCTAAATGAGATAAAGCAGTAGGTGCTCCTTAAAGGGTTAAGCACCCCGCAGCACCCCCCTCCGCCCCCTCCCGCTTCCATACAGGCCTGATCCCGCCTGGCTTTATTAATTTGATAATAGACAGTAAAGATTTATAGCTGCGGCTTTATCCGGCCGCCATCTTGCTAATACATGATAATACGGGCGCTAGGCATGCTGGGATGCTGAGACATGCGCACACACCACATTTCCATGCATAACTTCCGCTGGTTCTGCGGCCGCACTCACTTAATCCTCACAGATCACCGCCATCTTGCTTTAGTCGTCCATTTGTATCTGTGCTCCATGTCGCCTGTTCACAGCAGACAATGAATGCAGTTCACATGAAACTATTTAATTTCTCTTTAATTTAGAACAAGTCGTTTATTGGTAGATGGTGAATATTGGTGGTTGAGAGGGGCTAGGCTTGGTAATTTTCTCATGGCATTGTAATTAACATTCCCTAATGAGGTCAATTTTGAAAAATGACCTTTTGCCCCTACCAAGTGTACGTTTTATTGAGTTCCCTCGTCACCTGGTCCTATAAACCATAAATTGTCTGGAGGAAATACATATTATTCCATAAAACCGATGCTATATATCAATAAAATGATCTCTACAAATGTCAAATAGAAGCCAGCATGTAGCCTGAGCTCTTCTCATGATGTATGGCATAGATATGACCAGAAAATGGCTGTCATGTCAGGCAAAGTGCAGCAGAGGTAGATGTTAACAAATGGTAAACACAGGGTCAGAGAGTGGGTGCTCCGTCAGCTTTGGTGTTGAATGTTGGGTTTTGACAGACGCAGTGTTGGAAAGTGGGAGCTCCGTCAGAGTGTGTGGGTTGTGGCAGAGGCAGTGAGGACAGTGTAGGAGAGTGGGAGCTCCGTCAGAGTGTGTGGGTTGTGGCAGAGGCAGTGAGGACAGTGTAGGAGAGTGGGAGCACCGTCAGAGTGTGTGGGTTGTGGCAGAGGCAGTGAGGACAGTGTAGGAGAGTGGGAGCTCCGTCAGAGTGTGTGGGTTGTGGCAGAGGCAGTGAGGACAGTGTAGGAGAGTGGGAGCACCGTCAGAGTGTGTGGGTTGTGGCAGGGGCAGTGAGGACAGTGTAGGAGAGTGGGAGCTCCGTCAGAGTGTGTGGGTTGTGGCAGAGGCAGTGAGGACAGTGTAGGAGAGTGGGAGCACCGTCAGAGTGTGTGGGTTGTGGCAGAGGCAGTGAGGACAGTGTTGGAGAGTGGGAGCTCCGTCAGAGTGTGTGGGTTGTGGCAGAGGCAGTGAGGACAGTGTAGGAGAGTGGGAGCTCCGTCAGAGTGTGTGACAGAGGCAGCGAGGACAGTGTTGGAGAGTGGGTGCTCCGTCAGAGTGTGTGGCAGAGGCAGAGGCAGTTAGGACAGTGTTGGAGAGTGGGAGCTCCGTCAGAGTGTGTGGGTTGTGGCAGATGCAGTGAGGACAGTGTAGGAGAGTGGGAGCTCCGTCAGAGTGTGTGACAGAGGCAGCGAGGACAGTGTTGGAGAGTGGGTGCTCCGTCAGAGTGTGTGGCAGAGGCAGAGGCAGTTAGGACAGTGTTGGAGAGTGGGAGCTCCGTCAGAGTGTGTGGGTTGTGGCAGAGGCAGGGGTAGTGAGGACAGTGTAGGAGAGTGGGAGCTGCGTCAGAGTGTGTGGGTTGTGGCAGAGGCAGGGGTAGTGAGGACAGTGTAGGAGAGTGGGAGCTCCGTCAGAGTGTGTGGGTTGTGGCAGAGTCAGTGAGGACAGTGTAGGAGAGTGGGAGCTGCGTCAGAGTGTGTAGGTTGTGGCAGAGGCAGTGAGGACAGTGTAGGAGAGTCGGAGCTCTGTCAGAGTGTGTGGGTTGTGGCAGAGGCGGTGAGGACAGTGTAGGAGAGTGGGAGCTCTGTCAGAGTGTGTGGGTTGTGGCAGAGGCAGTGAGGACAGTGTAGGAGAGTGGGAGCTCCGTCAGAGTGTGTGGGTTGTGGCAGAGGCAGTGAGGACAGTGTTGGAGATTGGGAGCTCAGTCAGAGTGTGTGGCAGAGGCAGCGAGGACAGTGTTGGAGAGTGGGAGCTCAGTCAGAGTGTGTAGCAGAGGCAGTGAGGACAGTGTTGGAGAGTGGGAGCTCTGTCAGAGTGTGTGGCAGAGGCAGCGAGGACAGTGTTGGAGAGTGGGAGCTGCGTCAGAGTGTGTAGCAGAGGCAGTGAGGACAGTGTTGGAGAGTGGGAGCTCCGTCAGAGTGTGTGGGTTGTGGCAGTGAGGACAGTGTTGGAGAGTGGGAGCTCCGTCAGAGTGTGTGGGTTGTGGCAGTGAGGACAGTGTTGGAGAGTGGGAGCTCCTTCAGAGTGTGTGGGTTGTGGCAGAGGCAGTGAGGACAGTGTTGGAGAGTGGGAGCTCAGTCAGAGTGTGTGGCAGAGGCAGCGAGGACAGTGTTGGAGAGTGGGAGCTCAGTCAGAGTGTGTAGGTTGTGGCAGAGGCAGTGAGGACAGTGTAGGAGAGTGGGAGCTCCGTCAGAGTGTGTAGGTTGTGGCAGAGGCAGTGAGGACAGTGTAGGAGAGTGGGAGCTCCGTCAGAGTGTGTGGGTTGTGGCAGAGGCAGTGAGGACAGTGTTGCAGATTGGGAGCTCTGTCAGAGTGTGTGGGTTGTGGCAGAGGCAGTGAGGACAGTGTTGGAGAGTGGGAGTTCTGTCAGTTTGTGTGGGTTGTGGCAGAGGCAGTGGGGACAGTGTAGGAGAGTGGATGCTCTGTCAGGGTGTGTTGGTTGTAGCAGAGGCAGTGAGGACAGTGTTGGAGAGTGGGAGCTCTATCAGAGTGTGTGGCAGAGGCAGTGGGGACAGTGTAGGAGAGTGGGAGCTCTGTCAGAGTGTGTGGCAGAGGCAGTGGGGACAGTGTTGGAGAGTGGGTGCTCCGTCAGAGTGTGTAGGTTGTGGCAGAGGCAGTGAGGACAGTGTAGGAGAGTGGGAGCTCCGTCAGAGTGTGTGGGTTGTGGCAGAGGCAGTGAGGACAGTGTTGGAGAGTGGGAGCTCTGTCAGAGTGTGTGGGTTGGGACAGAGGCAGTGAGGACAGTGTTGGAGAGTGGGAGCTCCGTCAGAGTGTGTGGGTTGTGGCAGATGCAGTGAGGACAGTGTTGGAGAGTGGGTGCTCTGTCAGAGTGTGTGGGTTGTGACAGAGGCAGTGAGGACAGTGTAGGAGAGTGGGTGCTCCGTCAGAGTGTGTGACAGAGGCAGTGGGGACAGTGTTGGAGAGTGGGAGCTCCGTCAGAGTGTGTGGGTTGTGGCAGTGAGGACAGTGTTGCAGAGTGGGAGCTCCGTCAGAGTGTGTGGGTTGTGGCAGATGCAGTGAGGACAGTGTTGGAGAGTGGGTGCTCTGTCAGAGTGTGTGGGTTGTGACAGAGGCAGTGAGGACAGTGTAGGAGAGTGGGTGCTCCGTCAGAGTGTGTGGCAGAGGCAGAGGCAGTTAGGACAGTGTTGGAGAGTGGGAGCTCCGTCAGAGTGTGTGGGTTGTGGCAGGGGCAGTGAGGACAGTGTTGGAGAGTGGGTGCTCCGTCAGAGTGTGTGGCAGAGGCAGAGGCAGTTAGGACAGTGTTGGAGAGTGGGAGCTCCGTCAGAGTGTGTGGGTTGTGGCAGAGGCAGGGGTAGTGAGGACAGTGTAGGAGAGTGGGAGCTGCGTCAGAGTGTGTGGGTTGTGGCAGAGGCAGGGGTAGTGAGGACAGTGTAGGAGAGTGGGAGCTCCGTCAGAGTGTGTGGGTTGTGGCAGAGTCAGTGAGGACAGTGTAGGAGAGTGGGAGCTGCGTCAGAGTGTGTAGGTTGTGGCAGAGGCAGTGAGGACAGTGTAGGAGAGTCGGAGCTCTGTCAGAGTGTGTGGGTTGTGGCAGAGGCGGTGAGGACAGTGTAGGAGAGTGGGAGCTCTGTCAGAGTGTGTGGGTTGTGGCAGAGGCAGTGAGGACAGTGTAGGAGAGTGGGAGCTCCGTCAGAGTGTGTGGGTTGTGGCAGAGGCAGTGAGGACAGTGTTGGAGAGTGGGAGCTCAGTCAGAGTGTGTGGCAGAGGCAGCGAGGACAGTGTTGGAGAGTGGGAGCTCAGTCAGAGTGTGTAGCAGAGGCAGTGAGGACAGTGTTGGAGAGTGGGAGCTCTGTCAGAGTGTGTGGCAGAGGCAGCGAGGACAGTGTTGGAGAGTGGGAGCTGCGTCAGAGTGTGTAGCAGAGGCAGTGAGGACAGTGTTGGAGAGTGGGAGCTCCGTCAGAGTGTGTGGGTTGTGGCAGTGAGGACAGTGTTGGAGAGTGGGAGCTCCGTCAGAGTGTGTGGGTTGTGGCAGTGAGGACAGTGTTGGAGAGTGGGAGCTCCTTCAGAGTGTGTGGGTTGTGGCAGAGGCAGTGAGGACAGTGTTGGAGAGTGGGAGCTCAGTCAGAGTGTGTGGCAGAGGCAGCGAGGACAGTGTTGGAGAGTGGGAGCTCAGTCAGAGTGTGTAGGTTGTGGCAGAGGCAGTGAGGACAGTGTAGGAGAGTGGGAGCTCCGTCAGAGTGTGTAGGTTGTGGCAGAGGCAGTGAGGACAGTGTAGGAGAGTGGGAGCTCCGTCAGAGTGTGTGGGTTGTGGCAGAGGCAGTGAGGACAGTGTTGCAGATTGGGAGCTCTGTCAGAGTGTGTGGGTTGTGGCAGAGGCAGTGAGGACAGTGTTGGAGAGTGGGAGTTCTGTCAGTTTGTGTGGGTTGTGGCAGAGGCAGTGGGGACAGTGTAGGAGAGTGGATGCTCTGTCAGGGTGTGTTGGTTGTAGCAGAGGCAGTGAGGACAGTGTTGGAGAGTGGGAGCTCTATCAGAGTGTGTGGCAGAGGCAGTGGGGACAGTGTAGGAGAGTGGGAGCTCTGTCAGAGTGTGTGGCAGAGGCAGTGGGGACAGTGTTGGAGAGTGGGTGCTCCGTCAGAGTGTGTAGGTTGTGGCAGAGGCAGTGAGGACAGTGTAGGAGAGTGGGAGCTCCGTCAGAGTGTGTGGGTTGTGGCAGAGGCAGTGAGGACAGTGTTGGAGAGTGGGAGCTCTGTCAGAGTGTGTGGGTTGGGACAGAGGCAGTGAGGACAGTGTTGGAGAGTGGGAGCTCCGTCAGAGTGTGTGGGTTGTGGCAGATGCAGTGAGGACAGTGTTGGAGAGTGGGTGCTCTGTCAGAGTGTGTGGGTTGTGACAGAGGCAGTGAGGACAGTGTAGGAGAGTGGGTGCTCCGTCAGAGTGTGTGACAGAGGCAGTGGGGACAGTGTTGGAGAGTGGGAGCTCCGTCAGAGTGTGTGGGTTGTGGCAGTGAGGACAGTGTTGCAGAGTGGGAGCTCCGTCAGAGTGTGTGGGTTGTGGCAGATGCAGTGAGGACAGTGTTGGAGAGTGGGTGCTCTGTCAGAGTGTGTGGGTTGTGACAGAGGCAGTGAGGACAGTGTAGGAGAGTGGGTGCTCCGTCAGAGTGTGTGGCAGAGGCAGAGGCAGTTAGGACAGTGTTGGAGAGTGGGAGCTCCGTCAGAGTGTGTGGGTTGTGGCAGGGGCAGTGAGGACAGTGTTGGAGAGTGGGTGCTCCGTCAGAGTGTGTGGCAGAGGCAGAGGCAGTTAGGACAGTGTTGGAGAGTGGGAGCTCCGTCAGAGTGTGTGGGTTGTGGCAGAGGCAGGGGTAGTGAGGACAGTGTAGGAGAGTGGGAGCTGCGTCAGAGTGTGTGGGTTGTGGCAGAGGCAGGGGTAGTGAGGACAGTGTAGGAGAGTGGGAGCTCCGTCAGAGTGTGTGGGTTGTGGCAGAGTCAGTGAGGACAGTGTAGGAGAGTGGGAGCTGCGTCAGAGTGTGTGGGTTGTGGCAGAGTCAGTGAGGACAGTGTAGGAGAGTGGGAGCTCCGTCAGAGTGTGTAGGTTGTGGCAGAGGCAGTGAGGACAGTGTAGGAGAGTGGGAGCTCCGTCAGAGTGTGTGGGTTGTGGCAGAGGCAGTGAGGACAGTGTAGGAGAGTCGGAGCTCTGTCAGAGTGTGTGGGTTGTGGCAGAGGCGGTGAGGACAGTGTAGGAGAGTGGGAGCTCTGTCAGAGTGTGTGGGTTGTGGCAGAGGCAGTGAGGACAGTGTAGGAGAGTGGGAGCTCCGTCAGAGTGTGTGGGTTGTGGCAGAGGCAGTGAGGACAGTGTTGGAGAGTGGGAGCTCTGTCAGAGTGTGTGGGTTGTGGCAGAGGCAGTGAGGACAGTGTTGCAGATTGGGAGCTCTGTCAGAGTGTGTGGGTTGTGGCAGAGGCAGTGAGGACAGTGTTGGAGAGTGGGAGTTCTGTCAGTTTGTGTGGGTTGTGGCAGAGGCAGTGGGGACAGTGTAGGAGAGTGGATACTCCGTCAGGGTGTGTTGGTTGTAGCAGAGGCAGTGAGGACAGTATTGGAGAGTGGGAGCTCTATCAGAGTGTGTGGCAGAGGCAGTGGGGACAGTGTAGGAGAGTGGGAGCTCTGTCAGAGTGTGTGGCAGAGGCAGTGGGGACAGTGTTGGAGAGTGGGTGCTCTGTCAGAGTGTGTAGGTTGTGGCAGAGGCAGTGAGGACAGTGTAGGAGAGTGGGAGCTCCGTCAGAGTGTGTGGGTTGTGGCAGAGGCAGTGAGGACAGTGTTGGAGAGTGGGAGCTCTGTCAGAGTGTGTGGGTTGGGACAGAGGCAGTGAGGACAGTGTTGGAGAGTGGGAGCTCAGTCAGAGTGTGTGGCAGAGGCAGCGAGGACAGTGTTGGAGAGTAGGAGCTCCGTCAGAGTGTGTAGGTTGTGGCAGAGGCAGTGAGGACAGTGTTGGAGAGTTGGAGCTCCGTCAGAGTGTGTGGCAGAGGCAGTGGGGACAGTGTTGGAGAGTGGGAGCTCTGTCAGAGTGTGTGGGTTGGGACAGAGGCAGTGAGGACAGTGTTGGAGAGTTGGAGCTCCGTCAGAGTGTGTGGATTGGGACAGAGGCAGTGAGGACAGTGTAGGAGAGTGGGTGCTCCGTCAGAGTGTGTGGCAGAGGCAGTGAGGACAGTGTAGGAGAGTGGGAGCTCCGTCAGAGTGTGTGGGTTGGGACAGAGGCAGTGAGGACAGTGTTGGAGAGTTGGAGCTCCGTCAGAGTGTGTGGCAGAGGCAGTGGGGACAGTGTAGGAGAGTGGGAGCTCTGTCAGAGTGTGTGGCAGAGGCAGTGGGGACAGTGTTGGAGAGTGGGTGCTCCGTCAGAGTGTGTGGCAGAGGCAGTGAGGACAGTGTTGGAGAGTGGGTGCTTGGTCAGAGTGTGTGGGTTGTGCTGAGTCATTATGGTGGCAGATTACAGGCAGCCAATTGGACGCCAAAACTCACATAAAAGATAATTATAGTGTCAGTGTTCCCTGCTAGGAGCTCTGCAGTAGATTCATACAGAGAAATAGCCTACTGCATGGTCATACACAGCACATCAAACATGATTCGGAAATAGGGGTTACATTTTCCATGATGCCAATATAGATTAGGGTAGATTCACCATATTTCGACCCTTTGGGGACATATAGGGATAACGGAAACTTGTACTCTAGCCCTTGCCTTAGCTTCACGGCACCTTGCAAAATCCCGCACACCTTGCAAAATCTTAAACTCTCTATTGACATAAAAAGACACCAATGAGCCAGTGAGGAACTATAACCTTTGTCTATGGTAAGGGAATGTTTATTTATTAGTTATGGGGGAGGGGGGTGTAAAAAATCTCAACCCCTCCTGAGGCACAAAATCTCACCAACCCCCGTAATTGATAAATGAACACTCCCTGAGTGCGCTAACTACGTTGAATAGTAGAGAAAACTACGGGCCCAGACCCAAAACTATGGGCCATTGGCTCCCGGGCCAGCGTTAGTGTTTACCTCTATAAAATATATATATTTATGTATATATATATATGTATATATATGTACATAATTTATGTATATATATATATATATATATATATATATATATATATATATATATTTATTTATTTATTATACGATATGGGCTTACACCGTGCTTTTTAGGTGATATTCCCGTTCTGATATTCCTGCATAGCGCACACTTGGGGAGGTGAAATTGTTCTGATATTCTGGATATCAGAACGATTCTGAATTCCCCATTCAGAATCGTTCTGATATTCAGAATATCAGAACGATTCTGAATGGGAATCGTCAGCCATAAAATCCGAGGTATCATGGAGACTCGAACATGCTACATCAAGACTTGAAGTCCGACGTGCTAACCACCATGCCGTGGAGGCGCTGGTAGAGGGAGGTGGCGAAACAAGGAGTCTACAGGCGGATTTCCAGCCCTGTAGGACCATTATTTACCGAGTTAAAGAAGAAAAGGCATTTTTTGGTATAATTTCTTTGAAAATCAATATTTTTTTCTAATTTCTTTTTTACTATAAAGGTAGAAGTTGGACTTTACTTAGCCTTTCGTTAAAATAATTCTAGGGATTTTTTTTCACATAGAAATAGGCATTTTGAAAATGGTTCGTTTCCACCCAGGATCGATCCGGAGACCCTTGGTGTGTGAGGCGGAGACGCTAGCGTCCATGCCTGTCCGGCTGTGGTGAACGGGTAGGGAAACGCTGTATATATTCCAGTGTATCAGGGAGCAGTTAGTTTTTAAAGCAGCAGGTCACGTGGCATAGGTACACTCCTATACGTTAACACTGAGGGTATGTTGGATTTGAAATAATGACCGATCCCCGCGCCTAGCTCTTTCTTCCTCACCTCCCCTACTGAAGAGTTCCACAACATGGCGCTACTGGTGTTTGAGTGATATTCAGTGTATAATCCTTCAAAATGGCGAAAATAGGACGTTTTAAAGGTAAATAAGGACATTTCAATGGGAAAATCGTATAATAAACCTAATAATATATGAATATCGCCGACCTTGGGGTGTGTATAGATGAATAACAACCTCGGGGCTACGCCCCTCGGTCGTTATTCATCAATACACACCCCGCGGTCGGCGATATTCATATATTATTGGTTAATTATATATATATATATGGGTGTCTATGTCATGCACATTCATGCACCATGCAGCCATGAAAAGGGCAACAGCAGGTAGAACCTATTTGGGAATACGATACATATGAATACATTACCAACTGCACATATCAAAACAATATTGACTTAGCCTTAGGCCTTTTAAAGCTGCATGGTGAGCATGCTGCCACCAACAGGTCAACAACAGGTCATTGCGGGCAGATCTATAGTCTACATCCATGCCAAGCTGAATGTAGACTATTTACTACACCATGAGGGGCAGGATATTGACTATAATTGACATTACTCTATGGGATTTAGGAGTGTCCCAGCCCCATGGAAAGATGTTGGAGAGGCTAAAAATAAAAAAATTGTGTAGGGCCTCAATGAGTTAAGTAGAACTTGTCTGGTAAAAGTAAACAGCAGATGTTGCATGGTGCCTGATACACTGTAAATAGAAGCTGTAGGTGCAGAGTAGAATCTACTGTAGAATGGATCAACAGTAAAATCTACTGCAGATTTACAGTATATTCTACTGTGTACCTACAATAAACTGTACACCTACAATAGAATCCCGGGGGAGGGGCACTCATTTTTTGTTGACAGGAGTGTCCGGCTGGACCCCTGGCAACCCTTGACCCTTGCTTAGGGAGATTTTGGCCAAAATGATGGTGTCGATTCAGAGGAATTTTGGTCATAATGACCCTTGCTTAGGGAAATTTTGCAAAAGTTTACCCTTGCTTAGGGAAATTTTGCAAAAGTTGACCCTTGCCTAGGGAAATTCTTCTCAAAAGTGGACCCTTGCCTAGGGAAATTTTGTTGAAAAAGTACCCTTGCCAGCCAGACACTTGTGTATGCAAAATATACTAAGTTCCCCCCGGGAGTAGAATCTACTGTACACCTACAAAAATGGCAATCAGTGTACATATGAATACATTACCAACTCAACACATCAAAACAGTATCGACATAACCTTAGAGGCGCAGATCTCCATAACCCTCCAGCGACAGTGGAGTCGGGACAGGTACACAGCCCTATATGTAGGGGCGCTGGGGTTTAAGCCTTTAGAACATGCACAGTGAGCATGTTTTATCATCAAAAAAGAATTCTCTGTCATCACCATGCATCATGAGGACCTATTTGCATGACACGTGGATGCAGCTTTACTCGCTAGTGCTGCATTTAAGGATCATGATAATCAAGGAGATACTCCATTAAAGCACTGCGTGGTTCTTAAAGGGTTAATGCATATTGAGTTGTATTGTATAGACAGGGCAGGGAGAGTGGATCCGTCACCATCTGTTATATATGTTATTGTCTGTTGTTGTATAGAATTTCTATCCTTTGAGTCTGCCATAGGGTCAATACTGAGCAATAAAATCACACATGTTACAATGGCCTTACAAATACAATTTCATTCTATAATATTGTACTTTTAATGATATGTGAGAGTGATATCTTTTCACCGATATATCCATCACTACCCTTGACACAACTGTCCCTAACCTTTATACCCGAGCGGGCCGTGAGCAGCTGGTATTGCCCCTAACTGTGGGTATATACCCCAGGTACAGAGGCCACAGTAGGGGAACACCTCACTACTAACCTGTGGGTATATACCCCAGTGGACTGCATACAGCAGGTACAGAGGCTACAGTAGGGGAACACCTCACTACTAACCTGTGGGTATATACCCCAGTGGACTGCATACAGCAGGTACAGAGGCTACAGTAGGGGAACACCTCACTACTAACCTGTGGGTATATACCCCAGTGGACTGCATACAGCAGGTACAGAGGCTACAGTAGGGGAACACCTCACTACTAACCTGTGGGTATATACCCCAGTGGACTGCATACTGCAGGTACAGAGGCCACATTAGGGGGAACACCTCACTACTAACCTGTGGGTATATACCCCAGTAGGCTGCAGGTACAGAGGCCACAGTAGGGGAACACCTCACTACTAACCTGTGGGTATATACCCCAGTAGGCTGCATACAGCAGGTACAGAGGCCACAGTAGGGGGACACCTCACTACTAACCTGTGGGTATATACCCCAGTAGGCTGCATACAGCAGGTACAGAGGCCACAGTAGGGGGACACCTCACTACTAACCTGTGGGTATATACCCCAGTAGGCTGCATACTGCAGGTACAGAGGCTACAGTAGGGGGACACCTCACTACTAACCTGTGGGTATATACCCCAGTAGGCTGCATACAGCAGGTACAGAGGCCACAGTAGGGGAACACCTCACTACTAACCTGTGGGTATATACCCCAGTAGGCTGCATACAGCAGGTACAGAGGCTACAGTAGGGGAACACCTCACTACTAACCTGTGGGTATATACCCCAGTAGGCTGCATACAGCAGGTACAGAGGCCACAGTAGGGGGACACCTCACTACTAACCTGTGGGTATATACCCCAGTAGGCTGCATACTGCAGGTACAGAGGCTACAGTAGGGGGACACCTCACTACTAACCTGTGGGTATATACCCCAGTAGGCTGCATACAGCAGGTACAGAGGCTACAGTAGGGGGAACACCTCACTACTCACCTGTGGGTATATACCCCAGTAGGCTGCATACAGCAGGTACAGAGGCTACAGTAGGGGAACACCTCACTACTACAGCATGGTAAGAACCTACAGCTCAACTTATCAGTTATTCAGCAATAATTATTACACAAGTAATATCATCAAGGAATTGCTAAATCCTTCTATTATATCAAAGCCAAAAGGAGATATTGATGTATTAATATACTTGTCTATATTCGTAAATCAAGGATGTGCAATAATATCTTCTTATGTTCTCTGAGCAAACCCTGCATAGCTGCACTAATCTGTAGACTAATAAACCTTTTAAATTGAAATTGAATTGAATTGAAATGCATAATATTTCTAAGAAGACAGTACATTTATAACAATCTTAGCTTGATTATAATTTGCCAGGGAATATGTACAATATGACATTCAGTAATTATGTTTCAGATGCAAACAGGCTGTGTACTGACTGGGAAAATATTGCGCCTGATTCTGATCGGCGCTTTTTTCTGTGTGGCTGTCCTGATTGGCTGTTTGATAGCAAAACCATGGAAAACTCAAATGGGCTTTTCACAGTTTCTAAAGGTATGGAAGACACAATATGATCGTGGATAAATCCTGTGTACACAATGTGCTCAATTGGTTAAGGCATTCCTTATGATATCAGAATGGACATGCCTGATTCTAATCAATAATGTAGGCCCTACTGAAACTTCTCAGTAATCATATTTATTCCCTTGGATTCAGAACAAAGGCTACAGTGTAGAATAATAATTGCCAGTTATCTTTGAACTCATGATATTTGTTCATGTGCAAATCAACATTTGAAAGAACAAGGTGGGGCACAATGGTCGGTCCTGCAAAAAAGATTTTAAGTCTATTCTATTGATTCTATGAATTATTATGGGCTAAGTTACCATAAATAATCATCTCTGGCTCTGTCTTACCAAATTGATACATGTTGAAAGTCTATGACTGGGTGCAATCTATCACTGGATGCAATCATCACTGGCTTGAGAGAAAACTGTTTATTTAGAGCACATGTAGATAGAAACGGGCGGAAAGGGTAATAGATGTTTTAAGACTCTATGATCCTAATTTTATTTAATCTTTATTCATACATCTGCCCTAAATAAAGTGTTTTTAAGCCAGTCATAGATTCACCAGTCCTAGATTCCACCCGGTCATATATTTTCAATTTGGATCCATACTAAATGGAATTTAAATTTTTTTAGGTTAAGCTCAATGATGAAAATTGTGAGGTTAGCATGATTAGTTACATATTTCTCTCAATGAAACATTAGCTTTAATTCAAAAAACCACTTGCATCTGTCACTATTAAAGTGCATCCAAAATTTAGGTTATTATTTTCATAATAACCATGGTCCAACTCTTGTCTTTGGCATGTACGTAGCTGAGAACTGCCTTCTTTTTTCTATAGTCCTAGTCAAACCCTCACTGATAAATCGTCATACTCACTTAAATGCGTTTTAAAAGAAAAGGCACAATGTCAAGCGAAGCAAGCGAGCAAATACAAATGGCAACCTCTCTGGGCGGCTGCCAAGCAAACAATACACCAGTTGCCAACAACAGAGTTGGAAATAAGGCTGGGCCTATAATTCATGATGCAACCACTAGGTGGGGTGGCGGTGCTACAGTCCAGTAGTCACTATCTAGTTCTTGGATGAACCCCCCGGGGGAGTAAGTGTTCCTGAGAGTGTGAATACACTTGGTCAATACATGAACAACCTGGCTTGTTTCTAACCATTATTTTAATTATAATACTATCTTTCAGAGCAAAGGAAACAAGCAGTTGCTTTCGGATGATGTCACAATAGTTACATCCTATCTACCCTTAGGCTCCCTTCAGAAAGGAGAAGGGAATTTGATCTATCAGTCTATAGTTTTTCAAGATTGGATGACAACATTCAATCTGATCAGAAATCCTGTGATTGCCTTCTTTGACAATGACCAAGATGCTATAAATTTCAGGATTATTCGCAACAAACTGCCGTCAAATATGACTAAAGTCGTAAAGATTTTAAGAAACAATACTTGGGCATTTTCGCTTCGACCATTAATAAAGCTAATATTTTCACAACCCTCATATCCAAAGCACCACCCAAATACCATAGTACCAGACTACTCCTGTGCCATGCATGCTAAGTATGATTTCATAGAAATGGCCTTGAAGGATAATCCATTCAAAACTAAGTATTTCGCATGGCTTGATATGGGATATTTCCATGACTTGGTGAACAAGTCTGAACTGCCGTTTACTATTCATTTACCACCCAGATTCAATGACGAGATGGTTGCATATGGAGAGGTATATCCCCACAGTGAAACACCTCTATCTGCCAAGCAGATAGCAACGGTTAATATGGTATGGGTAGCTGGAGGCTACTTTGTTGCTAGGTATGACGTGATGCAGAGATGGACCGCTCAGTACAAAGCCTTTGCTGAGAAGATGCTCAAGGGAAGTGGATGGGCACGGACCAGCAGGTGCTGTATTACATGTTCCAGCCCCAACACAACCAGTCAGCACTCATGGATGTTCACATACAGAATTATAAGCCTGACGGTCCCGGCAATCCTTGGTTTCATCTTGGGTACATGTCGACCAAACCATGGAAGAACTAGTGACTAGTACAGCCTTATTAGAGTTTCTTTTAGAACTTAAGCTTTATTGTTGATAAGGATTCCTTTGTGTTTTATAATGTATGACATACATGTGAAGTGCTCCAATATTGAATTTAGACATTTAATAACTACATAGATTATGAATATTACGAAAAGACTATTTGGACATTGAACAATTGTTATCTATATTAATTTAACCGCAAGTTACAGGTAAATTTTTTTAAATTAACCGATAATGATGAAAACTATAGTTTCACATTAGCATGGGGGAAAAGAAATTACCACCCATGGGAAAAAACATTGACCATCCATGTATCTCATAATTGTGACCTGTCTGAATGAAATGGGTCGGAACTAGCACATTAAAAATGTTGCGATATTGTCATATTCATAAGAAGGCTAACTTGAATTTACTGTCAGATAGGAGATTGTCACATCAACATATGGCTGCTTATATCAGGTCCAGGGACAATAAATATATTGACCATCGTAGGTTACGGACAAGACTATGGGATGGTCCTATGCTGCAAGTAAATTTTCCACATTTGACCTTGTACCAGAGAAGTGTGGAACATAGTTTGGCTGTAATATGGAATGATCTGGATGTAAATACGCGTATGATTGCCACAAAGGAATTGTTTACGTCAGATTTAAAGACAAAATTGTGGAACAAAATCCCCGTACCTCTACCCATAAATGTAATTCCATAAAGGAGTGAACCCTATGTCTTCTTGCCCATACCCCTCCTTCCTAGTAAGCCAGAAAATTGTAATAAGTATCAATGCTCTCACACTATGACTACAGGTAAAACTGAGAAGTCCCCGTCGTAATTCTTAACAATTACCACCGGGCTAAGTTATTGATAGAGACTCTCCCATATCTTTTCCACTTTCTGAACAAATGTATAGTATTGTTGCACCCAGGACTCATAGAAAGGTGAAGAGAAATTGTTATTACGAATTGTCTAGTTATAAGCTTTTAGTTATACTAACTCTGTTATTATAAAGCAGCCTTGAAATTACCTGGTACATAGAGTAAAAGGTTGCTGCCACAAATAGGATGAATAATCCTAAAAGCAGCCTGCCTGATTTTTCATGTACATGGATAAACTCCGGATATGGAATGTAATTGTTTTCTACAAAAGTGAAAAAAAGGCTATTAAAACTCAAACTCAACTCATATTCATTTACAGCTCATCAAGAGCTTTCATTTGGTATGTGACATGTACTATATTTGTCAATTTTGACCCATTGGTGAAATTTTCGATGTTTTTTTTTATTGAATTAAATGGAATTTAAGTAAAATGAGATAATTAACATCTAAATGAGGTATTAACTACATTATACAATACAATTATAAATTCTATGGGCATCACTTTGGGAATGGGGGTTGAAATCTTGTTTGTAACTTATTATTCTAGAAGATAACCATTCATATGTTAGAAAAATGTTAAAAACTCAAAAATTATATTTTTTCCATCCTATACTACTTAGCGAGGCATTAGCTATGAGACATTAGTCATAAATTTTGCTTTGCCTCAGTTATTTTTGAATATCTATTTATATTTGTGTGTGTGTATGCATAAAAATTAGCAACAGTACCTGCCTACATCTCCCTAAATAACACACACAATAACACTGAATAATACACAATCCTTCATCGCAGCTGGTTAATCATCTTCAAAATGGCGAAGAGCAGCACCATTTCGAAGAAACAATGTGGTGAACAGGAACTGAGGGAGCCTTCAACAATACAAACAAAGGGGGAGAGACCCAGAGTATTTAGATTATCAGTTTAGAGGGCTAATCAGATACCAATAACTGAAACCGGTTAATAGCACCATCGCCGTAACATAACCACTCAGGTGACGCACGTATGCCTCTTACACAACCCAATATTCAATATGCAGACCTTTTAGTGCAGCCTTACATTAACCCTTTAAGGCCTGCATGAAGCCTTAATAAATCATGTCCTTGGCATGATGCAACAATACAGCACTGGTGAGTAACTTGCCGGATTTGCTGTATTAGCACGACAAATGTCGGCTTTTAGCCGCATGCCATTAGGGTTAATGTACTGTGTTTACTGTACATACTGTAATTGATTTTTCATTACTTATTGGTAAGATGGCTGTGTATACTGTATTGCCAGGCCACTTTGTTAATTGGTTCAGCATATATGTGTTAGTGCATTGAGTGAAGCCACAGTTCGTCAGAAACAGTCACCTGGCAAGACATGGTAGCACTGGTGGGTGTCAATGTGAAATAGATAGCTATGATTCTGATCGCTCTGTATGTGCAGGCATGTTTTTTCTGTCAACCAAATCTCTTGTGAGATTTAAGCAGGGATCCAACCTCTACATTGCATGATATGCAAGGAACCAGCTACATTCCAAGGGCAGAACCAACATCTTATGAGAGTTGCGGGTGGTTGTGGCAACAAGGTAGTCCTGGGAAGAAGATCCCTCCCCTCTCGTCACTATAGATCCAGGGTCTCATAGTAGGATCTGCAGAAGCAGGTATGTACAATTTTGTGCCATTTTGAACAGTTACCCAGGGGTAGACACTAACACTGGCCCAGGAGTAAATGGCCTGTAGTTTCTGGTCCTGGTCTGCAGTTTTCTCAGGAATTATCCTTCTACAGGCCTGGGTGGCCCACAGGAATTTATGTAGACATTTATAGGAGAATGAATCTATACTAATATAGTTGATATAATATCTTGATATAAATTATGAAATTATATAAATCTCACGACTCATCAGAATGCCTCAATTATTCCTCGTCTAACTAGGAATATCCGGTCTGATTGTAAGAACCCTTTTAAAAAATTGGGCCCGATGATGCAATATGTCGGAATATTTAGTGGCAATCCTTCAGATATATAAAATATATATATATATATACATATTATATATATATATATATATATATATATATATATATATATATATATATATACATATTATATATATATATTTATATATATATATATATATATATATATTTATATTTGTGTGTGTGTATGCATAACAATTAGCAACAGTACCTGCCTACATCTCCCTAATTATATAACACACAATAACACTGAATAAAACACAATCCTTCATTGCAGCCAGTTAATCACCTTCAAAATGGTGAAGAGCAGCACCATTTCGAAGAAACAATGTGGTGAACAGGAACTGAGGGAGCCTTCAACAATACAAACAAAAGGGGAGAGGCCGACAGACGCACTTCAATCGTTTCTCTCTACAGCATCAATGCATGGCCTCAACAAATTAACAGAACAGAAACATACAGTGTACAAGTTATTCTGGATTACTGCCACACTTACATCCCTTGTTTTGGTTTTAATCCATATCTCTGGTCTGACAGCCAGATTTTATTCTCACCCAATTAGGACAGTGTTTAACGTTAAGTATGAGCCAGTCCTATTCCCAGATGTAACTATTTGTAATCACAGGTATCTTGATATTGACGTTCTATACAGTCTCATTTACCAGCACATGAACATCTCTAGATACCCACAGGTACTTGCAGCAATGCCAGACATTGAGAGAGCAAGGCCAGCTTTTGAGAGCTATTTCCTTCATGCACAAGCAGACTTTTTTAATGCTGTGTGGGCTTTTTGGAATACACATTATGTCGTTTTTGAGAAAGTGTTTCAAAGGGGAATTTTCTGGCCTGCAATTAATATTACGCCCGCTGACATGGCCTCTGTAGTTAATCCTGTTAATGAACTGATACCAGTCTGCCATTGGGGAGGTTTGGATTGTTCAGCTGAACTAGTAAAGGTATTGGTAGATCCATACTTTGTAAGATGTCTGACATTGAGAGCACCACAAGACATGGTAGTCCAAAGTGGTGTTGAACATGGCTTGTCATTGATATCTCTTGTTGGATCAAGTATGATCCCCTGGAATCAGTTTGCTCAGAATAAACCGTATCGTATTCCTGCCTTCTCAGAATATAAACATCCTCTTGCTGGAGCTGATGGTTTACATGTTATAGTCCATGAGAAAAACTCTGTACCGTTACCAATGACTGAGGGAATTACTATTCCGCCGGGTTTCCTCGGGTCTCTAGGAATCACAGTTCATACATATGAAAGGTTAGGATTACCTTATTCTAATTGTTCCAAAGTTGACCCTTATGAACCAAATATAGGTGAAGCCTATCGACTGCCTGTTTGTCTGAATAGGTGCATTCAGAAACGTACTGTAGAAGTCTGTGGCTGTACCAATCCATACCTACTTACCCCCTCACAGATTCTCCCAGGTACCCCTAGCTGCTCTGCTAACAACTATAATGGACCTATCCCAGATGATTGCAAAGGTACCAATATCAAAATCGAATGTATAGCCCCACTGATACAAATTTATGACAAAATAAATTGCAGTGCACAGATAAAAAATAAGATTCTGTCAAGTAAGACTGTTATGAATGATTGCAAGTGTCATCGGCCATGCAATGAATATTCCTATAAGGTAGGGTACAGTCTGGGATCATGGCCATCGGGAATGGAGACTGACAGTATCTGGACGAGGGAACTGAAGCCAGAGATACGGGCCATTCTATCATCACCAAACATCTCAGACATAAAGCGAAGATTGTACACCAATCATTTTACTGACACCAACAGGTACAATGCAATGAAGGATTTTGTGAAAACAAATGTGTACATTTCTGATGGTTCTGTTCATGAGAGTGTAGAAATTGAAGATTACCCGGCAATGAATCTGATGTCAGATATTGGTGGTTCTCTGGGACTTTGGGTCGGAATGTCAGTGTTAAGTATCATGGAAGTTGTTCAGTTTGTGTTTGATGTATTCACCGTCTTCTTAAAGCAGTTCTGGAAGACGTCAAAAGTTGATAGAAATATCTTGGTTGTTCAACCCATTCAGAACTGATGGCAACACTCATGAGCATATTTGCAAGTAATTTGAAACTTTAATGATAGTTATTCAATTTGATAAGCTATAATGTATCTTTGAAAGCTTTACTGATTATTTATCATTGTACTGCCATTGTATGTGCATATCATAAATACTTATATACCAATCTCGTGTTTGCCTAGATCTAGATGAAACTGTTGTTGATGTGTGAATTCAAAAATAATTCTGCTGTGGTGATGTACAAATAGACCATTACTGCTGGGTTCTGCAGTGCTGGCCTGGCTAATCTAACCCAGCGCCGCTTTGTAGGTGGCGCCACCAAGCGGAAATGGATCTCGTATTAAAAGCAGCCTACATGAAGATGCATTTGGGGACCAGGTCAGTAGGTCACAGTACTGGAGAGATAGGGAGTGTGACATACATCTACTTTATTACATTAAATCGCTTTTAAAAACACAACTACTTTTTGATTCAAATGCATAGCCTCTGGTGATACAATTTTGTTGTTGCAATAAAATAGATTAAATATAACTCAGTAAAGTGGATGTATGTAACACCCTCTATAGCCTGGGCTCCACTAGGGCGACACAGGTACCTGCAAAACGATGCGATCCTTTTATTGTTTTGTTCTTGGACATTTCGCCTGATTTCGCTTCATTTCGCGGCAGTTTCGCCCTATGCAACGCCACTAGCAGGGCTACACTCAGGGCAAAACTGCTGTAAAATGAAGCGAAATCAGGCGAAATGTCCAAGAACAAAACAATAAAAGGATCGCATCGTTTCGCAGGTACCTGTGTCGCCCTAGTGGAGCCCAGGCTTATCTCTCCAACACTATGACCTAATGACCTTGTCCCCAGTTGCATCTGTTTTGAGGCTAGTTTTGACACTAGTTCTGTTTCTCCTTAGGCCCCCTGTTTGGCAGCCACTATATAAGGTGACCGGTAAGTGACTACTGGTAATTCCTGTCTGGGTACTCTTGGGAGACACTGCCCACTGAGTAAGCTTTGACACTTGTCCTTCACAGAACTCCCCGCCAGTTCCTGGTTCAGGGTACATTTAAGACATATTCAAGATACATATTGAGTGACCATTATTGTATATTGATTTGATATGCTCTCAAAGTAATAAAGACTACCTTCTTTTAAGCAGCCATTTTGTGTCCATTCTTGGGTTTAATGGTAACTAAAACTATATGAATGTAGAGTTACTAGACTACCTAGTAGTAGACAGCTCGGCCAAAAATACAAATATCTAGAATAATGATGTAAAATTTGTCCTGGTCAAAGGATATCATGCAAAAAACGTCCAGGCCCAAATACAATAATGATAAATGTGTTAATTCCAGGGTTATTTATCCTTATTCAATGATTTAGTCCCAGCCAGTTTCTGCCATTCTCGCCTTTAAGAACAGTCCCCACAAAAATGTGCCGGGAAAAGGAGAGGTTGAAACAAATAAGTGCAGGTGTGGTAAAATGGGCGGGCATATTACTCCATATGATTTACAATGCAGTGCCTTATCCCGATAACTAGTAGGGTAGATTCACCTTGAGTCAGACACATACATTCAGATGGACACTTGATCTTTTGGATATTTGGGCATTTTAATCTCTTAATTTGTCAATAAAGGTAAAGTTAAGTATTATTCTTTTATAAAAGCTAACATTGAAATTGTAGTGTCGATGAATAACCTCACATTTCACTGTCCGTCTCAGGGTATGTGGCACACTCATGGTGAATCTACCCTAATTCAGCATGCAGTAATGGGCCTGGACAATTCTGTATGTAATAATTGTAACCTAGTTAGAAAATGATCCAGGATCCAGGATTTTTGATGACTTAAGCCACTGTAATTGATCTGTGCATGCACTTGTATACCAAAGACACAACCACCTGTGACACTCTCCTGGGCATGCAGCGACTAATTATTTAGTTTGGATTTGTCTATCTTCTCCTCTGCACTGTAAGGGAGTGATCATTTTTGTAACAACAGGGGGGGTGGGGTTGGTGGGTTTTCACATATATCTTACATCCGCCCAGTCGAGTGGTGAAATTATTTTTTACCAACCCTCTTAGGGCGGGGAATCGGTGTGCACGCGGGCCCTTTTGAAACATAGTAACACACAGGCTTTTTGACTTAAAACAGGTTAAAATCTTTTTACACCCTCCCGGTCAAGGGGTTGAACTATTGAAAATGTAACTATTCTAGAAAATATAGGTAGTGACTCCTGGGGTTGGTTGTCACCCAATATGACATTACATTGGTATTGGGGATTGTGTTATATGTGTCTCTCAATAGGAACACCACAAGCACTGATATAAATGAATAAATATACACAGAATCTAAAAACAGCACTATATATACATAGAGTATACAATAGACTTGACACCCCTGTCTTACCATTCAGGTGATGATATTTTATTGATTCAAATTCGGACATGTTGATTTTGGGCAAAAAATCCTTCCTCCAGGGGGTGGTTACCCTAGATTTTGCTAATTTTTTTTTGGTCTATTAGGTCTGTGCTAGTCAGCGAAACGTCATTAGAAACAAATTCTGACATTGGCCCCTGTATTTAAATATTTCTCTGAAGTGAATGGTTTTTTCAACATTCTGCTGCTGTTCCTGCCTTAAGTGAAGTTAAGGGCTTAATGCCCTAAAACAAGAAGTTAGTCTACCATTCCTGCCTTGTCCTGTATCCAGGTTTTGTACTGTGAGACCTGTGTGTAGACGGAGGGTACCCCGGGGTTACAGGTGGAGAGCTGCCAGGAACTCACCCCCACCAACCGGTACCTGCCATCCACCAAACACACCAGCGGGCCGCCAGTGTCACCCTGCCAATACACAGAAAGTGCTAACTGTTACTTCTCAGACATAATGTAAGTGACTCAGGGTGTACCCCTGAGTCTAGTGAGGGGATTCTAAACCTTGGTTAAGACATTTTCAGATGTTCACACAATTATATCTCATCAACTATCCATGTCAATTTTAACATTTTCTCATGGTTTGGTGCTTTCACACGTTATCTGTCCCACAATATTCACTGTACCCGCAATATTGCTTATTTTCTTGGAAAAAAAACATGCCAACATTTTTGCACTTTCTTGAATCAACAAAGCACATATTCTGTTCTTCCATTGAACTCTATACTGAAGCAGTGTGCACCATTCTAGACAAGCCTGCGGCTTACTATGTTTTGAATTGAATAAAAGTTCCATACACCAGCGTATGCTTTTCTTGCTATAGACTTAGTGCACAAGAAAGTGTTTTAGACTAGACAACCCCTGTGCGCACTGTCATTGCTCGTTTTACAGTGGGAGTATCCTGTATCTAAGGAGTTGATCCAATGTGGGGGGGGGGGGTTAGGGGGAACAAACAGTGATTATCAGGCTTGATCATCAGGCTTGATTATCAGACTTGATTATCAGGCTTGATTATCAGGCTTGTTTTTCAGACTCACTTTTCAGACTCCATTGAAAATTGATTGAATCGAATATAAATGTAATAGCATGGGTGCAGTCAAGTCATAATTGTCATCCATTTTGTGATTGGGGATTGGGTAAATGCAGCCCGAGCGAGTTACTCGGCGAGGCTGAATAGGTGCATCATTCTGTTGACATGATGCTTTATATGATGCTTGAATGCAGCCCTAGCAAGTTACTTGCCAGGGCTGCATTCGTGCATCCTGACCACCAAGGGCAAGAAGCATTAAGGCGTTACACCATCGATAAAGGGTTAAGATAAGGGATAAGGGTTAAGTATGGCAAATCCAACTCAGGCCAAAAAAAAAGAAGGGTTGTTTCAAGTCACCCGACCGACCCTATCAAAACAGGGCCGACCCTAATTTTTTTTATGCAATTTTGAAGAAATTTTTATATTAGTAGTATAGTATGTATCGGAACGGGACTATAGTTAACTACTGTTTATTACTCAATCGACCTGCAGCCAATCAGAGGCCTCCATTTGGTCACGTGACCCCCTCATTTGCATAATTACGTAATAGGCCACGCCCCCTCATTTGCATAATTACGTAATAGGCCACGCCCCCTTGATCACCAGCCAATCAGGGGCCGCCATTTGGTCACGTGACCCCCTCATTTGCATAATAGGCCACGCCCCCTTGATCACGTGACCCCCTCATTTGCATAGTAGACTACGCCCCTTTGATCACCAGCCAATCAGTGGCTTCCATTTGGTCACGTGACTCCCTCATTTGCATAATAATGGGTCACGTGACCCCCTCATTTGCATAATAGGACCACACCCCTTTGGTCACGTGACCGGAAGCGCTCTTTATTTGGAAAATAGGCCACACCCCTTTGGTCACGTGACCTGACCCCCTCCCTCATTTGCATAATATAGACAATAGACAGACTACGCCTCTCTTTTGGTCACATGACTTGGACTAGCTAATGAGAGGCTTCTATAAGGGGGGAGGGGAGGGGAGGGGGGAGGGGGGCACTTTAAGATGCATGGGGAGGGGAGGGGGGGGGAGGGGGGCACTATTTATGGGGTGGGCGGGCACTTGGGGGGGAGGGGGGCTTTTGGGGTCTGCTCGGGAGAAAAAAAATAAATTATCTGATCTTTAGGGAATCGCTTCCTCCCTACCCCCCTTTAGGGGGGGTAGGGAGGAGGCGAGTCGGAGGTGACTGTAGAGGAGTTTTTCGGTGACTTGATGACTTTCAAACGACTGTACTGATAGTTGATGAATTTGACTTTTTGACTTGAATATTTCTTGCGACTTTGCGAAAGCGACTTTGCGGCTCGTAGCCCCTTAAATAAAGAGGTGACTTTGTAACCTCAGGGGGGAGATCCTTCTACACCACCACAGAAAAAGATCTCGGTTGATTGACTGAACGCGGCGGGTATGAGTCATCATGGGGCCCTTGACGGGTGGGTCCTCCCCATGCAGCCGTATGTCGAATTTAAGAAATGCCCGTGTCACACGTCACTAAGGGAGAAAACGTTTTTTGAAAATATTTAGAACCCGAATTTGAGCATTCTGGTACATTTTTAAGGACCCAGACACCGCAAAGCCGGGTACCATCCAAGAAAAAAAAGAAAAAAAAAAAATTTGGCGAAATGCTTAGGTTTGAAATGGTACTTTTTCTGATGCACTCTTCGAACATTTTTTTTTCCTCATGTCACTATGGTCCATGTCACATGTCGGACTCAAGAAATGCCCCATGGCCCATGTCACTTAGATGTCCGTGTCCGTGTCGTCGTATCGATTTTTAAGAAAATGACCATGTCACCATATCGAATTTAGGGGTCTAGTGACATCAGCATGTCCGGCTATCCTCCACAAATTTAGCTCTAAAATGTTTACTTTTTTTTGGGCCGATTTTTCATCATTTTAAAAAAACAATAGGCTGTTGAAATGTTTGCTGTTGTAAATAGAAACAAAAACAAAACAAAGCGCATGGTAAGATTATGTCACATTGCAGTCGCGGGTCCGCTCGTGGCTTATCCAGCCTCTTCGTGGATCCGCGACTGTCAATGTGATCATATACTAATCACCCGGCGTTTACGGTATTATATACTAAGGTATGAGACGGGTCCTACAGAAAAGGTGTCTAAAAAGCGCTGCGACCTGATTGAAATGACGTCAGCGGCGTCTGCTCGTCAGTGCCCGGCTGTAGCTCGTAGGACATGTCATTCTGCTTTTCTGGATGTTTTGAAATATTTTGATTTAACTGTTAATACCTGATAACAAGTCTCTGAAGCAGTTTTTGATCGAGTACGTCTTCTCTACGTTTCCATCGATTAGCTGCTTCAGCAAAAAAAATCGCGCGCGCGGTCTAGTCTAGATGACGGAGTCGCTAAAGCTCTGTTTAGAGAGTGGAACTTGACCTTGACTATAGACTCAGTACTAACTGAACGCCCCGCTATGTCACTCCTCACGTGGGTATATGTACAAGCTCGGGTTCTTCACTTTACGGCTTGACTAAAACTGAGACGCGTCCATGATAAACTCTAGCCTTTTTTTCCTTTTCTAGGATCGAGAGAGAGATTTTAAATGGGGCGGTTATCTAAATAGCGTGGAACTAAAATCAGGCTGCGGCAGATAGTATCTCTGCGCACCTCAAGACTCAACGTAACTTTCACTCTCCAGCAGAAGTTTAGTTGTCACTAATGATGGGCGGCGACCGTCGTGCACCGGCGGATATTGGAGAGTGTTGGAGAGCTGAACCTTACAGACATATAAATCAATCGCTCTGGTGGAAATATCTCGCCATAGATTGGAACCAAATACTTATCTAATGGAATCGTTATCAGTTTTCAGTTTTCTTGCCGTACAAAATTTATTTCCAACTCTTCACGTGGTGATAGCTGAAGGTCGCTCGTCGTAGGTACGTGTGACCGGAACACCCTTTTTGGTTTTGGCGCGGGTTGACATCAGATTTGTACCGTACTGTCGCGATTAAGGGCTCTGAGGGAGCGCTTTTCAATTCGGTGAAGTTCTTACTCAGGAGCTATATACAAGCTAGGCGCTGGCGCTTATTCAAAGTCGCGATTTTAGTGCTTGAGAAAAAACATTTGGAGGCTCTTATACTCCGACGCTTATACAAGACCGGCGCGCTTTTCAACACTAGTTGCTTTATCGCGACCGTACGGTATGACTTCGGTGTCACAAGGTCCCAAACTCCAAATAAGGAAGTGAAACGACGTCGTCTGTCTACCTCGTGCGCGTCATAGCGTCGTCGAAAATAGTGTGACGTCAGCATCTCTCAGGCGGCTAGGAAGTCAGTTCGACAAAATGGCTCACGGAGTGAACTTCGTGGCCGTTTCTCGATCTATGATCGATGCGGCCGTGGAGAAGGAATTCGTAGCCGTGCTACAGAGAGAGGAGGCGGAGAGACAGAACTTCGTGGCCGTTTCTCGATCTATGATCGATGCGGCCGTGGAGAAGCAGTTCGTAGCCTCGCTACAGAGAGAGGAGAGACAGCGGACTGCTGCTGAAGCAGAGGGTGTGGTGGATGAGCTGATCGCGAACGTCGCTGATCAACTCACCGCCAGTGCGTGGAGCGAGTCAAGCAGCAAGTCTGCATGGAGGAAGGACTACCGCCCGCCGTGCTGGAGGAGCTGCTGAAGGACCACCACGCGTTATGACCACGCCCTCCGCTTCAGCAGCAAGGTCCCTGCGACCCTCTCTCTCTACCAAACGGTCCTTTTAAGGACCAACCACTGATCACAAAAGTTGAAAATCAATCTCAATATAATATACGCATCAGAAAAACCCCTAATACGCTCAACACTGAAACCCTGTTGAGTAGGTAGATCGAGTTGGGCTTTTTGTGTTTTTTTTTTTTTAGGAAGGGCAATCAGGTCATCGTGTGGAGATCATCAGGTGTCCTGTGTGTGTGTGTGTGTGTGTGTGTGTGTGTGTGTGTGTGTGTGTGTGTGTGTGTGTGTGTGTGTGTGGGTGGGCGGGTGTGTGTGTGTGTGTGTGTGTGTGTGAATTTTATACAAATACAATTATTCATTCCTTTCAGCAAGAAAATTAGCTCAATGTAATCATATGATTTGAACTGCCCTACTTATCAGGGCCTTGACGACATCTGACCGCCCCCCTTTTCAGGATCTAAATGGAAATTCACCGCCGCCGCTTTTCAGAGTCGCGCTGCAGTGGTTATCCAATACATGGCGGAGCGCCATTACCTAATTCTTTTGTATGTGAAAAAAAAACAGCACTGATAAGGAGTTTAATTAGACAGATATTGGTTCTACACTATCAAAAAATAACCCCTCAGCGCTTTAATGCTAAAGGTAGCATAGTGCTTTAATGCGCTACGCTCTTTGTCGATATGCCAGTGTATGCATGCATGCAGCCCTGGTGAGGAACTCTGAGTGCTGCATTCATGGCTTATGACGACAACGGGCACTGCACATTAAAGCGCTATGCGACTATTAAAGGGTTAGATCCAGTCTTGCTCCAGTCATCCCGAATGCTATACCCAGAGTTGGTGGTCTGGTCCAGACTGCTGTACACAGATTGTGGACGGGATGGCGGGTTGCTGCCAGACTATCCCTCTGGTACAATATGCGGCTGGCGCGGCCGAGACTGTCTTATATGATGCTGAGTCGAATTATGTATTAGATACCCTACGAGTAACTGAGAGTATGTCAAAATAATCACGGCAAACTGACTGGCGACTTCATAGGATTATAGGGCGGTTATTATTACATAACTCAGTAACCTTTGGTTATGTGTTAGATAGAGTACACTTGGACACGGTTATTCCATATACCCACTGCCCCACAGGGTCAAGACGAGGTGATTTAAATAATAAGACCCAGACGGGTAAAATAGCCAAAGTCAACAATGACCTGTTTTTTTAGCCAATATGGACAAAGAGACACGGGGTGCTGTACACAGGTTGTGGACGGGCTGGCGGGTCGCTGCCAGACTATCTCCCTGGTCCGATATGCAGCCGGCGTGGCCGAGACTGTCTTATATGATGCTAAGTCTAATTATGTATTAGATTCCCTACGAGTAACTGAGAGTGTGTCAAAATAATCACGGCAAACTGACTGGCGACCTCATAGGTCAGTTATTATTACATAACTCAGTAACTTTCGGTTATGTGTTAGATAGAGTACGCTTGGACACGGTTATTCCATATACCCGCTGCCCCACAGGGTCAAGACGAGGTGATTAAATAATAAGACCCAGACGGGTAAAATAGCCAAGTCAACAATGCCCTGTTTTTTAGCCAATATGGACAAAGAGAAACGGGGTGCTGTACACAGCTTGTGGACGGGGTGGCGAGTCGCTGCCAGACTATCCCCCTGGTCCGATATGCAGCCGGCGTGGCCGAGACTGTCTTATATGATGCTGAGTCTAATTATGTATTAGATGTCCTACGAGTAACTGAGAGTGTGTCAAAATAATCACGGCAAACTGACTGGCGGCCTCATAGGTCAGGTATTATTACATAACTCAGTAACCTTCGGTTATGTGTCAGATAGAGTACACCTGGACACGGTTATTCCATATACCCACTGCCCCACAGGGTCAAGACGAAGTGATTAAGTAATAAGATACCCAGACGGGGGGTAAAATAGCCAAGGCAACAATGTCCTGTTTTTAGCCAATATGGACAAAGAGACACAGGGGGTGCTGGGAGTTGGCGACAAGGGGCAAGACGGGCAAGACTACTTCTCAAAATAGACAATGCCAATGGCCAAGACCTAGTTCTTAAATTCGACAAAGCCCATTGGTATCTCTTATATTCGACAAGTGACACATGTGCCCCGTCTGTGGTCCTAATATAGATTTTCTAAAAAAAAAAAAAAAAAAAAAGTAAATTTTCTGCACCGTGTGACAACGACCGATCAGCTACATAGCAGAGATTTCCCCAACCTATTTTTGGTTATTTTTCTATTCAGTTTTTGATCAGCGCACTATATTATCGTGGTTTTTTAAAAAAAAATTTTTAATCATAAATAATATGTGGACTTGGAAAAAAAAAGAAAAAAAAGAGAGCTGACACGCAAACTCCTACTCACATGTCGCTGTTTTGTCACTAAACCCAAAGACCCACCCACCCCGTAGGAAGGGGAGACGCTTGTGAACGTTCCCTTAGGCCTCTATTCTTTATTTTATTGTGTGGCCCCTAAAGAGGGGCCAACCAACTGACACTGTCAGTTGGTTAGATGCTGCACAACATGGGCGTAATTAATTACGCCTAGTGTTAAGCAGCATGGATCACTGTGGTTTGACAGACTGACCTCAAAGGGCCCCCGTTAGATGGGGGCCCTTGTGGCACAACGAGTCAAAACGAGTTGATCCGTTTTTCAGATTGCCGACTCGGCGAGAGTTTCTGACTATGTATCTTTTATAAAGCCTTAGATATGGTGTGGTATTTTTCATCTCGCTATAGTTTAGTTGGTATTCAAAGAAACTGCCTCATTTCTATCAGAAATACACAATATTGAATTGTTTTTTATATTTTAATATATTCAGAAGCGCACTTTGTTGCCTATTTAGCTCATTATGCGTTGAAATGTTCGCGAGCATCGTAGGAATGTACAAAACCCCTATTGTGGCGCCATCTGACGAAAGAGCGGGGAACTATACGTGACCTGAACCCCGCCCTCAGCGCGTTCGTTATTCGCATCTTTGACAGCGACTAAGAGACGCTCAAACTGTCTCTTATTTAGTTTGAACTTATCACAAATTTGTCTTTGATAGGTCGTAGATTGACTTCTGACTTTTTTTCTTTTTTAGTTAGAATAAAAAACAAGTGACGCCGACACAGACCTGCGCATTAACGCGCTCCACCGTCTTCAGAGGGTTGAGTCTATAGTACAGTAGATTCTACTGTGTACTTACACTAACAGTGCTACATATACATACCTGAGTCATAAGTGAGGCGTTTTTGTTGTTTTTTTTAGGAGAAAAAAAGTGATCTACTCACCAAACCGCTATTAGTAGGTAACCTGTATGACCCATACCGCAAACATCTGCCTCGTGACTGATAGTGTACCGGTGGTGAAGTGCTGTTGCAAGAACAATTGAGGCTCTTTATATAGCTGAGAGAGCGAATGGTCTAATCTTGTTTTCACCTTGAGCCCCACCCTATTCCAGAGAGGGTATCAAAAATCACATGTACACGTATATGGGCTTATAGCTGGTGAATAGATAAGGCGGGGCAACTGTGTATACTAACACTACAGGGGGCGTTTTAACGACAGGTGTGACGCGCCAGCCCGTGGAGGGAGCTTTTGTTTTCACCTAGAGAGTGTATACAAAGCCTACAGGGGGTGATTAACGACAGGTGTGACGCGCCAGCCGGTGGCCGGATCACCGCATCTTCTAAGCTTTGTTTTCACCTAGAGAGGGGATCGAGAGTGTATACAAAAAACAAAAAAAAACCTACAGGGGGTGTTTAACGCGGCCGGCTGCCTACATGCTATGGTCTAAGCCTGTTTTCAGCTAGAGAGGGACCTAAATCACCTAAGCCTTTTCCACCCTTAAATCGATCTGATAATTACCATAAAGAGGAGTAATGCGTGTTACATGTATATGGGCTTATAGCTGGGTAAGAGATTAAGATGCTAGTCAACTGTGTATGCAAAAAAAAACTACAGGGGGTGTCTAAAGTCGATTGTCATGCGCCAGCGGGCGGACGGAAGTCTGCCACTCTAGCTGTGACTACAAGCGCGTGCGTGTGGTAGACAGCTTAAATCAAACACAAGTTAAGCTCCTTATAGCTTCCTACTGACTGCGGATTCGAGTGCTTGAAAGATGGTCTTTTGTTTTTTTCATCTATTTCCTCGGGGGGTCGAACAGGATTAAAGATGTAACGAACCCGCACCTACACAGGTAGACAGCTGGTCGCCTTCCTAGTGAGAGTTTTCCTCTTGAGTTAAGAAGCTTATCTCGGAGCCTAGTACATAAGCGAGAGTGAAACATGAGTCCCACACACTTCTTCTACCACCTTCAGCATGGCGTCATCAGGAATCACTCTACGTTCTACCGAATGTGAGCAATCCCAACACTACTACAGAGCCGCGACAACACCACACGAGGAGACGTCCATGTTTACTGATGAGTTAACAAGTAGCAAGGTGGAGGTTGGTTTTTATCAAGATTCGTACGGGTGGCTGGAAAGTGTGATGGCTACTTCTGCAGCTATTGCTGCTGCTCGTGCAAAACGTGAAGCTCGTATCGCTGTTCGTGCTACACATGCTGCATACGAAGTTGCCAATGCTGCTAACAACGCTGCTGTTACTCTCGCCGCTGCTGCTCGTGCTGCTAATGTTTTTGCTACTGTTTCCGCTCTTGCTACCGATGCTGCTGCTACTGATGCTGCAACGTCTGCTAAAAGTGTCGCTGTTGCGGCTGCTGCTAGGGCTAATGCTATAAATGCTTGTACAGCTGCTAAAAAAATAGCCTGTTTTGCTTATGCTAGTCGCAGTGTCGCTGTTACGGCTATGGCTGATGCACATGATGCTAAGTTACGGGCTTTTGCTTTTGCTGAAGATGCTGTTGATGCTGAAGATGTTGCTGCTGCTGCTGCTACTGCTGCTGAAGATGCTACTGCTGCTGCGGCTGCTGCTGCTGAAGATGCTGCTGCTGCTGCGGCTGCTGCTCTAGACACCTATGACGCTGCTGCTCTAGACACCTATGACGCTGCTGCTGCTGCTGAAGATGCTGCTGCCGCTGCTGCTACTGCTGCTGCTGAAGATGCTGCTGCCGCTGCTCTAGACACCTATGACGCGGCTGCTGCTGCTTTTGCTGAAGATGCTGCCGCTGCTGCTGCTGAAGATGCTACTGCTGCTACTGCTGCTGCCGCTGCTGCTACTGCTGCTGCTGAAGATGCTGCTGCCGCTGCTCTAGACACCTATGACGCTGCTGCTACTGCAGCTGCTGCTCTAGACACCTATGACGCTGCTGCTGCTGCTGAAGATGCTGCTGCTGCTGCTGCACTAGTCATCTATGACGTGGCTGCTGCTCTAGACACTTATGACGCGGCTGCTGACGCTGCTGCTGCTGAAGATGCTGCTGCTGCTGCTGCTCTAGACACCTATGACTGAAAACTTAGTAAGCGTTATTTACAAACACTACTGCTACCTATGACTAAACTTAGTAGGTGTTATTTACAAACAAGAGAGCCACGTGGTGTTGTTTACAAACAAAGAGAGCCACGTGGTGTTGTTTACAAACAAAGATAGCCACGTGATGTTGTTGTGGCCTATCATGCCAATGAAGGGGTCACGTGATCAAGGGGGCGCGGCCTATTATGCAAATGAGGGGGTCACGTGACCAAATGGCGACCTCTGATTGGCTGGTGATCAAAGGGGCGTAGTCTACTATGCAAATGAGGGGGTCACGTGATCAAGGGGGCGTGGCCTATTATGCAAATGAGGGGGTCACGTGACCAAATGGCGGCCCCTGATTGGCTGGTGATCAAGGGGGCGTGGCCTATTACGTAATTATGCAAATGAGGGGGCGTGGCCTATTACGTAATTATGCAAATGAGGGGGTCACGTGACCAAATGGAGGCCTCTGATTGGCTGCAGGTCGATTGAGTAATAAACAGTAGTTAACTATAGTCCCGTTCCGATACATACTATACTACTTATATTCTTACACTTTTTTGGGGTCAATTTCATGTTTACAAAAATTTCGATTTTTTTTTTCCATTTTTCCATTTTTTTGGTATCGAAGAGGGACTGTAAAAGAAAAAAGAAAGAAAAAGAAAAATCCGACCTACCGACCCTAGATTTTCATACCATGTTACCTGAAACAAAACATTTTTTATTTGGCCTCACATCTGTTGATACAACCGTCTTACATCAGTTTGTACTGTTCCAATCATTTCACAATGTAATCTTGATAATGCATGACCTGAACCTGACTGTTCATGATGTAAACAAATGGCCACCATATTTTTCTTTGTTTATTATTGGTGAGGGGGGGGGGGGGCAAAAAGATTTTGACCCCTTGACAGGGGAGGACCGCATTCTTAAATTGTTTGACAAGGCACCTGTGCTACTATAGCCTAAAGAGGTTGGCCTCAATACATTTGAACACGTCTTGAGGGGAATGCAGGACAGAAAAGCTTTGTACTCCTGTTACAAGGGACCAGAAAAATCTGACCTGTTAAAAAATGACCACTCCCTCAATCATGTCAATGTAGTGTAGTCCTATAGACCGATTGAGCAAGAGGGCTGATTTTTCAGAAAAGTTGTTGATTAAGTTGGTGATTAAGTTTTGAGGATTTTCCTAAAACCAATAAATGTAAACACAACTTTATTTTGAGAAAGTCACCATTTCTTGCTGCATTGGTCTATAGGGCACCTGGCCGTTGATAGCAACACCACCTGTGCTAAGTTGAGAACCTTCAGTACAGGCTCTTGGCCACTAGGTAGGGCAGCTAACCGGGGGTTATGACATCACAGGGCAGGCCACTATTGCTTTGTCTGAAGTGGTTCCCAGAACTTAGCCCCTCAGTGAGTAGGCCTAGTTACTGAGGACCAATGCTATTCACATGTCTTCAGGGTAACACAGACTGAAGCAATTACTATCCTGACTTAGGCCCCATCTAGAGGCAACCAAAAGAAGCACCGGGGGTTGGACATGGCCGCGCCCATGACCTAACCCCTAGGAGCCCTATAGTATTGTATCGCTGCTCGTACCTGACAGGTGCCTTTATCCCTGAAGGCATTCATGGTACACACGTGACCTTCATCTACATGCGGCCAGAAATAGGCACAGTCATAGTCACGGTACGTCTCCACACGGGCCTGCTGGAGAACTCTAGGGTGTGTTTTGTACCCAGCTAGAGGAGAAAGTTAATTAAGAGAAAGTATTAGTAAAATGTGTCGTGGTGTCATGGTGTTTAAAACATGATTTCCATGTATTAACAATTAATTCAATTCACATAAGGCCAACACCCACAACACTGAAAAAGTAAACTCGTCCCCAGACTCGTCTAAGTGACTGTCATAAAATAAACAAGTCAAAAGTTGTCGAACATATCAGGTTACCATCCCACAAATAGAATCTGGAGCTGGCAAATGCTTCCTTGTCACTTAGACAAGTTGTTGACTCGTTTATTTTATGACTGTCACTTTGAAGACTCTGGAGACAAGTTCATTTTTTGAGTGAAGGTGATTTAAACTGGGAAATCTCTGTGCTTTAGGGATCTGTTGCCAATTGGGGAGAAGGTTATATCTAAATAATTACATATCATGACCAAGCAACACATTATGCAACACATTTGCAGAGAAAATTACTCAAGTGCACAATAGTTTTAGGTCTTATGAATATAAAAACTTTTCACTTACGTTGAGTGTATCCCCAGCCCGTGACATAGCAGTGGTCATTGCCCAACTCATCCGTTGTACCTAACTTGACCACGTTGATGGTGTCACTCAGTTCTACCGGCGTTATCCTCAGTACGGCTATGTCGCTGTATCTGTACTTACCAGATATGGTATAATTCTCATGCTGTATTGAAGGAAGCACACTGTTAAGGAGGGGTTAAGAAGATTCACACCTTAGGCCACAAAAAAAAAAATTGTTTCTCATGAAAAATATGACGAGGGCGTTTTTTATTTTACTTTTTTTTTTTTTTACTCGGGGCTTAAATACATGGAGAAATTTGGACTTTTCGCGCTCTATTTTCCCATTTTAGTATTTCGGAGTTTATTGATCAGTAAACGTTGTTAAAATGGAAGTTATTCCTAGCTGACTGCATTACTGACAGCATAAGCTTTAATTTGATACCAAAATTGCCAATATTTTATGCAATTTTAACATATTTTTCATCATAAATGTAAAAAAATGAGAAAAAAACGTTCTCCCAAATCATGAATTTTATGATGCGCGCGGTGATGAGAAACAACTTTTTTTTTGAGTCGCCTTAGCATTAATATTTACATTAAAAAGACAAAAGCAGGGAATAACCTCTGTGGATATCTTTTGTATATTATACCACAGTCTTGAACTTAGCACTCCAAAGCAGTACCTTAGTATTAATGATTAAACTTGCTAACTGCACTGCTATATGATATGGCCACTTTCTGTTTACATCATAAACAACCAGGTTTTATCCATATATTTTACATCATGAAATATATCCGATTTCTTCATATTGAAATGTTAGAACTGTGACATAAATGGATGAATAAAAGAATTTTGAATTAAATAGGTTGCCTCCATTTACACATCTATAAATACATGGATTTTAAACAAGTAAGAAAAATCATTTACAAAGCTAGAATCAACAGCAGTGTTAAAGCAATATACAATTGGCGGTTAAGATTAAGTATATGATGACCATGTATCTACCTACAATTATAATCTCCTTGACAAGCACTACCACACCAGCGAAGCGATCCACGCTGCCAAATCTGACATCATACGGAGGGCTAGAGGTGACAGAAAAAACATGTTCCCAATATTTGATATATGACTAGGAACATTGACATTCATTAATGCTAGAGCATATGTATAGCCCCCTATCACATTATATCATTATTACTTGTGTGTCATGAGATCTAGGTATAGTGACCACACACCCACACACCGCAGCTTGCAAGGAGCAAGCTCAGTGACGGGAGCAGAACAGGAAGCGGAACTGATTGCCTGTGTCAGTGTACACACAGTGGTTGCAGTGAATACGGGATAGCTCTCCCATGTGCGCACACAAACTTTACAAGCGCAAACTTAATCTTAAAATGTCTTAATGTAAGGTCGAAAGAAAAAAAACACGAAAAAGAAACAGGGGTTGCATTACATACTAGTCGACTAGACTATCCTACAATGGACTGTGTAGTTTAAGATAGGGTTAAGATAGGTTAAGATGAAATTAAGACTAATTTTATGATAATTAAGACGATCTTAATTCTGTGTTAAGATTGCGCTGTTAACGTTTGTCCGTGCACCTAGGAGAGCTATCCCGGGCTTGCGTGGTTGCAGGACCAAGTCTACACCAGTTAGAGCGCTATATGGCATTAAATGGCATAAGGGAGTGGTCATTTTATAAAGACAGGGAGGGGGGGGGGTTGGTGGATTTCGGGGGACCAAAAATATTTGGACCCCTTGAAGGGCGGGGACCAAAAAATTGCATCCCTTTTTAGCGAAAAAGCCCACACATTACTATAGCTCAAAGGGGTCGGCCGCGCTCAATTTCAACTTGCCTGAGGGGGGGACCAAAAAAATCTCGAACCCTCCCGTGGGGGGGACCAAAAAAATGTTGACCCGTTCGCACGAAAATCCACCAACCCCCCCCCTGTTGTTAAAAAATTACCACTCCCTAATATTACCTTGTGACACAGCTGGCGGCTGTGACGGCCCACCCTGCGCTGATGAGGGAAACCCCGCACACAAAGTCACTGAACCTCTCATGGAGCGACCCCTGCCACGGCCAGTAGCGGATGTCTGTCACGTCATCACCATTGATGACATAGTCTGAGACATCATGACCATTGATGACGTAGTCTGTGACGTCATCACCGTTAATGACGTAGTCTCTGACATCAGCACCATTATTGACGTAGTCTATGACGTCAGCACCCTTGACGACGTAGTCTGTGACGTCAGCACCATTGATGACGTAGGGGAGGCCTGCTGCTAGAGACAGGAGGAGGATGACAGAGGTAGGAGGCATGGTGAGGGAGTGAGGTTTAACTGGGGGCACACAGAGTATGGGCTGCTACTTGACCTATGTCGAGAGCTGTGTTCCAGCTGCTTATCCATGGGAATTTAACAGACTGAACTGATAGTGCAGCGTGCTAGTAGTTAACCTCTTATCTCTGGTTGGTGCCAATTAAAGTGGTATAATCACATTTCTAGCACTGTTCTAGTCTAGGCTTACTATGTGCTTAAGTGTGAGTGGAAAGCCTAAACTGGGTTGGAATACATAGGCCCAATGTGTACAGCATTGATTCATACATAGAACTTGATACAGTTTCCATAGTTGTCAACTGTTGACTTTAACCCTTTAAGGGCCACATAGCATAGATTCTATGGCTCAGCCACATTTACTTCTAACAGTGTAGATAAACATGCCTAGTTTGGTAGTTCTACATGTTTTACAAAGGAAGCGATGACAAAGTCATAGCAATTGAGAATCCAGTATTCAGCCGCCATCTTGTTTCTCACTGACAAATGAGCTTCCCCAACTTGCCACCAGGGCCCGACATTATGCACCCCTTCAGGCCTATTGTATCTGAGACCACCACAGATGACACCAAAATGACCAGAACCTTAGGCTAGGGGTGTCCACCCACCTACAATGTGCGTGTAACCTGGCTGTGTGTAGTGAGTACACAGGCCAACAGCCCTTAGCATTGATTTGGGCAGAGAACTTGATAGTCTCATTATACCTCAACGTTTGACCCTTCGTGTCAATAACCCTTTAAGGGCAGCATTGTGCTTTAATGCCCTTTGTTAGGATGATGCATGAATGCAGCCCTCTCGAGTTAATTCGCCAGTGCTGCTTTCATACCTCACGATGATCCTTCGGGAGCGTGTGTATCACCCCAAAGTGCAAGCATAGTGCATTCATGCAGCACTGGTGAGTTACTCACCAGAGCGGCATTCATGCACCATAACCATAAAGGGCAGGGTACATTACAGCACTTGGCATTGTGAAGGGGGTGAATAGCTGAAGTTAGATAATAACCTGCTTGTCTCCATGGCATAGCCAAGAAACAGCCTCGGGTGGACGGTATTCCTCTGAGAGCTGGTTTAAAGGAATCGTGTACTGACCCCCACATAGTCACATCGTCAACCAGCTTGGCACATACAAGGTAAGTTCCCTTTACTATAGGAACAAACATAAAGTAGTTATTTTTGCATCTTATAATCTTATTTTCTCATCTTATAATCTTATTTTTGTGAACAAGGAGGGGATGTTCTGATATATGCATTTCCTGTAGTCTCATGGCTCTCTCCCTCTAGATGACAACAAAATCTCTCCCAATAGACAGGGTAGTATATATCGCCCCCTCCCCCCGAAATTCCTTTCTTTCTTTCTTTCTTTCTTTCTTTCTTTCTTTCTTTCTTTCTTTCTTTCTTTCTTTCTTTCTTTCTTTCTTTCTTTCTTTCTTTCTTTCTTTCTTTCTTTCTTTCTTTCTTTCTTTCTTAAAATGATCACACTACTATAATGGAACCCATTTATGTCTAATTAAGACTATTCACCTTTTAGTCTTTGGTGAGAGACTGTCTCCCCATCTAGAGGGATAGAGCAGTATGACTAGAAGGAGATAAACTTTAGAGTTTACAGGAGATATGCCATTTTCAAAGACACGCTTGTCCCTATTTCATCCCGTGTTGCCCATCGGGTCTGCATTATTATTCTCAATGTTACAAGGTGCATCAACTTTCGGGTCCAAAGGTTTAATAAACCCCAGGTGGGTTGGCCTAGCAAAACAGCACTGGCGAGTAACTCACCACTACTGCATTGCTGTTTAAAAATGTCCTTTGTGGATGGATGTTGCTAAAAGATGTTGTCATGATGCACTAATGTAGCACTGGCAAGTTACTCACCATAACTGCGTTAATGCAATATAACTGCGTTATCCAACAAAGGGTATGATGCATTAATACATTATGCCATCCTCAAATGTGACCAGGCCAGTGAAAAGGGGTATTTAGGGGGGAATTCGAAATCAAAGTTCATGTCAAGACCTTTAAAATGAGATATCGTATGCTAAGATACTATTAGTAGTTTTGCAGGAATCACATCTCAAACATGAGTCGTTATGTGTAACTGAAAAGGTCTGTTTTCAGTTTTGAGTAACTGATGTAATTCCCAAGAAATGAGGATCAAAATGTTCCATATGAGACAATGTAATGGTTTCCATGGCAACCAGAAAGTGGCATATGTCCTAATTTCTCATAGAAAACGTTCCATTTACATTCCCAATATAGAATGTTAGCATCAAAAATGGAATAATTCTCAGGAGGCTACTGTATTCCCCATAAAAAATTGGCCTAAAGCATTTTTGGGTCTAATTTCCACTCTTTTGCCATTATGATGTCCCCTGGTGGCCAAACTCAGAACTAAAAATCCCCCCCAAAGGCTGGTTTTATGAGGACGGGTCACAAATGGTCAATGGTAATGGTTAGGAGCATCATAATTTCTTTTAATTATAGGGTCTACATAATGCACCAATGCAGTACTGATTAGTTACTTGCCAGGGCTGCATCATGATGACAAATGTCATCTTTGAGCGACATCCGTCCTTAAAGGGTTAATTGCCCTCTGATACTTCAACACCTCTTCTAATACTTTTTGGAAAATAACATATTTGATACACATATTTTATCCATTACATCCCTTGTATTTGCTATTCCAGGGTTGTTCAGCAAGTTGAGAATACATTCACTGTCTCAGAGACAACAATGGCTTTGATATATCTTACTATCCTGCTATCTTTGGCATCCATGCCGTCTGCCATGAATGGTGAAACTATAGCTTCTGTCACGGATATATTCAGGGGTTGTTACGACAGCAACATCTGTCACTATATCTGATGTAACCTTGACAACAGTTACACGAGGTCTGCTAGAAATGCTGCCGGCTGTCCATGTACTCACATTCAGAATTAATCCAAACCTCGAATTTTTTGACCAAGACGCATTCTTACCCGTTACAAGTATCAAACAGTTCTATGTTGAAACCACCAATAAGTTGAATATATTTCCAAATATATCTAACCTCATACACTTGAAAATAGTCACAATAGAAATGAGTATGATCTCAGATATCCCAGAATCTAGTATTCTAAATCTTCCATCGTTGGTAACGCTGGACATACGTTATAACAAATTTGCATCAACTCCAGTTTCAATTGGGACTTTGTTTAACTTGGAGACACTGTACCTGAACATAAATGAGATATCAGAGGTGAACCTGTCTAGTCTGGGAAACAGTACAAAGTTGACATTCTTGTCACTGTCTAGAAACCTCCTCACTGCTTTGCCTGCCCTCTCAGCACTACCAGTACTAGAGAGACTGGACCTGTCTGGTAACAGAATACCAGCACTACCCTGGGACCTTGCAAACTCACCAGAAACTCAAGTGGACACATTGAAGATAAACTATCTAAGATTTTCCTATTCGCAAATCCCCATTAATGTCTCTTCAGACTTCTCCCTATTTGAGAAGATGCCTGAATTGTCTACACTTATAATGGAGAAGTGTCAGCTGTCTGGTATTCCTGCAACAGTCAGGTTTGCCACTAAACTAAAAAAAATGTACTTTAAAAAAAATCTGATCACTGAGTTCCCAGTCGCAATAGCTGAGAAGTTGATGAACCTTGACCATATATACCTGTCGGATAACCAGTTAACCAGCTTGCCAGTGGATGCGCTAAAGCTGATGGGAAAGCTGGTGACGTTGGATGTTCAGAATAATCAGCTGAAATCCTTGGGTGACATGTCGAGTGGTGCCTGGATGCAGCCGCTGGTGGTAGACCTGACGGGTAACCCGCTGGTCTGTGATGGGTCTTTGTGTTGGGTGAGGAGACTGGAGGAGGCTGTGGGATCTCTGATTACCGTCACCCTTGGTGAATTCCCATGCACCAATATCAATGTATCCTCATTCCACGACATTCAGAAAAAGGAACTAGGATGTCATGGTAGGGCATTAGTATTTAATCCATTCGCTTCCTGATATTTCATGAATGTTTAGAGATAATATTTCATACAACATAGAACCTTACCAGAGTGAATTTAGATCAATATAGATATTTTTAGATTATTTGCATATAGTTCAATCATAATTTGATAAATAGCAAATTTCTCTTTTTCCTATAAAATCTAAATCCTAATCTGAATGGCCTTGCAGATCATCTAAAGGTCATCACTGATGGTGCAGCAGTGTTTGACAGGACAGCAGGTCACAGTAACCATGGTAACCTCTACATGCGCTCTACACTGGACGTCCATGGTGGCTCTGTGGTACAGAACACGAACTACACCGACTCCCCCAGCTGTGCCCTGGGCTGCTTCATGTACGGGCCGCAGTGTGCTGGGTACGCCATCGACACCTCCCTCAGTCAATGTTGGCTGCTGGTTACATGAATGATAACCTCAGCACTAGTGAGTAACTTGGTATTGATATGTAGGGGCTGGGGTAGGGTTAATCATATGGCAGGTTCTGTTGGATGCTTCGTTGCGAACTCCGTCTGAACCTTTCAGCCCGACGGCAGGTGGCAGCACCTGCCATGGGCTTGGGGTATAGACAGAGGTCGCTATAGGCTTCCGGTCTGCGTGTGTGCCCGCAGGCTAGTCGCCTATATATAGCCAGCGACCGATGGAACTAGTCGGTCACTCTGGATCCATATCTGGACAGAGGTCCTTGTGATCGTATCGGCCACGAGCCTACTGACCCACTCCGAACTCTATAGGGAGTTCGCATTGAAATAGCTACGCCTGTCTAGGTTCTTGAATAAACCTGAGATTCGCAACCTGTACACTTGATCCGAACTGTGTTGACCTTGTTCTTAAATTAATAACACTACCAATATTATAGGGAACAAAGTCTCGTTTATTACAGATACATCTTGCTGACCTAACGGGAGTGCATCAACTGATTTTTATGAAGAGTATCAGTGGTGTGAGTAAACTGTTATCAGAACAATATGCACAATACAAGGACTTAAAAAGAGAAAAATGTTTTAGCTGTAGTAAACAATTATCTGAACATTGCGTGGAACAAAAAGCCTTATATTAACCTGTAGTGCACCACTGGGTAAACAATGCCTAGATCTGGAGAACATCAATTATAATTTCAGCATGTTGTATCATGTGGTAATGACTGGACATTAATGTGGGAAACCTGAGACTCCCCACAGAACATGGAGATGTTGGTGAAGTCACCAGGTATGCAATGTGGCATCTTCAATGCAGCTGAATTCTCTCATGTCATGCCACTTACCTATGTGTGCTAATCCAGCCTACAAAGGACACCTGAGTCTCGCTAACAGTCTGACATATAACATGTACCAATCATCAATAAAAGTGTGCTGTACTAACTGCTCTGTGTTTATTGGTTTTCTAAATTTGTGAACCCCTACGTTGAACTCTACGCTCATGGGTCCAGGTTAGAATTTAGAATTATATTTTTTAATTCCTAAATTCCATAGACTGCCCTGTAGTTTATCACATAAAACAGCACGGGAGAACTATGAATTGAAATTTGTGAACCGCATCAAATGCTTTACTTGTATCTGCAACTAAGGTTATTCTTGGATTGTTTTCTGACCCATTTGGGCTAAATCCCTCAGACCATCATCAATCAATTCATGTGAGAAATCTAAGGGAAGGTTGAATTGCAATTATTCAATACGTATTCCGCATTAGCATGATGATCACTGTACAGTGTCAATTTGTCTGGTAACTATAGCAGCCAGCTGGTTAGCTGAACCTGGTTCCTGTCATGTGTGAGTTTTAGGGGCCATATAAACCTTTCAGTTATAGCCCTCAATTGTGGGTCTTTATGTCATGAAAAAACTAACCATGCAACATTGGCATGGATTTGAACTCACTACCTTTGTAGTGAATTGCCAGTGTACTAACCACTGCCCCAATCTGAACAGTTGGCAAAAGAACTACTTACTGTAAACGTAGATATTTCCACTTTGGGTGAAATTACAGGTTTTTTCAACTCAACATATTGTCATTGAAATTATTTTTTCGTTCCGCCCCTCACACTGAAGTTTAAAGTAGCTGCTATAACCATTAAGTTAATTTCCATAACAATCCAAAATAGGCAGTACCAGGGGGAGGGGACATCTCTACACATTACCTTGATAGTAATGAATAAACCCAACGAGGCCTGGACAGCATAACGGCATTGCCGAGCCCAGAGGCAGATTTTGTATTTACATGACAACTGTATACCTTGATGAAATTGGGTCAGCACTTTTTGAATGGGTAATAGTTACTGTAAACGTAGATATTTTCGCTGATATAAATTTTCACGGATTTGTTAAAAAGTACAATTTCGAGCGGATTTAAATTTGCGGATTTTGATACTTGGTAGTAATACTACTACATAGGATAAATTTTTGCGCTGTACATATTTTCGCGATTTTCGCGCAATTTTCGCGCGATTTTCGTGCAATTTTCATGCGATTTTCAAATCCGCGAAAATATGTACAGAAAATATGTGACCTCCAGCAAACACCAATTTGCACATACATGGGAGGTACAACATACATGATATTGATAATAAGTGATACCAGCAGATCCATATCTTTCTGATGGGTGGTTTGCTATTTCTGTATCTTCATTTGTCTGACCTCAGAAGCCATGTAAAGATAGGAATTTTTCTGCTGAGTAACGGCACCCATGCGAGGTACCTAAAGTAACTCACCAGTGCTGCATTCAAGTGTCATGCCAACCCTATGGGATTGAGACACTCCCGAAGGGTTCAGCATGATGCATCAATGTAGCACCGTTGAGTTACTCGCCGGGGCTGCCTTGGCGCATCATGACAACAAATGTGATCTTTTACTGGGTACACTCTTTTTTGGTGACATTTTCTCACCTTTCAGCAAAATTCTGTTCTTCTGGGAGTGTATGAGCTACAGACTGTAGTATTTTGTTTGAACCACCTTGGTTAAACATCCATAGACAAATAAAAACAAAAATAGATCTCCCATTAAGGAGACCTATGCAAGTCCACAGCTGGTCGGTCTCCCAACCTAGCAGTGACCTTGACCCAACACCTGGACCTATCATAGGCCTAGTTCAGGGACACACCTTAGCAACATTGTAAACACTGACCTCGATTGGTTCTAGGTTGGTCACATGGCACCTTGTGAGTTGTGGGGGTAAATCTTCCTCTGGTTTTGTTTCATATTCGGTCAAGCAAGGATTCTTCCCACTCCTCGTCAACTGGTCCGCCCAGACTAGTGCCTATACATGGGTAAAAATCGAAACGGGCAACACGGCGACACGGCCCTTTTAAAAATCGACGGACACAGACATCCTTATAATGCCCTACTGTATTGTATATACATAAAATTGCTAAAGATTGACACGGCGACACAGTCAAAAATACGGGTACCCATGTAGAGTCCCAGACTAGTCCAACAATGTCATCTTTTAGTGACATTCCGTCCTCAAAGGGTTAATGATCATTGGAGGTATACAGTTATGTTGTACAACATCAATAGTTGTGTCCTCCAGCCTTTGTGGAATTACTGTTACTGATACCAAGAAACGCCCATCAACATTAGTAGTATAGTATGTATCGGAACGGGACTATAGTTAAGTACTGTTTATTACTCAATCGACCTGCAGCCAATCAGAGGCCTCCATTTGGTCACGTGACCGGAAGTGACCTACTTAGGGGATTAGTGGTGCATTCTGGGTAACCCTGCAGCCAATCAGAGGCCTCCATTTGGTCACGTGACCGGAAGTGACCTACTTAGGGGATTAGTGGTGCATTCTGGGTAACCTACTGACCTACTTAGAAGCTCTCAGCCAATCAGAGGCCGGCATTCTGGTAACCATGGTAACGTGACTTACTTACGTCACGTGACCTACTTAGGCTCAGCCAATCAGAAGCCGGCATTCTGGTAACTAGGGTAACGTGACCTACTTAGGGTTTGTTTGTAAACAACACCACGTGGCTCTCTTGTTTGTAAACAACACCACGTGACACGTGACTGTTTGTAAACAAACAATTCGACTTAGTCTGACATTTTCAGCTGTCGCATGCTGACCTGCTGCTATCATAAGAGAAACAAAAGCCCTAATCACGCTTTTCAGCTGGATCCTTCCACCCACCAGACATGGATCCAGATGGGAGGGTGGTTTAAAATTAATCCGTGTACCGACTGTCATACAATAGTGTAATTAGTTGAACACGTGTTACCTGTATAAAGGATTAGCAGGTCATGGGCTTAGAGTGTGTATAGAAAAACAACTACAGGTAGCGTGAACAAAGCGACCCCCTCCCTTTCTGTCACTCTGTCTGTGACTAGAGGGCGCGCGTGTGGTAAGCGGCTTAAATCTAAAGAAAAAAAATCACCCTCTCCTGTCGTCAGCAGTCAGCTGGCCGGCGGCTGGAAAATGCGATTAGAGGGATGATGAGCGCGGTTTTTTATATTCAATATATTAGAAGTGTGCTTTGTTGCTTATATAGTTCATTATGCGTTTAAAATGTTCGCGAGTATCGTAGAAATGTACAAAAATCCTATTGTGGCGCCATCTGACGAAAAGAGCGGAGAACTATACTAGGGTATGGCGAGCTAGACTAGAGCATGTAATCACCAGGCGGCAGAGTGGTCAAAAGACAATCTCGTAGTAGTAGGTCTACTTGGATCTTGAGTAGCCACCCTTGTGGTTGCAATTACCTAGACTAGTTGACCCTGCCAGCCTGGTCAAGTGAAATTAGTAAGGAGACCGCACATTAACGCGCTCCACAGTCTTTAGACAGTTAAGACTATAGTACCGTAGATTCTACTGTGTACTCACACTAACTATTTACAGTGCTACATATTCATACCCGTGTTCTAAGTGTTTTTTTAGAAAAAAGCGATCTACTCACCCATTTTTTTTAGACAAACTCCTATTAGCAGGTAACCCCTGTATAAACCATACTGCAAAGATCTGCTACTTCGAGCGTCTGCCTCGTGACTGATAGTGTACAACAAGACGAAGTGGGCAGAGGTGAAGTACTGTTCCAAGAAAAATTGAGGCTCTTTATATAGCTGAGAGAGCGGCTAATCCGGATGTTCTAAGCTTGTTTTCACCTAGAGCCCCACCCTCTTCCAGAGAGGAATCAAATTGCTTTTCACCTGGACCCTTCCACCCCTCATCCATCAGCATGAAAAGAGGGATAACAAGTGTAACGTGCGCTACATGTATATGGGATTATAGCTGGTGAAGAGATAAAGCCAGGTCAACTGTGTATACAAAGACTACAGGAGGTGATTAACGACAGGTGTGACGCGCCAGCCCGTGGACGGATTATCTTCTAAGCTGACGCTTATTCAACTAGCCAGCTGCCGTCCGCTCCACTCACCACGGCAAGAGGAGGTGCTTTTGTTTTACACTTAAGTCGCTTACCACATGTACTCGTCTCTACCTCACAGACAGACACCCTCTCGCTTGCTTCACGACCCCTGTAGCTTTTTTTGTATACACACTCTAATCTCATAACCCCCTGATCCGTTATACAGGTAACGGGTATTCTCTTTTAAATAGCTGCCAGTCAGCCTGCGGCAGCTGAAAACGACGGTAAGTAGCTTAGCTCTAGAAGCAAGAAGGCGTATATAAGGAGGCTCACACGTGTATAGGCGCCTTATAAGTCGGCAGGGGGTAAATACTAGTGAAAAAGGAAGGCAGGTGTGCAGGTAGCTTTCTAACAGACACGTGTGTGCACTAAGCTGCTTAAGTCTAAACCCGCCTGCAGTAGTCAGGTAGCATGTGAAAACTTACTTAACAGATCTCTTAATTGAGTAGAGACTCTGTACTGAGAGAGTCTTTTCAGCCGTTTAAGAGGATTATCTAGGACAGGGTACATAAGGAGTGAAACGACGCTCTCACCCATCACACTTTCTCGACCCGCCCTTCATCATCGTAGCATCGTCCACTCTACGCTCGCTCAGAATGTTATGATGGTTAGTTCTGCTATTTTCAGCTACTTTTCTTATCGAAGTGTTGACGCTACAGAGCATCGAAACTCTCTCCAAATGAGTCCAAGAAAGAAAAAGCAACTTCCACTTGAAGCAGGAAGAGAAACAGTGCCCTATGATGCATGTGAGGTAAAGAAACATTGGAAGGACGTCACCAAGGAGCAATGGATAGAAGCATGCTTCAACTTCATCGGAACGGAAGTAGTTTCATTTGGACAGAGGGAGAAGATTTTGTTGGAGCTATTTTTCTTAGCTCCGTATACTTGGCCTGACTGTGGTGAAATTCCTTCAGGTATTTGTTCAGTCTTCGCCATAGAAGTTATCAGGTCTTTGAAGGAGCTTCGATATATGCAAGGCACTCACGAGGAGATTGTTCAGAAAATGACGGAATTCGAAACAGGAGAAGACACAATATGGTGCGAGGAGACGACATATACGGACGATGATCTGGAGTACATCATTTGTAGCCCGTTGGAACATTATGTTAAAGACTTTGAGGACATGCTAGACAGCACTGAGATGAACCCGAAAGAGAGATCCCTTACTGCACGGAAAGAGGCCAAAGCTGTGTTGGAAAAGCTCAAGTTTGGTCAAGGATTCACTCTTCAAAGCAGCTGTGTGAGTGTGATAAAAGGCCTTGTGTTGAAACATCCAGACATGAAGTTTTCGCGTGCTGTCGACACACTTCCTTTGCCTGAACTGATGATGAACATGATCGATCCCATCGTACCAACATGTTTCGACTCTGCCAATTGTCCCATGTATAAAATGGTTTCAAGTTTTGCCCGTGGCCGATGGCTAAACGATCCACTGAAGTCAGAAAACCTCCTTGATTTAATCAACTGACTAAATGTATTTTCTCATACTAGTATTAGTAGCATTAGTAATAGCAGCTACTCAGTCTCGTGCAGCACAAGCAGCAGCATCTGTCAGCAGCATCCGTGACATCGTCAGCAGCAGCAGCAGCTGCACGAGCAGCACAAGCAGCAGCATCTGTCAACAGCATCCGTGACATCGTCAGCAACTGCAGCAGCTGCACGAGCAGCACAAGCAGCAGCAGCTGTCAACAGCTGCAGCAGCTGCACGAGCAGCACAAGCAGCAGCACCAACAGCAGCAGCAACAGCAAATCAGCAGCAGCAGCAGCAGCAGCAGCAGCAGCAGCAGCGGCGGTGTGGACCACTAAATTCGAGATGGCGACATGTCTGTTTCTTAGAATCGACATTCGACATGAGGCCTAGTGACATTTGACATGAAGCTTGAAAAACATAGTGACAGGTGACATGAGCAATTCTTAAAATCGACATGAGATATGAGCATAATTAAGCGACATCGACATGTGCCATGGCTATTTTTTTTTAAGACAAACGCCATAGACTCCTCATTCAAACCCCCACTACTAGTGCTCTATAAGCGCAAGCTTTGCCTTAAGAGAGCTGTGGCTGTGAACCCTCTCCTCCCCCCGTACACACAGGTAAATATCAGAGTCAGCCAATGTCGCCAATACTACTCTCATACAAGGGTCAGGCACTGCTGGACTATAATAGATGGGTCAAGGACCATTCTACTGAGGGTCAGGCTAGGCTGGACATTCAATAACAGGCTGGACTTTGGCAAACTTGCTTGAAAGTCTGGCCAGCAAGAGTCCGTTGAAGGACTATACGGTAAAAAGGCTGCTGTTACAGTCAAGATACTCATATTTCAAGCCCAGAAAACTGTAATTAGCTTTCCAAGTTGTTTATTTAACAATATCCTGGCCTAGCAAGAAGCTGTCAGATGACATCTAAGAAAAATGGGGCTGTTAATTGATCAAGAGAGCTACATTGTTACAGAGTCCTATTCCTCTTTTGAGGTGGGACCAAATTTGAAAAAAGAATAAACTCAAAAAAAAAGCCTTAAGATTGAAACAGTTGTAGATGACAAATTTAATGAGGAAGTCGTATTAATTAGTTTACAAATAGCCGCTGCACGAGCAGCACAAGCAGCAGCTGACACTAGTGTCAGCTGCAGCAGCTGCACGAGCTGCTTGTGCTGCTCGTGCAGCGGCTATTTGTAAACTAATTAATACGACTTCCTCATTAAATTTGTCATCTACAACTGTTTCAATCTTAAGGCTTTTTTTTTGAGTTTATTCTTTTTTCAAATTTGGTCCCACCTCAAAAGAGGAATAGGACTCTGTAACAATGTAGCTCTCTTGATCAATTAACAGCCCCATTTTTCTTAGATGTCATCTGACAGCTTCTTGCTAGGCCAGGATATTGTTAAATAAACAACTTGGAAAGCTAATTACAGTTTTCTGGGCTTGAAATATGAGTATCTTGACTGTAACAGCAGCCTTTTTACCGTATAGTCCTTCAACGGACTCTTGCTGGCCAGACTTTCAAGCAAGTTTGCCAAAGTCCAGCCTGTTATTGAATGTCCAGCCTAGCCTGACCCTCAGTAGAATGGTCCTTGACCCATCTATTATAGTCCAGCAGTGCCTGACCCTTGTATGAGAGTAGTATTGGCGACATTGGCTGACTCTGATATTTACCTGTGTGTACGGGGGGAGGAGAGGGTTCACAGCCACAGCTCTCTTAAGGCAAAGCTTGCGCTTATAGAGCACTAGTAGTGGGGGTTTGAATGAGGAGTCTATGGCGTTTGTCTTAAAAAAAAATAGCCATGGCACATGTCGATGTCGCTTAATTATGCTCATATCTCATGTCGATTTTAAGAATTGCTCATGTCACCTGTCACTATGTTTTTCAAGCTTCATGTCAAATGTCACTAGGCCTCATGTCGAATGTCGATTCTAAGAAACAGACATGTCGCCATCTCGAATTTAGTGGTCCACACCGCCGCTGCTGCTGCTGCTGCTGCTGCTGCTGCTGCTGATTTGCTGTTGCTGCTGCTGTTGGTGCTGCTGCTTGTGCTGCTCGTGCAGCTGCTGCAGCTGCTGACAGCTGCTGCTGCTTGTGCTGCTCGTGCAGCTGCTGCAGTTGCTGACGATGTCACGGATGCTGTTGACAGATGCTGCTGCTTGTGCTGCTCGTGCAGCTGCTGCTGCTGCTGACGATGTCACGGATGCTGCTGACAGATGCTGCTGCTTGTGCTGCACGAGACTGAGTAGCTGCTATTACTAATGCTACTAATACTAGTATGAGAAAATACATTTAGTCAGTTGATTAAATCAAGGAGGTTTTCTGACTTCAGTGGATCGTTTAGCCATCGGCCACGGGCAAAACTTGAAACCATTTTATACATGGGACAATTGGCAGAGTCGAAACATGTTGGTACGATGGGATCGATCATGTTCATCATCAGTTCAGGCAAAGGAAGTGTGTCGACAGCACGCGAAAACTTCATGTCTGGATGTTTCAACACAAGGCCTTTTATCACACTCACACAGCTGCTTTGAAGAGTGAATCCTTGACCAAACTTGAGCTTTTCCAACACAGCTTTGGCCTCTTTCCGTGCAGTAAGGGATCTCTCTTTCGGGTTCATCTCAGTGCTGTCTAGCATGTCCTCAAAGTCTTTAACATAATGTTCCAACGGGCTACAAATGATGTACTCCAGATCATCGTCCGTATATGTCGTCTCCTCGCACCATATTGTGTCTTCTCCTGTTTCGAATTCCGTCATTTTCTGAACAATCTCCTCGTGAGTGCCTTGCATATATCGAAGCTCCTTCAAAGACCTGATAACTTCTATGGCGAAGACTGAACAAATACCTGAAGGAATTTCACCACAGTCAGGCCAAGTATACGGAGCTAAGAAAAATAGCTCCAACAAAATCTTCTCCCTCTGTCCAAATGAAACTACTTCCGTTCCGATGAAGTTGAAGCATGCTTCTATCCATTGCTCCTTGGTGACGTCCTTCCAATGTTTCTTTACCTCACATGCATCATAGGGCACTGTTTCTCTTCCTGCTTCAAGTGGAAGTTGCTTTTTCTTTCTTGGACTCATTTGGAGAGAGTTTCGATGCTCTGTAGCGTCAACACTTCGATAAGAAAAGTAGCTGAAAATAGCAGAACTAACCATCATAACATTCTGAGCGAGCGTAGAGTGGACGATGCTACGATGATGAAGGGCGGGTCGAGAAAGTGTGATGGGTGAGAGCGTCGTTTCACTCCTTATGTACCCTGTCCTAGATAATCCTCTTAAACGGCTGAAAAGACTCTCTCAGTACAGAGTCTCTACTCAATTAAGAGATCTGTTAAGTAAGTTTTCACATGCTACCTGACTACTGCAGGCGGGTTTAGACTTAAGCAGCTTAGTGCACACACGTGTCTGTTAGAAAGCTACCTGCACACCTGCCTTCCTTTTTCACTAGTATTTACCCCCTGCCGACTTATAAGGCGCCTATACACGTGTGAGCCTCCTTATATACGCCTTCTTGCTTCTAGAGCTAAGCTACTTACCGTCGTTTTCAGCTGCCGCAGGCTGACTGGCAGCTATTTAAAAGAGAATACCCGTTACCTGTATAACGGATCAGGGGGTTATGAGATTAGAGTGTGTATACAAAAAAAGCTACAGGGGTCGTGAAGCAAGCGAGAGGGTGTCTGTCTGTGAGGTAGAGACGAGTACATGTGGTAAGCGACTTAAGTGTAAAACAAAAGCACCTCCTCTTGCCGTGGTGAGTGGAGCGGACGGCAGCTGGCTAGTTGAATAAGCGTCAGCTTAGAAGATAATCCGTCCACGGGCTGGCGCGTCACACCTGTCGTTAATCACCTCCTGTAGTCTTTGTATACACAGTTGACCTGGCTTTATCTCTTCACCAGCTATAATCCCATATACATGTAGCGCACGTTACACTTGTTATCCCTCTTTTCATGCTGATGGATGAGGGGTGGAAGGGTCCAGGTGAAAAGCAATTTGATTCCTCTCTGGAAGAGGGTGGGGCTCTAGGTGAAAACAAGCTTAGAACATCCGGATTAGCCGCTCTCTCAGCTATATAAAGAGCCTCAATTTTTCTTGGAACAGTACTTCACCTCTGCCCACTTCGTCTTGTTGTACACTATCAGTCACGAGGCAGACGCTCGAAGTAGCAGATCTTTGCAGTATGGTTTATACAGGGGTTACCTGCTAATAGGAGTTTGTCTAAAAAAAATGGGTGAGTAGATCGCTTTTTTCTAAAAAAACACTTAGAACACGGGTATGAATATGTAGCACTGTAAATAGTTAGTGTGAGTACACAGTAGAATCTACGGTACTATAGTCTTAACTGTCTAAAGACTGTGGAGCGCGTTAATGTGCGGTCTCCTTACTAATTTCACTTGACCAGGCTGGCAGGGTCAACTAGTCTAGGTAATTGCAACCACAAGGGTGGCTACTCAAGATCCAAGTAGACCTACTACTACGAGATTGTCTTTTGACCACTCTGCCGCCTGGTGATTACATGCTCTAGTCTAGCTCGCCATACCCTAGTATAGTTCTCCGCTCTTTTCGTCAGATGGCGCCACAATAGGATTTTTGTACATTTCTACGATACTCGCGAACATTTTAAACGCATAATGAACTATATAAGCAACAAAGCACACTTCTAATATATTGAATATAAAAAACCGCGCTCATCATCCCTCTAATCGCATTTTCCAGCCGCCGGCCAGCTGACTGCTGACGACAGGAGAGGGTGATTTTTTTTCTTTAGATTTAAGCCGCTTACCACACGCGCGCCCTCTAGTCACAGACAGAGTGACAGAAAGGGAGGGGGTCGCTTTGTTCACGCTACCTGTAGTTGTTTTTCTATACACACTCTAAGCCCATGACCTGCTAATCCTTTATACAGGTAACACGTGTTCAACTAATTACACTATTGTATGACAGTCGGTACACGGATTAATTTTAAACCACCCTCCCATCTGGATCCATGTCTGGTGGGTGGAAGGATCCAGCTGAAAAGCGTGATTAGGGCTTTTGTTTCTCTTATGATAGCAGCAGGTCAGCATGCGACAGCTGAAAATGTCAGACTAAGTCGAATTGTTTGTTTACAAACAGTCACGTGTCACGTGGTGTTGTTTACAAACAAGAGAGCCACGTGGTGTTGTTTACAAACAAACCCTAAGTAGGTCACGTTACCCTAGTTACCAGAATGCCGGCTTCTGATTGGCTGAGCCTAAGTAGGTCACGTGACGTAAGTAAGTCACGTTACCATGGTTACCAGAATGCCGGCCTCTGATTGGCTGAGAGCTTCTAAGTAGGTCAGTAGGTTACCCAGAATGCACCACTAATCCCCTAAGTAGGTCACTTCCGGTCACGTGACCAAATGGAGGCCTCTGATTGGCTGCAGGGTTACCCAGAATGCACCACTAATCCCCTAAGTAGGTCACTTCCGGTCACGTGACCAAATGGAGGCCTCTGATTGGCTGCAGGTCGATTGAGTAATAAACAGTACTTAACTATAGTCCCGTTCCGATACATACAATACTACTAACATTAGATAAGGTATGGATCTTTTTCATATCAACGTACAGAAAACGTAGTCCTATAGTTGAGAGAAGATATAAAAGCAGGTGTAAGTAGAGGGAATACTGGGGCCCTTGATAGGGGGTCCCCATAGGTCGCATGTCGATTTTAAGAAATGGCCATATCGCATGTCTATGTCGCTTAAAAATGCTCATGTCCCATGTCGATTTTAAGAACTGTCCATGTCCCATGTCACTATCTTTTTAAGCCTCATGTCGCATGTCACTAGGCCTCATGTCGCATGTCGAATTTAAGAAATGCCCATGTCGCCATGTTGAATTTAGGGGTCTAGGGCCATGGTACTGGAGCCCCTGAGGCGACATTGAGCACAGGGATAGGAGCTCCAGTACAGCTACGTGTGACAGGTCGTCTCTGAACCGGCTGCAGTCATGGCTATCAGATATTGTCTAGCTGCTTTGGTATTCCTATTTCTCCGTGAGTACATACAGAGTAGTCATTATTTAACAAGGAGAGGGGGGATTGGTGGATACCCATGTGAAAATCTTTTGGGCCTTTCCGTAATTTAACAAAAACTAGTTTTTACCCTATATATAAAAATGGGTTACTCTTTCACAGGTTAGAAACTTTCAACTATTGACTGCTTCAGCCTCGAGCACCCTTGGGGTACCAGATGAAGCAAAATTGTCGGCCTATGAACCAGTTAGGAAAGTGCTAGCTAACTCGACTGTTATACCTAAATATACTTTAATTATATTTTCAGGGGCCCACATATGATAAAATTTTACCCCATCAAACATATTTTCGAATTTAAGTTGTATTTAAAAGAAACCCTCTATCTTAAACAGCTACTCTCGCAAGAGGGTGCTTAACAACAAGATGTAGGCCATTTCATAGAAATCCGCCATTGTTTTCTGATACAACTAGGCATTATAATTAGTATTTACGAAATGAAGCAAGCTGCAGAATATTGATTGTACATATTGAAACCATCACCCCCTAAAATGTAATATTAATACTATCTAAAATGATTAAGATATTAGGCCCTAAACTTTTGCATCAGGCCTCCGAGAGAATGTGCAGGGCGAGTGAGGCTGCTATGGTAGCCAGGGCCGCAGCTGTGTTGCCAAGGTGATTTGCGCCAGCGGAACGCTGGTCAGCTCACGGCTCACTTTCCCGCGCCACAAGGTGCGTCTTTCCACCTCAAGGGGCGTGGGGGGAGGGGGGGGGGTCAGGGGTGGTAATGGTTGTGGAATAGGTCGGAGGCGGGGCGGGGGGTTGGGTTGGTGGGCATAGTTTGCTATGAAAATATTCGCCTTGAAAATATCCCCCCCCATCCCCGAAGGGGCTGGTTATATGTAAAATACCCAACAATTCCAATTCTCATATGAAATTCATTATCACAGCCTAGGTCGTCACTATTGATAAGGCTCCATTTCCCTGGGTTTTCAGTGTAGTAATTATGGGAGATATAGCAAATTTCAGGCAATATTACTTTACAAGTAAGCTACAAATCATGTTCCATTTGTCTAGTTTTGTGTGGTAAACTATATGGTTCATATATTATTCCACTTTCATGTGCCCATCTGGATTCCCTTGAGCATAAACATGGTTCTACTCAAATATTTTTGCACATAAATCATATTGACAATTATAAAGTGGTGACGTATGTACATGAGGAACATCCTAAAGAAAAATATGTCTGGGGGAAAGCAAATGATAAATTCCAAAACACAATGAAATTTTTATCTGTCCATGTTTGAGTAGTAGCAGCCAGGAGTGACGTCACAGCGTCAAGGCGGGACGGCTGGTACTACCCCCTGGTGATCAATACTAGTACTTACTAGTTAGTCCACAACAATAATAAGATAGTTAACTGGAATTTTCATCCTCTGATGTATTTTTTCTGCATATGGCATTTAGATATTTCCAGCGTTATTCCCATAAATTGGTGTGGGAACAGTGAAATGAAGATATTCGGCCAGCATTGCTATTTCTTTGAACCTCAATTCCATCTTGACTGGATGGACGCTAAGGCAAAGTGTGAGGCCATAGGTGCAACATTTACATCAATCCACTCACAAGAAGAACAGGACTTTATCTCTGAAGTGATGCTTTCAAAAAGCGGCAGTCCTTACTATTGGATCGGCATGCGAAAAGACTCAGGTAATATTTTGTCTAAATACTGCTTTTATGATATCATCATGATATTTAGAAAAACAATGGCCTTCACGTTGAGCCTCTCAATACTGCACCATGATTGTGAGTAGTCATTCTAGCAATAAGGTTGCCCTCTTGTCCTCATCTCAGTCTAAGATTTGACTTTAAAGCCTCATTGTATACATGGGCTTGCATCCATTTTTTTTTTTTTTTGATTGACACACAAGGACCCCCCCCACAGGTCACTAGAGGTTGAGTTATGGCTCAGTCTCATGAGTTTGTAACAATTGAAACGTCTTTGACCGGCTGTCGTCTTTGACCAGTGTAGTCTTTGACCGGGTGTCGTCTTTGACTGGGTATCTAGAAAAGATTTTCATTTTTTTAAAATATTATATATGTATATGATGTAATGTACTTGGTGGGGCTGCATAATACTTTGGACAGTGCAGCGGGTTAAAATCGTTTCTAGATACCCGGTCAAAGATGACACCCGGTCAAAGACTACACCAGTCAAAGACGATACCCGGTCAAAGACCTTACAACTGTTACAAACTCATGAGATTGAGCCTTATGCAAAGTAGACAGTGACCTGGATCCCTGTTACAGAGAGGACATGGGTCATTATAATTACAGTAACAGGCCTATACAGACAGGCTGTCTCTTTTGTTCTCACAACCGACTGTGGTATAAGACAGTGTTCATTTAATAGATACAGGGGGGGGGAGGTGTTAATTTCAACCCCTCTAGGGGGAGGGGCTAAGATATTATGAGCCCTCTTGACGGGGGGGGGGGAGGTTAAACAAGTATGCACCTGTTTAGCAAAAAATCCAGTGCATGACTGTACTTCAAAGGGGGCAGGCAAAATAATTGAGCACCTTCATTGTGGGGGGCACAAATTATCCTGCACTTTCTAAAGGGGGCGCACATAAAAATACCAACGCCTCCCCAGGGAAATTTCACCCCCCCCCTGTCATTAATAAATGAACACTCCCTAAGGCCGGGAATACATAGGTCTATTGGAACCTGTACCTAGCATACAGTACCCACAGCTGCAGTGTACCCCCGGGGGGGGTACTTGAAATTTTTCTGATAGGGGTGTGCGGCTGGACCAATGACAACCCTTACCCTTGCTAGGGAGATTTTGCTTCAAAAACCTACCCTTGCTAGGGCATTTTCGGCTGAAAAGTCCTTGTTTTGAAGAGGAAAATCACTTAATGTATCATGGATCAGTAATTTGACCGGGAAATGTTACCCGTGTCCACAAAATTTTGGCAAAAAATGGGCAAAAATGGGCCATTTCGGGGAAAATTGGGCCATTTTGTTGGAAAAGTGACCCTTGCTAGGGAGATTTTGTTGAAATTAGACCCTTGCTAGGGACATTTTTTTCTATGAAATAGGACCCTTGCTAGGGAGATTTTGTTGAAAAAATACCCTTGCCAGCCGCACACCTGTGTATACAAAATATTCTAAGTGCCCCACCCCGGGAGTGTACCACCTGCACCGACTGAGAGATACCCCCTGTAACACAGGCACAAACAGACTGTTGTACATGGGATGGTCGGCAGGGAGTTGGTAGTGTTAGGGTAAAGGCCACTCTTGTGGCATGCTCATTTAGGTGACATCAAACACTGCATACAGATAGTTGTGCAAACTAGTGACAGGCCTTAACCCTAACACTACCAACCCCCTGCCGACCATCTCTAGCACAACACTCAGTTTGGGCCTGTGCCCTGTGACTAGTCTCCCATGGCTGCAGCCAGCCAGTGCAGTGATAGCTATAATAACATGTTTAAATGGGAAATCCCTTATATGGTACATAGTATTGAGATATGTAAAGGAGGAGGGGCGAGGACTACCGCTCTGGAACAGACTAGACTGTGGAACACAGACTCTGGAAGACCCCAGCAAGTTCCTAGACGCCCTGAAGAAACTACCAGACGCCCCGCTCATGATCTGACTAAACATGATTCATTCTATTGTTGCTCATTTTCACCAATGAACAGTATTGGTATATCCATGCAGTAGTTGCACAATGCATATAACTTGCGTATAAATCTAAAAATGAGACTGAGAGTTTTGTCTCTATATGCCATAGATTTCTTGTGCCTAGAAATTATGTACACTTCGAATACCATGAACACTATGAACGCTATGAACACTGTGATTGACACTCGAACACTGACTTCTGCTATTTATTAGGCAACTTCATCTCTCTGGAGTAGTAGCTTTTATTACTTCTTGGCATTTATTTGAAAATCGTCCCTTGTACTCTACGAAATTAATGCCAATAAAATTGACCAACAACAACAACAACCAATGCCCTCTAGTGTTTGCCAGTGCTAATAGATTATCACTTTAAAGACACTCCAATGAATATGAAGAGGGAGAAACCCAGGCTGCAACCTGGGTGGGTCAAATCTGCTTTGGGCAAAACAACTTGAGGGGTCATGCTATAAATGTCCATGTTATGTTATTCTATTTTTCAAGATGCCTCTGATGACGCAAAAAACTACAAATGGGTCGATGGGACAGAAGTTGATTATTTAAACTGGCATTCTATTGAACCTATCCTCCGTAGTTGTGTGAGTGTTCGTGAAGACTATTGGTCAGCTACAAAGTGCACTAGTACTAATAGTTACGTCTGCAAGGCATCAATCAGTATGTACACTTTTGTTGATGATGATTAGTATATTATATTTTTGTACACCTACAACCATTTTAAAATTTTCATTACAATATTTATTTTAGGATGTGATTTTTGAGACAATCGAAATGATTTAAATACTCCTTGAAAACAAGTAAAGTTTTTGTATTTTTGTGTACCCAAACAAAATAATATTTAACATGTACATTTCTACCACCAGGATGCATATATATAATCATACAATCAAACTGCAGTAGTGTCCGCTCAATGACATTTGAACACAAACAGTCTTCGCGAAAACATGCAGGACAGTGGCAATGTCCTTCTAAAATGCCACCGGTCCAGTAGATTTACAAGCGTAGAAGGACCGAATGTCCAGTCACATGTTGGGCTTTTCGTAACTAGAAGAATTCAGTTGGGTTTCTAAACCTGAAATATGTATGTCAATATACTGTGTAAAACTATATATCTATCCTGATTTGGCTATAAATGATTTCAAATAAATTGTACTTTTAATGGACAAAACTCTTTGATACTTAAAATGCAGAAATCATCAGATATGTGCCTATCCGGTCTTCCAAAAATGTAGCTGGTCCTTCAATACTGAAAATTTGCAGGACCAAATGTCCTGTGGGATGAAAAAGTTTTCCAAAGACTGCACAAAATGGAATAATGGCCAAATGATGTGACACAATAGTCAGCTACATAGCCAGCTAACAAAAAACGTTTTCCAAACGTTTGCAAACATTTTGATGGGAAGCCTTTTTCATGCAAACCTACAGAAATTGTTTGCATCCAAACGTTTTTTTAACATTTGCAAACATTTGGAAAACATCTTTTGTCAGCTGGGTAGTTTAAAAAGGAGTCCAGCTAACACAAGACTGAGTAGAGACAGAGTAAAGATAAGCTAAGATTTACAAAGGGACACATATATTACGGGTGCGTGGGACTGGGTTAGCTGAGTGCAACTTCAAGTCGGTGCTGTGGCCGTAACGTAACTTGGATGACGTAGACATGACGTAGAAAGGTGATAAAATGTAGCAATATTCGTTCAAATAGGTCAAGAATAGCTGGGTGACCGTGGGTATGACGATATAACCATGGTTTTACCGACAGCAGTGTTTATTTCATGTTTATGGTAAATCACAGCAAGGACATCATCTTTTGATGCTTATTTTGGCGCGGAATCGCCGATACTTACCGGATATAGCTGGTGTCTCAGAAATAATGCATCTGGAAAATGCTCCATTAGATAATGATGTTGACAGGGTCCAGGCAGAAAGCGCTTGATATATATATATATATACAAATATCATGATGGAAGCTCTGATCTAAGCCATCACACCAGACTTAGCTAGTTATAACCCTGCTTCAATTTGGCCTTTAAATCTTTAATCTCTTTTATTTCCACTTTAAACTCGACCTTTACCATGGCTCTTTGGACACCAGCCTGCATTGTGTCCCATCAGACAATACCTCTACCAACCAATGGTCTTTTGTAAATATGACTGATCAAGTGAGGAAGACGAAAAATAATCTTTGTACTGCTTTTAGCAGAGCTTTCACTATTACCTTCATTATCATCATTATCAGGGAATTTTTTTCCAGAAGGTAGCCTTTTGCAAAAAGGTCCCCTTTGGCAGAAGGGAATTAATTTTCTCTTTTCTGCAATTAAATATCAGCACCTCAACATTATTCCTTAAGGTTGGGTACCCTGCATTCATTACCTGAGCTACTGGCTGTGTCTCACGACCTCGGGCCACTGTTTTTGTCTCTGACTGGGTACCAGCTCTGACCGGGTGCCAGCTCTGACCGGGTGCCAGCACTGACCGGGTGCCAGCTCTGACCGGCCTGAATAAAATCGGGTTATTTAGGGCAGATGTAGATAGAATTTGTCTGAAAAGGTTAATGGATGTTATAACGCTCTAAACTAGTCATTAGTTGTCCATTTTTATCATCATCTGACCTAAATAACCCGCCGGTCAGAGCTGGCACCCAGTCAGAGACAAAAACATTGGCCCAAGGTCGTGAGACACAGCCTACTTCTTCTAGCCACTCTGATCTTACCTGTGGTTCTCATTTATGAGATATCATGTATCCATTTTGCTGTGTGTACTGTTACTGTTAGTTTTCAAAGTGGACACTTGGCCAGGTCTATCATCTGTATCATAGATGAAATGACTCATCCTGTACATAATACTTAGATTACACACACATTGCAGTTCACGATTGGCAGCAGTACAAGGGTAATGAATACTACATCAGCACTCTGCCTGGTGAGATAGAGAGTACTTGGTATGAGGCGCGTGGGTTCTGTATGCAGCGATGAGGAGATGTGGCCAGCATTCTGGATGAAGAGGAAGTAATCCAGGCTGCAACCTGGGTAGGTGGAAATCTGCTGTTGGCAAAACAACTTAAGGGGTCCTGATACAAAAACAGATAACATCTGAAATGCTGAACCTCCAGATGGCCAAAATTTTGGTTTCTTTTGAGTTTACAGTATTGAACATATCTGGTGTTGAATAATCTGTATCCTAAATAATGTAGTGTGCAAGATTTATAACTAGTTGGCATGGAAATACCGGTAACCGCTAAGATTAATTATAATACATGTACATACTATAAAGTACCGGTAACTAATGTTTAAAAGAGTTTATAAATCATTTTCTATTACTCATGACCTACATACAGTGACCTTTTGACCTCAAAAGCCACTAATGACCTTGACCCCATGTAACAATGAACAAATGTAACCATAGTAACCAATGCTCATTTAGCTACCTTAGGACCAATCTAGAATACATTGTCATCACCTGATGAAGCCTAACTTTGGCGAAACGTTGTGATCCTTGACTTGTAAATAAAACTGCCACCATGTACACCTTACTTCAGTTGTTGTAGTTGTGTTGATTCATCTTGAGATATAGATTGAGAAAACATGTTTTACTCTTTTTCTTTGTTTTTACCCAAGCCTCTGATAACAATTTGACTGGGAATTAGAATCCTCGGCTATATCTGAGGTCTCCTACCACTATGCACAGTAGTGCTATTTTTTATTTGGCACATTTCTCGGATGACACCAATTTTTGTGCCCCCCCTCCCCTTCTCCCTCCTCATGATATGTTATATTTGTATCATTAGATGTGTATAGATGGATACTATATATCGAAACAGAAGCCATTACATGTATTTTATTATGAAATAGTCAGTCAGGCTTACAAAGAAGGCCCGAGTGGTAGAACGGCGCAAAGCAGTATCTCGGTTATCGGCTGTATGCTATTAAGTATAATATGCTGTTATTTCCTTAATAAAAATCTATAAAAAAAAAGTTTGACAATAACTTTAAACATGCAATTATTTACTATGAGAATATGAAACAGATATTTGAAAGTTTTGAACAAATCCGTGAGGGTAAATAAGCCACAGTAAATATATGCATACTCTGCTTAGAGATTCTGGGGTTCTAACATTATTTCTAAAACGAATTCATAGCTACCAAAATAATCCTATTTTCCAACAATTGGAATTTTCGACCATACTTGTTTATGATCATATTAATGATCATACTTATCTTATTCTGCAGGCAACTCAAACCTCTTATCAGGGGCAACTCTGGATAGGTCTGAACAAATTGACAGATGACCGCAAAAACTGGGGGTAAGTATAATGTGTAAAAAAGTATATATGACTCATACAAGGAAATGCAGATGTGTTTAGGAAAAGCAGTTATTCATCAACTTGGAACAACTGGCAAACTCTCTTTCCAAAGAATGACAGATATGGTCATCTTTGTGGGTATCAGAATTCAAATGATGTTAAAGGTAAATTATCTATTTTAGTTTTCTCTGCATCACATGTATAGACAATACTGTCTCTTATGTATTTTATGTGTGGGCCCCCGCGAATGAAATACGTAGAGACAGTATCAATGAAGTTGGGATTTGTGTTCATTTTTTAATTTAAAGCTATTCAATGAAGGAAAGACTCTTTTATAGCCCATTGAATATCGCTACATTGTATTCAATGGGAGGCATTAAATACTGAGCTTCCTATACTTAAGCATAGTAAATCTTGTATTTCAAAAGAATAATAGGTGTATCACCATCTGTTTATTAATTTATTCAATGGTTTGACCATTATTGTTATTTAATCAAGTATGTGTAGGGGCATGATATTACATATTAATCTCATACACGGTATTTCCGGGTAACGTCTGTTTACTCGGCTTCTCCACCTGGAGCTAGTGCACACAGTTCCCGGGAGAGGGCGCAGGTCCTCTTCAGGTGACCGTGTGCCGCTCTCAGGTGGGCGGCCGACCCACCCACCTGGCCACGTGACCTAAGAGCCGGTGTTATATAAGACCCATGTGTTTACCTGGAACGGCAGTCAGTACAGGCCCGACTGACGAGAGACTTCACATGTCCAACCGTGCGGACAGAGTTGTATGCTAAGAGTTGTATACTGACCGTTTCCTCTATTTATAGAGAAACCTGATCTACCTGTGTGTATTAATTCTACACTGATCGTTCCCTAGTAAAGGAACTAGAGTTGTTATTCTTGTGAATAAAGACAGATATATTCTCGCACCTGGAAACTGCCGTGATCGTTGTTCTTTAACCTAGAGTTAACTACGAACCACCACACTGGTGCCGTGACCAGTAGCAGTGAAGGTAGCAGAACAAGCTAGTTGTTCGAGAATATGTTCGGGTTATACTGAACAGGAAGTCCTTGAGTGGACAGGCAGTCCTTTAGTGGACGGACAATGGCTACCGGTGGTAGCCTGGGCGGCTCTGGCCCAGAGCTGAGTGAAGGGGAGTTGGAATCAACTCGCCTGGAGGTGCCAGGGATGGACCCTGGGGAGGGCTTGAAGCCAGAGCAGAAGAAGAGGAAATTGCAGGATCTTTCCTGGGTGGAACCCTATGTAGGGGATGAGAGATTCCAGAGGGAATATGACGAGCGTTTGGCCCGGGAAGAGGATGACCTCTACTGGAAAAATGTCCGATTGGACAAGCAGTCAATGGAAGATCAGTATGCTGCATTGACTGAGGAATTGACTTCCCTGGTAAAAGAAAGGGATGAGATCCTCTCTGAGAATCAGAGGGTAAAAGGAACTCTGATAGAAGAGAGAGAACGGTTGATAGAGGACAACCGGTATATGAAAAAGAAGGTTGCTCAGGAATCGCATGAATACCAAAAGATTCAGGCAAAGATTGCTGAGAACCAGAAGGAGAATGACCATTCAGAATCTCTTAAGGAGAGGTATGAGAGGGAGTTGAAAAAATACTCCAGGGAATGGTATGCCCTGAGGAAGGGGACAGAGGAGCTTGAGAAGGGCAGAGACCAGCTGGTCAAAGATAACGAATCCACCAGGATGCAAATCCTGGAGGAAACGGAAGAGTTAGAAAGGAAACGGAAAGCTGAGGTAGAAGCTGTCTGTTCCCTGGAAGCCAGAAAAACGCTCCTACGGGGTGAATTATCAAAGGCATTGGAAAAACAGGGGAAGGAACAGGTTCCAGCTGTCAGGCCGGAAACTGTTCCGGATAGTACTCCTACTACTAGTAAGGGGGAAGCATTACCTCAATTCGATCCATTTATTAATGATAATGGATTGAGGAATGTGGAAGACTCTGTGTATAAAAACAGAGAGAAAGATTCAAGGAGAGTGAATGTTACCGGGCGCTCTCTTGGATGGGAACCAGTTAATCATGCCAGTAATGGTCCGGGTAACAGGGAAATGTCTCCGGAGGAGGAAGTGTCTCGACATTATAAAAATAAATTTCGAGATGAAGTGGTGAACCATAGTTATGGCTCATTGAACCCCTTTGCGGGAGATGACCCGGCTCTATATGGGAATCCGGGAGGGTATGATAGCAAGGGTAATTATAGGTATTGCCCAGATGCAACTTATTCGTACCCACCTCCGGCCACGGAAACACACTCGGGAATCAATAAAGATCCTGAGATTAGGCCGAGGGATAGGATGAATAAGGGGACCCAACCGGGAACAAAGGGAAGGTCAAACCCGGTGCATAAAAACACTGAGGGACTGTCAGGCTATCAAGGCCCACGCTTTGATGAGGGTTCAGAATCTGAATCAGATAAATCATCTGACGATGTACCCAAGAGAAAGGTTCCTTTGAACCGACGGGTCACAATGACCCCGGCAGAGCACCGATTACATAATCGAGACCCCGCCATAGGTAATTTGGGACTAGATTGCTCTAGCCGAGGTCAAGATGGTACAGACCTACTGGCTTGGAGTAGACGCATGTCGGGTCAATTAGTGCATTCTAATTATGCCGCTAAAAGAACTGCACGTGTGACTAAGCCTTACAGGGGTTTACGACCCTGGAAGGAAGAATATCAATCACTTCTAGATGATTGTAAGTACAATTGCTGGAACAAGGAGGAATCCTTGGGAGCTTTTGTGATTTGGTTGAGTGACGGGCCGGGTAAGATAGTGGTTGAAGAATGGAGGGACACTTACGGGCCGGAAGCTACATACGACCAGCTGGAAGTATTAGCTTGTTATACCTTTGGGAAAATGGTGACAGTAGATCACTGGACTCTGTTTCAGAGAAGAACGCAGAAACCAAAGGAATCTGCTAAAATTTTTGGGCTGGAATTGCAGCGATTATTGCGGCAGGCTAGGCCAGAATGGAGTAGGGATGCTGAATATTACATAGAATCCCTATTTGTAAGATTTATTAGTGGATTAAGTGATCCCGAACATGCTAAAGTTTGTGGTAGAGCTTGGGAAGCTGGGTCTTCCCTAGCAGATTTGTTCATGGCGATTGATCAACATGACAAGAAGAAGATACTGTTGGCTGGTATGATACCCGCTAATAGGGGGCAGCGCGTCTCTGGAATTGAACATTCCTTAGATGGAGACGATTCTTCCGCGGAAGAATCTGAAGGGGAGGAGAGAGTAGACGCCCTTAAATTCAAGGGCCGACAGAAATCTAACTCAACCCCAGCTTCCGGGAAACTTCCTAGTAACAAAGGTTATTCGGAAACCCCCCGGAAACCCGACATTCGGGAGCCTCAGACTGAACCCAGTCAGAGAACCCAGACCCCGGAGACGACCACTCCGGATAAAACAAATGCGTCAGGAAACTCATTAAATACCTTAATGGAGTCCATGATTAAACGCATGAACGAGGTGTTTGATAATCAAACCAGGCGCCGCCCTAGGGTCGATCGTAACACCGTCCAGTGTTACAGATGTTAAGTCAAAGGGCACTTTGCATCTGAATGCAAAGCCGAGAAACCTGTTTTAAGAAGTGAGGTTTCGGGAAATTAGAGGGGGTTACCGGGGATGGCAGGACGGTAACCCCTGAGGAAATATGTCAGATTATCACCGACGTTGGCGGTGAAGATTCATTAGCAGTGAATGCGTCCAGCAAGAAGGGAGATGGGACCGTACATCCCGGAAACCATGAGGCTGGGGAGACTGGTACAACAGGCGCCCAGGGGTGCGCGTATGGGAAACCTAGTGCCAGTTTAGAGGAGTCAATAACCAAAGAGTTGGTTAAGGTTGGAGGAACCAGGCTTCCCCCGGGTCATCCTTGTCTGGAACACCTGAAAGGATGTGGATTCGACCTGGGCACTGATAGTGACCTTCACCGGTTTACTAGGAATCCCTCAGTAACTGATGGGAAGAGGTGGTACGTTTCCTGTTCTGTACAAGGAAAGACTGGGGAGTTTCTTATGGATACTGGAGCTAGCCACTCCATGGTCTCTAAGAGATTCATCAGCTTATTGCCGAATATGTGTGAGAACCTCACAATGAGGGTAAACGCATGTACGGCCGATGGTACCAGAATGAGGACATTTGGACGGACTTTTCTGATAATCTCTGTGGCCGGGAAAGAATTTGTTTGGGCCCCGACCATAGCTGAGATTGAAGATGATGGTATTCTTGGTTTGGATTTTGCGGCGCTTTTCGGTGCGACTTTGAATCCGAAAAGTGGGAAGTTGAAAATTGAATACCCGTATGATATGACCATACTCTGTAAGTTGAGAGTGATAAGTAGTGTCGCTAGTGTGGCACAGACTGTGAAGATTCCCCCGGGAATGACCTGTGACGTGTTAGTCAGTTCAGGGAGGCTAATCCAGAAAGGATTAGCGGTAATCGAGCCGGATATGGCTGTATTATCCCGGAAGGGATTGGAATCTGCGGATACCCTAGTAGGGAATTCCAGATGGACAGTGACACCCATTTCCAACCCCGGAAACTCCACAGTATATCTTGAGAAAGGCACTGAAGTTGGGAAAGTGATACTTGCGGAGGCAGTCACCGGTAGCCACCAAGACCTGAGGTTAGAAGAAGGAGGGGAAGAGGAATTGCATGAAGAGTTAACTAAGTTGTTAACAGGATCGTCCATAAAGGATGAGAATGATCAGGAAGCCCTAAAAGCTATGCTGAAGAGATGCAGGCAAGCTTTTGCGGCCCCAGGGGAACCCCTGGGGAGAACCAATAAGGTATTGCATGAAATTAAAACCGGGGATAACCCCGCTTTTAAGATTCCTTATAGGAGGTTACCCCTCAAGAAGAAGATTGTAGCTGAGGAAGAGATAGCGAAAATGCTGAAGGATAATGTTATTGTTCCCAGCATGAGCCCTTGGTCCTCCCCTGTGTGTATGGTAACCAAGAAGGACGGTAGCATACGGTTCTGTATTGATTACCGGAAACTGAATGGGTTGACTAAGAAGAACTCCTATCCTCTTCCTAGGATAGATGAGACGATTGATTCCCTGGGAGGGAATGAATGGTTTTGTACCCTGGATTTACAGTCCGGGTATTGGCAAGTAGGCATGAAGCCTGAAGATATGGAGAAAACCGCGTTTTCTAGCCATATTGGGTTGTTTGAATATAAGGTAATGCCGTTCGGGTTATGTAACGCGCCGGCCACCTTTGAAGCCATGATGGAGACGCTGTTAAGTGATTTATTATGGCGGAAATGTCTAGTTTACTTGGATGACGTAATCGTGTTTGGAAAGACCTTTGCGGATTGTTTAAGTAATTTGGAAGAAGTCTTAAACCGAATCATGTCTAACGGTCTCAAATTGAAACCAAAGAAATGCAATCTGTTTAAGAAGGATATTAACTACCTAGGGCGGATTATTTCCACCGAGGGGGTTAAGGCGGATCCGGAAAAGATCAGGAGTGTGACTGAATGGGAAGTCCCCAGGGGTCCTAAAGATGTGCGATCCTTTCTAGGATTCTGCTCATACTATAGGGATTTCCTGCCGGGGTATTCCCGGGTAGCCTATCCGATCCAGTGTTTGTCACACTGGACACCCGGAAATAGGAAGGAGGAGTTCCCATGGGGGAGGGAACAGGACACAGCTTTCTTAGCAATAAAAAAGTTGTTTGTAGAGACCCCGGTGTTAAAGTATCCCACCCCGGATGGTCATTTTGTATTGGATACAGATGCTAGCAATGAGAGTATTGGGGCCGCCCTCAGTCAAGTCCAAGGCGGAGTGGAGGTTCCCATTGCCTTTGCTAGTAATACTATGAGTAAGACCCAGCGTAATTACTGTACCACTAAAAGGGAATTGTTGGCTGTGATAGTTTATACTAAAAAGTTCAAACATTTCCTTTGGGGGTCCGATTTTACGCTAAGAACAGATCATTCCTCTTTGAGATGGTTATTGAATTTCAAAGATGCGGAAGGAATGATTGGACGTTGGCTAGCACACCTTTCCGAGTTCGGTTTGGAGCAAAGTCAGATCCAGCATAGAGCTGGGGTAAAGCATGTAAATGCTGATGCACTTTCCCGACGTCCTATCAGGAAGTGCGAAAACACCAACTGTGATGACTGTGGTCAGCATGAAGCTGTCATAGCCGGAGCAAGGATTCCCTTTGAGATCAAGGGAACTGGGGTTCTGGAGTGGTCCATGGGAACCATCCGGAAATTCCAGGAAAAGGATCCTAACCTTAGCCGGTTGTTGGTATTGTTACCTAGGAAGATACGGCCCCCGCGGCCTGAGATTTCCCTGGAGAATCGGGAAATGAGACGACTAATAGCTCAATGGGCAGAGCTAGAGGTCCAGAGCGGAATCATCTACCGGTGGAAGATTAATTCATCCGGTAGGAGAGTCCGGCAAGTGGTAATACCTTCCGGTATGAGGAGGGATGTTATGTATTATTGCCATGGACACCTGACCAGTGGACATTTCGGAAAAAAGCGTTCCCTGGAACGTCTGAAAAGGAGATATTACTGGCCAGGGATGAGTAGTGATCTATTAAGATGGATTGCTACTTGCCCGGATTGTTGTAAAAACAAACCTGGGCCTGGGATGGGTAAAATGCCTTTGTCCCAGGAGTTGTTTGGTGTAAGATTTGCGCGAGTCGCCATAGATATTATCAGTGGGTTTAAAACTACCCCTGAGGGTAATACTTGTATGATGGTCGTCACTGACTATTATACTAAGTATACGAGAGTGTTTCCATTAGCGGATCACAAAGCAGCAACCTGTGCAAAAGCTTTTGTTAAAGGTTGGGTATTGCATCTTGGGGTTCCCCTAATGATGCATAGTGACCAAGGTCGGGAATTTGAATCTGATCTTTGGCAGGAAATGTGTCACCGACTGGCGATTTGTAAGACGAGAACAAATCCCTATCGGCCACAAAGTGATGGAATGGTTGAGAGATTCAATCGTACATTGATTCAGGTGTTGAAATCCCTGGTGAATGATAGAATGGATGACTGGGATGAGCAGTGTGATTATGTATGCCATGCATATAATAGCACTGTCCATTCTAGTACTTCCTGTTCCCCGAATCTATTAGTTTTCGGGGAAGATTTGATAATGCCCGCGGATCTGGTATTCGGGGTGGTTGGAATGAACCCGGAAACCCCCTGCCATGTGATGTTTGTGGAGTCATTAAGAGATCAATTCAAATATGCTTATGAATTGGTGAGAACTGAACTGCAGAAGAATGCTACCTGGCAGAAGACCGGCTATGATCTAGGCCTTAAGCCGCGACGATTCAAAGTTGGTGATCAGGTAGTAAGATTACATGAGCCGTTATCGACTCTGAAACTTGCTAGTAATTGGGACGGCCCCTTTGTGGTTACCCGCATAGTAAGTGACAGTACTGTAGTGATACGTTCATTACAAGGAAAGATGTATAAATCTAATGTAGCTCGACTAAGAGAGTGGAAGGGGAGAGATTTGTCCCTGGACTCGTATGAGTTGGAAGTTGATACTTTGATAGAGGAAAGTGAACAGCGGAAATTAGTGAAGGAACCTCCCCGGAAACGCGGGAGGCCGCGGAAGGAGGTTTCCCGGAAACTAATGGTGCAGAAGTCCGTCATCCCAAAAAGATCCGGGAAGAAGGCGGCTAATAAAGTCTCGCTGGCTGAAGGGAAAAGGACCCGGAAGAGTGTGGTTAAGGCTAAATCCACTCTGGAAAAAGCGTGTCCTAGAACCAGGTCTAATGTTATGCCTAAAAACATAAGACGCAGTCCCCGGTTACTAGCCAGGGACGGTATAACCTAAGCCGGTACACAACGAGTGTGGTGTCCTGTAATCTTGTTAAATATTTAAATGTTGTAATCAGTTATGTGTGGAAGTAAGTACGGTCGGAATGATCGTGATAGTCCCCCTGTCAAGGATCCCATGGGTGATGGACGGATAATCCGGTGAATGTGCTTTATTATGCCATTCATATATATTTCATTGATACTCTCGACGAGTTGACAGAGCGTAAGGATTAACACGTGGAATAAGGGTACCTGTTTACAATTGAACGCGCGGTGACCTGGTTCCAAGGAACTGGGTCACGGGACGCGCGGGGTTGCGCATGCGCGGTGGCGCGCCTTATATAAGGCCCGCGGAGCGGCGGGAATCGCCAGTTGGGGTTGAGAGGCGGTCCAGAGCAGACGTGAGAGCTCGGACACGACCATTGTCGCTGTGGGGAGGTGGATCCCCTATAAATCCATCAACAAACACTTTTCTTGAGTGTGACACAAAAACATGTCCTCCGAGACAGACCACCAACAGGTGGACCCTCTTCAAGAGGGCGACTCTGCTAGCGGAGGAAATGAGGTTGTTAATCAACCTGACCTCGTGGACCAGGAATCTCTGGATTTCCTGGGACAAGGGGAGATAATGGACGTCGACGCTGACTCTCAGTCACCGCTTCGCCCTGCTAATGTCGCCGCCAATTACTTGGAAGGTCTAGACATTGAGGCCATCAGCCCTGCTGACGGTCGCGCTGATACCGGTGAAGCTGAGTATCAGGATCCGGGTCTATTGTACCATGGAGAACCGCCGGCGGACGTTGAAAAACCCCGCCCGGCCGTACCAACACTAGGAGGCTTCATGTCCAATTACGATGGACGTGAAGTAGAACTGCACGAGGACGTGCTAAGACTCACGGCGGAGGGAGCTCCCCGCCGGATAGACCCGCTCACGAGCCAGGCGATATTGCTCTTCCTGTTAGTGGAGGAGCAGGAGGAAATGCCCCCGGACTGGTTTGTGTACTGGGAGGCACTCCAGAAGGGACTACGCGTATGCTACTGCTTACGACGAGCTGTCTTCGATTTGCATATCGCAGACATAAAGCGGTTAATGCCCGCACTCCCAATTCTGTCTCTGGACCCGAATTGTGGAGTTGCCGGGATGTTGTTGACTGGGGTCAACAGATACCGGGCGCGAATCGGGAAACTCCGAGAGCCGAAAACCCGGAAGGAGTACGAGATTGCTGCCGCTAATACGCAGGGGGTAGTTTCGTATGTCCTGGATGTAGCCACTATTGAAGACTACATGGATTCTCACAACGTCAAACGAGATATTGCCATATCTTGTTTGGTTGATGAGGCGGTTCGTACAGTACGAACCAGATCTTCCAGTGCGGAGGAGAAGGCGCGAATAAAAGCGCTGAAAGCCACACCTAGGGGGCGCGGCAGTAAAGGTGAGAGGGGGGCCTCAAACCGGTCAAGCTCGGCCGACAGTAACCAGTCGGACGAGTTTGTCCAGGAGAGAGGACGTCAGGCTCGCCGGAACGAGAAGGCAAGATTAGCTAACTTGCCGGACTCTGTATTAGCAGAGGGATTACCGGAACAACCTTCCGGAGGACAGCCCCTTATTCCCCGGGCTGAGGAGGTAACGGATGAGGCTATGGACATAAACGAAGCCAATACTCCGGCGCCCTCCAACACCAACACCACCACCACCACCCCGGCCCTTGTGGCAGATATGACCGCCGCCGCGGGAGCAGCGGCCGCCGTGGCGGCTGCGCTGGTATTTAATCCAGCACGTCTCAGCCCTCTCCGTAGTCCGGCTCATTCGGATCCGGAAGAGGGAGAGGTTCCGGCTAACGCTGAGGAACCAGGAAATGCCCCAGAGGACCCCATCCCGCCTAATGACGTGATGAGGCGGATCTGGCAGAACGCGAACAATAAGTTCCGCGTGTTTATTCCCAATTCATGGGAACAGTGTCCGATTGGTCCTACCAATTTCGGATGTCCACTTGCGATCAACTGTAAAGGTCAGAGTGACGATGAGGATTGGATCCGGAATACCCCCCGGGACCGTCCTCCGTCTGCTTTTTATCAGCAGTGGCTAGATCAACTCAGGATCCTGCCGGATACTTACTATAGTAAGGAGCAGAAAGAAAAACTTCTTTTTGCGATTAACCGCTGGTATAGCCAACGGGAAAGAAACTGGTGCCCATTCGCTACGTGTGTAAACACGATTGGCACAGACAGAACCGTGTTTGTAACAAAGCAACGGTTTCTGCGTCACCTCTGTGAAAATCACATGCACCACTGTGTGGTGTACCACTGTGATATCACAGTAGGTAGGGAGTCCCAGCTGTGTAACGGGTGTTTAGAACCCCGGAGAGGTGAGCTCATGCGCCACATGAAGGATTGCCATAACATGGGAATCAGTGTAGCTCGCAATCGTGTGAATGCGCTACATGATGCCGTATGTGACCAGTACAAGTCACTCACGGAGGAACAGAAGGCTAAGATCCGGCCGGCAACTCCCTTCTACTGCGAGGTCGCAGATGGGAAGTTCAAAGCCAGGATTGCCAGAGTGGACGGACGACATAAGTTCGCCATGAATGACGAGGAATATACGGTGTTATGCACTACCCGTACTTCCCGCAGAGGTGGCGGTAGTTTCCGTCAGCCGGAAACCCGGGGTAGTTCCCGGGGGAAGAGCCGGTCCGCCCGCGACCGCTCTCGATCTCCTGCGGTCTCACCTGGACCAAAACGGAGACATGCCGGATCCAATTTGGAGGATCTCGATAATTCCTACTATGGGATTTATCATGCCCCGGAAGGTCGCGACTATTATCGCGAGTATCCAGACCCGCTGTTTACAGACCCGAAAGATCGGAAACGTGATTCCGGTGGTCAAGCGGCGGCGACTAACATGGATTACCGTTCTAGACGTCTGAGCAGTTCAGACAGTGCCAACAGTCAACCTGACTGTGGAGGTGCCCGGCCTAAAGAACCGGCTACCAGAACAAAGGCTTCCCTGCCTTTGACGTACCATCTGGGGACAACTGCAAAGCTAACCCCCAGGGACGTCCGGTCACCCACTACCCCAACTCGGGACATGCAGGGCTTGACCGTGAAAGCTGAACCAAAATCACTAATCTCAGTGGTAACGCCTCGGGGCATAACTGTCCCGAAGGCTGCAGCGGTTGCGAAAGCGCCGCAAGCGGATGTTAAACCCGTGATTCCTGCAGCCCAGGAGCCGGTTGTCATCCAGCCAGTCGCGGGCACCTCCCGCACGGAAACTACCGGTGGCGTAAAGTTAAAATACGTCCCGATAGTCAACTACTTCTCTAGGGAAGAGAAGGCGAGCTGCGAAGTGGGACAGAGAATTGTAACAGAATTCCAGGAGTCCCAACGCGAGCTGGCGGTGGAGTATAACACCAAAATGTTAGGCCTGTTCACGCATGGCCTAAAGATTGCCCACCGGGAGGAGAAAGCATTGGTCGCTGTCGGCAATGCTGACTACTTGGCTAAAAAGTCAAGGGAAGCTGCTTCAGGCCAAAAGACTGCTGAGGCCGCCGCAGGGTTCGTTCAGCAAGAGAACGAGAAGTTAACCAAACGGTTACAGGACATGAACGTAAAATTTTACGGGGTGTTCGGCGTGACTATCGATACCTGGGATGGCACAACTGAGCACGCGCTTGCTTTAATGAGGGCAAGAGATGAACCTTTAGGTTAAAAAGACTAATAAAAGGTTCTGAGTCTATTTCTAATTCTTTTAGGAATAGAGAAGGGAACTATAATAGTTTCCGGATAGATTAATTGTTGTTTCATTTAATCTGACGTCATAAATTGTTTATGACGGGGTATCCCTTTTGAGGGGAGGGGCATCTTTTTAGAGGCATATGGATCAACGCGGGGGGAACCTTCCGTGGAAGCTCTGGACTTACCTAACTACTCAACTCTCAACTATAGCCTACCGATGGGGAATCAGGACTCCACCGGGAAGCTACCAAACTAACGTCCCTGAAACTAACTTTTGTGATACGTTACCATGATGTGTTCCTGATACTATTATGCTGAGTTATAAACTGTTCCCGTCCAAAGGATTACGTGTCAAACAGACAATGCTCGTGGTTCCAGATCTACTTATATATTTCATGAACATTCCTGGAGCTAGGATTACGTGTTAAACGGACAGTACTCGTGGTTTCCAGCCGGATTATAGTTATATATGCCATGAACTTTACTGGAGCGAGGACGGGATACTTATCGAGCTGTATATATATGAACTTACCTTCGGGTGATATTTATCCAAGAAACAGTATTAAGAAGAGGAGAGCACCTCACTCATTCGTCTATTAGAAGCGGAGAGCACCTTGACCACAACTAGATCACCAGTAAGCTATATTTAATTGTAAGGGTTTCCGGGTACACTGCCAGGTTACTCATTAAAACGTTTTTAATATATAAAATATCATTATTATGTGATACATATCACCTCAGGTGTTCCAATAAGGTATTCTCATATTTACCTTATGAATCAGGTTTCATAATATGCTACATATGAAGATTGTATGATCTGATAAGCTAGGAAACGTGGCTACCCGTAATGTTTATATGAAGTCGTTAAGACTATGTGTATATACTAAATATACCGCCAGGTATTGTCGTGTGTGTTGACTCTGTTGTATGTTGCGAGAGATATTAATACTCCGGTGAGCAGTCTGCTTACCGGGCTTAAAACAAAGGCTGTGGTTACTGTTATCCATTGTGTGAATGTTTTCATTAAATCACAAATCAATGTAAGACGCTGGTGGTTGTGAGTCCTTATCAGGACTGGTTTTTAATAACTTTTCTGTTCAACTTAAATATATACACACCCCACGCGCATTTTTTTAATAACCGAGTAAGGAAACTTCATAAGGAAGTCATATCGAAATGTGTCAAGCCGTTCGATTGTATGTATGATATTATATTCACTTGTCATAAAACATACCTAAATCATCTATTATGGTTGCTATTACAGTGTAATGCCATATTTATATTGAGTTTGATGATCTTGCTTGTGTAGTATGTCGTGTAATATGTTACGCCCCTAGTTACTGTATACCCAGCTAGCACCTTACATAAAAATAACTAGTAATTTCATGATATCATTTTTCGTTCCCAAGATGTCACATACGCAAGAAGTTTTTACGTGTCCTTTTGCATGGGTTCTTGATGTAACAATATTTATGTGTATTTTATATAAACATATTCACATAAAAGAGACATATTCATCAGTGATACCTTTGGACTTAACAATAATGGCATATATATGACTAGCTGTAAAAGATGTCTAAAACATGTAAATGTAGACACGTCAAAAAGATGTGATATGGAGATATCTACAAGCATGTTCTAGGGATGACATTTATACCAGTTTTGAGTATACCCCCTCCCCAGTAGTGATCATAAATCAGATAGGATAATTAGGATACCTCTGAGGGAGATTGTAGACATCATATAGTTATGTCCATTTTATGTCAATGTATGACATGTACACAGGCACTCTGCATAGGAAGCAAACACCTGCTCTGTGAAAGACACTTTGCAGGCATTTTCCATTCCATACAGACACATTTATCCTAGCCAGGAGGCCCAGATGTGATATCAGCCCAAAACCAGAATTTCTTCTTATACAATCTCAAAGAACACAGAAAAGGTGTCCACCCATGTGCCTTCAAACATATCGTTGTTATGTATTTTTTTTAATGTAAATATAATTATGTAAAATACCCATGCAAAGGGACACGTAAAAACTTCTTGCGTATGTGACATCTTGGGAACGACAATTGACATCACCCAATGATGTCACAACCAATCAGAAAATGATGTAAAAATGATGTAATTTACATGAGTTTTGCTAGCTGGGTAGACAATAACTATAAAGTCGTTGTTCTAAAAGGTTTTCTATGTACTAGGAAAACAGTATATATGTTCGTTACCACCTAGTTTTGTCTAGGGGGGGTAGTGTAGGGGCATGATATTACATATTAATCTCATACACGGTATTTCCGGGTAACGTCTGTTTACTCGGCTTCTCCACCTGGAGCTAGTGCACACAGTTCCCGGGAGAGGGCGCAGGTCCTCTTCAGGTGACCGTGTGCCGCTCTCAGGTGGGCGGCCGACCCACCCACCTGGCCACGTGACCTAAGAGCCGGTGTTATATAAGACCCATGTGTTTACCTGGAACGGCAGTCAGTACAGGCCCGACTGACGAGAGACTTCACATGTCCAACCGTGCGGACAGAGTTGTATGCTAAGAGTTGTATACTGACCGTTTCCTCTATTTATAGAGAAACCTGATCTACCTGTGTGTATTAATTCTACACTGATCGTTCCCTAGTAAAGGAACTAGAGTTGTTATTCTTGTGAATAAAGACAGATATATTCTCGCACCTGGAAACTGCCGTGATCGTTGTTCTTTAACCTAGAGTTAACTACGAACCACCACATATGCCTAGTTTATGTTTGTATTGAATGATTATTTTTTTAACCCACAGGAAAATGGAGGAATGGACACTGTGATACAAAGAAGGGCTTCCTTTGTAAAAGACCAATAACCAGAAGCCCTACACCCAAGACAACCATTCCCACCCAGACTGTTGGTGGCTACTGCCCAGCAGGCTATTATGGCAGCGGTAAAATCACTATACATTTATTTCATTCATAGAATGGTTAGCTTATTGGCTACGTAATAAAAAGGTCACCAATGGGGTGCAAGCAGCAAAATATAACTAAGAAATTTGTGAATTAATCCCCAAAGAGAACGTGTTCTGTTTTAACAGAACAGAAATGACTGTGTAACGGTCGCGGAAAAGTCATCTGTAGAAAGCAGGATTCGAACCCACAACCTCCTAACTCCGGAGCCAGTGCTCTACCACTGAGCTACATCCCCATCCCACAACTTAACCGCACCGTACGTTATTTGATCGGTATGGTCCCTGCAACATCAGGGATGCTCACCCACTGGAGACCGAAGGTCTCAATGGGGCTTTATCAAGCAGTTGCTGAGATACCCCGGCACCAACGATTTAAGCTTTCCACACCATACCGATTCAGCCAATCCAACCGACCCGTTGACAAGTCTCCAACTGCGTTACTAACTTCCAACATAATCTTCTATGACTCAGTTGCTCCAGGTAGCAAACAGGTCCCACTCCTGGGACCACTCGGGGCTGACCCTTCTTCCAAGGTCACTGAGCCCCTAGCAACTTGTAATGCTTATCAACTGACGTGTCAATGTGTCACTGTTCACTCATTACGCGCTTTCTCCATCAGTGTAACAGTCACGGAGAAGTCATCTGGAGAAAGTGGGATTCGAACCCACGACCTCCTGACTCCGGAGCCAGTGCTCTACCACTGAGCTACATCCCCATCCGACAACTTAACCGCACCGTACGTTACTGGATAGGTATGGTCCTTACATAGGGGTGTAGGATTACCCAAGTGATACCTCCCTGCGGATTTATCACCAAGGTGCGAGTAATTCGTGCCCCTACAACTGCAATAAGTGTGGCAAGGTTAGGGATAGCTGGCTATACACTATGAGATTAAGTGAAAGTATTTCTTAAAGTAAATAACCATCATTGTTTATTCTATGAGAACCCGCATATTGTTGAATACTGATTCTCAGGTAACAAGTGCTTCAAGGTGGTACTACCTGGACATTTTGGGGATGGTTCACTGACATTTGACCAGGCTGTAGTCACATGTAAACAGGAACCTGGCATTCGTCCCAGTTTAGCCAGTATTGAGAATGAAGTTGATCAAGGTAAGGATATGTCATATACATTTACTGACATTTTAATTTTCTTTTTTTCTTTTTTTTTGGTAACACAAACACAGTTTTAGAATCATCATAAAAAGAGGGATGTACAGCAATTTCACTTTCCTTAATCAAGCAAGCTCAGTTATAAAAATCAGCTGATGTAAAACCCCATCAGAGTAAAGAAAACATATTTAAGTTAAAACCAATTGGACTGTTTTCTTCAAGCTTTCGTCAATGCACATCTGACCTCTGTGAAGTTTGGAGTATGGATTGGCCTCTATAGAGAGGAACCTGAAAGTACATGGCTATGGGTAGACAGTAGCCCTTATCAATATGAGAACTGGAGTCCCAAGAAACCTGAGAGTGGAAATGTAAGTTCTGTACCAGAAAATGTTTTATATAAATCCTAAGGCCATTCCAAAGCCTGTTTTTCATCCCAGGTGCATCATAAATATTGTGATTTATTGTGATGAAAGATATGGTAAAAATGGACAAATATTGGCATATTTGGTATAAAATGAAAGCTTAAGTGTCCGTCATACAGTGGGCTAGGAATAACATAAATTTTCCATTTTGTTGATCAACAAAGTCTGAACTTCTAAAATGTGAAATTTGTCCATTTGAAAGTTTACATTTTCCCATACATTTTGGACCCATGGCTAAAAAAAGATCATATTTTTCAGTGCTTGGTGATGATAAACTATCTTTAAGTGGCCTAAATATAATGTTTCTGTATATATGTTAACATACAGACCCTGTAACACCACTTATATTAATATTACATAAAAATTACAAGAGCATGGTGTCAGTTTCTGACGGTAAATAAAGAGAGAAAGGTTGATGATGATCAGGTCACAGGGGTGTATACAGTTATTGTTAGGTTCATGTACCAGTTCATTTACAACACATACAGGGTAACTTAGGGGAGTTGATATATTCCCTAAAACCTCAGTTTTGGTAGACTACATTGGTTCATCAATCAAAATTAAGAATTAAAAGATAGAAGACTTTTTCAGTTTTTTTGAGAACCGGATCCTACTAGTTTCGGTAGATTGACTACCTTCATCAGGGATACTCTTTTATTTTCATTTCTTTCATTGGGGTACACTCGGGAGCAGTTTGTCATCAGGTTGCTAGGCATGTCGGCAGTTTTGGATACAGGTTAATAGTCTTGCACAGAATTCATTCCACCGTCTTTATTTGGTAATTTGTAACAATGATATGGTATGGTTGATTCATTAAAAAAAAACAACAGGGTAACTGCACAGAGGTCTGGATGTTTCCTGGGTCTGCGGGGAAGTGGAATAACATCAAGTGCAGTGACAAGAGGGGCTACATCTGCCAAACATACAAGAGTAAGCAGAAGTATTCTTTCCATAAATCAAATTTAATATCCTCAGCTAACATCAGATTCTATGTTGATCAGATAGAAATAAAAGATTTGAAAGGTGAAGAGGTCATCCCCATGTCATGTTATTGAATGTTGTTGAAAAGGACTCGGCATGGTTGTTCTTTAATCTTGTTTCAAACCAAATAATTGCTATTACATCTAGCAGGTCTCATAGTTTAGCTTGTCAAACTTTGACCACTCTTGTAGGTTTAATAGTTACGTGACCTTCGGTGTTCACACTGAGAAATACCTGCCCACTGTAGTTGCATTGTCTCAAATTGCTGCTTAGCTAAATGAAAGACTTTTCATCTCTGATGAAAAGTACTGAACTCTCCCAAATTGATTCATGTGAGATGATGAGAATTCTTTGTGTGAAACCTGAAAAGATAGCCTTATCTCTTTCAGATCCAAACAACATTATTCCTACATCTGCGGTGCCCAAAGTCAACTTTACATGTCCTGCTGGTTTCACTCCTTATTGGTATGGATGTTACAAGTGAGTTCCTAAAGTAGCCTTGAATGTGAATTGTTTGTGCCGTAATTTTTGTGAGGATTTCCCTATCGCTGATCTCATGTTGAGTCATTATTTCTTTCTAGTCTGTTGGGTCTAACTTTATGCCATGCCCAAATGGTACTTTTTAGTTAGTATCTAACACTGAAATATTGATCAATTGGTTGTCAGATGTTGGCTTAATATGTTATGCAAAATCTTTGTTGAACAACATCTAGATTTGAAACATAAGCCAGGTGTATCCCAACATCAGTAAATATATTTTCTTAAAGTTATGATGATAAAATGTATTAAATGTAGGGATGTCATTGGTATCCAATTTATACCGATTTCGATTATCACTATTTTGGTCTCGAAATTCCGATTTTTCGATACAGATAAATAACACATAAATAACACTCAAAAGGCATGTGTTCACCTGTTTTCCAAGCCCAAATGGAATTCATAATGCTCGTATTCATATATTATCATAGGCTAGTTGTTAGATTGTCAAGTTATACATTAAATTATAGAGCAGAACTATTTCTTTCTATGATAGCTTTAATGCCCGGATTTTTTCATGCAAATAGCTAGCCAAAAATGCTATAATCTACCTTATTTCAACATTTTACTGAAGCTTTTTTCAAGGGTAAAACTAGGTAAAAAAGTGTATCGATTTAACCCTTTTGTCGATACGATAATCGGAAATCCAAATATACCGAAATTTCGATGTGGTAGGTATCGATGACATCCCTAATTAAGATTAAGATTGTTTTCGAATGAATTACATAGTTACCAATTCCTTTCCCTCCTCAAAGCTATTTAAGAACAGAAATAACTCAAATTGCACTAATATTGCTTAATAAGCCCATATAGATTGAAGGTTTGTACACCCAAAAGAAGATAAGATTGCACTGTTCAAAATTTTGTTTTCCTATAATGTCTCACTACACAATCGTATCAGTGTTTGGTAATTGTTTTTAATCTGTTTTTAACAGAATATTTGTTTTGTCATGTAAAGTTCACATTACTTCACATTACTTGATGACTATTATTGTTCCAGTCCCTGCTCTGACCACTCCAGCTACGCTACCGGGGACATGCCCAACTGGTGAAGGCTGGTTTGAGTATGGTGAACATTGCTACCTGATAAAAACAGATAAACATAGCAGTTGGAAAGGTGCCAAAGAAAAGGTAAAGCTTTAGCATTAATCAGACTAGTTTATACTTATAATCTATGAAATATTGTATGCATTAACAAATGTACAGATGTGTACAGATGTGTCTATATGTATGTCATTACATGTAAATAGCAATAGCAAATATTACTGCCCACCAGAATGAAACAAGAGATACGTTGGTGACCCCAAATGTAGTTTCCTCAGTTTTATTGAAGATGCAGAAAAAAAGCTCTATCTGTATTATTATACAACAAATAATTTCATTACGTTTGTATTTAATCTTTCAGTGTCAGGATAAAGGGTTTCTCTCAACTCTGGTGTCCATTCACTCTCACCTTGAACATAAGATGCTCCTTGACATGTTGAACCTAACAGGTTATGGTAACAGGAATGTGTGGATTGGGCTGCACAGATCAGCATCTGGTTTGTAGACTATGTAGGCCTTCAGACAAATCATAATTACTGGCTACTTTCTTTATCATATGCGGTGCTCAGATGTTATGTAGATATGATACTACATATCTTTACGACAATCAATCTACATCAGAACTAGTTTCCTATCTATATATCATTTATATGTGTGGCAGTTCTAAATTTAGCCTTTTTCATCTGATGTATTATTTCAGATAGGACCAGAATCAGGTGGACAGATGGGTCAGCACTTCAGTATGAAGCCTGGGCACCTGCAGAGCCTAATGGGGAGCACAGCAGGGAGGACTGTGTCAGAATGTGGAACGAAGAATGGCCAGGGAAATGGGGCGACCACGCATGTAGTGATGATTTGGGATATGTCTGCAAAGCACCAAAGAGTAAGTGTATTTCCTTACTAAGTTTTGATATAGTAAAATAATGTGGTAGATATTTGTACAGGGTTAGGACAATAAACTGGCCTCCTGGCTCACACTGGCACTGTTTCCAAGAACGTATTTATAGAAATGTGTAGACATGGCATACTATAGTTAAATTGGTGTTTTTGTGATTTGTCATAGACAACCCTTTACCTAACAATGCTGGTGCACTTGAGGGATCTATATAATATGGTTGCCTTATCAATATGCATATTCCTGTTATGTAGATTGGGAGTCTTCTTATAGCTCAATGATGCTATTCTGTTGTCTCTAGCGCCAATATGCTACGCTATTCTTATCATAAATAGTATCTTTATTAGACCGCTTTCTATATTCTAGCCCCTCACATGACTCCATCAACTGCTGCACACTGTGACCCTGGCTGGGTGTAATCATCAGTCACTGGTCACTGCTACCTCTTCAAGCCAGACAAGACCCTAACCTATGAGGAGTCTCTCAAAAAGTGCCAAGAGGTAGCTGGGGCAGACCTGGCTTCTGTGCATGGTGCCTTTGAGATGGGATTTATCAGATTTGGGATGAAGAATGCCTCCCTCCTACCCCCAGATCAAATGGACACTCATTATTGGTTTGGTTTAGCCATCAATAAGACAGGTACTTGGCTGATAGTGCTATATTTCCATATTAGCATCATTATATTATTCATTCTATGATGGAATATTAAGAATATTTCTTTACAAATACTGAAGCATTTTCCAGATAAAACTATGCCTTAATCATTTTATCAGTTGAAGGTGCATTTAGGTGATGGATAGAGAGTTACCTGTCATGCTTTAAACCCTGTGAGGGTTGCATGGTGAAGATACTGTAAAACTGGAAAAGTTATACATTTTAGATTTAGGCTTACTCTAATAAAGCCAAGTGAAAAATAAAGAGTTCAATCAGAGAATGTTAGGTTTTACACTACTAGAAGTCAGTACTTTCATGTTTAAAAGGATGAATCAAGTAAACATTGGACTTGCATACCTTAAACCCTCCTGGTAAGAATGATTCAGTGCTTTATGTCATACAGTCATTGCTTGGTTTTAGCTGATGGTTTATATAACTACTACTGGACGGACAACACAGTGCGTGACTATGATCACTGGCATGATCATCAGCCAAATAATCCTTACAGATATCCATGCGTCAATGTTGACATGGTCAGTGGCCAATGGTTGACTGCTTAGTGTGAACCAAGGTTTAGCTATGTCTGCAAAATGCCTTCCATGTTTGGAAAGCCTACTGGTATGTATATTTCTTCTAATCTATGAGTGGGTGACAAGATATGAATTAGCCAGAGGCAAAAGCTCACAAGGAAAATAGAAAAAAATAGTTCAAGCCTTTGAATCAGCCATTATACATTGTGCTCAACGTTTGGTAGAGTTTAATTTACTTCACATGATTCAAGTACTCTACTAGGGACTAATACATTATACTCTGATATACTCCACTCAAAATAAAGATCTTTTAATCTTAACTTTCACATTTTATTTTATTTTTTAGAAGAAGTCCCAGGAGGAGAAGGAGGAGGTGAGTGTTCAATTACACACATTAACCATATATTAAAAGATGTAAAAATATGGTAACAATGTTTGGTTATAGTGATACCATCAAACAGCGATAAGCTATATTTTAAATTTAACATTGGATTTAGACACACCCCCCCCCCGGCCTCCAGGAAAATATAAAATAATCAGTGTCAAGACCCCCACCTCTAAACACAATCTTAGTCTCTTTTACATATTCAAACACAGGAAATACTAAATTTTTATGATTCACATTAAGACATCAATCTTTTATGCAGTTCCAGGTCTAATGGCCAAAGGACACATGTCTATGGTTGGCATCAACAGCTAAAGATCAGTCCAAGAAGAGTTTACATTATATTTAGGCCACTTAAAGATAGTTTATCATCACCAAGCACTGAAAAATACGATCTTATTTCAGCCATGGGTCCAAAATGTATGGGAAAATGTAAACTTTCAAATGGACAAATTTCACATTTTAGAAGTTCAGACTTGCACATTTTAGAAGTTCAGACTTTGTTGATCAACAAAATGGAAAATTTATGTTATTCCTAGCCCACTGCATGACGGACACTTTAAGCTTTCATTTTATACCAAATATGCCAATACTTGTCCATTTTTACCATATCTTTCATCACAATAAATCACAATATTTATGATGCACCTGGTGATGAGAAACAGGCTTTGGAGTGGCCTTAGGATTTATATAAAACATTTTCTGGTACAGAACTCACATTTCCACTCTCAGGTTTCTTGGGACTCCAGTTCTCATATTGATAAGGGCTACTGTCTACCCATAGCCATGTACTTTCAGGTTCCTCTCTATAGAGGCCAATCCATACTCCAAACTTCACGGAGGTCAGATGTGCATTGACGAAAGCTTGAAGAAAACAGTCCAATTGGTTTTAACTTAAATATGTTTTCTTTACTCTGATGGGGTTTTACATTGATCAGCTGATTTTTATAACTGAGCTTGCTTGATTAAGGAAAGTGAAATTGCTGTTGTGTTTGTGTTACCAAAAAAATAGAAAAAAAAAGTAAATTAAAATGTCAGTAAATGTATATGACATATCCTTACCTTGATCAACTTCATTCTCAATACTGGCTAAACTCGGACGAATGCAAGGTTCCTGTTTACATGTGACTACAGCCTGGTCAAATGTCAGTGAACCATCCCCAAAATGTCCAGGTAGAACCACCTTGAAGCACTTGTTACCTGAGAATCAGTATCCAACAATATGCGGGTTCTCATAGAATAAACAATGATGGTTATTTACTTTAAGAAATACTTTTACTTAATCTCATAGTGTATAGCCAGCTATCCCTAACCTTGCCACACTTATTGCAGTTGTAGGGGCACAAATTACTCGCACCTTGGTGATAAATCCGCAGGGAGGTATCACTTGGGTAATCCTACACCCCTATGTAAGGACTATACCGATCCAGTAACCTACGGTGCGGTTAAGTTGTCGGATGGGGATGTAGCTCAGTGGTAGAGCACTGGCTCCGGAGTCAGGAGGTCGTGGGTTTCGAATCCCACTTTCTCCTGATGACTTTTCCGTGACCGTTACACTGGTGGAGAAAGCACGTAATGAGTGAACGGTGACAAGTTGACACGTCTGTTGATAAGCATTACAATTTGCTAGGGGCTCAGTGACCTTGGAAACAGGGTCAACCCCCAGTGGTCCCAGGAATGGGACCTGTTCGCTACTGGGAGCAACTGAGTCGTAGAATATTATGTTGGAAGTTAGTAACGCAGTTGGAGCCTTGTCAACGGGTCGGTTGGATGGGCTGAATCGGTATGGTGTGGAAAGCTCGTTGGTGCCGGGGTATCTCAGCACTCTTTTTTTAGTCGAAACGTCAATATCATTCAACATTTTATCTCAACATGTTTCTACCACTGCCTGGTACATATTCTCAGCAATAAATTCCTCATAATTTTACTTGACTGTGTCCGGTTTTCTGTGTATACAACCCATCACAGGAAATATTTTTTATGATTCACATTAAGACATGAATCTTTTATGCAGTTGCAGGTCTAATGGCCAAAGGACACATATCTATGGTTGGCATCACCACTCTTCTTGGACTGATCTTTAGCTGTTGAACAAATCCATGCACCTTTTCAATGTTGGAGAAGAGAATCAAGTCATGTTTGAAAATTGCTCTCTATGGCATGTTGATTGACAGGACTAATTGCTTTTCAAACCTCACAATATCACCAACTGACCAGAGTGAGATCCATTCACCAATAAAGAAGGGGTTTAAGATATAGGTTAGATGAGCCGTAATTGGTTGATGTAGGAGACCAGTAAAATAACGCCTCACTTGTGTATTCAGCTGAGTAGAATAGGAACCAGTCCTGCCCATCAATCAGTGAGCAATGCTAAACCAACATAACAACCAATTGCGCAGTTGAATATGGTGTACAGATTTAAAATATATGACCAGTTATAACAAAATCAGTAACAAGTCATTAGTGGAAAAAAGTTACATCAAATTAAGACAGTTGACATGTTAATAAAATCTATTATATTTGTATATCTTGTTGATGAAATATGAATTGCTAAAATTACCTATGTGTTAGCTACGTAATGTCATGTCAAAATATTTCGGATACAATTACTTCTCTGCCATCCTCAAAGAGTAACTTCTGTATTATCTATCATCAAAGGCCCAGTGGGCAAAAAATTCACTGCAACGTTGAGTCAACGTTGAATCGACATTGAATCAACATTGACAACCATCTATCAACGTTGATTCAATGTTATGTGCCCACTGGGGGTGATCTTAAATGAGCTGCTTGCAGGTAGTGCACCAAGTCCATTCTCAATATCAATGTAATTTCCTCTGTTGAAATTGAATAAAATTTCAATCAATGTGTTCATGTTGAATCTTTTTTTTTTTAGCTAAACAAGGGGATATATTTAAGGACTAGTTAGATACTGACAAGTCTAACTAATTTATGTAAATACCAGGTAAAATAATGTAAATTTTGAGCACAATCTGTGCAGAGATTTACAACTAGATTTGCACAGATTTTTATGCAGGGGTTAAATTGATGTAAATATCAATTGATGTAAAGACCAAGTAAATTGGTGTAAATCTACAGCACTATCTTTACACAGAGTCTCAACTATATTTAACCCGTTTTTACCAGGCCTTTACAGGATGTAAATCCCAAAACTCGTGCAGTGTAAGTCAGCACTGGTCACACTTCGTGTTAGATTGACATCAAGACTTTCATATGTGTTTTCCTTTGAGTCTTTCATAATTTTGGTTACTTCATCATGCCTGAAATGCTGCCAAATTTAGAAAGTTTACCATCTTTTTGCTCGACTCATTCATATACTTTCTAAAATGTTAGGCCTACATGTGTCTTGGCAGAGCTATTCAATTTGTTAATTGAGGAATGTCCATTTATATATGATAAGAAAAACAATATGCCTAATATGGAACCGTTTGCCAAACCTCGAAATTGTTGACGATAATGCAACTTTTCTAATTGATCTCTTTCAAATCCAATTTGTTTCCCATGTTTCCATATAATATAATTCCAATTTCTTTAGCAATATACAATAATTTACTCAATTGAAAGCCTTATTTATGTCTATATGCACAAATACTTCTATTAATTAAGATGTTTTAAAAAAGTCACTCATTGTTAATAATGGCACACCAGAAGATAACGCTTTAGAAAAAGTCATTAATATATAAGGTAAAACCGAGGGATTATTAAGTAGACCAATATATTCATATCAAGGTTTGCATTAACATAGGCCATAAAAATGTTGGGGTTCGGATTCCCCTTACCTTGCTAGTAGGCTCACTGGGATGGGCCACAAGGTTAATCCCTTCCTCCAACATATGCTATTCCAACCTACTGATGTAAGGCACAGTCAACTATAAGGCAAGGTAACGTAATGTAATGTTTTTTTAAAGTGTTTTATTGGGTATAAGTTATAACATATGTGTTATACATTGGATTCGGCGCATTGCCGTTCTGCCTCCAAGACCCCTTTATCTTTTGTAGGGACCTGGATACAGAAACAACTCACAGTCATGCCGGTCATAATACTTGTAAACCGTCACAAAGAAACAAATCAAACATATACCACATACATCACGTACTAGCGGTGAATAAATTGATGAGATGAGGCGAAGCGATGATGTGTTCAAGTACATGTCCATATATAAATGAGTGGGTCTAATAAAGATGCTACTTACATGAAGCAATTTTCATAGTTATTTGTTATCTTAATTTTAAAGGTCCTAAGGTCTTCAATCAGTGTGTATTCAGCCTTCAGGCTATTCCACACATTGATTGCCCTCCAGAGACAACTTCTGATGACTATTGGTTTTAATGATCTTGGAACACATAATCTCTTGCCAACGTGTCTCCTTGTTGGTAACAACCTTCTATCTATATATCTATCTACTCTAGAAACAGCATATGCATAGAAAATTAAATGGGTATTTCTTCTAATTATGAGTTCCTGACATCCACTTTTGACATGCAATTGTGCCGTAGTATATAATGGATGTTCCTCCAGTGGAACTTTATAAACAATCCTCAGACACTTGTTCTGTAACAATTGTAAGGCACGGTTTTCTCCTTGGTTTAGTCTATCCCATACATAATCTACATAGTCAAATGATGGTAGCACCATGGTCTTATAAATGATTAGGGCAACATCCTCTTCCACAAAAGGTCTGACTCTAGCCAGTTGTATTACTTTATCTCTTATGTTACGAGAAACCTCCTTTCTATGTTCAATAAATTTCATTTCTGGATCTATGGTTAAGCCAAGATATTTGAAACTGTAGACTCTATCTAAAACTACTCCATTGATGCGAAAGACAGGATGTATATGGTCGACATTATTAAAGATCATCCATTTTGTCTTGTTTTCATTTATGGTCAGACTATTAGTTACACACCAAGATGATAACTTGGTTAGGGCAGCATGCATACACCTTTCTTCCCTGACAGAAATTACAGCATCATCTGCATACAATGTTATATCATAGTTATGTAAGTCAGGAAGTGAGTTTATGTATATCGAGAAGAGCACAGGGCCCAAGACTGATCCTTGTGGTACCCCATATATGATGTCTCTATTACTTGAAATTGTATCATTAGCAATCACACATTGTGTCCTTCCACTTAAATAACTCTGAAACCACATACATGAGTTCGCAGTAAGTCCTATTTCCTGTAGTTTTTGAATCAGGATGGGATGTGAGATTGTGTCAAATGCTTTTTTGTAGTCCAAGTAAAGAGATATTGTCGGCTTATCTAATACGATATTATCAATAATATTGCATAAGTGAGCACTTATGGCAACATGCTTGTCACGTCTGTGGTTCAATTCTCCAAAGATCCAATGATATGTTTTTGCCAACATTTACACTCGGTCTCCTAGTACCCCTGGTGGGCGCCATTGTAGGGCACCCTGCTTCTTCCCGGGGTTGCAGCACTTCTCCCAAAGCAGCCGACTTCCCTGAGTTTGGTGTCCCATATGTGGAGCACTGTTTGCAGTTACCACAGTATTCATGGCCTTATGCCACCAGAGTAAAACCTTTCATGATCGACAAATACAGCTGCCTGCCTGCACCTGCCTTGGTCATTGTAAGACTTTCTTAATGAAATGAAAGTCTGGGTTCCTGTGATACCGGGCTAAATACTCATACCTATAATGTAGAGCTTATTAATAAGGTTTTTGCAAGGATCCCAATAATCTAAGCCTACAGTATATGATCTAAACATAGAAATGGGATATTTCTATTATTTCCTCTCTGTAACATCATCCAAAACCTTTTGTGCCTCTTCAAGTTTTTCCACATAGACTTGTGTTGTCTCATACCAGTGTCCCTCTACCCATTGTATACCTCCAAGGATAACTCTCCTAAGCCTGTCAGCATTCTCCTTACCATACATAACATCCAAATCATACTTCAGTATAATATCATTCTTTACCAAATAGATAAAAGCCTCATATCTATTTAAGGCAACTCTTCTCTCATACTCAGCCTTGTCTTTCTCCTTATAGTCCTCCCTATGTTTCAGCATTTCCTGCACGTAACTCTTGTTTAGGTGCTTTTCGATGGTAATTCTGCTTGATTTTCCAGTGGCGTTGATAATTGCGCTGACTTTAAGAATCCCATTGAGGTCAATACTGAAGGTCACGTTTACAGTTTCCTTTCCCCTCGGACCTGGTGGAAAACCATATGTGGTGAATTCTCCTAGAGGGTTGTTAAAATCTGCAATGGGTCGTTCCCCCTCGAAGACCTGGATATACGCATTGGTCTGGTTATCCTCCCCAGTCCTGAAGACTTTGGTGTTATTCGCAGGTAGTCGAGTGTTGCGGCTGATTAATACACTCATAATATCATGTCGCCGGGCGATACCTAGAGACAATGATGTCACCTCATTCACCTCAAAATCTTTCAATTCCGTCTCATTGTTTTGGTTTCCAGAAGTAATTGTAGCACCAACCAGACCAGCAATTTCATCTTCATATATCGGTTCCTGAAAACAAAGGGGATGAATTTGTTAAAGGGGGATTCAACAGTGTATGTCCAGGCAATGAAATGCAAAGACATACACAAATGCCAACGCCCATTGATACCGTCTCTGCTGTATTTCACAAGTGGAAGCTGGGGCAGTATCCCATCAAGCCACATGCTGAGTGGGATGCACCCCAGCCCCCATGAGTGAAATACATCACAGCAGTATCAATGTAGTTTGCAATTGTGTTTATCTTTTTTATTTGAAGCCATTTAAGGAAGGAAAAACAACTTTTTCTTAGCCCATTGAATACAGCTACATTGTATTCAATGGGGGCATCGAATATGGCCATTCCAGTACTTTGATAAGCATAGTAAATCTTGTATTTCAAAAAAATAAATATGATTATCACTTGAGTAATTGACATTGATGGCCCAATGGGTAAAGAGAGCTATGTTGTTTTGTTACATAGTGTTACAAACCCTAACATTAATGAATACACTTCTTGGAGAAGACTGTGAAATAGAAAAATATTAATTTCCTACATCTCCTTGAAGTAATTCCTGGAAAACCTGTTTGACCATTGGCATTTTGGTGGAGCCTCCTGTCAGAATGACCTTGGATATTTCAATCTTCATATCCTCTATGTCCTTCATCAAATCTTTCACAGATCTATCTATCTTTCCCAATAGGCCCTGGAAATCAATTTTTTAAACATTGTAAACGTTCATTGCTAGAGTGTGAAAAATCATAAGTTTCAAGTTATTTCAAAGTTAGGAGTGTTTGAAGATGTGAGATCTGACCATAACACGTTTCATGAGGAAATGTAACAACATTTTAAAGTATTACGCTAGAATGTTCACCATGAAAAACCTTGAAATTAAAAAGGAACAGCATGCCTGCCAGCTACTTACAGAGTTGATACGTTCAAAGTCTTCCCTCGTTAATCCCTCGTTTAAGTCCATTCCTGCTGAGAAGTCTTTAACAAAGACTTGAACTTCTTTACTTTCTGAGAGTTGTCGTTTAGCGTTTTCGACTTCATTGTAGAGCTGGAGACGGCTGAGTTTGCTGACCTCCATACCGCGGCCATGTTTGTTATAGAACAGGTCCATGAGGTAATCAGACGTCTGCTGGGTGAAGTCATCACCCCCTGTATGGGTGTGATGAAAATGTTGAGTCATGGGGTTATGAACTACTTTTAGTATAGCATAGTTCTTTATTGCAGTATTGAATCATCTAACCCTACAGGGTTGATTTATACTGGAAGGGTGAGTATGATGCAATCATGCCATGCATGCCAGGTAGTCTACCAACACTAATACTGCTGAGTCATGGGGTTATGAACTCTAGTAAATAAAGCATAGTTATTTAATGCTATATTGCACCATGCCAACCCTACAGGGTTGATTTTTGCTTGAAGGATTGGCATGATGCAATAATGCAATGCAAGCCAGGTTCTCCCCAGCATACTGTCGATGATCTTGTTACTAAAGTATGTATGCAAACCCTTATACTTAATACATATTAATAGATATGGTCAAAGTGATGCAATCCTGACATTGATTTACAAAGACTATCATTATTCTAGATGGTTTAGGAAATATAGAAGTTATGTTTAGGTCCATGTTTATTATGAGGAACTATTATCATATATATATATATATATATATATATATATATATATATATATATATATATATATATATATAATTTGAGTGCCTAAATGTGACAAGACAATTTCAATAGAAATAAATCATATACTTATACAGTAACACAAACCCTGTGTCCCCTACCTAGGTTTGCATCTCCTCCTGTTGCTAGTACATCAAAGACTTTATCTTTCACAGAGACGATCGACATATCAAGCATACTCCCACCAAGATCACAAACCAGTACATGCTGTGGCCCTGCTGTACTATCTTCATTGTCTTTTATTTTTCTTTCTAGTGTTTCCTGTGCCTTTACATGTGTGTCTTCATTGCTGCCCTCATCTTCGTTGACCTCAGTATTTCTATCATCAATCTCAACCTTTTCTTCATTAGTACTGACAGTAGCTGTGTCCACTTTGCTTTTTAACCCGTAAGCGATTGCAACTGCAGTACTGCAAGAAGACAGCATGCACAATATTAACAGGCATTAGAATTTCAGTGGAACATGCCTTACAACAGCCACAGGCATTATTCCAATATAAATATTTTACAAAACACAATATTTGAAAATGAATGTTATTATATGGGGATACTTTATGTGAGAATCATTCCAAAATTTGACTTTAATGATTTTTCCAAATCGATAATATAATTATCCTAGTGTTGTATAATCTTCTCTCTACATTACATCGTTAAGAGCCAGGGCTTTTTGAAAAACCTTTACCCTATCTTTGACATATGATGTCCAAACAAATATAAAATGATCAACTTACGATTTGTGTATAATGCGTGTGCGGTTAAGCCCTGCCTCACCACACACTTCCACAGTGGCCAGTCGCTGTGCATTGTTAAACTGTGTCGGTACAGCCACCACAGTGTCTGTCACATTCCTACCAAGGTACTCCTCCGCTCGCTGCTTCATACTTTTCACAATGATCCCACACACCTGTTCTGGGGAGTAGTGCCTGATTTCCTCCATCACCGTTACCTTTATAAATGGCCGATTGTTCTTCTTTACAATAACATACGGCACCATTTTACGCTGCTTCTGTACTACCGGGTCTTCCCATAAGCGACCAATCAGTGGCTTGGTGGCGTAGACTGTACTCTCTGGCTGTGTCATTTGTTGGTTTTTAGCTTCTTCATCAACCAGGATGTTTCCATCGGAGGAAAAACATACATAAGAGGGAATCCCAAGTCGACCATTTCCACCCTGGAGAATCTCCACGCGGCCATCTTTGTAGATACCAACACTTAAATAGAAGCCAATTACTAATTTATCATAGACTGATTTCATGATATCAGTAGTATAATATGTATCGGAACGGGACTATGCTTAAGTACTGTTTATTACTCAATCGATATGCAGCCAATCAGAGGCCTCCATTTGGTCACGTGACCGGAAGTGACCTACTTAGGGGATTAGTGGTGACGTCACATGACCTAGTTAGCCAATCAGACGTCACGTGACCTAGTTAGCCAATCAGAGGCCGCCATTTGGTCACATGACCGGTAAGTGACGTCATATGACCTACTTATGGACGGGAAGTGACGTCATATGACCTACTTAGGGGACCGGAAGTGACGTCATATGACCTAATTTAGGATCACGTGACCGGAAGTGACCTGATGAGTCACGTGACCGGAAGTGACGTCACATGACCTAATGGACAACCGGAAGTAACGTCATGTGACCTCATTGAGGATCACGTGACCGGAAGTGACCTGATTGATCACGTGACCGGAAGTGACGTCACGCGACTTAATGAAGAGATTAGCGTCTTTAAGGGGTCACGCGCTTTAAAATGTTACATATTTTTTTTTTGGAGGAGGCGAGTCTCTTATTTTTTTTGGTAAACCAATAAAAAACACAACAATATAAGTTTGTTTTTTCATTTTATTTTTTAGTAGCGACTGGAAGTGACTTATTGAACTAGGTAGAAGTGTTCTTTAGAGTGTATAAGGGGGGAGGGGAGGGGGGGAGGGGGGGAGGGGGGGAGGGGGGCCCTTTAAGATGCATGGGGAGGGGGGCACTTTTAGGATGCATGGGGTGGGTGGGGGGGAGGGGAGGGGAGGGGGGAGGGGGGCACTCTAGGGGGGTGGGGGGGGCACTCTAAGGGGAGTTTGTCTCTTTTAAGAAAAAAAGAAAGAAAAGAATTTAATCAAGAGACACACTTCTTCCTCTTGAGAGGAAGAAGTGTGTCTCTTAATTTTTTTGTTTAGGAAGTGATGGTCTTTAGGATCACGTGACCGGAAGTGACCTGATGAGTCACGTGACTAGAAGTGACGACGTCACATGCCCTAATGAGGAGATCAGCAGCGACCGGCGGCGGCGGCAGTGGCGGCGGCGGTGGTGCTGGTGGTGGTGGTAGTAGACGTTACTGTGGTCAGAGGTGATATGGTTTTTTTTCCAACAGAAATCAGAGCTTTTATACAGAGGGAGTTTAATCCTATTTCCAACAGCACCCCAGCTGTCTAGCAGCCGCTCCGCTCCTTAAGAGCTTCTTAAGAGCTTAGATGACGAGGAGTATGTCATCGCCATCTGTGGAGGCCAGCTGAAAATGTCATTTTTTCCTTATCCATAGCCTTACCTCCTACCCCCTACCTGAGGACGACTCTCTCTCCCTTTGGCATTCATTGTAACAAACGTCAGAGGTCAGGTGAAAATCGGATTTTCATGCACAGCCTTAGTCAGCTGTCATCCCTATCGAACTAGCCGGCCACCGCCGGCCGGTCTACTCACCACGACAGGAGGCGGTGATTTTTTTTTGTTTTACACTTAAGTCGCTCACCACATGCACACGACTCTACTCACAGACAGACACACCCGTCTTAGGGGGTCCTGCTTCACGCCACACGCCTCCTGTAGTTTTTTTGTATACACACTCTAAGCTCATGACTGCTTAATCCTTTATACAGCTAATGCGCTTTGAATTAGCACAGTCGGTACACTGCCCGCTCATGTCAGTCGATCTCTCAAAAAGGGGGGAAAGGGATCCAGCTGAAAACGTCATGCATTATGTCTTTTGTTTCTCTTTGTGAATGTCCGCCGGTCAGCCGGCGGCAGCAACCGCTTAATCCTTTATACAGCTAACGCGCATTGAATTGCTGAACAGGGCAGTAAGTAGCTTAGCTCATGTCAGTCGATCTCTCAAAAGGGGGGAAAGGGATCCAGCTGAAAACGTCATGCCTTATGTCTTTTGTTTCTCTTTGTGAATGGCCACCGGTCAGCCGGCGGCAGCTGAACAGGGCAGTAAGTAGCTTAGCTCTAGAAGCGAGAAGGCGTATATAAGGAGGCTGGAAACACCCATTCACTCACTCAGTCTTTTGCTGCTCTCTACAGTCACCACCATGAGCTCGTTTAGCGTCAGCGTCTCCTCTTGCTACTGAAGATGAGACTACCGCCGCAACAGCTTGGTCTTATCATCCTCCCGCTGTAGCGAGCGCTCGCAGCAGTAGCAGTAGTGGTAGTAGTAGTAGTAGTAGTAGTAGTAGTGGTAGTAGTAGCAGTACTACTGGTAGTAGTCGTCGTGGTAGCGACGTTGTTACACTTGCGACAGTTGTTGCTGCTAAGCGCGCTGCCGCTGCTACTGCTGCGCCTGCTGCGGCTGCTGCTGCTGCTGCTCGTGCTGCTGCTGCTGGTGCTGGTGATCCTCGTGCTGCTGGTGCTGCTGCTGCTGCTGCTGCTGCTGCTGCTGCGCCTGCTACTGCTGTGCCTGCTACTGCTGCGCCTGCTGAGGCTGCTGCGCCTGCTGCTGCTGCGCCTGCTACTGCTGCGCCTGCTGAGGCTGCTGCGCCTGCTACTGCTGCGCCTGCTGCTGCTCCTGCTGCACCTCTTGCTGCGACTGCCGCTACTACTACTGACGACAACTCTCCTGGCACAGCGCAGTACTGGCAACCAGGTTTTTACCTGCCCACTACTGTTGCTGATTTTGATGGACCGCAGCACGTTGCACAGCTCCTCTCCACCACTACATCAACCGACGCCATCGACGCCGCTCGCGCTGAGACTTACAGCTATTCGGACACTCAGCCCCAGCAGCGCGTAGTAGACATATATGCCCTAAAGCAAGAAGAAGAAGAGGAGAAGGAGAAGGAGGAGGAGCAGCAACAGGGTGAGACAGAGAACGACGCTGACGACGAGGCGTACGACGAACCCGAAGGGCTACGGGTGGACGGTACGTTTTTCGACCTCACTTCCACTGGTAGCGCGTCCGGTCCGTGGCGACTGCCCTCACCACCACCTTACGAGGGCGGCGGCGCTTCATCTTCTACCGCTACACTCAGCACTGACGGCGTGTGGCTGCCCTGTTCCAACAACGAGTCGTCGGATACCAGCGCAGACGCTGCTCCTGTTATTGGTTCTGCTGCAGTAGTACCTGTATCATCATACTTCAAAGGAGAGCCGTTAGGATACTTGCCAGACGCTATGCTACTGAAAATAAGTATTAAGTTGCCGACATCAGATTACATACGGTTAGGTTCATACCTTAAAGTGAACTTGAAGGACATGGGATATCTCAGTTGTGAGAGAAGTGTCATAACTCAAGCTAGAGAAATGTTCACTACTTGGTACCAGAAAAGTTGTACTACTAGGTGGAAGGAACTAGCAACCGCCTTGGAAGAATCTTACCGTATGGACCTCATCAAATTCTCACGTGAGTACATGGACAAGCATGACATGTGGGATGGCTTAGAGAATGGAGACATGGAGTGGAAAGTGCAGAAATATTTCTCTCTTTTAGCTGAGCTCTGCCCTAGAGACTGGAAGACCATAGGGATCTACTTAGGGTTGACTTCTCATGAAGTAGCTTTCATCTCTCAACCTGTGCCTTCTGACAGGACTGTGAAGAACCCTGTCTATGAAGTGCTGAGCGCTTGGAAGTACAACGAGACGTCTGAGCCTATGGCTCTGATGAAAGTGTTGCAAGACGACATGGGTCGCAGCGACGTCGCAATGTATGTTAAAGGGTTGTATGCAGCTGTACCCAAAGACATAAAAGTGAGCTGTGTCACTCCAGTGTTGACCACTCTCGTCTGATCACTGCAGTAAGATGGACGTCTCTAGCACTGTGGAATCTGTTGAATTCGATCCTAGACTAGTCACCTTTCACTATGCTAATAGCAGGACCTACATCGTGTGGTAAGAGTCGTCTAGTATTCAAAGTGATAAATAACGTTTATTTTTTTAAAAATAATTGGTAACTAAGTGAAAACACAAAAAACAAAAAAAACATGACGCAGTACGTCTGCGAAAAGTGTTTCAAAATTTTTAAAAGACCGTACAATCACGACAGACACATAGAAAAATGTAGAGTAATACCTAAGTTTTGCCCTCTATGCGGCGAAGGCGATTACAGAAAGATCACCTGTCGACGCGAATCTCTGGACGGGGTGACTATCCCTCCGCGTATATGTGCTGTACCGAACGGTGAGGAAACGTTCACGGCGAATTGGCCTGCAATACGAACGGGTGTCAGGATGCACGGGACTCGCGTGAGTGTAACAAACGTCAGACTACCAACCGGCGAGTTGAGTGACGCTGTAGATACTATGCGTCGCATTCACTTCACGCAAAGATTCAGATACAAAGTGGGTTTCTCGGTAGGCTTACTCTTACAACACAGAGAAGACAAGAGCAAACTGCGCTACTTTCACGCCTCCCAGAACAACGCAACTCTCATACAACCGCTCCCTACTATAACTAATTCAGAAACTTTGGAAGAGCTCCTCTCGAAGATGGAAAACACCATCGCTTGCGAGGAAGTACGGAAACTTTGTGACGCTGACACCAAGTGGCGCGTTCTTTTTCCTACCAATTTGAACATTTGCGTTTACATGGGACCGGGGGAATTTCCCATAGGCGGTAGGATCAGTCAGGCCGGTCGAGTTGGAAAGAGAAGCGGTGTGTTAGATTTTCCCAACAAGGACAACCTCTGCGTCTTCCGCTGCATTTCCTTTCACTTATACAACACCAGCAAGCGCGCTTCAGATTTGTTACGTCAGTTCTGTCCCGCTGCCACACCTGAAACCTTTCCGGGTTTGAACATCCGCGACTTACCCGCGTTAGAGAACTTGTTTGACATACAAATAGCTGTTTACACCGCGACGCGTCAGGTGCTGGGGCGGAAGTTGAGAAGACGCGTTACTCTGATCAGACCGCCTTCCAGAACTCTGGCCGCCCAAGGTAAAGTCAACCTACACCTGACGGCGAAAGACGGTTTGCACGTCTCTCTGGTCACGGACTTCAACGCGTACGCGGGCATATACGAATGTTGCAAGTGTAAGGCGGCGTTCACCACCGAGTTCTTGCTGAAGAGACACAGGAACCAGCTTTCCTCTTGCCGACAAGTCAAGTTGCGCTACGTAGGTGGCATCTACCAAAATTCGAAAAAGATTTTCGAAGCGCTAGCAGACTTCTCCTTTTTTCCTCCCGACGGACATTCCGGAATCTACCCTTACAAGATCACCTTCGATTTCGAGGCTTTCTTCAAACCGTGCAGAGAACCGTCGACCGAACACGTGTCCCTGCTGTGGGATCACGTCCCTTTGTCAGCTAGCGTCGCATCCGACTTTCCAGGGTGGGAGGGGTCGGTCTGCTTCGTCAGAGAATCCGACGCAGATTCCGACCCCTTGTTGGACCGAGTTTTATATCACATAAACGAGAACGCCAAAGTCATCGGGGAAGCTGTGCTAGAACTTTACCGACCGACGTTAGCGAAGTTAGATGCGGCGATAGGTGAAGCTCTCCTGCTGGAGGAGGCGGTATTCACCCCTTCTCCAGGCGGCTTCGCTGCGGCTCACACCAGACACCCGTTAGTTCAACTGAAGAAGCGGCTTCTGAGATACATCCGTCAAGCTCCAGTCGTGGGCTTCAACTCGGGGCGTTACGACTTGAACCTGATCAAAATACGCCTTCACTCGTTCTTTGCCTCCGGAGACCGAAGAAACCAAGAATTCAGTGTCATAAAGAGAAGCAATCAATACTTGGCGGTTTACACACAGCACACGGTTTTCTTGGACGTAGTCAACTATTTGGCACCCGGTTACAACTACGCGAATAATTTGCGAGCTTTCACCAGAAACGAAGAGAAAGGTCACTTTCCTTACGAATGGATGACGTCTACCAGGAAACTGGGAAACAGAACACTGCCACCAAGATCGGCTTTTGACAGCGAACTGACAGGCGTCAAAATGTCCGAATCCGACTACGCCGCATGTCAGAAAATTTAGTCCGACGAGAAGATGCAAAATATGAGAGATTACTTGATCCACTACAACAACAAAGACGTCAAACCTTCCATAGAGGCTCTGAAAAATCACGCTAAATTTTTCCAAGATCGCGGCATTGACATGTTGAAAGACGGGATCTCTCTCGCCAGTTTGACTTTACGGTTCCTCTTCCAAAACCTAGAAGCCGCGTTCACAACGTTCCCCCCGTTCGACGCCGTCCTCCACGCTCTGATCAAAGAAAATCTAGTCGGTGGTCCTTCCATCATCTTCCATAGATTTCACGAGAAGGGCACCACGCGGATAAGGGAGCACAAGTACGGCGAAGAAGCGAGAACGTGTCAGCACATCCTAGGCCTAGACGCTAACTCTCTGTACTTGCGCTGCATGAGCGAAGCGCACTGCACGGGCTATTACGCGGTGAGACGACCTGAAACCGAGTTCAAGCCCGAAATTAGGCAAAGAAACTCTCACAGCGCTTTGGAGTGGTTACGCTTCGTAGAGCACGACCGCGACGTGAAACTGCGCCACGCTTTCAACGGCGGCGAGATGGATCTAGGCTGTCGAAGAATTCGCGTCGACGGGTTTCACGCGGCCTCTAATACGGTTTTCCAGTTTCACGGGTGTTTGTTCCACGCTCACGAGTGCATACCGTCGCACCGATATCAGTGCGCTTCACTGAGGGAGGAGAGACGCGACAGAACGGCTAGAGTAAGCGCTTACTTGAAAGCGCTAGGTTACAAGCTGGTCGTCGTGTGGGAGTGCGAATGGAGAGAGATGAAGCAGCGAGATGAACGGGTTTAGACCTCCCAACAACACTGGAAGGTTGACGCTTTGAAAGTGTCTCGAAACGCTATGAGCGAGAGCGACATCCTTTCCGCTGTCAAAGACGGGAAAATGTTCGGTTAGTTCAAGTGGACATCACTACGCCGCCTCACCTACGAGACTACTTCGAAGAAATGACCCCCGTTTTCAAGAACGTATCTGTTTCAAAATCAGACATAGGACCTTACATGTCAGACTTTGCGCAGGAAGAAAAGCTGTTGAACACGCCTCAGAGATGTCTGATATGGAGTTACCACGGAAAAAATATTCTTTTGGGAACGCCACTTCTCAAGTGGTATTTAGAGCTCGGTTTGATAGTCACCAAAGTACAGCTGGTCGTAGAATACCTACCTAAACGCTCCTTTGCCGGTTTCGCGGACGAAGTAACGGCAGCGCGAAGACGTGGCAACGTGAACGAGAACGAGAAAATTCTGTCAAACTGTTACAAGTTAATGGGAAACGTCACGTACGGTAAAATAATCTGCAAGAAAGAAAAACACACGGCGGTGAGATACACTGACAGTCGGAAGTTCGAACTATTGGCCAATTCGTGGCGCTTCAAAAAGGCGTCCGAGTTGAGTTCTGATCTGTTTGAAGTCGAACTACAACCGAAAACAGTCAAGAACAATCTCCCTTTTCAAATAGGGTTCATGGTATACCAGTACGCGAAGTTGAAAATGTCAAATGGACACCGACAGTCTTTACATGGCTCTCAGTGGTGACACGTTGGATGACCTAGTCAAACCTCACCTGAGAGAGACGTACTTCAGAGAGAAACGAAAGTGGATTCCGACAGCGGTGTGCGACGATCACTTAGAGCTTTTCGTGAAGATAAAAACGGAAAGAGTGCGAGAATGGTGTCCGCCGCCCGGCGGATGTTGTGAGAGACGTTACCTTCACGATCTGAGAACTTCGGGGGCTTATGAAATCGGAGTGGGAAGGTGACGGGATCCTAAGTCTCAACCCTAAGACTTACATTTGCTACGATCGAGTCAGCGGCACCGGTGAAAGAAAATCCAAAAAATGGAGTGCAAAAGGTGTACAGAAGAAACAAAACCCTAAAGAACCAGACGACTTCTTGGATGTTCTTCGCAAACGAAAAACTCTCCTTGCGGTAAATAGAAATTTCAAAGTGGTACGAAACAAAATGTTCACTTACACCATAGAGAAAGATGGCGTGCGCTACTTGTATTATAAGCGTCGCGTGCATTCTGACGGTGTGACAACGAGTCCTTTAAAAATATGAAAAAAAAAAGAAGTGTGTTATTGATTGATTGAGCGCATCTTTTCAAAAATAGAGTGTTTATTAGAATTGAAAAAAAGAAAATAAAAAAAAGAAAATAAAATTATTGTTGTGTTTTATTTTCATACGTCTTCTTTTATTAGTAAGTAAAAAAAGTATTATAACAATTAACTCGTGTGTCCTCTTAAAGTGTCACTTCCTCCGGTCGCTGCTGATCTTCTAATTAGGGCATGTGACGTCGTCACTTCTAGTCACGTGACTCATCAGGTCACTTCCGGTCACGTGATCCTAAAGACCATCACTTCCTAAACAAAAAAAATTAAGAGACACACTTCTTCATGACCCAGCCAAGCAGAGGCCTCCATTTGACCGGAAGTGACCCCCTCATTTGCATAATGGGTCACTTCCGGTGTACCAGCCAATCAGAGGCCTCCATTTGACCGGAAGTGTCCCATTATGCAAATGAGGGGGTCACTTCCGGTCAAATGGAGGCCTCTGATTGGCTGCGTCATGACCTTGTCCTCTAACTAGGTCAAGGTCAGGTGACGTCACTTCCGGTATGCCCTTATATGGGCATGTCAAGGTCAGGTGACGTCACTTCCGGTATGCCCTTATATGGGCATGTGACGTCACTTCCGGTCAAATGGAGGCCTCTGATTGGCTGCGTCATGACCTTGACCTCTAACTAGGTCAAGGTCACGTGACGTCACTTCCGGTATGCCCTTATATGGGCATGTGACGTCACTTCCGGTCAAATGGAGGCTTCTGATTGGCTGCATGTCGATTGAGTAATAAACAGTACTTAAGCATAGTCCCGTTCCGATACATTATATACTACTGATATCATATATCTCTATGACACCATGTTACATTGAAAGCATTAGAAGGAGAAGTTGTGTTGAAAGAAGACCAAATTACTTGTTGTATCCATACTCATTGTGAATAGTTTTGACTGCATTTAAATCTGACAAACTCTGCAACATATCTTTTCCTATTCTGGTATGGTACATTGCTGTTTAATGAGCATTTGGCAAGAGTTTAAACATAAACACAATTAAATAATACTAAATCTTTGTTCTTGTTCCATAAAGTTACCTTGAGAATGTTGTCCCCATTTCGATTGCGATAACTGTAGACACATCTGAATTGGAAAGAATTGCAGATTAGGTTATGTCATCCATTCCCCATTTATTCAAGATCAGATTGCATCACACATTGTACACTATGAAATTATCCTCCACTCATCTAGTCTAAAATCCTTAAGTGTCATGATGCATGAATACCGACCTGACAAGTGGAATCACCAGGGCTGCATTCATGCTGATCTGATACACCCCAGAGGGGTTGGTACATGAATGCAGCCATGATGAGTAGCCTACACTCACCATGCAAGCCTGCATTCATGCAACATAGGGAACACCACATAAAGGTATCATAAAACATGTTTACTGACTTTGGCATTGTGTTCCTGTGTATCCAATAGGACATGTACAATGGTAGACGATGACGCCATCATGACAAGTTCCTCCATGTTGACAAGGGGCTGAGAAACAGTCATCAATATCATCTATATCAACAAAGAACAAAGATTAATTGCAATTGGCCAACTATTTAACAATTCCAAAAGACAAGGGTGAGACAGGTCATCACCTCAAACAAATTGTTTTGGATGGTATGTTGGCTATCATCCCCAAGGTTCTCATCCCCAAGCAGTGAAAAATATGACTAGAGCATTTATCATTTGATTTCATTTTTTACTCAAGGCTTGAATACATGGGGAAATTTTTCACAATCAATTTTCATATTTTAGTGATTCAAAGTTCATTGATCAAAAATGGTTGTTATAATACAAGCTATTCCTAGCTGACTGCATTACTGACATCATAAGCTTTGATTTAATACCAAACTTGCCAATATTTCTCCAATTTGCCCTGCCCTGCCCTGCCCTACCCTACCCTACCCTACCCTACTCTACCCTACCCTACCTTACCCTACCCTACCCTGCCCTAACCTGCCCTCCCCTTCCCTACCCTTCCCTACCTTATGCTACCCTGCCCTACCCTGCTCTGGCCTACCCTGCCTTACCCTGCCTCACCCTGCCTTACTCTGCCCTACCATGCCTTATCCTACCCTGCCCAACCCTATACTGCACTACCATGCCCTACCCTATCCTGCTCTACCCTGCCCTATTCTGCCCTGCCCTGCCCTGCCCTGCCCTTCCCTGCCCTGCCCTTCCCTTCCCTACCCTACCCTACCCTACCCTACCCTACCCTACCCTGCCCTACCCTGCCCTGCCCTACCCTACCCTGCTCTGGCCTACCCTGCTTTACCCTGCCTCACCCTGCCTTACCCTGCCTTACCCTGCCCTACCATGCCTTATCCTACCCTGCCCAACCCTATACTGCACTACCATGCCCTACCCTATCCTGCTCTACCCTGCCCTATCCTGCCCTATCCTGCACTACAATGCCCTACTCTACCCTATCCTGCCCTACCCTTCCATTTTCTGCCCTATCCTGCCATACCCTACCCTACCCTACCCTACCCTACCTTCCCCAACCCTACCCTACCCTACCCTACCCTACCCTGCTCTACCCTGCCCTGACCTGCCCTACCCTGTACTACCCTACCTTACCAAGCCCTACCCTGCCCTGCCCGGCCCTGCCCTGCCCTGCCCTGTCCAGCCCTGCCCTGCCCTTCCTTACCCTACCCTACCCAACCCTTCCCTACCCTACCCTACCTTACCTTACCCTACCCTGCCCTACCCTGCCCTACCCTACCCTTCCCTACCTTGTGCAACCCTGCCCTACCCTGCTCTGGCCTACCCTGCCTTACCCTGCCTCACCCTGCCTTACCCTGCCTTATCCTGCCCTACCATGCCTTAGCCTACCCTGCCCAACCCTATACTGCACTACCATGCCCTACCCTATCCTGCTCTACCCTGCCCTATCCTGCCCTATCCTGCACTTCAATGCCCTACCCTACCCGATCCTGCCCTACCCTTCCCTTTCCTGCCCTATCCTGCCATACCCTACCCTACCCTACCCTACCTTCCCCAACCCTACCCTACCCTACCCTACCCTACCCTACCCTACCCTACCCTACCCTACCCTACCCTACCCTACCCTACCCTAGCCTGCTCTACCCTGCCCTGCCCTGCACTACCCTGTACTACCCTACTGTCCTACCCTGTAATGTTCTATCCTGCCCTACCCTGCCCTACCCTACCTGCTCAGTTCTGTTCTTCCCCTGGCCACACTTCATTCTATGACCTACCTCTTACCTTCTCACACACTCCCCCCCCCCCCCCTATAGTCCAAGATTTTTAGACTTTAAGGTTAAACAAAATCGGAACAAGCCAATTTTTGGACAGAAGATGCCCAGAAGGGTACTGAACCACATACTAAAAGTCCCCGGGCATCCTCCTTGTGCTCGCTCGGAAATTCAAGATGGCGTCCAGGATGGGTAATATGCACTATTTCCCTCATTTCTTTTCTATTTTGACTTTACATTGGTCAATTTGAAGTTTACCTAGCCCCCCAAATTCAATTTCAAGTTTTCAATGGTGTTATCCTTTTGTTGCTAGGGCTGGTGGTTGCCTAGCAACAGGTATTTCCTATTGGATTTCCCTAGAAACTAGGCCAATTAACAGTCAGAAAGGTATTGTACCCATACTTACTGCTTCTAAAGTGACCCCAATGGAGCAACGATGATATAAGTGATTAACTGATTTACTATGGTCCATTGTTACCTAGCAACAGCAGATACTTACCTAGCAACCACATTGAAAGAGTGTATTTAGCTCTTTGGAAAATACTTTGGCTTTAAAAAGGGCCATCTGAACATCACCTACCCCCACGATCCATTGGAAGCTTCATTGATGGTTACATTTTTGTGTCGCTAAGGCAAGTGGTTGTCTAGCAACATACATTCTATATTATACTCCTAACCTAGAAACCAGTCAAATTATCAATCAGATATATTCATCTACCAATGCCTCAACCCCACGACATGTAAAGGAGGGTACTGAAATACATACTAAAAGTCCCGGGAAATCCTCCTTGTGCTCATTCCGGAATTCAAGATGGCGTCCAGGATGGGCAATATGCACTATTTCCTTAATTTTTTTCTATCTTGACTTTCCATAGGCCAATTTGAAGTTTACACAGGCCCCCTAATCCAATTTCAAGCTTTTCCATGGTCTTCTCCTTTTGTTGCAAAGGCTGGTGATTGCCTAGCAACAGCTATTTCGTATTGGATTTCCCTAGAAACTAACTAGGGCAATTAACCGTCCGAAAGGTAATGTACCCATACTAACTGCATCTCAAGTGATCCCAATGGAGCAAGGATGATATGTATGTGTTGCTATGGTTCATGGTTGCCTATCAACAGAAGATATTTACCTATTTACTCTAGCAACCTAGAGTGTTCATGCCTCTAAAATAGAATTTGGCTTTAAAAAGGGTAATGGTAGGATCACCTACCACCACAAACTATTGGAAACCTTTTGGGTGGTGTCATTATTGTGTTGCTGAGGTAAGTTGCCTGGCAACACATTCTATATTGTTATCAATGAGAGGCATACTTCTACTACAACTACTACATATAAATGGACCTCAGATGAAGTGGGATAATGAAATGTGTTGGTATGGTGTGAAGTTGCCTAGCAACATCAGATATCTACCTCTCAACCAATGTATTATAAAATCAAAGTATTTTCCAAAGAGCCAAAATACACTCTTTCCAAGTGGTTGCTAGGTAAGTACCTGCTGTTGCTAAGCAACCATTGACTACAACAAATCATTAATATCACCCTTGCTCCATTGGTGTCACTTTAGATGCAGTAAGTAGGGAATATGAATATGAAATGCCTGTTGCTAGGGAACCACCAGCCCTAGCAAGAAAAGGTCAAGACCATGGTAAAGCTTGAAATTGGTTTAGGGGGCTAGGTAAACATCAAAATGGCCTACGGAAAGTCAAAATACAAAAAATAGTGCATATTGCCCTTCCTGGACGCCATCTTGAATTCCGGAAGATTTCCTTGGACTTTTAGTGTGTGTTTCAGTAGCCTCCTGGGGATATTTTGGGGGTTGGGATATTGAAAGATAGATATCTAGATAAATATTTCTGGTTTCTAGGTTAGAATTTTAATATAGAGTGTATGTTGCTAGGCAACCACTTTCCTTGACAACACAATAATATCACCATCAATGAAGCTTCCGATGGATTGTTGGGTTAGGTGATCTTCAGATGGCCTTTTGTGAAGCCAAAGTATTTTCCAAAGAGCTAAATACACTCTTTCCAGGTGGTTGCTAGGTAAGTATTTGCTGTTGCTAGGTAACAATGGACCATAGCAAATCAGTCATATCATCGTTGCTCCATTGGGGTCACTTTAGAAGCAGTAAGTATGGGTACAATACTTTTCTGACTGTTAATTGCCCTAGTTTCTAGGGAAATCCAATAGGAAATACCTGTTGCTAGGCAACCACCAGCCCTAGCAACACAAGGATAAGACCATTGAAAAGCTTAAAATTGGTTTAGGGGGGCTAGGTAAACTTCAAATTGGCCTATGGAAAGCCAAATGAGGGAAATAGTGCATATTGCCCATCCTTGACGCCATCTTGAATTTCCGAGCGAGCACAAGGAGGATGTCCGAGGACTTTTAGTATGTGGTTCAGTACCCTTCTGGGCATCTTCTGTCCAAAAATTGGCTTGTTCCGATTTTGTTTAACCTTAGGTCCTATTTTGAGCTAAAAATCTTGGACTACTACCCCCAGACGTACCTATCATGGCGTGTTGTTGGAGGGAGGCCAGGAGGAGCCCACTGAGTACACCCAGCAGGCAGCAGGCAGTACCTCCTACAGTGTACAGCACCACCCCCATCTTATACTGCAGTATATAGCTACATGTATATGATGGTATTCCTGATGGTGTTGTTGTTGTTGTTGTTGCTGTTGGTGTCGCTGCTGTTGTTGGTGATATAATTGTCCTAGTTGCAGTTTTTGTTGCAGTGGTTATTCCTGATCTTGTTGCTGTTACTGTTTATGTTGCTCCTCCTCTACCCATGTTGGTGCTGTATGTGTTGTTACTACAAGTAGTGCTGCTATATTAGAGACCTATAATGTGCTATATGTAGGTAGTTTACCTCTATAAGTCTACAGTTATATCTAAGAGCACACCCCCCATGTCTCAGTGCCGAGTGGTGGTGTACTGGAGTAGTACACCCAATACTGCAGTCACGGTCCACTGCTCCTTACATATAACAACTGCTTACAAGTATAAATCATGTATCTGTATGGGGTGCCAACGTGTGCAAAACATAGCATTAATTCTCCTCTCAATCCTCTGTTGAGAAGCAAGCAAATTTAAAGATAATGCATTTAAAGAGGTTCTCTAGTTTAGTGACAAGCCCATGGATGCAATCGGTCTACTCTCATTGGCCCATTCTATGAAAATGAATCATAATTTTTTCACTTGGGATCAGAATGATGAGGGCAGAGAGTACAAGCACAATCCCAGCACCTGAAGGGGCTGTTTCTTTTAAAAATGGGACACAATGTCTCTGTTTACTTGAAATCCCCAGAAAAGAAGCTCAGAAGGGACTTTTACACCACAGAACCAGCATACCTCCTTTAATTCCTTGTCGCCTATAACATATTTTGAGGATCAACAACATTTAGGAGAATGATACCTTCTGTAGATATGGTAGGATTAGCAAGTGATAATTCAGCATGCCCAGATGAATATAGCTGGATACTGTATATGTATATTTTCTCAATTGACTACAAAGTGCACTTTTACATGTATCTAAATTCTTGGATTTTGCGGTATAGTAGTTACATGTCTATACTGAATAAATATTCGCTCTGTACATATTTTTGTGATTTTAAAATCCATAAAAATTGCGAAAATATGTACAGCACAAAATAAAGTATGTTTACAGTTGTTGTTTCTAGTTGAAGTTCAATATATTTTATTGAGTACATCCATAAACATGTTGTTCTCAACAATGGGCTGACCAATCCTCGTTGACAAATATATACGTTTTCATGTACATAGTTATTACTTTTATATCAAGTTATGAATATAGTATTATAAATATACAACTGTTCATCTGTATAGCACTATCTCATGTCATATCAAGTGGCAGTTTTGTCCGTAAAGGTCTGTGTTGATATTGTTGGCAAACAAGACAGGCCTAGCTTCAAGATAACAGTAAAGTAGATTACTACAATCACATTTATTTTGTATTGATAAATAAATAAATACCATTATCATATTTGAAGGCACCTGTCTAAGCATAGTATAGAGCAGTACAACCTATATAAGGAGGATGATCTATATAATATAAGTGTGTCAGCTCAGTGAATGAAATGATTTACATGCAGGAATAAGGCACCTGTGAGGATATACATGTACATGTACTATTTCACATGTAGAACTAGACTTGCTCTGTATTTAAACACCAATGTCACAGGAGGGGGGGGGTAGCATGTGATGTTGGCAAGTCTATATATCTGATTAATGGGCCCAATAATGCCCCATTATTTGTTTATAAATATACGACAGCTGAAGACTGTGCACACATCTAATATGACTTACATAAGCCTAAGGATCTAGGCCATACACCTGCTGCTGGGCTGTGATTGGTCAATAGGTCATGTGACTGCCAGAATTGGGGGCTGGGGAGCCAGTGTCTCGTTCACTCAGCCCCACACATCAGCCGCAGCACACGCACCACCTTCGTCTCAACATGAACTTGATAATTATTATTTCATGTTATGCTTATAAACTGCTGTAACCTACAAATTAAGAAAGAAGCTAATGATTTCAGGCGATTTACAATCTTCTGGCATGCAAGTGCTTCAATGCGATTTGTATATAGATGTCAGACCTTCATAGTGTAGCTACTCTAATGATTACCTGAACTACACTTTATCATTTGTTTGCTTTAGTTCAAAGTTCATGACAGAGGATGTAGCGCTTCAATACCGCTGGTCCTGGGAGAGTTCTTATCACTGATGGGGAGAGGGACACCAGACTCTCACGCAGACAGACACGACAGTACCACTGCAGTGTGTGTGGCTGGTTCAGAAACTGCAGCATGTTTGAGATCATCTTGAAAGTCTGTTCTAATTTTGCCAAGCGTGAGTATGTACTACCTCTCACCTCATCTGGATAGACATCCAAGGTTTCATCACTGAACTCCCTCAGATGTGCCATTTGCTGCTTCCTGTCCATGGAAAAGCACTTCTTCTGGGGCTGCTCAGTTTGTCCCTCTTCATGCAGCATACCATTGTATATATTCTTTATAGCCTCCATGAAGTCAAAGTCATAATAAAGATGTTTAGACTCTATTTGAAGAAGACAATCTTGGATAACCCTCTCCATCTCCCCTAGGTGTACCTTAAGATTGTCTGAGTGCTTAACACCAACCTGAAGCAGAACCTCCAACATGGGCAGGTGATATTGTTGAATACGATAGAAATCAATCCAGCCATCATCATACGGACCATAATAATGGAGAACATGGTATAGTGAGGGAGTACGGCAGGCCCCATGTCTGATCAACCATCTTGTGGTATTCACTGAACTGCTGTCCTTTAATGTATGGGATTGGAAAACTCCCGGGTACACTGAGTCAATAGAAACACCATGTGTAAACAGAACATCCAGCAGTTTTGGGAAGAACCATCTCTCATAGAGAAACTCTTGCAGCAAACCTTGCAGTTGCCTATCCCAATCTGTGCATGCTACTCTGCTGTTATTCAGGAGCTCATTAACAATCTCAGTGTTTAGTTTTAGCTTTTCCTCTGTTAGTGCATGCGTTTGATTAAGACTTACTAATACATAGTCAAAACACCTAGTTTTTAAGTCAAGTCGATATTGCAATAAAAGTTTCACCATTTCTAGGTCATCCATATAAATTGCCGTGGCCATTGGTGTATGCATAAGAGATTGGAGGCCCTGGTTGGTATCTAAATGCAGATGGTGACAACCTGAACCATGAGACAGAAACACACATTGACAGCTGATGTTGCAGTCAGCGCCTGCATCAAGAAGTAACCTCACCCCTTCATGCCACCCGTGGTACACCGCATGGTGAAGTGCCGTCATCCGTACCCTACCCTTCCCAAATACAACAATACGCAGACTCTCATTCACATCCCAGCCATGCTCCAGAAGCTGGACCAAAGAGTCAGCTTGACGCTTGGACACTATGTTACGAATTTCATCACATCTCTTAAAGAAAGTTTTGTCACTGGTTCCACTCCAGGTGTTTGAGCCAGGGGCTGGCTGAAGGTTTGTAGGCTCTTGGTAGTTATCATCAAAACATGGACGAAGACACATGCAGCACACTATGTCGCAAAAATACATGATCTAAGAGCTCTTCACTACGCCGTTGTCAATAGACTTCAGAACACTTCAGTAAGAATATATTTTGTACTGCGCTGCATGAAAATAATAATCTATAATACAGGGTTTTACACATGTATGATACAAGCCTGCCTCCATACAGGGGAGTTCTATGAATGGTAAAATACTACTTCAACATAGGAGAGTTCTAAATATGATACATATGATACAATCCTGCCTCAGTTCAGGACAGTTCTATGTACGGTACAATCCAGCCTCCACATAGAAGATTTCTATGTTCACATATGGTGAATTACTGCTTCCACACAAGAGAGTCCTCCAAAAGGAGTTGCAATCCTGCCTCCACAGTGGAGTGGTCAATGTCTGGTGAGATCCTGCTGTATGGTATGGTACATGGACCCACATTGCCCTTAGTTAGCACAATGGGCAGAGAGTTAGTAGCTCAACTTGATTCCTGAGGATATACTGATCCCATGATGTCCCTAAACACTGGTATAGCCTATATACATATTGTGTAGCGCTGATATTGTATCAGTGTGAGGTATGTCAAATGGTAGCCCTGCCCTGTTCTCCTAGTGGTCCGTCAAGATGTGGGGTAGCAGGAAGTGTCCCAGCATGCAGTGCTGCTCCAGGCTGTGGGAGCTACAAGAGCAGCTCCTCACCGTTGCCAGGTTACCTGACCTACTTCTGCTTCTCACTCCATTCTGTCCCTAGAGGTGGCACAAAGATGTATGCATTAGTTCAATTCCTATTCTGTCAATTTCCTATAGTGTCTCTGAACATCTGTATAGCCTACATATGGTTTTAAATGGTGTATACATTGATAGAATTTGGTGGTTGACTGGTCCTCGAGTTGATATCAGCTGTTTTTCGGGGGACCTCGAGAGGCCCTGCAGGGAACTCGAGAGGTGCTGTGAAAAACAGCCCCTCAGTCCCTTGGGTCCAATACCAAGTATTAAAAGTTTGTAACGTAACTTTCATTCATGCTGCAGCCCCGTTTTTACAACATTGACAACATAGTAAACATACTTGACAACATCAAATATCACTAGACAACATCAAATATCGATCTGATATTTCATGCCTTGATATTTGTGTCAAATCCCACCTCGAGTGGGATAAATATATATATATATATATATATATATATATATATATATATATATATATATATATAACCTTAGCACAACCAAAACGTTCTGATGCGTGTAGTAAAAAGTGGCTTCCAGATGCCAGTGCTTTGTGTCAGGGGTCCCCCAGAACGTAGTGATGTGGGGAGCAAAATGGGCCCTCCAAAGGCCAGTGTTTTGTGTAGGGGGACCCCCAGAACGTACTGATGTGGGGAGTAAAAGGGGCCCTCCAGATGCCAGGATTCTGGAGGTGAGGTAGTCCCAGATGCCAGGGATTTCTGCATTTTATCAGTACTTTGATAGTGAATATTACCATGAAAAGGATAACTTAGGAATATATTGGTAAGATATTCTAAAATGTCTCAGACCAGTCTTTGTTACAAAGGAAAGTGGTGTGCATCACTTGGATGAATATGGACATTAATTGGTTGCATAATGTGCAAATTGGGTAATTATTTCAAGACAAGTGAAAACATACCTTTTTCATAAACATTTTAGATAATGTTATGTGCAATTAATTTCATCATTAAGAGCTCCATTGCATGGGAAAACACTTCAGGTATTGTTGTAAAGTGCAAATTAATTGATTTTATCATGCTTTATGCATATTTTTGAGTTAATTGCAAATTTCATGAAATACGTTTTAACCATATATGGCTATTCCATGTGAGAGTAACTTATCCATTCTAAAAACGTTTCACTACGTTTTGAAACGTTTTGGCACCTGGGTATCTTTAGTGATCATATGCCAAAATGTACTCAAAGTGTTTAAATGTAAAATAGAAAACGTTTTAGGACGTTTTGGCAGCAGAATTTCTACAGCGTCTATATGCCAAAACGTACTAGAGTGCCTTAATATAAAATGCAAAACGTTTTAAAACGTTTGGGCATGAGGATTTCATAATAATGGTTGTAGCTATGCTATATAGCACTATTCTTTACCATAAAGGCATGCCATCTTTATATTACATCAGGGGTAGACACTGGTATTTTAAACCATGGGGGGCCACCCAGGCCCGCACCCTGAGAAAGTTGTGGGCCCGGAGGTAAAACTGTGGGCCTGGGAATTTCATCCAAGTCAGCAGAAGCAGGCTAAAAACGATCTTCTAAAAGAGATATTGATGTGGACTCTTTATGAAAGAGATATTCACAATGGACTCTTATAAAAGTGATGTTCATTTAGACTCTTTCAAAATGTACTTTAATATTATCTGATACTGTGCAGTTGGGCAACATAATTGGCATAGTAATGTCAATGGTCATTATACTCCGCTCAGATGTTCAGCCTATTGTTCTTGCTGTAAGTTTTATCCAATATTTTACAGTAAAATCTCGTTATAAGGAGCACCTTTTGGCAAGGCAAATTTGCTCCTTATAACCAACCTTCCTTGTAACCGATTTTGGTCTCATACAGCTCTTAAAATACCAGAATAATGAGGGACTCAACTCCCTCTAATCATAGACTAATGCAACTACCGTTAGGATTTTTTAAAAGTGGTCGCAATAGTGGCATGGTCGCAATAGTGGCGTGGTCGCATTGGAGTCTGTGTAAATCATACAGCTTTTGAGAGACCATTATAAAACTTCCACTCTAGGCTGTGTCTCATGAGTTTGTAACACTTGAAACGTCTTTGACCGGGTGTTGTCTTTGACCTGTGTCGTCTTTGACCGGTGTAGTCTTTGACCAGCAAGTTTTAAAATAGCTGAAATGGGAGCTATGTACACAGAAATGCCGGGAAGTTTGACTGGGGGATATGGGCCATTTTGGGCCTTAGTGGGACATGAAGAAAAAATAGATAGTGACATGGGACATGGGGTATTTCTTTTACATCACGAAAACTATGGGCCATTGGCTTCTGGGCCAGCGTTAGTGTCTACCCCTGTTACATGTTTCTATCCTACATATATGTACATGAGTATGGACATATGCATACTTATTCTATGTATGTGGACCAACATATGGAAATGGACCTTCAGGGGGATTTTTAGTTTTGGTTTTGGCCACCAGGAGGTATAAGAAAGGCAAAATAGTGAAAGATATGTCCAAAATACTTTAGGGTAATTTTTTATGAGGAATTCAGTAGTCTTCTGAGAATTATTCCATCTTTGATGCTAACTTTCCATATTTAGAATGTAAATGGAACGTTTACTATGGGAAATTGGCACATATGACACTTCCTGCCCAGTAAGCAAAAGACGTTTTCTTAACATTCTGAAACGTTATAATGTATAACGTTATTTTACGTATATGTGAAATGTTATCTTACATTCTTATAAGGTTTACAAAAGAATGTGAATTAGTGATTTTAGAGCATTTCTATCATTTTCAGTTATGATTAAATATCACAGCAGTCCAATTCTACAGCAGTTTATCATACTATATGTTTATATATTTTACTGGGAGGGCGTCGTTCCCTTCCGCAAAATAATATAATATTAAATATTCAGCACTAAATGCTGTGTATGGTAGGATAGTCGCTGTCCGAGGCTGTTAATAATGTTGCAGGCTTGACCACTATCTGGCAAACACTCGAGCCTTCTATAGGTCGAGTTACATATAGTTGGGCCAAAAAAAAAAGAAGGTTTGTTTCAGGTCACCCGACCGACCCTATGTAAAGAGGGCCGACCCTACGGTTTTTTTATGCAATTTTGAAGAAATTTTTATATTTTTACACTTTTTGGGGGTAAATTTTAGGTTTTCAAAAGTTTTGAAAAAAAATCGTCCCATTTTCATATTTTTTTGGGTCAATTTTAGGGATATGTAAAAAAAAAAAAAAATCCGACCTACCGACCCTAGAGTTTCATCTCATGTTACCTGAAACAAAACTTTTTTTTTGTTTGGCCTTATTATTATTACTATTATTACAGTCCTGCTACGTCACAGTGTGGGCAAATAATGGCAACACGTGCATAACCATGTGATGTGATCTAGTACTATTCAAAACCATACACTATCTACAAGCATGTATCCCCATATAGCCCTTAGTCCACGGCGACAGGAACAGGTCATATCCTGCGTTATAACTGTATCGCGCCCATGCCGCCTCTATTTTGCTCCCATTTCTCGGCGTCCACAGATGCGAAATGGGGGCGGCAGAGATGCGATACCGTTTTAACACAGGTTCTTGTTGCCGTGGATTTTGGGCTTATGACATGATCTTATTTCATGTGACTTGATCTTGTTACATACAAACCCATGTTCCTTGACCTAGTACCATGTATTGTGATGTGATGTGTATCACGTATCACCATGTGACGTGAGATATCATTTTTTTGAGATACACAATTTAGTACGCTTAAGTACTAAAAACACTCTCATACATTCTGGCATAAGACTATTATGGACTCTGCCAAAACGTTTTGAAACGTTTTACTTTCACCCTGTTGGTAATCCTAAACACTCTGATACGTTTTGGCATGGGACCACTGTCAGAATGCAGCAGCAGCCAAAACGTTTTAAAACGTTTTATTTTAATTAAACTTAACCCTCAAAACACTCTGGTCGATTTTGACATAATACCATCATGGACATATCTCTGCCAAAACGTTTGGAAACGTTTTACTTTTACCCTGCTTGTAATTTAAAACACTCTGGTACGTTTTGGCATGGGACCACTGTCAGAATGCAGCAGCAGCCAAAACGTTTTAGAACGTTTTACCTTAAATAAACTTCCATTAGGAAAGGAATCCCCAAAACATATTTAAACGTTTTACCTGTGCAACTGCACAGACCAGTGTGGGTTAAAGTGTATTCAGCCAGAGAAATTACATTAAAAATAGAGAGAAATGAATCCTCTAATACGCATCATTACTGTATGGAAGTCAAAAACTTGAAAAATCCATTACACATAATACGTTTTGGTAGCCCACCAATATAAAGCACTGGCATTTGGAGGGCACATTTTACTACCCACATCAGTACGTTTTGGGGGTCCTCTGACAGAAAGTACTGGCATATGGAGGGTCGTTTTTACTACACACATCAGTACGTTTTGGTAGCTCTCCAACAGAAAGCACTGGCGCTCCTAAGGATATAGTATATACATTATAGTACCTCTGTATATGCTGTAGTATCTGTGTGCACCTGTACAGCCTATGGTGTAGCCCTGATATCAGCACCAGGCCTGCAATGGTAGCCCTGTGTGTCTGCTGTATGTCCCAAGCAAACACACACTGTGTGCAGGCTGCTTCAGGACCCATGACTCACCACCTTAGCTTCGCTGGTCCCCCGTCCATCATCAGCGAAGGGTCACGCTCTCCAACGTGGGCAACTCACTAAAGATCGGCGCCCATGATGGAGAGTGACAGATGACGTCACAGATCACGTGACTCCGCTTGTATCTGTGACCTAAATCTTGCAGGCTAACAAGCGAAGTCACGTGTTAGCTCTTAGAAAGCTCATACTAGTTAGCCAGGGCCTGCGGGTTAGCCCCGGCACCCGCGCGGTACCAGCGAACACCTTAGCTAACCTAGTTCTGCTTGTCTGCCTCCTACCCATTCTGTAACAAGAGGTGGCACCAGGTTACTGCAGTTCTCTCTGTACAGTTGTACATCCTACTCCATTCTGTAACAAGAGGTGGCACCATGCTGCTGCAGTACTCTCTGTACAGGTGTACATCCTACCCCATTCTGTAACAAGAGGTGGCACCATGCTGCTGCAGTACTCTCTGTACGGTTGTACATCCTACCCCATTCTGTAACAAGAGGTGGCACCAGGCTGCTGCAGTACTCTCTGTACGGTTGTACATCCTACCCCATTCTGTAACAAGAGGTGGCACCAGGCTGCTGCACTACTCTCTGTACAGTTGTACATCCTACTCCATTCTGTAACAAGAGGTGGCACCAGGCTGCTGCACTACTCTCTGTACAGTTGTACATCCTACCCCATTCTGTAACAAGAGGTGGCACCATGCTGCTGCACTACTCTCTGTACAGTTGTACATCCTACCCCATTCTGTAACAAGAGGTGGCACCAGGCTGCTGCAGTACTCTCTGTACAGTTGTACATCCTACCCCATTCTGTAACAAGAGGTGGCACCAGGCTGCTGCAGTACTCTCTGTACAGTTGTACATCCTACCCCATTCTGTAACAAGAGGTTGCACCAGGCTGCTGCAGTATTCTCTAGAGGTTTGATGCCATGTTTAGGCATTGGCCCAGTTTAGCTCCTTTATAAAGTTTACCACTAAGACCGATTGATGTAAATAGTTGATCTCCTAGACTCTGCTGGAAGAATGATGCCTTAGATAGATGCAGATAGATTTCATGGTATATGTTATTGATCAATATCTCAGGGTGATTAAAGGAACGTGTCCAGCAGGTAGTTTTACAACAGAAATGGCAGAATAATTTATATATTGTAGCCAACTATAAGAGAAAATAAATTCAACCTATTTGGGACTATGATATTTTACAGAACCATGGTTAATTTACCCAGTGGTAAATAATGTCCCGATAAACATATGTGAGAACGCATTTCTGGTTGTTTATTACATTAAAATGTTTGAAGGATTACTCTCAATACAGGGAGCATGATCTCAGTGACCTTAATCTATATTAAGTACATGCAGTAATAAGTCACTGGTCAGTATCCAATATGTTATGGTTACACAAGTCACCTCTGATATATAATATTATAAATGTAAAGTGAATCTCCCAGGATTTGGCAAGGCCGACAAAGAGGGAAATAATTCTAACACTTCCAGGAAAGCCCCATCTGTAGTTAGATCTAGGCTGTGTCACACCAAATCAATACAGGATGAAACTATCACCGGCAGTAGTATAGGCTGTACTTGCAGGATACACATTTTATCTAGGTCAGTAGGTCATGGCTAAGTAGGTCAATGATACGCATGAGTTTAAGTAGGTCACCATATGGACATGTTTCAACATGTAGCCTCATTAATTATTCATGTCACAGTCATTAATTGTTCATGTCACAAGGTCATGTTAGTGTATTTCTTGTTATTGCTGGTGATATATATTGTCAAGCTGTGTAAGTTCCTTAAGTTGCCAGGGTAAATAAATGGGAACGATGTATTTACGTCTTCTCATACCAACAAAAAACACACTACGTAATTTACTTACATGGCTAATAATTGATAAACATTGAATTCATTGATATTGAGTAATTGAAATGTGTAACATTGTCCAGTCTAGCAGAGTCTCAGTGGTAAGCTAGAACAAGCTGCAGCACCAGCTTAGTATGGCACCAACTGTAATGGAGTCAGCCTCACTACATGGTAATGTAGTTTGAGACAAAGGGATGGGAGATGGGAGAGTTAGAGCAGAGCAGCATAGGAGAGTGAAGTATGGTGTAAGGAGCAGCTCTGGGGTAGGCAGGCATACAACAGGAGACAGAAAACTCTCCTGTGTGGAGGCAGGATTGTACAGTACATAGAACTCTCCTGTGTGGAGGCAGGATTGTACCGTACATAGAACTCTCCTGTGTGGAGGCAGGATATGTATCACCAGCAATAACAAGAAATACATTTACATGACCTACTATAATAACAATAAAAATAATTGGATTTGACAATGGATGATATAGATATTATATTAATGTTATATATAATATATTGGCCATGTCAAATACAGAATAGCACTATTACATTCTACACCTACATAACAAATCCTCATGTCTAATATTCGGATTCTATTTAAATATATTGGTTGGAGTTATGCCAGATAATTCTTCTAAAGTGATGTGCCTTGTTTACTCACCTGTCCTTTAGACTTGAGTGTCTCTGGATCTATTTGATTGATGACCTTGGTCTCTGTGGCAGCGTACAGACGTTCACCAATAGGAAACGTTCAAATTAGTGTTATCTGTTTTAGTTGTCAGCAGCTTGAAGTAGGAGAACATTCTAAAACGTAGAAAATACGCTCAGTATTCCATTCATGTCATATTGCCTTGACATGTGTATCCTTCATATAGAAATATGGTTATTTTATTTAAAAAGACCCACGGGGGGGGGGCTTATTGGGAGGGAAGTGTTATAGCAGACATTGGCATTTTCATCTCCTTTTTTATCTTCTAGGTAGAAAACAATTGGAGTGGGTCAATCTGTTATACATCAAATAGTTTAGAGACTTAGTGGATATATGTGGATAAGAGGATATAAATTGGCAAAAATATATATCTAAATACACTAATTCACAAATTGTACTGCATTCCCAAAGTCTGACTTCATTGTTCACCATGTTAAGCTCTGTATTGTCACCAGGTTTCCAGTAGAAAAGTCTGGAACACCTTGACTTGTGTTGGGCTTAGGCCCTCACAACCTGTGTGTAGCCTATACTACCTGTATTAGAGTACTGCAGATATCTTCTTAACAATGTAACGAACCCTTCAGCCTATTAAAGAGTATGTCTGAACAAAGGATGTAACATATTGCTGGCATTCATACAGAAGCAAATATTGATTATCTCAGTATACACTGTGACTTTACAATGACTTCATGAATAGCTATATGATGAAACCCATAATCTCTATAAACTAGGTCTTTTGTTCAATCACAGGTGTAGGGGCACAACTATAATGGTGTATTACGTCCCTGTTTGGTACGCGAGTAGGACACACCACTACCAGGTGGCAGCACCCGGTGTGTCATGTTGCCGCACCGTTACCTGGTGGTGTGGTTCATTTGCAGCAAGGGAGTATTCATTTATTAATTAAAGGGGTGGTGGTGAGATTTCGTGCGGAGGCGTGAACATTTTTACGCCCCCCTTTGAGAGGGCGTTGAACCTTTTGCGCCCCCCCGCCAAAGGCGATGAAAATTTCCCCCCCACCCCCCTTTGAATCTAGTAACGCGCTGATTTTTTGGCTAAAAGGGGCCTAAATTTTTTACGCTCCCCCTCAAGAGGGATCAGAATTGTTTATGCCTCCCCTCTCAGGAGGGGTCGAAAATCTTTGCCCCACCGAACCCACCACCCACCCTGTAACTAATAAATGAACACTCCCTAAGGCAGATGGTGACACCTGCCTATTGCACCCTACCACAGTGCGACTACTGGTTGCACCATAGGCCGCAGGTGTATATAAAGGAGGGCGCAAGCCTCCTTCGGCAGTTCATCCAAGGACAAGCTCTAATTCGAAACTCTTGGTGCTCTGGCACCTCCACCCACTGAACTGTTTGCATCAGCTTCGCTACAGCAAGCATATATACATTAGAAAGCCTTATAAAGCTGTGTGAGAAAAACATTCAGTATGCTCCTACTCTGCAAGATTGTGAATCTATTCAATAGAATAAATCTGTTGCATTCAAACCAGATTGGAACCTGTCTTCATCTCTTATTTTCAAAACCCCCACAAGCAAAGCAATGGCAGGGTGACTAAATCTGCTAAGGCTAGTGTCCTGGTTTACCTTACATCTGTGAATACAGGCTATATAGAAATAGCCTGTTTTACCTTGGTATTATGTTGTTAAGCCTTTCATTAAACATCTTGCCATCTGCTCACTGATTGTAAGAAATTCAAGGCAAAGGCAAAGCCTACACTATCACGCATCTTCAAGGCTAAGCAGCTGGCCTAGTTTGTGAACCATCAACAGGCAACGGTCACTGTGTACTCTACTTTATCATCTCTTCATATTTCATATGTATTGCAAATGTAATTGCCTATATTACTATACTGTGTTGTATTGATTTAAGCACTTTTAAGCTAAATTTAATGTTGTTTAAAGGCTGAATTTCCAGTAGCTGAAAGCAACTTTTACTAACTTTATCTGACAAATATGTTACTTATTTATTGGCCATCAATCAAATTTAAGTTGCTTGAATCGTATAGTGTATGCAGTGACCCTCTTAAAACTACACAGGCTTCTCAATACTTTATTTACTGAAGTCTTGAAATGCTGACACTAACATCATGGGTTAAATGCAGCCCTTACAGTGTTACCTATAAACCCTAGTAGCAAGCCCGCACGGGGCCAATTTGGTTTTAGCTCGGATTGGCTGTTTGAAGTCGGGCAAAACTGAGCTGGGTTTCATGTTGGGCAGATGGCTGGGCTGAAGTGTGGCCCCGATCGGGCTGCCCATTTTGGGCTCAGATCAGTTTCAAAGCGGGCTGCCCGATTTGGGCTCAGATCAGTTTCAAAGAGGGCTACCCGCTTTGGGTTCATGTTGGCCAGATGACAATTCGGGCAGCCCACTTGGGGCCACACCAAAACCCAGTGCCCTAAACCAACGGGCACCCGTCGGTTAGCCCACTCCGGGCCGATGAGGGCTGAGGTTGGGTTTGGACAGGGCAACTGGTCTAATAGTTCTGATGATTGACACCAGATGTCACTACTATACAATATCTAGAGTTTTCCAACAAAGCCAGATGAAATTGACATTATATGATAATACAATAAAATGTTAAAGTGATGTAGAATAGGAAACAATAAATAGATGTTCTCACAGTTTAAAAATAAGAATATATATTTGAATGATGAAAAAGGAGGTTCTCTAAGCAGCTATCCAGTGTAAACACTATTTCTGTGGCATTACAATCTTAATAAAAGACTCATGTGCCCCATGTAGGTATGAACTATGGCTTTGAAGGCCAATGTGCACCATAGACACTTGTCTATGCTGCATGTGGCTCAAACCTGATGATAATAGGCCTGCTTGATACTTCCATTATTGGGTAGGAAGAGTATGCTTATGCCTTGGGTTGATTAGCAGGAACTAGGATATCTGGTTCAACAAATACAAGAAATCATTGGAGAATGATTGAATAGATTCTAAAAAGCCATAATTATCCGATCTTAGCCCGCTTTCAACCCGTCCAAAAACCGATCTAAGCCCGCTTTCAACCCGTCCTAAAACCGATCAGAACCCACTTTCAGCCCTTCCAAAAACCAATCTGAGCCCAAAGTGGGAAGCCCGTCCAAAAACTGATCTGAGCCCAAAGTGGGCTTCCCGACCAAAACCTGATCTGCGCCCAACATGGGAAGCCCGCTACTAGGGAATGTCCGTACACCAGGGGCTGATTTGAGACCGGCTGCAAACATGTCTGTCACAACCACAGTATGAACCCCACAGTGAGAGCAGTCTGCTGCTGTCATGTGTGAATAGGGTGACAGACCAACTGTAACAGCTCCTGCGTTATAGTGTATGGGCATGCCATGGAGGCGTTCAGCAGATCAGTAGACCAGGCCTGTGCCAAGGGCCTGTCGTGGTGAGTCGTTCTTGTATGGTGCGGGTCCGTGAGCATGAATGATTTTATTATACGATCGGGCGACTCATCGTGCTTTTTAGGTGATATCCCCGTGCTGATATATAGTGATATCGGCACTCTTTCGGTGGACATCGGCACTCTTCCGGTGGATATCGGCACTCTTCCGGTTGACGGGAGTCATTCCGAAATTTCGTCCCCCATAAAATCCGAGGTTTCTTGGAGACTCGAACACGCTACATCAAGACTTGAAGTCCGACGTGCTAACCACCACGCCGTGGAGGCGCTGGTAGAGGGAGGTGGCGAAACAAGGAGTCTACAGGCGGATTTCCAGCCCTGTAGGACCATTTCCAGCCCTGTAGGACTATTTACCGAGTTACAGAAGAAAAGACATTTTTTGGTATAATTTCTTTGAAAATCAATATTTTTTTCTAATTCCTTTTTCACTATAAAAGTGGAAGTTGGACTTTACTTACCTATTCGTTAAAATAATTCTAGGGGCTTTTTTTCACATACATATGGGCATTTTAAAAATGGTTCATTTCCACCCAGATTCGATCCGGGAACCCTTGGCGTATGAGGCGCACACGCTGGCACCCATGCCTATCCGGCTGTGGTGAATGCGGAGGGAAACGCTGGTTATAACTTAGGCTAACCGCGCCCCAAGCTGGCCCCCTTACACATTCTATGTTAGACTCAGTGTTGGAGATTGAAAGCATGACGTGGCCAGGCTCCACCAATCAGCGAGCAGGGTTGGTGGGAGGTCAAAACAACATGGCGCTACTGGTGTTCGAGTGATATTCAGTCAATAATCCTTCAAAATGGCGAAATTAGGACGAATTTAAGGTAATTAATCACATTTGAGTTGAAAAATCGTATAATAAACCTAATATTGAATGGCTAACAGGCACACTCGGGGTTGTATTGCTCAATATCGTCACTCGTGCTACGCACTCGTGCCGATATTGAGCGATACAACCCCTTGTGAACCCGTTAGCCATACAATATTGGTTAAGTATGAAGCAGCTCTATGGATTAGAGTGACAAGTCAGTTATAGAAAGTAGCATGTTGTGGTACACAGGGTGTGGGGGAGGGAGGGGGATTGGGGAGGGGATATAGTAACAGGTCAGCCATACACTTGTTTCATCAGCCATATTCCACTAGGGGCTATCCCCTTACCATGCCCGTAGGCCAGGGTGAGGGTGCTCTATATCATGAAAGCTCAGTACATCTTGAAATTAGTTTATTTTTTCTCAAGCTACTCCTTGGACTTTAAGAATTCCAGTCGACTCACCCACCTACAAACCCGTCCATCTACAAACTCGCCCACCTACCATCTTACCCACATACCAACTCACCCACCAATCTAAAATCTTGGAGAGATTTAATTTGTACCTCGTAATAACTAGTTCAACCATGTGGATGATATTAGGGTGTTCCAGCTCTACTTGGAGAGTGGAACTATTATTGCAACACCTGCACTCACTTTTGTTATCTGTCCAGGATAGGGTAGTGGTTAACACATTGGACCAATGATCAATAATACCTTAGTTCGATTCCCTACCAGCCTATGCGCGGTAACCGTTCCATCTGCATTCAAATCTTTTATTTATGTCTATGGCGTATGAAAAAGGGGACTATCTATTCATGAAGTTATGAAACTAAAAATAAGGTAGGCCCACAGCACATTGTAATGCAAACAGAAGATTTTACCAGTCATGACAAACTCTGCATTGGGCCTTTCTACAAAATACTACCCTCTTAGAGTCTAATACACAGGACACAGTCACATAAAATCATAAGAGTACATATGGCCTCTTATTTACACCAGGAGCTCATGTAAACATCACTGTCCCAGATTATGTGGCTATATATAGCTATATGGGCTACAGGCCCATGCAGCACATTGGGTAACTTTCCAACAGGTAATGTTCACGTCAGTTTCAGCAAAATTGTCCTAATATATTCTGTAACATATACAGACACTTTAACGTGGAGTATGTTAGTGAGGCAGTTATCATCTGAATAGTGTGTTTGTGGGATTTTGATGTCATATTTGGGTACACATTTGTTGAAAAGCAGAATTGTATATGCACTTTGTCATATTTTATCTTAAGGGTGTATTTCACTGATGTAACTGGCCATGATTCCCTTAATTGGAAGAGATTCTTCCTGATGTCAAATATTGTGCACTTTCATCCAATGGCAGAATTACAACCGATTCATGTCTGTGGAATACACCCTTCAAACAACTTCTCTGAGAAGTTGTCATATCTTCCTGTTTAGATCTATAGTCAGTAGTATATATTGTATCGGAACGGGACCATGCTTAAGTACTGTTTATTACTCAATCGAGATGCAGCCAATCAGAGGCCTCCATTTGGTCACGTGACCGGAAGTGACCTACTTAGGGGATTAGTGGTGACGTCACGTGACCTACTTAGCCAATCAGAGGCCGCCATTTGGTCACGTGACCGGAAGTGACGTCATATGACCTACTTAGGGGACCGGAAGTGACGTCATATGACCTAATTTAGG